>VRYO01001463.1:75978264-76090450 GCA_009812075.1 Sialia sialis | reverse complement strand
GGAAGTGCAGCTTATATTCAGGTGCGGCTTATAATCATGAAATTACTGTATATAAATAGTTTGGTAGACTCAATTTTACATTCTCCAGCTTTTGCGATATCTTTCTTTTTTCAGTGTGGGGACTATCTGGCAGTACTGAGTACAAAAGGCTTGATTGCAGTTCCTCTTATAGCTGAAAATAGGGTTCTCAAATCTCTACTGATTAGTCATAGAATAGAGGTTGTGAGAGATATTACCAGTTTATTGCTACTAGTGTGTTCTGCTTCAATCCTATTACTATTTCTGTTGAATATTTGTGAAAATACTTATTTCTTCCAGATTCACCACTATGATGTAGAGCCTGATTTTTGTGTCTCTTTTCCTTCTCTTTCTTTCAGTAATAGAATGGTAGACAAATAAAAAATACTTTTAAAAAATGGAAGAAAGTTAATCTCTAGGTGTTTATCTTTGATGTTCACTGTGTACCTGTCTTCTGGTGAAACAGCTGTCCCAACAGCTCAGTTCTCACTACTGTGCAATTGGTTTGCTCTTCCAAAGTGTTTTTTATATGTTGGCCTTTTGGTATCTCTAGATGAACTTATCCAGTTGCTGTTTCTCTCATTTTCCAGCCTTTCCTGCTCACCTCTGCAGCTGGATGTGGTTTTGCTCACTTCTACTGTTAGCTCCTATCTCTTTACAAAAGATTACTGTGTCTCTATGGACCACAAATTACTTTCACCAGGCACTCATACATGCCATTTGCCCAAGCAAAATTTTTAATGTATATGAACATTTGGTAATATTATCTCTACTACTTTATCAGGTATTCTTGAGAGTGTACTATGTTTTGAATTAATTTTCAAAATGTAAACTGAGTAATGCTTGTGCTTCAAGAAATCACAATGCAATATTATTTCATCATCTTTTGTATTTTATTAAATTTAACAAAATGAGTTAAATTTTCACTTCTTTTTCTTAATAAAATTAACACAGAATAGTTTATTAGATTTCAAAGGATTTTACTCTGGGCTTCAAATAATAATAATTTAAAATATGAATGTAAGTCTTTAAAAAATTTTGTGGTGTTAATATTTAAATGTAATTGTGGAAAGATTTTCTTGGCCATCCTTTTAATGTAGTAATAATAAGAGAGCAGTATATTCACAGTGAGCAATTCAAGCCTGAATAAAGTGATCATGAAGCTTTTGATAGACGGGAAAGCAATTTTTTTTTTTAAATTGGAGGGTTAGTATTGGTGTCATAATTGTATGTTGTTATGACTGATTATTAACATTTTTACTGCCTTGTGAAAAATGATAATAATAGGGTTAAAAGGAAAACTTCCCAAGTGATTGTGAGGAGGACCAGGAGAATGCCTCCTTCAAATAAGAAGTACTGAAACATTCATTGATTCAATGACTCAATGAGTTTGGTTGATTTAATCATCAGCTAAAATAAGAAGGTAACTCTAGATTTGATATTAAGTCCTGTGTAGACTATATGATCAAACTATAGAGGCAGAATTCTAATTTACATAATCTGTGTCCAGGTTCCTTTATCTTTCCTATATATCAGTAGAAAGAGAATGTAATATAGTCATCATTTATTTCTAGATTAGTATTTCTGCAGTACAGATACTGTCATTAAATTCAGTGCAATGTTTAAAGTCATCTGAAACTTGGTTGAGTGGTTGTGTTTTTAAGTTTTTCAGATGAACACTTGGATAATTAGAATTATAATTTGTATCTTATTGCATGAAATCTTGTTCAAATTTTTTCTTTAAAAACGTAAAAATATTTTATTTTACATTATACTTAAGAGTTGTCTGATTGTTTTTTTTCTTTTTTTCTTTTTTTTTTTTTTAAATTTTGTGTAGGGGTTTTTCTGTTTGTTTTTTTCTTTTTCCTCCTTTTTCCTCCTTTTTCCCTTTCTTCAGGAGGAAAATTTTTGGGCAAAGGGAGGATAAAATAAATAGATGGGAAAAAATATTTAAAAGTATGATAAAGCAGGGAGATAAAAATAGTTTTATTGGACACAGTGTTTTAGGCTGGAGATGGAAATCATATACACAAAAAACTAGTGAGTTATTAAGTCAGGAATCTGTCAGACAGTTTCAAGTTGTGTATTCCGAGTTGGCAAGAACAAGGGTCAGAACCTGAGGTTTTTTCAGCTTTTCATCAATTATGGTTTTCATATTTTTGTTTTCATACTGTGTGCTCTTTCCATCAGAATTTTCTTGCTTCTGGCCTTTTCATTTTGTATAGAATTATAATAATTATACTGAGCAATAATCAGGAAAAAGATGCAACTTTATGTTCCAGTGATTAAGAAATTCCCAAAGGAATGGAAATGTCTATTGAATATGTTATATCAAAAGAGGCAGGCAGTTGTTTGAAATCAGAGTTCCTTGCAAGACAATTTACTGCCTCAAACTCTGTTAATTTTTGGAGTTGCTTCACTTTTGTGCTTATTAAAAATCTAAAGCTCAGAAGCTCTTTTGTTTTCTTTTTTCTTTGTTTTGTGTCTTATTTTCCCTTTTTGGAGAAAAAGTCTTGAATTTTAGAGCTACCTCAGGATAATGAGTGCACTAGATGTACTAGTACCATATTTCATGTGGGTCATAAGCTTTATGTTACAACATATTACACTTTAAACGGAAAAAAAAAACAACAAACCACCAAACTCTATATGCCTTTTTTGAGTGTTCTTCCTGCATGGCAAAATTGCTCTTGCTACATGGAGAGTATAATCCGAGTTACTAGGAACCCTTCATCCTCAATAAATTTACCTTTTCATACTTTTCTTTAAAAGAAGTTTTTTTCTGACTTGCACAGTATACTTGACAGAGACTATAAAAATAAAACCAGTGTAGGACAAATCACAGCTTACTTGTGATTCTGCTGTTACTAAACAGTATGTTACGCTTACCATCTAAGTGTTTCTGACTACTGAATTCTTTTATTCAACCCCAGAGAGCAAAGAACAATAAATTAGCTACTTTACTAATCATGACTGCGACACATGCATGAGATCTCAGTGAAATAAAAGTAACTGGTAATAATCAACTCATCTCAAGTTTTTAAACTTTTCCATTTTTTTATGATGAAACTTCAATAATGAGAGCAAAAAAGATTTTTTTTTAAACTTTATCTGCATTAAGTTACATCATTGTGCCTGCCCTCCAGTGAAGCAAGAAAGCAAGCATATGAGGAGCATGAAAACCAGCTTCCAGCACAGCAACCAATGAAAAGAGAATGGCTTACACTGCCAGAGGGAAGTGTTTGGATTGCTTGGTTCTTTACTGTGGAGAGTTAGGGATTTTTTTTGCTTGAGTTTTGTTTTGTTTTCTTTTGAGAAAAGTACTTGCACTTGAGAATGAACAAATTGTATGAGTATAGCACCTGCTAGCAAGCTGACAATGGGTAACAGCTCTACAGGCAGAGCTCAGATAAGTAGAAAAAAATTCAATAAGGCTTTCTATTGAGATGTTTGTGTTTGCTTGGAATTCTGTGCATGTCTGGTTTTGTTTCAGTTTCTAGGAGGCTTATTTTATGTAACAGAACTTCTGCCTGAGGATTCAAAGATCATAGAGTAATGAAACCTATAGATCATTTGTGATAGCAAGAAAAATCTCTTGAGTTCACAGTCTCAAATTGCCTTGTTTTCCAAGCTGTGGGTGGAAAACAAAGGCATTTCTACCCTTTCTTTATCAGTAAAATGAAGAGATGAAAATCAGCTTCTGACAACATTGGAGAAAGCCAATTTAGTGTTTCAGCTCTCCAGTTCCTGTAGGGTATTTAATTTTGCTGTTGCTGCAAATCCCTAGTCTTTTTGGAAAATTAAAAATAGTTTTGTAATTGTTGGTTTTAAGTTACTGAATTATTTTTATTTAATTTCTGCTTTCTGCAATGCATGCTCAGCTACTAAAACTAGTTGTCTTCCAAGTGTCAACCATTTTATATAATTTATATCATCTTGCATCCTGCCACATCTGAACTGTTTTTTTTTTTTAATTCATGAAGTTTAAAGTCGGTTTTAAGTGCTCTTTTTGCACCTGTTCGCTCAGACCAGTGAAGCATTTAATCTCTAATTAATTTGCCATCAGAATAGACATCAAAGACTGGGATGGTTGAAGTCCTCATCATCAATATGCAGAACTAGTTGGGCACACAGAAGGCATCTCTGCACTGAGTAGAACATGTCAGTAACACGGAGGGCTGCGATAGCAAATTATTATTGCAAGGAAATTGAGATGTACCTGTAAGCTGCTCCAGTGCAGCCTCCTAAGGGTGGGTTCCTGCTGCATGAAATGAGGACAGATTTTGCACAATATTGGGGGCTGAGTGATCAATCAAAGGCATCAGGCTACATGTTTTAGAGCTGTAAGAAGATAGCTGCATTCATAACTAATTTCAGCTTCCTGTTCATAGCAATGGAATTTAAATCCAATGAAGGCCATCCTAAAGACTGCTGCGGAGTGACAGTGTGTTGTAGTAATATGCAGGATTACTTCTATGAACTGATGTATTGTTAAATTTAGGATTTCATGAAAATAATAGCATCATGTTTAAACATTTCAGTGCTCTCTTGAGTTAGTGTTGACACAATTTGCTAGCTATTGAGACACTCAAGCCCACAGAAATACAATTTCAAAGCAACACAGATCCCTGAAAAAATCCATATATCAACCAGTCTGAAGATACTTTATATAGTGCGCTTGAATTTAGAATAAAAGATTGTATATTCTCTTAAATTTAATGAAAAATAGATAGTGTATTCACAGTTCCTTATTAAAAAAAACCCAAAGTATTCATGTATTTAATGAATTTAATTTTCTGAATTTTTTTCTGTCATCTAAATTTTCTACAAGGTAACTAAAGAAAAGAAGTGGGGAGAGGAAAAAAAAAAGCAACGTTTTTGACAAAAATGTTGGTTTTTATCCATGTTTGGAAAAAGCACTTAAGCTTTTTAGGAACCATTGAAATAGTAACACTGGAGGTTGTTCTTTCAGAATAAAAAGCTTTTCATTCAGTTTTGCAATTTCCTTTTCTTCCAATAGCCTGCCAATACTTTGCATGATCTTTGCCTAGAAAACAATGCAGTGTTTTAGTCAGAACTAGTTAATTTAATTTGATCATGTTGTCTCCTAGCAATTTCTAGTGATAAAATCCTGGATCCCTAGAGATAACTTCTTAAACTTGAACTGTAGATGTTTAGTGCTTTGTGATTGACTTATTCCCAGTGATAATTTGTGGAGTAAGTGGCCGTGATAAGAGACACAGTATTTTGAAAGTTTGTTGAAGACCTTTGTGGAAGCAAATCTTTCTCGTGTTCCTCATATGATTTAGCTACCAATTTATGTTCCTTTCTTGAGGAAACAAAAAGGATATGCTACGGAGATACATTTTTTTTTTTTTGACATTGCATTACATTTTAAAGTTAGCACACTCTCTGAGTTTGTACTGATTAGCAATGAGGTGGCAACAACTTTTATTGTGCCTTGTAAGCAGTTTTATACAATTATCCAATTTTGCTGAATCATATGTGTCTTGAAGAGCATTTCTCTTAGAAGATGTTATTTTTCCAACAGGGTGAATACCTTTGCCAATCCTTGAGGCTTTACTGTCTACAATAAGGCTTGTGGTAATATTCTGTATATGTTGCATGTTGTTTGGCATGCAATCAAGCTTTGGTATTACCATGTTGAAATGAGAGAGTTTTAGATGCAGATGCTCAACCTTTTCGTGTAGCTCTTCACATTTTTGAGCAGTGAGTGTTTATAACTGTTAATTATGTTTTTGTCCTTTAAAAATATGACAGTAATCTAGACATATTTTCCTCCCTCTGCTTTATCAGTAACGTGATACAGTTATTGTAGTGTATCTGAAGCAAAAATCACAGCAATTAAACAGCACTGTGAAAATGCTTCATCTGAGCAAACAATATGTTCATGATGCTAATACATTGTTTTCTGTGTTTCAGACTGTTAATGATATTAATTACTCTAAATGAGATTGCAGTTGAAATCCTGATTGTCAAATCTAATTTGATTTTAATTGCTAACTGCTCTGACAGTATAGACTGGTAACTTCAAATAATATTGCTATTTTCTCTTTGTAATGGGATGTTTTCGAAGCATCTTTGGATGTCTGTTTTAAAGTATATAGATTGAGTATCTTGGCAGTAATATTATTTTTTTTGTTCTGCTGACAAGATCTGTGGCTTTATTCTGTAAACTATGCTTACTTTAAAAATGAGGACACCTACCAATCACAGAACGTCTAAGGCTGAGAATTTTTATGGACTGATAATCCTATTTTTATAGAGTTGGATTATGATTAACTTTTCAATATTGTTGATGAGCACTGAGGAGGGTGTTTCAGGGAAAAAAAATATATTCTGTGATTGAATCATAATCTGACTCCCTGTAAATGTGTCTCTCTCTGCAAAGCTAAAATATGTTTTTGACATGTGAGCTTCCTTCTGAGATCTCGAAACACTGGAGATACACAAACTTATTACCCTGGGGAGGATATAAACTAGTATCTATATCTAAATGTGCCTGTGGTGGTCTCCCATTTGAAAAGTTAAAAGTATATGAGGCTGTGATTTTGCTGAACAACATTTGTAAGAAAGTGACAGGACATGACACGACACGACATGAGCACAGGAGTAGGAATACAGCATAAGGTTTTTCAGACACTGTCAAACTAATATTGAATGAGGACAACTGCCATATCTCTGGCAGTGACAAGTTGTAGTGATTATGGAAGAATATAAGAAAGAACATGGACTAAGGGATCACCCTGCTTATTCGTTTTTTTCTTCTATAAATCAGCTTCTACTAACTTCTGTAGTTCATGCACTCTTAGGCTTCTTTGAAATAGATCCATTCCATTAAGATAGTGTTGTCATTGTGAAGGTGCACACATCTGTGCTTTTGACCTTCTAAATATCTTGTGGCAAGAAGATCTACATTAGCAATCTCAGATTTGCTCAGTTTCTTCTGGAGCAGCTTCATTGTTTCAGCTTGGCAACTAGGATAAACCCAGTATGAGACCGATTTGTTCTTTCAAGATTCTCAAATATGTTGTATAAATTCCGTGACTTGATATGTAAGTTTTAGTGTACGTGTTATGAAATATCACAATTATTTATAGTGATTTCATAATTAATAAAACAGAAGCATAAAATAAATAATTTTTGAGGTTGAAAAATAATTTAAACAATAAGGGAATAGTTTTAGAACAGATATAGAACTTATGACTTTAGATTCTCATAAAGGGCTGCTTCTAGTTCTTGATGTAAATGTCTTCTATGAGCACCTAAAAAAATATATATATACTTTCTTTTGATTTTAGATCAATAGTTCTAAGGAATGAAGATTTAATAAGTATTGCAAAAAGGGAGGAACCTGGTAGAGTATTCCATAACTTCTATGCTGTAAGGTTGGAAAGATGTCACTGAATGAAAACTAATCTGGTAGAAAGAAAGTCTTACATCTTAAAGTAAGCAATGGTAAAGAGAAAGGAAAGAAATCTAGATGAAAGTGAATCCATCTATATTTTTTAATTCAAGGTTTCATATTGAAGAGAAAGAAAAAAAGATTTTTCACTGTCTTTTAATTAAGTACTTGTAAACTTGCATTGCTTCTGCCATACAGCAATTGAATGTTGCATACTTGTTCTTGCAGGGAGTAAATAAATCCAGAATATGTGGACACATCCCTAAGGGTCTGGCACATGCATTTTAGGTTAAATTGGGTCTGTTGATGATGCGCTTAGTTTTATTTCACAGGAAGCTTCATGAAGCAACAGGGCACTTACCCCATTTCTTGACTTATCTGCTCTCATTGTGAAGAGAAGAAATACAGTTCAGCCTGTCCAATGTGGTTCCTGGCTCTGCACAAGGGAATATCTTCATGGAGCATCAATGTCTGTGTGTGTAACACTATCCTACTCTGAATTTCATACAAAGCATATAAAATACGTCAGCTTGCATCCCTGGGCTTTCTGTCATAATTACTGTGTTTTCTACCAAACACCTTTCTTGGATGCTGAATCATAATAGATGAATAAAAACGGTTTGGAGAGCTTCTTATGGACTCACACATAAAAAGCATAAAAATGCATCTTGTCAGTTCAGTGAGGAATTAATCAAAAAAGTGTCTAGGACCTTGTCGTCATGCCTATGTTAATTTATTTCTCCGAGAGTGTTTCACATGTTTTGTGTTCCTGGAGTGTATCATCATAGTTTTTTATTACATTTAGATTGTAATTCTAGTTAGAGATTGCAACAAGAGAAGAAAAGAATTGGAAGAAAAGAATTAATGATTTTATAACTTTTAGGACAGAATATCACATTTTAAATGGAAAGCCATTTAAATGACTGAATGGTTCAAAGAAAGACAAAAAATTCATTCCAATGCAGTATGAGTTTTTTGGGAGGTTTACCCTGTCAAGACAAGATCTTCTTAAATTAATATTTAACTTTAAATAGCTTTCAAAATATATGTAAAATATTCCTTCATATAAAGCCCATGATTGCTGTCATAGAAAAATATTTTGTCCACCTCTCATCAGACTCTATGGCATCCTATCAATTTAGGCTGAAAGTATCTTGGCACAGGCTGAAAAGAATACATAAGCTCAGTGAAATGTGAGTTTTGATTTCACATCTTATGTACTGGCACTGCATATTGGATTGGAGATCTTGTGGAACGTGAGTCAATGTGTAGGAAAAGAAAACAAACAGCAGCACCAAAACTGAGCTGTGTTTCACCTTCCATTTTTTTTAAACATCATATATGTGCAATTAAATGACTGCAATGCCACTCTGTGTATTCTATTTTTATCAATTAGGTTTTAATTTTTTTACATTTTATGTGCTCTTTATATGTTGCTTTTTACTCTTGCAGTTACATTTTAACATAGAGAGTTGTTGATTGAATATTTCTCTAGTTAAAAAAAAAAACCAAAACAATAAAATTCTAATACTAAATTATCCTAAAATGAAACCACTATAAAGAAAAGAAATTTCATCTGAACTAACTCATATCAGAGAATGGCTCTCCTCTGGAGCAGAGAAAATATAATAAGCACTATTGTTTTCCAGCACAGAAAACAACACAAAAATGACTATTTCAATAGAACCATAAATGGAGAATAACGGAAATATCATTAGCCATAAAAGTACATATTGCTGATGACACTTCAAGCAGGACAAGCTATTTTAAAGATTAATTCCCAAAACTGCATATATTCCTTTTTAACTAATTCCATTAGGGCATTCAAACACATTCCTGAGGGTTCGAAACAAGAAGTAAAGCTAAAATAGTTATGACATGTTGCAAAAAATAAAAAAATTTAAAAAATTAAGAATATTTTTCACGGATTTTAATGAAAACAACCTCTCTAAATAAAGTTTGCACTAATTTCCTAAAAGCTCTATTTAATTGTAAAAGTAGTTGTTTCATAATAAACATGTAGGTAATAAAGTACTTATTTTAAATGTATGTACAAATAATTTACTGCTAATGGGTTTTTTAAAAAAATTATCATAATTTATAGCTAAATTTATTCTTTCTCCTAAAAATTTTGTATTTCTATGCCTAAAAATTATTTGTTCTCTTTCAAAGAGTTAATGAGCAAATCTTACTTTGTAATTATAATAAAAATACTAACACATTTAAAAGGGAAAATTATCTGCCATCTATTCCAATCAATAATACAATCTCCCTTTACACTTCAAAAGTAGAAAGAAAATAAACTTTGCATTTGAATATGCTCAATTTAGCTTTCTACATTTCATACAGACTTTAAAGGCAGATTTAAAATCTAAACTTTAGAATCCAAGTTTTTAAATCTGTTAAAGGAATCTCTCAGGACAGAAGAAAGTACATCCATGAAGAAAAGAAATTGTGACAGTTAAATGGAGAAATAGATTTCTAGTGGGATGGGAAAATATCAACATTGCAACCCAAACTGCTTTTAAATTTCATGCCTACACATGTATATCATGAAATAAATTGCCTTGTTCAACAGATGTGAAAGAATCACAGTTCTCAGGGAGCGCTGATGATTTCTTTAGTTGCAGATTTATTGAAGTTTCTGATGAAAGACCAACCTCAAATGGAAAAAGAGGCATTATGCTGTACCAGTTTTGAAGATGTTTAGACATACAGAGTTTAGTTGTGTAAAATATGTAAGAAAATATTAGTTGTTTTTCAAATTTTTTTTAGTTTTTTTTTTGTTTGTTTTCAATTCATGATAGGAAACCAGCAAATTTCATTCCAGTAAGTCTAATTTTCTGAGTTCATAGCTACCAAATTCCTCATCCTGTCATTATTCCAAGGGGCTGCAGCATTTGCTGCCAAAAAGAGCAGGTTGCAGAAACTTCATTGCGTCCTTGTTCATATGGAGCACAACCATCACAAATTCTATTTGAAGATGATAACCTTTGACACTTCCTTATAAACCTAAAGCTCAATGTTGGCTTGGTGTGATGGTTTTCTGTTGCTTCAATATTTTTCCTCCTAAATTTTGAAAGTAGTGTTAGAGGATTTGAGATAAACACCTGCTTAACATCTGTGTTTTTCTCCATAGAGATAGGGATTGAGGGTGGAAACCTTGAAAACCTGTATCCTCAGTAGGATCTTTCAATAATTGCTGTTAGTGAAGGATTAACTACTGACATGACACATCCATTGGCTTCAACTGATTTTGTTAGTGATCTCGGAGGGACACCTTCCTGTAATTTGAATCGCCCAGTTCTCACAATAAAGTTCCTTACTTTGCAGCACTGAATTAATCTCTTGTGCTTTAGTAAAGAGGAGCTATTTCTAAAAGTTAAGCATGTCTTCAGGCTGTGAAATTTTATGAAATGTTATCCCTTGACATTGAAATTTGCCTGAAATATTCATGAGCATTTTCATAATTTCATTTGAAGCAATGTGTTTGGTGTTTTTGCTGTTAGATATTGCTGAGTTAGTTTGGGGTTTTTAATTAGTATGAAGACACAAGAATCTCCCCCAGTGAAAAATTATGACATTTATTGAGAAAAAAATTGTTTTTACAGTAGTCTTATTGTTTCCAAATTCAAAAAAATGAGAGATTGTGTGCTTATATGCAGTTGTGAGGTAAACAAAACAAATTATACCAGATGCCAGATAAAAAATTTCAATCTCAGTGAACTCTTGACTTTTATAATATCATAACAACAGATGAAATTAAAGTTGATTACATATTTAGTATGTTTGTATTCATCCTTACATTATTTGAACTGTGGTCACATCATCCTTCTTCCCAGGTTTTTGGTTTGCTTTATGTGTGTTTTCTGTTTTGGGGGTTTGGTTTGGGTTTGTTTGTTTGTTTGTTTTGTTAGTTTGTTTTGGTTGTGACCATGACTGGGAATTGGTCTCTGTGGAACTTTATTTCTTTCCATGATGGAAAATAGCTCACTCATTGTGATTAGTAAAAATATGAGGAGCTGTGTCCACAAAGTTCCTGCAAATGCAGTCTTCTCACTAAGAATTTCTTGCATCTGTTAGGAAGTGGTCCTTGGCAGCACATTGCCCTGATGATTACTGAATACAGCAATGATTGGATGCCTCTATCCCATTTTCAAGCTTTTGCTTCCTCTTTTGTCATACAGCTTATTAGTGGTTCCTTCCCCTCTGTGAGTCAGTTTTGAAATGGAATCCTCACTGTCTCCACCTTCCAGTATAACCACACACTTAGTTCCCTAAGTGACTGGAGCAGCACAGGAATAAATATGCAGGAGTGACTGTATGATAAGACAGTTAGTAATGATCAACATTTTAGAAGTATTTAAATTAATTGCTTATTTCAAGCTATAACAAATCAAATATGTCCTTAGCTTATCAGAAGGAAAGGGTCCTCATTAGAGTAGCATTGATAGAGGAAAGTAATGTAAGACAAAAGTAGAAGTTATCAGATATAGATAAAGCATTTCAATATTGTCATGTTATTACTTGGTTTAATTATTTTTTTTATATCTGTAAGAAGACAATTGAGTGGGAATTGAAAATTATAAGTATAAAATTATTACATATCCAAGTTTCAGATTAGCTTCCTTTGATTTCCATCAATTGGAGACAGTATTGCTGAGTGCTACAATTTAATTTTTATACTAACAAGAATATTACTATCATTATTATTTTTATTATTGTTATTATTGTTGTTATTATTATTATTGTTAATCCAGTTATGATAATGCTAAAACTTGTGTTTCAGTTCAGTATATTCTGTAAAAATGAGATAAATATAAAATTTCCAAGAATGTACCCTTTTTTCTGATGTTCTCATTGTCCTTGCCCTGCCCTTTGGTTTCCCAAATCTCAGAGATGAAGAAGGACTGCAGATCAAGAGGTCATCCTTTGTGATTTTTTTCCAGGGATGAGATTGAGCTTCAGGAGCCCATAGATTTCATGGATGGGGCTTTTTGACCCTTTTTGAAGGTGTCTGCAATACCCATCTCTCTCTCACCTCTTCTGCCAATCTGTGTCCAGGGTTCATGTGGACAGCCTTGTATATGAACTGCAAAAATCTCTGGTGAGGAAGAGTTAAGAAAGAAAATATTTTTTTTTCTGTTTACATAAATGACCTATAAAATTATTCAAAATCTTGATCCTGGGTCTGTTATGTATCCTTTTGTTTCAATTTAGTAGTTTTGTGGAGTTTTTGAATACAATACAGACCTTTCCTTCTCTTTCAGTAGTGGCATTTCTTTTGCTAAAATAAATCAGGACCCTTTGAAATCTAGGCCACTCTGTTCTATGAACATTGTAAAATTTAATAATTGGTTACTTTTTGTAATTTGACAGGTAAAAACATAGGAGGAGGAATGTTTGTTCCACCAGAAATTAGTGTGGTACAACATTGCTGGTGTAAATGAACTTCAGTGTCACTGCCTTCAGAAAAAGAAGCAGCTGCAATAGGCAAACAGCTATTTGAAGAGAAATGGGGACTAATGAATTGAACAGATTGCTTAGGGCACATTCAAAAATTCTACAGCTGGTAAATTTAGAATTAATTAAAGTGTGAACTAATATCTAAAGAAATTATTTGGATTTTCTTCTAATCAGATGATAACTACTCTAATCCTGTTGTGGTTCACAAGTTGCTTTTAACAGCTTTAAAATTTTGGTCCCTAAAATACTTAGAAAAAGATCATTAGGTGTGATAAACTGTCAAGTGAGAGTTACTTGAAGATTGTGAGAAGGTAAGTCACATTTATTTTGGCCACAGAAATATTTTTTTCACACTTACTATCTTCAAACATCTGTGAATATGTAAAACATATTTTATTAATTTACTTAGCAGGAAATTTATTTAGGTTCATTCTAAGTTTTATCTTTTGCTTACTTTTTAAAAGTATTGTGGCAATTATTTCAAAGATTGTTTAGCAGTCATGTAAATTAATCTGTAATTTAAAATGCACTAGGTTTGCGGTTCAGAGAGCCACAAAACCTACAGATCTGGGGACACTAAGGCAAAAAGCCTCCAACCCTGGAGTCCCTGAGGCTGTAGAGTTTGTGGCTCTCTTAACTGTGATGGCAGCTTGGGTGCAAGACTGAGGCGCATTTGAGGCTGAGTTAAGAGAAGATAAGAGAAGTTTGCAGAGAGAAGTGTCGGTACAGTCGCACGCTCCCCTTTGCATGCCTTCTGCAGCCCCAGTATTCTGTGTGACAGCAAAACAAGCTGCTACAACATCCCCACCCACAGAGAGCATCAGAGAGGTGTGTTTCTTTCCTTGGAAATGCCCTGGGAGAATTCTGTGTTAGCTTTCTGCTTGCTGGATGGGGTTATGGATATTTTTTTAAATAACTGCCGGTATCTATGATAAACAGGAAATGATATATTGGTCTTGATATTAACATGGAGATGTAGACTCCCAGTATCTTTGAATTTATGTAAGAAATTTTGGTATTAAACAAAGGTCGTTCTATAATGCAGTGTTTGTGAGGTTATAGGATTTTATAACTAGCAAAAAATTAATGACACTAAAGCAATTTTTGCTGGTTTTGATGAAAAAGGGAGAGTTTGATGCTATTCCATTTAATTTCTTCACATGTTTTTTGGTTTTGTCTTTTATACATTTTTTAATTTTGTTTTCTAGCAAAGAACATGTTTTATAAAAAAGCACTACCTTTCTACCAAGTAATGATCCAAGGAAAGTAATCCATTACTGCTGCTCTGACTTGGCTCTACATATAATCAGATGAATCATAGTTATTGATGAGGATGTTTTGCTTGTCTTTTTCAAAGGCTATGACGTTACTTGATTTCCAATATTCACTAGCTACGATCATGAGACTACAGAATGTAGAATGCAAGCTATTGACATTAATACCCTGGCTTTGTTCACTTAATTATTGTTGTATTTTATGCTGATAAAAATTTCAGCCAAGCATACAGGAACACACACTCTTTACTAAAAACTTTAGAAACTGAAATATAGGTGGTGTGTAGTACAAAATAAAGAATCAAACTGCAGCTGGTTAGACTGTAAGTATGATTCATCTGGAAGATAAAGTAAAATCATGGTCTGTACCAGTTTGGTTGCAGCTGTTACTAATCCCATTGCCAGCTGTGTATCATTTGTAGCATCACTAAGGATGTGTTTTCCACACCTTGAATGCAGTTATTTACCTAAGACATAGATTTAAAGTTCAGTCTAGACTTGAATAGGCACGTGTATGTCACGTCTTGGAAAATTGAGTACTTGGGTGGATAATAAGATGATTTAATTACATTCATTATCTTTACCATAGTTTGTCTCTGGGGGAAATGCTACTCAGTTTTCTAGACTGGTTTCAAGTTAAAAGTGGGTTTTCTTTGTGGGTTTGTGTTTGTTGGTTTTTTTTTTTTGATCTTCTTAATAGCTGTGCTCCTTCTTTTACTTAATTTTCCCTTCACCACTGTGAGTTGCTTATTTATTTTAAGGTTGTGAGATAATGATATATGAAATATTCCTCCCAACAGAAAAGATAATTATCTTTGACTAAGAAGCACCTGAAATTTGAAGGATGCTGCAGGAGTGACATCTAAGAAATTGACATAAATGTGTTTGGAACTGAAAGAGAAAATTTGCTTAGCTAATAAATTCAAGATTATCATGACTGTTTGGCAAACTGTATTTTTCTTATTACAGCATCAGAAGCCTACCTAGGATGCTTTGTTTGTTTCAATGAATTGACTAATAAGTCTAGTGAGGTAAATATCTATCTTTTGGAAGCACTATAAACTCAAAGGGGGAGAAAATAAGTCAGTATTTCACCTTTGGTCTAACGACAAGAAGTAGGAAACAGTTTAGAGAAATTTCCTTTTATGAGAAAAAAAAAGAACAAGCATATACAAAACTGCCATATTTTTTCAGAGTAGGACTGCTGTCATCACACAGAAATCAAATCTATGTTCTTACTATTTTCTGAAACATGCTGATTACTCAGTGGTTTGTGAAGAGTAATTTCATTATTTGTTATTAATAAAAACTGTCTAAGGAAATAAACCATTACATTTTTAATTGCATGTAATTTTAAAAACATTTCTCTATGATGTTCCCACTGTCTACAAATGATATTCACCATTAACTGGAATTTGATTGCTATAAATTGCTATATTTATTATTGGGGAACTCAGAGCAGGTATACCTGCAGTCACTTAAAAGTGTGCACTTTGCATTGTCATAAATAAGGAAAATAATTTGTAAACTATTTAAGTGAAATAAAATACTTATAAGTTTTTCTTACCTTGTACATTGAGGAGAATGCTTTTCCAACATATTCATCTTACATGATTTGAAATAACTTGTTTAACTTTAAGTGTTTATGATAGAATAAAGTTCAGCTACAGTTGGTGGTGGGGAAAAATAAATTTTAAATAGATGACTTAAGAAGAATTGTGATGAATACTTAAGTAGAAAAGTAGGATTTGTTTGGTTTTTTTTTCCTTTTAAAGCTTTGTGATTTATTAGATTTTCTTTGAGCAACCCTAAGATCTGTACTTGGTGATTTTTTAGATTTTTTTTTTCTGTTGCTTAAGACACTGTATTGATTTATTATGTTACTCATGTAATTTCATTAAAAAGATACTGAATGACTAAAATTCAAGTGACAAATTAAGTTTAATTTTAAAATTATTGGTAGAGTTCTGGGAAAAATTTTAAATTGCCTATTGCATTCAGCCCCCATAAATTCTATAGTTATGACCATTTGGTCACATGGATGCAATCGTAGGCTTTGAATTTGCATTCTGTTTTCAAGTGTGCTAAAACTGTACTGACACCTCATATAGCTTATTTAAGCAAAAAGCATGCACATATGGCAAGCATTGTGTGAAGAATGATTTTGTAACTAGTTCTCATGAACAGTGCTGTACTGAGCTCAGTCAATCAACACCATCTTGGCAGAGCGGCAGAACAGAATCTGCATAGCGATTATACTCCATCAGTGTGTATTGTCCTACAGTTTGTAATGACTATTTTACTACTTCTACGTAAAATGAATTCTTCATCTACATTTTCACTCCATGCTTAGGTTGCTCTTGGCCCATTTTCCTCTCTAAATATGGTTTTGCAAGGCTGCCTGCTTCTGTTTGCCAGTCCCTCCTGAATTGATTTGCCAGTATGTAGCAAAGGTCAGTGTAAGGAAGTCTCGAGGGTCATTATGTCTGTACCTGGCTTGTGGGGAAGCTGGTTAATGGGTTGAATGTGGGAGCAGCTTTGCTGTTCCCTTGAGGGGAGGACACACAGGACAGGACCTGAGCATCACACATTGTATTTGTAGCAGCTAATCAACCAGTCACTGTAGTTTTTCTAACTACCCTTTCAGTGCACAAATAGCTTCAGGCACAGCATGTGCAATCTTTTGTTCAGAAGGGATGTGGTAGGGATGGAGCTGATGTCATTTTCATAAAAATAAAAACAAACACAAATCTGTAGGAAGAATAATTTAGATGCTTTTTCTCTGTGAAACAACTTGTTCATGCTGTGTTTTTGGTGATGACTGCTAATGCAGGATATCAAAATCCTCCTGTGCTTTCACTTGACACACCATGTAATTTTTAAAGAAAACAGGCCAGCAGAATTAGCATACTATAGCAAATTTTTATTTCCATCTTAAATAATGGGCAGATGACCAACATTTTCTTCTGAAAGATCTTTTAAGTATGCACACAAAGTTTTTGGAATGAGATACATTTTGTAAAAAACTGTAATATATACATAACAGAACATAATTTTAGAGAGAGAAAATATGAAGAAGGGGGAATCAGTACCTAATCAAAACCTTGACAAATATGTGTCATTTGGAGGCAGGGAAAGGTATGCAATATTGAGAGAGGAATTAGTCAGTGTGTGGTTTGCCTTCCAAGACTGAATTCAGCTGAAGTAAAACACATATGAGAGAATATGTCTCAGCTGTAACCTTTTCATCTGTGAGGCAATACAGAATATCAGAGCTGTAGGGCTAACATTGCTCTGAAATTCCTGGGAGGAAGAGCTAGAACTTTAACTTAACAGGTTAAAAAGGCACTCAGGGTCCAGCATGAGGATGCTTAGAATGTTTACCTAAAAATCATTTTTGCTGGAGAGGCTGGCTATAGTCTTTATATTTGATAGACAGACATAAGCAACTTGTCTGACCTGTTACAGGTACCTGTTTCCTTTTGCTGAACCTAAAGAGGATCTCAATGACTAGCTGCTTGAGACATTTTAAAGGTCTAAATTTTGTTAGATTAATCCATCCTCAATCTATTCAACTACTTCAGAGGGCCTGAAAGTGTGTGTGTCAAAACAACCCCAATCAGATTGTATTTTCTAAACCCTCTGAATGTGCTAATAATTATAACAATGAGTAAATTCAGGTACTTAATAAGATTACATTTTAGAACTGCCTTGCTAAAATGAGCAATGTATGAAATGTAGGAGCTATAATGGCAAGAAAATGAATCACTAGAGGAATCAGGAAAAAATCACTCAAATTTACTTTTGAAGATTTGTACATATATTTTCCATTGTTTCAGTACCAGTGAGAACTTTGAGACACTGACTCTTACAAGTCTTGATGGCGCTGAGTTATGTGAACTTGCAGGGAGTACTGTCTCCTGGGAGTTCTACATCCTTAGTAAAATCAGGATTAATCCAGACTTTGATCTTGCTTTTCTTAACAGATGAAAATGTTTTTGGAGCTCTCACATATTTTTTGTCTACCTTCTCCAGTTGAAATTCTATTTCTGATAGTTTACAGAGTCATGGGTTAAGAGAAGGACTTATGTTTCTGGTTTTCTTATGGTGTCCACTATCTTGGCAGTCCTTAAGATGAAAAGCATCCCCTTTACCATCTACATGAAAGTTACACTGTATTGCTGTATTTTTCCCAATAAGTTTTTACTCTGTTATATAAAAAAAGAGCAAAACAGTAGCAAGTTCTTGGCCTACAAATTTTATATTCTTCCATAGAAAATGAAGAAGTTCTTCAGAAAGAGCATTGTGTTTAATAACTAACCTAACTTTTATTCCTACTTGCTAGTGGTATTCCAGAAGCACAACAGTACTAAACTGAAGTTCTTACAATAACTCAGACTGCTAATCAAAAATAGAAAACTAAATACGTTCTCTCTCTACAGTCATCATACTTGCAGAATTATTTGGAAATTGTGCTTAGAAGTTGTGTGCTCTTATTTCAGAGAAGATATTCACCAACTTCCAGAGTGCACAAGGATTTTAGGGTGACTGCAAAAATGGCATTAGGGATGTCAACAGTGTCAAATAATTTTGGAACTAGACTGAGAAGGTGTAATTAGATAACTTAAATATTAATTTAAATGTCCGTTTGAAGGCATCTTTTTTTTAATGGGAGAGTTCAATACAGCAGGTGGTAGTGATGAATTTTTTGTCCCATTCTTCCCTAGATTATATGATTTTTATTTTGCATAGGATTTTTAGCAAAGGTGGATGCTAAACCCATGCTACCTACAGAAATGAAAGAATTCTAAGAACACAACCATTTCGTTCAAAATTACCAGCATGCTGTCTATGTAGTGTGGGACTACATGTTTTAAAATGTGTGAGGATGTAAACAGAAAATAGTTTGTTTGGCTTATTTATGTTTGTAATGTGTTTTCAAGAGAGGAAATAGTAAAATGAAAAAAGTCCTCTCTGTAAGGAGACAGTCATTAGTGTATTCTGTACCCCTCTTGTACACATATCCTTCACAAATCAGACTTAGTTCCCTGGCTCAGGTGATAATTCATTCCTCCACTGGTATACGACATATCCCTGAGTAGGGGGGGAGGGTGTCACAAAATTGGCTTACAACTGAATAACTATATGGGTAACTGCAGTTGTTGCAAACTTACTTACTTTCTTAACACATAATTAAAAATACTCAATGAGTGCTGAAGGCCTGGTGGTTTATTTCTTCCTTACATTGTGCAGGTCTCACATTTTTGCAAAATATATGTAAAACGTCACAGTAATTGAAAAGTGTCAGTAGCTTACTGGGTACAGAAAAAGTTCTTTATGCCTTGAAGTTCCCTGAGTGCTGGTGCAGCACTTTGAAAAAATTCCTTAATGACTGAGTAGCAGTTCTTGAACTAGTGATTTGGGAGTCCCCTGCTAGAGCACTAATGATTCAGACAGCAGCATTAAATCAGTTGCTTTAGTTTAAGTACTTCTTGAATGTACATAAAGTCTCACTTTATTGGGAATTGAACTAACTACCTGCAGTCTGAAAAGCAGTAAGCTGTGCACTTAAGCAAAGGTGAATTACTAATAAAGAGAGCTTTTTCCAGTATGCACTTTTTGAAAGCTCTTAGCTGTTTGGGTAGAAGGATGGTACAACAGTTGTTGAAGCTTCACATGTTGGACTCTATTACTCCTTGGAGAGATCTTGTTAATATTTTTCAGTAAAAAGTGACACAAGAACAGAAATGCCATGATAAAGGTTTTTGGAAGACACAAAAGGCAACACTTCAACAGTATTTCACATATACATTAAATTTCCCTAATCTCTTCAGCAGCTGCACTTCTTTTTTTTTTACCAAGGCGATAAAAGTGAGGTGGCTGTTTAGCTGGAAAGCAGCTTGGAAGGAAAGAAACTGTGGGACCTGGTCGACACAATGTGAAACACAAAGAATGCTGATGGTGCCCTGAGCTGCTTTGGGAGTGTTGTTACAGATAAATTGTGTAACTTGCACAATAGATTTGGACAACTCAAAGAAACAGATCAATATAAAGAGCTGTGTACAAATAGATATAAAGCAATACAATGCCAGCAGATGATAGGATGCAGAGCTAAGAGATAGAGATTATCTGGAAGAAGTGAATATACAGAAGATTCCATCGGTCACAGAAGCATGGAATAATGGAATGTTTCATTATGAGCAAATGCAAAACTGTCATAAAGATGGATAAAAAATTTTTCTCTTAAAAAATATTTAATTGTGTTTGAATGTTTGTTTGTGTTGGTTTTTTGTTGGTTTTTTTTGGTTTGTTTTTTGTCATTTACATTGATTTAAGAGACTTTGTTTTACTTGTTTATGTATATAGACGTATATTTTTCTGTTGGTGTAAACCTAGCTGCTTCCTAAAATTAAAATAGTTTTTTAATCTTTCTGACCCTGTCCTAAAATGTGCATAGTGGTATTTAGAGTGCTGTCTTGACAATCAATGTAATTTTTTTAAAAAAAAGAACTCATGACAAAGTCTGTTTTTTTGTGTGCGGGTGCTTATGTATGCTGTCTCAAACTAAAAAGAGAAAAGATAGGCTAGAAAATGTAGTCTCAATAACAAAAGAGTTCTCTTTTCCATTTCCTTGGTCAGCTGGAGAAATAAAAGTATACATTTGTTCAATAATGTTAGCAGAAAGTGGGGAAATCTTTCTTCCCAGATGTCTGTTTTCTTCAGTGAGTACTATGTTCCAGGTCTATTTAAGTAGGCATTTGTAAACTTCAGAAATCAGAATAGTGTGCATCTTGTTTGCTGTAAAGGAGAGAAAATTCCAAGGAAAATAAAGGAATTTATGATTTCTAACTGCAGAGTTTGTCTTTCACCTGAATTTCTTTCAAATAAGACAAGAGCACTTCCCAGCATAGGTGGGATTGTATGCTTATTATATAACACAAGAATCTCACTGCTTCTGATTGTCTTTCTCACATTTTTAGGCATTATATGATGTCTCTAATGGAAAAATGTCTTGCCTCAGGCTTGCAGATTTTTTTCTTCTTTGAATATGTCAGATTGAAGGAGAACATTATTTTTAACCAATCTTCAGATTTGACTTAATGAACATTTAAGCCTTCACTACAGTCTTTTAATCTGTCACAATAGGCAATCATCTTTTCATTGTTACATGTTTCTGATTCTGATATGCTGAAATTCCAAGGATAGTTTTTCAGTATCACCCTGTACAAGCCCCAGCAAGAGTCTGACCACCTCATGAGCCAAAAAAAGGAATATAAGACCAGAGAAAAAGAAATTGCTATTCACATTTGATAGATTAGAAAACTGAAACAAAATCTACCAAAACTACTCATGATCATATAGCAATAAAGGATTAATCAGGCTACTCATCCCTGAATTTTCTCACCTAAAAAATTTGCCTCCTTAAGGGAACTCTTAATTTTTTCTTTACAGATTTACTAACTATAATATATATATAATATACTAAATATAACTATATTTTGAAATTTAAAGAATGTGCCTGAGGAAAATAAGACATTTTTTAACGTTTTCCTAGTACATGGACTGTTGTATTCAAATGTCTTTCCTTTTGCTCCTAAGACAGGCACAGGCTGCTCTGCTCTCCTGATATGCAGACAGCCTGTGGTGCAGTCAGCACCATACACTAAATAAAGTCTTCAGCTGTTTCAAGTTTAAAGTTCAAAGCTGTTTCCTTTCCTTCGTGCTACAAATTGTTTTCAACATAGAGTCAATTTGTGGGAAATCAAAAATTGTTTTTTAACCCCACTGAATAGGCCAAGACCCAATTACACTTTATGAAGATGAGATGTATGCCAATGTGTAATTTAAAATATGCTGTGAGACCTTCTGTGAGCTCAGAAATTATCTTCTAAGTCATGGCTTTAAAAAGTGTTTGCTTCCTTTATCATGGGATGCTTCTTTCCACACAATGAACATTATCAGACTTCAAGCAGTCTGAAAGAAAAAACAGAGCTTTTGCCTCTATATATCCAAGGGAAAATATATGCTATCACTCTTGATTGTTTGACAGGAAAATAAACTCACACCAATTTTTGCTTTCACTACCATTCTCAGAAAAAAATTCAGGATGCTGCTATGGTGAATCAAAAGATGTTCCTCTGCTTCCTATTTTGTTGTGTTTCTGCTTAATACAATTATATTCCACTCTCTTGTTCATTTGCCTTTTAGTAAGTCTGGTTTTATGTTCATATTAGATATTCAGCTGTGTCCTTTTGGTACCATAAATTAAAATGTCACTGCAGACAGAAGTCTGAGACTGAATTGAGAGTAAGCAAATCTTGAATTTTTATCAATGGAGTATTTTTGTCTATACATTTGAGAAAATATAACTGTGTATGTAAACGTCACTGAATTTCAACGTATTTTGTTTTGGGAAGCTGTTCAATGTTCTGATAATAGTAGTATTGAATATTTTTAGTTTTATCTGATTTTGTTATTAAGACTTAAGGTACATAAAAATTGATGGTGATTGCCTATACATGTCTGAGTGAAATTTTATTTAAAATAGTAAAATATGTTTTCTCTCTTTTTCATCTCATTAAGTGAAGAACTTTTTTTTTCCTTAATGAATTGAAATCAGTAGTTGAGCTGTACTGCATGTATGAGAACATTTGCCATTTACAATGAGTTGGAAACAAAATCACTAGAAACCATTTGGGGTTTTGTGCATTGAAAGGTTAATTGGTAAGACATAGCTATGATCTCTTTCAGCCAGAGATTTGGATAACTAATTTAGTATGGCTTCCTTGTAAATTAGATGTAATGCTTTAGGAAGTGAAGGGTCACTTTTTCCAATGGAATTCTAATGTGATTGCTAAGTGCTGTTTTTCAGATTGTATATATGAGTAAGTACTAGTGCAAATGACCTTAGGGCTGTTCTAGTAAATTTTGACATCACTACCCACACATGAACACTACTACTTATTCCCACATCATGCTTCCAGTTTTTCACTTCCAGAGGGTGTTTGGATAGGCCAAGAGGAATTGTTTTTGATCAGTAGTTAACTTCTTTTAAGGAACATGTTTCAGTGGCCATGGGATTTAGCATATTTCATTCAGGTCTTGAATGAACACATTAACTGATGAAAAAAGCTAAATATAGATATATTTAAAACTATAGGTGACATTTTAAATTCAATGTTTAGAATTAATGTGTAAATAGTTAAATGCTACTAAGCACTAAAAATGTAAGAAGATGTTTGTTTAGCAGGAAAAACATTTTAACAGTCATACCTAATTTATATTTTCATAGACTGACAGCATCATTCAGGTTGGAAAAGATCTTTAAAATCATCAAGTCCTACTATTAACCCAGGAGTGTAAAATAGACCTCTAAACCATGTCTCTCTGAGTATAATATCTACACATTTCTTAAGTATCTTCAGGCACGGTTACGCCAACACTCATTTGCATTTCACTCTTCAGTTCCTTTCTCCTTTGCCTGCCTCTGAATATGAATTTGAGTCTGTGTATGGGAAGAAAACATAAAAATCAGTGCTGCTTCCCTCTCCACGGTGGTGACAGAGACTGCACTGCCCACTTTTTCAGGTCATATATATATATATATATATATATATATATATATATATATATGATAAAAAGAGAAACAATCATATAAAAAAATTGAAGAAAGCAAGGCTATGTTCTTGACAAGAAAATATCTGGGTTCTAAAAATGTAGCCAAAAAGAACATCCCAGTAGTGTAGCACTTTTCTAACTGATTTCTGTGAATAGTTATGTAAGGCTGTAGAACCTTAAACTCAAGACATTAAAAATAATATTTTTAACACTTTCAGGGTCTAACTTCTACTCAAATTGCTTTTATTTTATTGATCCCCTTGACTCCCACACAGCTTTTCTCTTGAACTGCTCTATATATGGTTTTTAAGAACTTCTTATATTCACATATCCACTTCAGTGATATAGTTGCATTTATATCCACCAACATCTTGGCCCTGATCTCATATAGTTAAACTTAATTGCTGTAGTGGTAGACTTAATTTTCATATTTTATGAGTGTACTTATATGGATCTTTACAGAAACCTACATGAGAAAAAAAATTTAAGAATGCCTTTTCAGAAGTGAAGACAAAGATTAGATGTGGTAAAACAAGAGTACTCCTTTGTTTCATTTGTTTTTCTTAGTGATGACAAATCTAAATTTTTAAAGATACATTAACAGTTCCTTGTAAAAATTCTGAACGCTACATTCCTTATCAGTCAAGAAATAGAAGTAATGTCAAATTCTCTATTTCAGAGGCTTTAATGCTCACAGACATATTAATGCCTTATAAATATCAAATGACAGACATGTTGAATTATCCTTATTAAATGGTTGTCCTTAATTATAAAATCTAAATAATATTGTATGAATAAAAATAAAATTTATATTTATAACAGAAATATTATATTATTTATAGTTTATATTTAATATTTATTTAAAATTTCCATTTCATAAAAATTCTAAAACAAAAGGGACATTTTCAAAATGTATTACAGGTTATTTAGTGAAAAAAAGGTGATGAAAGGGATGGAAGGAATGCCTTACAAGAAAGGAACCGCAGAGGACTTTGGAGTTGTCCAGTTTGGAGAAAAAAAAGGCTGACTGGCTTTTTCCAGCTTCCTGAGGTGGGAAATAGAAAAGGGAGGTGCTGATCTCTTCTTCCTGGGACTCTTGGGAATGGTTTTAGGGGAAGTTTACTCTGCACATTGGGAAAGATTTCTTTACTTAGATGGTGGCACAGGATTCCTGTAGAAATGGTTGGTGCCTCAAGACTGTCAGTGTTGAAGAGACATTTGGGCAATGCCCCTGTTAATGTGCTTTAGCATTTGGCCAGCTATGAAGTTGTCAGGTAGTTGGACTTCATCATTGCTGGTCCCCTCCAACTGGAATACTCTATTGTGGTGGGGTTTTTTTCAGTTTGTTTGGGGGTTTTTTTGTTGTTTTGTTGTTTTTGGGTTTTTTTAAATATCTAAATCTGTGTTCACTAGTTCTTCTATTGTCAAGTAAATTAGTGAAATAAAGTCAATTTTTAAATCTGGTGGGTTTTTTATCCTAGGTATGTTTAGATATTTCTTGTAGTACCACAGTGTCATTATAGTGGTAATTTAATTGAAGATATCAGCTGGAAAGTGGCAACCAAGTTCAGAGCACATTACTATTCAGGGTCTCAGGTATCCAGCACCCCATTGTGCATTTGAGTGTAAAAAGTGTTCATTAAGTTGGCTGAAAATATACTTCTAAAGTGCAAATTGAAATATTCTTCAACTTCTTCTAACATCAAGTTACGCTTTGCTCTAAGTTGAAACAAATGGAAAGATTCAGTTGTACCTCTCTGAACTCTGGAAAATTAAGGAGTTTAAGCTGTCTCACACTAATCCGTGTCTAATTCAGCTCTGTGTATAATGGAAAGAAACTTATAAAGGAAAATAAGAGAAGGAAAATTATGCTGATAGCAGAAAAAAATATAGGTATGAAGAACCTCGATCCTTTTTTTCACAGGGAATGTTTTAATATGAACTTTGCTCTCTCTGGCATTAATAAAAAATTAACAGTTCAACTAGAAATTTATCTATTTAAGAGACGTTAAGGAAAAATTATGTCAGAAACTAAGAACAAAATGTATGTATAATCAACCATTGTATTTTTCACATCTTCAGCTTAAAATCCTCTACAGATCTGTAAGAGTGCTGTTTTGAACATAGGCTAATTCAAGAGGCCATCCTGTAAATGCATTTAGACTGAGAAAGTGTCCCAACTATCTCTACCTGTCATAGTCTTGATCAGCATATGTCATTGCTCAACAGGAATTTGAAGAGAATTTCATTCTTTTTTATTATTTCATCTTCTCTTTTATGACATCAGACTGCTTTAAGATGTTTGTCTTTTTTTGCTTAGTTTTATTTTGTTATATAGTCATCCAAGTGATGCCAATGCCACCACAATCACTGGTGCTTAAGCTCTTCTCTTTCCTTTGCCAGGTGGCCATGAACCAAGCATTTGGCAGTACAATTATTTCGTTTCCTGCCTCCAGAAAGTGAATTTTGTTTTGGGTTTACTTGTACCTTGAATTGATTATTGATTTTAGATTATAGGTAAGGAATAGCTGAAGACTTAAAATATAAGCTGAAGACCTTAGCCACGGTCTCTTTTGTCTCCAAGTTTGCTTTTTTCTGTAGGTAAAGATCTGCCAAGATATTTATGGATTTTCATCATTTTAGGAGCACCAAGAGAAAACACAGTTTTTAAAGCTATCTTTTCTAGTTTTTGTTAGCTTTTGGATATCCTTTTCATCTGTGTACTGCAACACAAACAAGTAGTAGCTAATAGTCCACATCACAATGGTTAAACAAACTGAGATTTAATGAAAGGGTAGATGATACTATTAGCTAGTAATGCTAGCAAGATCTCACAAAATCAAGATAATTTAAAAAGTTAACTGTACTCACATAGTCTGATTAACATTGTTACCTTCTGACCTTCCTGCTGTTTTGGTATTTGAAGGTTTTGGGGTTTTTTTCTTTGTAGAAATAAATTCATTATGAATTTAATCAGTCTGTTTTTACTCATAGTGTTTTTCTAACTTAGAAGCCAGAAATTGACATTTCACGTGATACAAGACATTGGATAACTAGTAAAATATTTTCATTTTTCTTTTTACTGAAATCTGTAAATGATGATTTATAAGAACATAGTCAGTACCACAATAACACTTGAAATTATGTGTCTGTACTTCATAATACAAGTGACTCAGTTCTGTATTTTTGATGTTTTCTTTTTTTTCCCCTCTTTTTTTTTTTTCCTTTTCCTTTTTTTTTTTTTTTTTTTTTTTTTTTTTTTTTTTTTTTTTTTTTTTTTTTTTTTTTTTTTTTTTTTTTTTTTTTTCAAATGTGTATTTGTCAGAAATCTCCCTTAGGGGAGCCAGGGCTCTAGATGTCACTAGAATTCAAGTTCTCTGAATGTTAGGGTACAAATTGACCTTGCACAAAATTATGCACTACTGCAATTAAATGGCTGGACAAAAGAAACTGAAAGCTGTTAGTTTGCAAGGGAAAAACCATTCTGGTAGTAAATATGGATCTTCAGATGTCAAGAGGGACTAGAATTAAATCCATGGGTTTCTTTCAATCTAATATCATTAAGAATAATTACTTTATACTTTTCTGTAAATGTTTGGCTAATAAAAATGCATGTGGTACAGAAGTTGTACCTCTGAAAGCACAGCAGAGTAGAAGAAAATCAGCTTGCAAAGTTTTGAACAAATACACTCTTGTTATTTGACACTGGCCAAATGCCGGACAATCAAAAACGACTCACTCACTCACTCACCCCTGCCGCAGCAGGACGGAGGAGAAAATAAATAATTAATGAAGGGTTGATGAGTTGAGATAAGAACTGGGAGAAAACACGTCAATGGCAAAACTGGCTCAACTTAAAGGTACAAAGTGAATTTATTATTAACATAGTCAGAGGAGGATAATGAGATCTAAAATAAGCCCTTAAAAAACATGATTTTTCCCCAGCCTCTCCCTCCTTCCCACTGACAGTGCAAGGAGACATGGCATGGGGGTTCTGGTCAGTTCATCACCTGAGGTTTTCCTCTGCTGCCCAGGGAGAGCAGTCCTTCCCCTGTGAGACTCTGGGGTCCCTCCCACAGGTGACAGTTCTGTGTGAACTTCTCCAACGTGGTTCCACTCTCATGAGAAGCAACCAAACTGCATCTGCTACAATGCGAGTCCCCCCCTGGGGCACACAGTCCTCCCAAAACTGCTGTGGTGTGGGTCTCTCTTCTAGGGATGCAGTCCTCCAAGGACAGGCTGCTCCAGCCTGGAAGCATGGGCACCTCCCCCATGTACTGGGGTGGATCTCTGCATCCCCCATGGATCCCATGGGCTGTGGGTGGATCTCTGCATCTCTCATGGATCCCCCATGGGCTGCAAGGGCACAGCTGCTTCACCCTGGTCTCACCACAGCCTGCAGAGGAATCTCCAGTGCCTGGAGCAGCTCCTGCCCCTCCTTCTGCACTGACCTTGGTGTCTCCATGGTGGTTTCCCTCACATGTTCTCACCTTCTCCTCTTCCCTGGGTAAACAAAGGAAAAATAACTGTGTGCACTTAGTTTTGATTTTCTTGTTAAATATATAATCACAGAGGCGTTATCACCAACTCTAATTGCCCCAGCCCTGGCCAGCAGCATGTCCATCCTCAGAGCCATCAAGGATTGACTATGCTGGACATGGTGGAATCTTCAGCAGCTTCTCACAGGAGCCACCTCTGTGGCCCTCTGCTACCAGAAACCAGGCTGTGCCAGACCAATACATACATGAACACAAAGATGGTGACTTAATGGGAGCCTTTAAAATACCCAGACAGAAAAACAACAACCAATCAAAGTCATGAGAAAACAAAATGGGAAAAAAAACACCAAAAGAACTGGGCATTTTACTCAAGTGTTAGCAAACACCATAAAACAAATCAGATGAACATACTCCAACTACTGTAGCAATAGAAAGATATAAGGATTTCTATAAGACTAGAAACTACTTTTAATTGTGTGCTCTTGTTCCATGAAACAGCTCTTCTGAATCCTTTTAGTATGTAAAAAAAAAAATAGAAAGAAATATGTAAGTATGAAGGTATCTGCTTTGTTGCAACTTTTCACCTAAATATTGATTAAAAGTGATATTCAAGCAACATTCTTCCTTCAAGCAAATTATTTTTACCACTGTCACTCCATCATCTTGTTTTCAATGTACCATGAAAATGTTCTAGCACTCAGATGAAAATAGACTTTGGATGAAGAGACATCAGGTAATCTTGAAACTTGCAAGTCTCAAAAATTGTTAACAAAGGAGAAATAAGAGAAATTGTATGAGATTCCATTATATTGCTGTTGAAAAAGTAATACAAAACCCTCAAGTCATGGCCACTCTGACATAAAAATAATTATAAATCAAGATTGCTTTAATGGCAGCAGTGTGATTATTTTAATTTTGCAAACTAGAAGTACATATTTCCCTCGCTCTTAGTGAATCTTGGATGATAGTGTAATATATAGCATTTCTTGTATATTACTGTGAATGCTGGATACCTTCTTTTACTTTCTGTGTCATGCATTGGCTTTCATGATTTCAAATGGATGTGTGTGTGACTATATATCTTGATCGCGAGAAATACTGAAGTAAAACACTTTGAAGCAGCTATTGACAGAAATTAGTTTCCTGACTGTTTACTGCCTACCTACGTTGCTGTCTCATGGGTACAAATGAAACCTGATTAAGTTTTTTTGGTTGTTTCTCATTTCCGTCTGGGGTTTGTGTAGCTTTTATTACTTTCATTAAATACTTTACTCATTAGTTTCTTCTTCCACATACACCACAATCAACTTCCAAAGCTGATTTCACTTAGACTTGTTTTATACACATTCTCTTCAAGCAAACTGTCTTCTGTGTTGTTTTTATTTAGCATAACTTGTTTATGTTGGTACAGATAAAATAATTTGAAGAAAGGAGTAACTCGCAGGATGATTAAGATTATATTTTAAAGTGAAACTGATAAGTTCAATGGAAATGAACCTAAAATGCAAATGAATTTTTTTATTAAGGTCTGTTGTTTTAATTTAATAATAAAGTTGTCACAGAATCACAGACTTGTCTCTTAATGAGAAAAAATATTTTTGTAATAGCATTGATTTTTTTTTTCCTCAGGACTGTGAAAACCCACAGTTTCTATTTTTAGCTTAAATATATCAAAAACTCCTTAAAATTTGCAAAATTTTTCTGAGAGAACAAAACCTTCTAACAATGAAAATGACCAGTATTTGATTTCTCTTGCTAACGTCTGCTGCTTCTTCCCTGCTTATATACTCCATGTGCACTTCTAAAAATGTGTGATGACTATTAAGAGCCACCTAGGGGCTATGCTTCCTGAATTTTACATGGTTATTGAAATAAAGTAAAAACACATCAACTTTATTTGCTATTTGGGTTTTTTTAATTCTTCTCAGTAAATCAAATATTATAATGTTGCGCAGGAGTGGGAGGTATGACAATTAAATAGCTAGTCTTGTTTTGATCTGCGAAGAATCATAGAATGTTAACGGGCTGGAAGGGACCTTAACGATCATCAACTCCCAACAGCTCCCACTACACCAGGCTGCTCAAGGCCTTCTCCGACCTGACTTGGAACATTGCCAGTGTTGCAGCATCCACAACCTCCCTGGGCAGCCTGTTCCAGTGTCTCACCACTCTCACAGTAAAGATTTTCTTCCTAATAGCTAATATAAATTTCACCTCTTTCAGTTTGTCCTCATTCCCCCTTATATCCTCACTACAGTTCCTGACAGAGTTGCTCTCCAGCTTCCCTGTAGGGAAAGATACCGAAATGTTACTGTGCGATTTACACGCAATCTGTTCTTCAGGCTGAACGGCCTCAACTTTCTCACCCTGGCTTTGTAGGGGAGGTTCTTCTCCATTCCTCCTTCCAAATTGGTGGCTCTCCTCTAGACTTGATCTAACAGTTGCATGTCTTTCATAATTTGGGGACACCAGAACTGTACACAGTTTTACAAGTGGGGTCTCACAAGAGCAGAGGAGGGGGTGAGAATCACCTCCTTCAGTCTTCTGGCAACACTCCTTTTGATGCAGCCCAGGATTCCATTGTCTTTCTGGGCTGTAGGCACAAATCTGAGTGCCATGTTTTTTCAAAAATTATGGATAATGACTTAGGAGCTTTGTCTGCCAGCTCCCTGAGGACCTGCAAATTAATTTCATTGGTTCCACTGGACTTGTGAACATTGAAATTCCTTGGTCTTGAACCTAATTCTCTCCTACAGTGGGATAAGGGTTTTCATTCTCCCAGTCCCTGCATTTACATTCTTGACATGGGTGGTATGGCAAGACCACTTGTAGTTGAAGATACATAAAGAACATATCTTTATGATATTGTTCTTTCTCTAGAATCTAAATGAGCACATTATTTTAGACTCTTAAAGGTTTGTGGTAAATAATGTTGACACATTTTATTTTAGGAATTTGTTAAATCATAGTTGCATACACCTCTGTTGAAAATTTGGTAAGGATTGCCTGATAGGAATATTTTTATATAGTAGCCTATTTATGAGCTTCCTTGCTGATTACATTTTAAAAGAATGCCTCCCTGCACAGATGACGTTCAGTTTTCTAATTTGCTTTTAAAAAGGTAATCCTTTTTAGAGATTTATTTGCTTAAGATAATGAGGTAGGATTACAGCAGAATTAACTGCAATGCTATTAAGTGTTGTTTTTTTTATTTTTTTTTCCTTGGGTCTAGCCTTATGCTTTCAGTTTGAAAGTAAGCTGAGATTTATTTTTCCTAGGTTAAAAAACAAAATCAAGACCAGAAGAAAAAAAAGGCATCTGAGGTAGTAATTCTCCTGAAGAATTACAAAATTGGTGTCTTTGAGGTATGTTTGTTTTGGAAATGTTTTTAATTATTTATTAATCTTGACGCTATGCATGAGAGTAATGGTGAATGCTTTGAACATTAGTGACTATTTCGTGTCTTCAGATGTAATTCATTTGAAAGGAAACTCCGAAATATTTTTTATTTTATAAGTATTGGGAATTAGTTGCAAATGTGCTTCTGTTTTATGTGACAGCATCCTTCTGTCTATAAAATTAGATATACCCACCTGCACAGTTAAAAGTCTAGAAGCATTCTACATCCTTTCTGATTTAACAGTTGCTACTTTATGTGCTGTAGGTACTGAGAAAAATTTCAAATAAGAATGTTCAGGAAAAAGCTGTAAAACTTTTAATAAGAAATGCATATTACTATGTTTTAAATAACTAAAAAAAACATTTCTATCAGCTAGCTGTTAAAGAGCATGCATAGAAATAGATTATTAATGACCCCATAAGGGAGACAATAAATAGTCATCAGTAGGTAGACAGATTTATGGAAGATAAAGTAAAGAAATTTATCACAGCCTTTTCACAAGTTTAAAGAAAAGCATATTAAACACTGTTTTTCAGTTACAAAATGTTTGAATGCCATAAATTGGATTCCACTTTTGTAAATGTACCAGCAAGTCTTGTTGGGAACTAAGGAAGTTGAGCTGATGCTAATTTCATTTTAGGTCTAGTTATCACTTAGCATGTTCAGGAGCTTAAACAAGGCAAATTATGCTCTTCATACATTCAAAAATACTGGAGCCTGGAATGCATTTTTTCTATTACTTTTGGAAATATTCTTTTGTAGTTTAACTTTCCTGGAATGCCTTCTATCTCTGGTTTTCTCTTTCATTCAATATATTGAGTTTCAAAGGATTTTTTTTTTTTTCTTCTCTTAGAGAAGGTATTTTCTCACAACAGTAAAACTGCAATTCCTCTATCTTTCATTACTTCAATTCTTACCTGAAGCTTCCTTCTTTTTGTAGCAGGTATATTTCACCAGCACACACTCTTGTTTCTTCTAGATTCCCACCAGATTTGTGTAATTTTGTTCACATTTGACCTGATAGAAGCAGCATATAGTAGTTTGGCTAGTGACACAAACATCTCATGGTTGATAAGTACTGCAAGCCTATAGTGTGATGCACAGATTTTGTGCAAAAATAATTTTCTTCTAAAAAGTGACCAAAAAGCACAAACACAAACTCAATTTCCTCCTCCCTCAAAGACTATATTTATTTCAGCTCTCTTTAAAAACCACATACTTGCTCAAGACTGCTGACCTCTAGAATTCTTTTCTTTTTCTTTGCTTTAGATGTTTAGAGGTTCAATAACAGGTGTGAAGCCTTTGGAACTGAGAAGTTGAGTTCTACATACTATCTTTGTATAATACGATTCACAGTGACTAGATTCAGATTTTTTGCCTCCTGGCATTTGTATCCACAAATACCTCACTTTTATTGTCAGTCTTTTTTCCCTGGAGAAGCAATATTTGAAGTACTGTAATATATGACAAGAGAGAAATCAGAAAATATTCACATATTTTACCCTATTATACTTTTATCTGTCAGCATACCTAAATTTTGTATTGGAGAAATGAATTTAAAACTGTTGTTGAAAATTTGATGAGACTCTACACATGTGCCAGTGATATCTGTGAAAAATATTTTTTGATAAAAGAAAAATATTCATGGCCTTTTCCTGACTCCCATTGAGTTACATACTTGTTCCTCAGGGCACAGTTTGTCTTGCAGATTGCATTTGATTTTTAGTCTCAGGATAGAAGCTCATCATATCCATGTTAAATACATGTAGCTATCAGAAGCATGGTAAAGCAATATATTTTATATTGAGTTATGAGGAAAAATGTGTGAAAAATATAGATCTCACTGCACTGGGTCTTGCTGAAACAAGACACCAAGTAACATATTTAATCATTTTTAATCAGTGTACTTTAGCTTCAGATGTATTTGTAATTTTGGTGTATTTTTGTCTAGCCTGATCTCTCAGTGCGCCCATGCATGCAGCATTTGTTTTCATTTTCTTTTAAGCCTTTATACAATCTTCACTTTCTCCCGCTTACAGAGAAATAATTGCAAAATGGCAAACAAAAATAGTATAGTATGCGGGAAAAGAAAAGAAGCAAAGCCTGTCTGCCCTTTCTCATTCCATCTGTCAGATTATTTAATCTTACTCAGTTTAATATTTCTGTCATTTTAGACTATTGTGTGATGGACAGGTTACCATCTGATTTCAAATGGATTTTGAGTGGATTATTTAATCCGCAGTTCAACAATTCTGACCCTTTATAGAATGGTAAACATAGTCCTTGGTGGCAGAGAAGACTCTGACTTTCCCACACGAGAGCCTTTCCATTGTACAATATTCAGAATAAGGGAGAGGTAGATTTTAGTAGCAAACAATTGGAGTGCATATGTATATATACACACACACATCATGTTTGAGTTTAAAAAATGAGTTTATGGTTATCTGAAGCTGTACTTCAAAATCTCTTCCTGGTGATAGAAGCTTTCTTGAGCAAGCAGTACAAGGAGAGATTAACAAAGGTCATGCTGGTGCTTTTGTAAGAGTCTTCCTTACTGATTTAATACACCTTAATGAACTAAGTAAATAGAAACTTGCAAATGACACAGAGGATCTCCACCTGATTAGTGATATTTATGTGTGTAGCTTATATATATTAGGTTGCTTCATGCCTAATAGTCCAACTTATATTTGTGCCAAACACAGATATCTATTTTTACTTCTCTGATTTAGATTGAAGTTACCTGATCTTCCCAGTGCTCTGATGCAAATTTTGATTTTTATATGGTTATAAACACATGTATAATTTTGCTAAAGTACCAAATGCATACTGTATTCTTTTGATATATTTACCTTTCAAAATTACTACATGAAAATATCTTATACATGGAGCAGCCTGTATTTTCATGTCTGTGTAAAAGCCTGACTTGATACAGGCAAATAAAAGTTTCAGAGCTACCTTGTGACAGATATGTATTTAAAATGGGACTAAAGGAACTCAGCATTCTTACAAGTGTTGCTATATATTGGCCTTACTTTTCAAGATACAAAACAAGAAATTAATTGCCTAGAGTAATGTAGTTTGAATCAACCTTGGATTTTAGCCTAGTGCAAGACTAATTGGCATATCACTTCCCTGAAAATTCAGAAATATTGCAAAATGTTTTGAATGTTTTTTGAAATGGAGTTGAAAAATATTTTAAAGCAGAAAGTCAACTGAAACATACAAAATCTGACAACTTAAATTTTGAATATATAAGCTTTCAAGGTTTGCCACTCTGAAAACAATTTAAAAACTGAAATTATTATCCAAAAAATTTCCATCGCTCTTTGAAATAATATCTGGCTTCAAAATCAGCATAAACTAATCCATATTATTCTCAAGTTTAAAAGAAATTTATTTCATTTGAAATAACAATGTAAAACGCAGAGGAATTAATCAAATAATTTTTCACACTGTAAGTCTTGAGAAAATAAAAAATATTTTGAGACCATTTCAGCTTGCTTATATGTCAGAAAATATTAATTTTATCTTGTAACAACCACAATATGCAAGTATTCTTGTGAAATCATGAAAATAGTAGATATTCAACCATCTCATCCAAATATTTTAGAAGTATTTCAAGGCAAATTTCTAAATACTAGATCAAAACTTAGTGAAAAGTCAGTCATTATTATGACCAGACTGAATTACGTTCTGGTTTATTTGGAACTTGTGTGCAGTTTTCTTTTGTGCAACCACTCTTGTTTAAAAGTACAAAGACTAAGTATTTTGTGAAATCAGTCACAGCTTCGAGTAGCCTGTGCTCCCTTTTGGAGTCCCAAAGAAAATCATTAATTTCCTTAGTAAATTTAGAGGCAGATACGTCCACTGTAGGACTAAAGCAGCAGAAATACAGTTGAGGATTGCACGTGAAAAGTAACAGCAGGAGGAATCAGGAAGAAGGGGAAGAACTGATTGCATTTATCACTTCAGTTGATGGAAGTAGCATAAGATTCCGACCTGAAATGGCCAGTTTGTCATCCTGCCTGTGTAGAAGAGGTGTATAGAAGAGGTGTATCTTCATGCAGAGGTAGAGAGGTGCCACCACACCACAACAGGGCTGAAGTAACTGCCAAGAGCAGTCAGTGGTGACCCAGGGTCTCATCCTGGCCCTTGGCAACAGGGCGCTGCCTTGACTGGGCTCTGCTGCAGAAGCTGTACCCTTGGAAGCAGCTTGAGAGGCAGGCTTGTCTCACACCTGCAAAACGTGCACTGGGTATGATCTGATCTGCAAGGGTCGGCTTGTATACAGGAGTTTGATACCAATTGGCTGCTACTGGCACATGCTAATCTGCTGTCTGTGCTTTCACAGCCTTTGGTTTAAAGAATTTATTTAAAATCTGTTTTTTTAAATAATTTAATTTATTTAAAATTTATTTAAGCAGATCCAAAAAGACACAGACATTCAGATTTCTATTACCAGTTTTCCCTTGACCTATATAACTCTAAGTGTTTATGGGTTTTCAGCTGCTCCAGGGAAATTGCAGGATGTGAAAAAACTACAGATATGTTTTTTTTTTCTTTCAGAACTCATGGGAGCTGCTTACCAAATGCCACTAACAGCCCTTGAATTCTAGGATATGCAAATCCACAAATGTCCGTTTTTTACCCAGTATTTCCCTATTACCCTGTTCCAGTTTTATGTGTTTGTTAGCAATATGAAGTTGAGTTTTTTTCTCAGCAAATATTTGCTTGGGGTTTTTGATGCTTGCTTCTTAGAGTTATGGTTGGGGCTTATTATGCTGCTTTCTTAGAAAACAGCTAAATAATGTAGTACAACTTTTTCGAAATATAGGTAAAAAATTAATGTCTCTTCCAATGGAAAGAATAATTAGTCCTTCTGTTTCTTATGGTGAAGTGAGTTTAATTATAAAAGACATTCAAGTTCAAACAAAATAAAGCTTAACTGAAACCAAAGTAAAACTTAAATTAAGCTGTAAGGTTGCCTGAAAGGAAATATGGACTAGCTTTATTTTTTTCCTAATAATCTAAAATCACAGTGTCCAGATTTGGCCCATGCTCTGGGGATTTTTTTTCTATTTATTTTTAAAGGATCAATTTTTAAATGCTGTAGCAGATCAGTCCCTGCTCTTGAAATAATGTTCCAGCTATCTATAGATAGAAAACAATTAACTTGAGGCAAAAGAGGGAAAACCAGAAAGGAAATACATACCATACACAGAGCATCTCTCTGGTTCTGTATTCAATGTCAGTTTTAATGGGTCTGTAATTAGGTCAATAGACTGACTGATATCAGCACTTAGCTTCCTAGGTGACATCACCCTCTGCTTCATTACCTAATAGAGATTAAGATGTGGACACATAGAAAATTCTGCTTCCTGGACTGGGAAAAGTATCTAATTGAATAAGCTGTAGACTTGACACTATCTGAATTATTTACCAGTATACCCACAAAGATACATCTCCAAGTCGAGACTAATAGGAAGGAAGAACACAGCACATGAGAAAACAGACATGCTTGCAGTCCCTGTGTCTGAAGGAGTCTAATTTAAATAAACTATTTTAGAGGCAGTTTGTAACTGGACCCATTGTGAGTAAAATGATGGTCTGTTTAAAAATTTTACACAGAAAACCTAAGTCAAAATACTAGCAAGATGCTTTGAGATTAAGCAAGAAGACAGCTGTTATAATACATGGTCAAATGGACACAGATCTTGGCATGGTCCAAAGAGCTTGTGATTCACAGGGATCAACAGAAAGAAGTCATGAGATGGGTGTCTCATATATCTATACATAGAAAGCTCATAAATCCAGCAAAGTCCACAGCTTAGAATGGATGTTAATTTAAAAATATTTGCTGTGTTTTCAACTGAACTTACAAGGATGTCTCTGGGTAACACTATAAAATACAGCATAGACCTTTCACTTATCCTTAAAAAATGTACTATTATTGATGTGCTGCATGTTGCAGCTGTAAGACATTGATTCAATCATTAGTGCTTTTTATGATTTTGTTGCTACAAAGCCTTTTCCTTCTTTAACTTTCTTTTACTTTTTGGAGATAGTATTTACTCAACACTGATTTAAATTCATAGGATGAAATATTTAAAACATGACTTTTGAGATTTTAAGAATTTTTTGTCAAGAATGAAAAAGCAAGAAAGTATATTTTTCTTAGTATTGTGTTTTAAGATATATTTGTGCTTAAGAGAGACTGCTGACTAATATAAAATTACCTTTAGTCCTTAAAGTACTGTAAGGAATAAGGTTAGATAAGTCTGGGAGAGCTCACACCTGATTGTATCACCAAGCTGCAGCATGAAAATAAATGCCTGCCTGTGAGAATAGAAGAAAAAATTGTAAATTTTTTTGATAGATGATACTTATGAATAATTTGAATCTCAGAGATTTCTATTACAATTATAAGAAATTAGTTCACATGCGGCACATACAATGGACTGTTCTATGTATAGGCTTTCAAATGATTTTTCATACACAGAGGATTTAATCTCCTGTTTGTCATTTTTAAGTTCTGAGTTTCAAAATGCACTGACAAATTAGCACCTGTGTTAGTTTTGAAGTTACTTCTTTTGAGAGGTCTTAGTGTCATGTTTGATGTAGGACATGGTAGGGATACCCTATGAAATTCTGCTACAGTATTGCTCCTGACAAAAAGAAAATCAAATACACTGATTTCGAAGCACTAAGAATAGGCTTAATCCAAGTCTGAAAGCTCTAATCCAAAGTTATACAGAAGCTGTAATGAATAAGATGAATAGCTTACTGGTACCTGATCTGACAGGGGAAGAAGCAGAAATTAGATATGATAAATATCTCAAAGTTTTAAAACAATTACCTGCATCATTTTGATTTTTAAGGCGAGAATCATCAAAATAATTTTTTTCACAGTGCCTTCTTTTTGGCTCAACTCAAATAAGACTGAATTCTTTGTTAATCTGTGAGTCAGTAACAGATATGAATGCATCAAATCTCATGAGTTGCCATTTTCATCAAATAGAAGGAGAGAAAGAAGAAATAAATTTAAGTAAACACACATGCTTCAAAACATAGTCTCTTCTAAAATTGCTTGTGTTTCTGTGCAATATAGATCTCTAGAAATCACTGTTGTAATTTTAAAAAAGTAAGTAGTGGATACTAACAACCCTTGACAGGTCATCTTACTAGTCATTAATCAGAGGTTTTATCTCATTTGCTTCTAGAGTTAAAATTGTGAGCAGAAATTTAGTGGTGAGTGCATATACAGCTGCTGCTCAGAATGTCCAGTCATACATTAGTCTGAATGGATAAAAGAGATATAAGCTTGATGCTTCATACAGTCTAATGAGATTAATATAAATATTTGGATGTTTCTGTTTTATGCTGCCTGTGAAGATTTATTCATATGAAGAGATATATAGGTGTGTTCATTAGTTCTATTCCTGTGGCTTTCAGAAGTATGCAGGATCACTTTAACAAAAACAACAACCAAAAAACCCAACCAACCAAAAAAAAAAAAAACAACCTAAGAATAAAACCAGCTTAACACCCCCAAATATAAAATAAAACAAATGAAAAGACAAGAAAATTCTATGCTTTTCCTCAAATTTTTTAAAACATGTAGACGGGAGATTTTTCAGTCTCTCACCTTCTTCCATTCCTGAAGCACACCTGTCAGCTAAGAAAAAATAATTGATCTTTGACAGCTACCAGTAAATATCTGCTAATCTGCTCATACAAGCTTTTACTCTTCTATTTCACACCTTTTATTCAGGATAACTTGTACTAACATTTCAGAAATAAATTAGGCAGCCAGATACTTTTAGGTTTGCTAAGGTCCCATATAGGTGTATCTTTCTCTGTACATGCTTGACACTTTAAACCCCCTTGCTACAGCAGCGCCCCAAGTTTTTTTAAAGGGATACCAATGTTTTTTCATCATTACTGACTTTGGCTGGTATGAGTACTTGCTCTCCAAAGACTGAGTCCCAGCACAGAGTTTTAGTTTCTTAGAAATCCTTGTTTTTCCCAGCTCTCCTTGACTGACAGACTGCTTTGCAATGGTTGTGACTATTTTAATTTTTTTTTTTATAAGAGTTTATCTTGAGATACTTATGTGACCCCTCAGGCTTTGCTTCTATTAAGTTTCTGTATCGGCTATAGGTTAATCCATTTCTCCTTGAATTAAACCAGTGATCTATTAATGAACAGTTTGGTGTACATTTTGTGTACATAGTTGTACTGAGGAGATTTTCATTTTCATTCATGTCAATTTTTTTCAGAATATATGGAGGATTTTAGTTCTTCATGATTGAGATCCCAAAATTCCTCAGGGCATATGAATTAAGAAGCTTTTTGCATCCTTGAAATATATCATATTACACCAGTGAAATAATTTCTGATACCGGGAAAATAAAAGACAACTGCATAGATTTTAGCCCCTCTTAGTCACACTGAATTGAACTGGACCTAATGCTTCAATAAGAAAATAAGTGGATACACAAAAATAACTTTTTTTTAAAGTAGGCTTATACATTATCCAAATTTGAAAAAGAAACATATTATACATGAAGAGTTTAATAACTGAAAGACCTGTATAATCCCTAATAAATAGATTTATACTGAACTTTGGCAGCTGATATGATCCTTTACAGTAAATCTGAATGTCTAAGTTTCCCGATACATGATTTTTCCTGAGATCTTTGCTAATGTGATGGAAAATTGTTTTTACTCTAATTGCTCGGAGTAAATTTAAAAAATAAAATTAATGCAACTTATCAAAAGGGAAAACAGATGTGTTTTATTTATTGTTCAAGGTGATTTATAGATCATCTTCCATTTGTCATTTTTCTGGGGGGAATGTTGAATGACTATTTTGGGGAGACTGGCTAATCTTAATTCTAAAAGATAATAAAGGAGTGAGTTTATAAAGCAAAAAGCATCGATAATTACAACACATTACTAGAGGTTTTAAGAATAGACATACAGGATTTAATTGAGGAAACAGAAGGTCACTGGTGCAGATGAGACTAGAATGTAAACATTTTCAAGCAAGCACACACTCAAGGCTCAATTATACACATGACTTTGCTGTTGAAGCATACCTAAACTCCTTCTGCAATCAAGTCAGCTTCTGTTTTTAACGATACATAATTGACAACTGACTGAACATTGCAGTTAAAGGATGTGGAGGGGGGGGAAAACACATCCATCTCAGAAATCTTTCAATGATCTATTAATTACTGTTTCCAAGTAAAGTTGAACTAACTCTTTTAAAGTGACAATATCAGTAAATTTTCTTCCAGTGAGAAATAGTTGAGAATAGAGGGTCATTTATATCTCCATTTGCTTTTGTTGTTTTGGACTTTTTTTGTCTTTACTTTGAGAACCTGTGGCTTGGTAGTATTCCAGGCACAAGACAAAGTCCTTCCTTAGTCCTATTTCCCCACCATTAAAATTCTCGAATTTCATTTAGAATGGATCAGAATTTGAAGGAAAAATGTCATGTGTTTGTTTATATTAAATTTAAAATGTATGGAATGCTATGTATAAAAATAGTAGCTTCTACTTGAGAAGTACAACCAATATCTTGTACTGAAACCTTTTTCTAAGTATTTATGCATTTCAGGAAGTTTTTTTTTTATAAAGTCATTTGATTTAGAAATTGACTTTGAGTATGATGTTTCAGTCAATGAGATATGACTTTATATTTGTGTAACAAGTCAGGAGTGCCTGATTTGGTCTGCATTTTTGTTTTTGGTTTTTATTGTTGGTTTTTAGTTTGTTTTTTTTTTAAGGCTGGAATGCCTATAAATCACAATCAGAACATGATACAGAGTTCAATAAATAACTTAAAGGAGATAAACCAAATGAAATTAATTAAAACCCTTGTATTCAGCAGCATTGTTTCATTCTGCCTTATCTGGGGTACTTTGAATTTCCTAAATTCTCTCTTTTGCTATATTAACTGCTAAGGCTAGAAAAAGAGAAAATACATGTGTACTAAGGACAGCGTCTGAAGGTTAAACCAGCTTAGTGAAATCACTTCTTCAAAATTCTGTGTTATTCTCTTGCTGGAGAGTTTTCTAATTAACATGTAATGTTCAGGCTTCCATTTCATGGATCAAATTAAAATTATCCTTCCACAAGGTCTTCCTCAGGTGATCTGAAAATTCTCTGATGTGGTATATTCAGTTGCCTATGTAATTTACATTTTGTTACATTACATGATCAATGATCTATGGAACAAGAAGTAACTTGGTCATAGTATATAGTCTGCCAAATCCAACCAGTCTAACTGTGATTCTTTTTTTGACAGCGTGTCTCTCTAGCAATTCCAGAGGAAGTTTAAGCTTTAAACACTTATTATTCATCTTTGACATCTGTGGTTTTCAAGTGGTGTTAAGGTTAAATGAGAGTTCATTTATCCTCTATTTAATTTAGTATGTGCTCTCATACTAAATGCATATCCATCTAATTTGGAGATAGAAGGAGGAATTCATTAAGATTCCCGAGTAGGAAAAAGTGTTAACAGAACTACAAAGGTTATAGAAATTTAGCCTCTGCTTAAGGTAAATCAAGCACAAAAATTATCCCATTCAACATGAATGTTAGAGGAATGTTACAGTTTTTTAAACTATAATTGACAAGAAAATTCGAAATTCATTTTCATCATCTGTGTACATCAATCACAAAAGAAAATATGCATTTAATAAATCGAGTTAGTGTAGCTTTGATTCATTTTGTAATGTATTTTCTTTTATTCAGTATAACAGTTAATATTATTGCAAACACTTAAGAAAGGGTCATGGACTTTATTTCAAATTTTATTTTTGAAGGAAAATTCTTAAAATGAACGAAATTAAAAATTAATTGCTCAGAATCTCAGGAAAAAATGGTAGCTTTTTATCACTTCTAGTGCCAAATTTTGCATTGCATCTAAACTGTCACTTTCAGAAAGTTTAGAAATCAAAGGGCCAGCAAGCTCAGCCCTCGACTTCAGTAGAGCTGAAATTCAACAGAAATTTTAGTAATATTTGTGTAATATAAGATGATAATAAGGAAACATGGAAGGTCTATTTTCTAACATAAAGTTTAAACATTTACTTAGATATACCTGCATGAGAGAAACATGCTTTTCACCTAACCCTTGCAAGTATTTTCTTAATATTCCCAAAACATTTATTCTCATGGCATTCAAACCTATTTTGACAAAGAATTAATTCCTAAAATAACTGGTGTTTCTCCTGTAAGTGAAAAAGTATGGTGAAAATCTGTAATAGAGTTCCTCTTGGACTGCTATTAATTTCTTAGTTCAATAATGCCAGTCTAAATCAAGGATACTTTTTTATCCTCTTCTTACATCTCAATTATCTATCCATTCAGTTACCATTTTTTGTTCGTCATTTTAACATTGGTTAAAAATAAAACAAAACCAAAAGAAAATCCAAATACACTGAGTTAAAATTTCATTTCTAGGCTTGATTTTTCAAATATCTGCCAAAATATTGAAAATATTCCAAATCAACAAGACATTTTCCTTCATGACATTTCAAACTCTTCTGTGTTGTTTGGTCTGTAAGGCATCTTCCAGTTTGGAAATGCAATTCTCATAAGCAGGTCTTTAGACTTTTTTTTTCAGATCAGTAATGAGGAATTTAATTAAAACATGACCTAGCCTTCATCCCAGCAGCATTCAACAGACATGTCCTTTGGAAATGATACATTGGGTTTTTTTTCACTTTTAAAAATTAGCCAGTTTTCAAAGCAGTGGTGAGCAGATGTATGATACCCTCTGCTTTCCCTTATTAGGGATAAGTTATTGAATCCTAGAAAAAAAGAAAATTAAAAAGGTCTTCATCAAGAAAGTTCTACTTTTCTTTGAGCCATAGCCTTCTTCATAAACCTTCTTAATAATTCAGTTTCAAAACAATGACATTTGATTTCTTGTATTAAGGAGAAAAGAAAGATTAAAGGCAAATATTAACTGACAAACACTTGTCATATCATGCAAATAATTATGTCATCAAGGCCCAAATTTACAGCTCTTCTATCTGAAGGATATTATGTGGTAGCAGTGTTGGAAATTTTGTGTAAGAGTGCTAAAATATTGTTTCACTACTCTGGCCATGTCTTTTAGTAGCTGTACTGACTAAGGGTAACCTGCTGCTTCAGGAGTTGTTATTAGGTAAGAAATTCCTTTACTATATATATACATTTTTTTACATTTGCTGGTGCCCAAACCCCTTGAGTTGCTATAAAACAGAAATTATAAGGAGGAGAAAAAAATGTAGTATAAAGTGCAGAGCTGGGTTAACTAAGGTTTGTCAGGGGCTATGTCTACTCAGGTTCTGAATATTTCCAAGGATATTGATATTTTCAGAATCTGTAATAGTGTTTAATAACCTCCATAGTGAAAATTTTTGCTATTTCTTGGGTTCAAATATATTTCATTGGAATTTAATTTGTGCCCTTTATCTACTGGCCTGTCACTGGGCACCACAGAGATGAGCCAGGCTCTGTCTTCTCCACTGTCCTCTTCACCAGTATTTAGGTTCATTGAGCACTTGGGACTCTATTCAGCTACTGATATGTCTTGTTCAGGGAACTCTTGATTGTCAACATCCAGAAAGGAGAGGGAGATACCAAAAAACTAAAAGTTCAGTGTGTGATTGTGCCTCTGATGGAATAGCTGCTCTAGGACACGCTGCATAGTTCAAATGGTGAGAATGCCTGTGTCTGCAAAATTTAACTAATCCTGAAATATTGGTATGAAAGAGTCCATTAAATAGTTAGAAACTTAGTGCATAAAATTGATCATGATTATTACACCTAAAGATGTTTTTAAACTAAAGCATGAGTTATGTCAAAACATGCCTGAGAAACTTATTTTTTAATCTTCTGGAGAGGCCGTTTTCGTCATATGGAGTGGTGGATTTTGTATTGTGTTACATGCTGGGAGACCTCAGGAAACTGTAAAATTGACTTTCAGTGATCCTAATGAATGAGTGGACCTCATTAAATCTGTACCTACTATGTATCACCTACAGTGATAGCATAAATTGTATAATTAAGGTTGATTTTAGGCATTCGTATTTGGTTAACAGAGTGTTAATAGGCATTAACTTGAATAAAAGACTATAACTTGCAGGACTCCTGGAATGTCAAGTTGTCACTAACTACTGAGGCACATTGCAGAAATAGGAGATACAAAGCTAAGCATCAAGAAATGCTTTCTCAAAACAAGGGTTGCTATATTGTGTGAGATAGTCGAAGCCCTTTTACTTGGGAAGTAGAACAATTGAACAGATAATTTCTTTTATGGCACACTTGAAGTTCTTCAATATGTTTTCAGAACTTGAATTTTATGGTATATTAAAAGCCTATATTATTAACATTGCCCACTAAAATAAACCCCCCAAAAAATCCTACGTGAAGATGATAAAGTGAGAAGAGCAAGACATTGCAGCTTTTACAACAATGTGAATAATAATGCTGCATAAATCTCATTTTAGACATGCACTTGAACATCAGCTAGAGCTCTAATTGGTTTTCCTTTAGTGAACAAAATGGTATCATAGGAGTGTACAGTAATTTCACACTCATAAGCCGCATCTGGTTATAAGCCGCACTTTCTGGGAAGCTGGGAAGACCACAGAATTTGTCCATAGATAAGCCACACTGGGTGATAAGCTGCACCTTTTTTTCTTTTTTTTTCAGTGAGGATCCAGCTCCGGCTGGCCTTGTCCCTCCCACTGGCAGCGGCTCCAAGAGGGGCTGGGCCCTGCCCCTGCAGCAGCAGCTCCAGCCCCACCCCGCCTTGGGCTGGCCCGCCTCGCACTTCCGGGTTGGCATCTCACCGGAATCTGTCCATATATAAGCCGCACCAACTGAAAAACCACATTTCTGGGGTCAGCTCGAAAATTCGGTCAAAAAGGTGCAGCTTATAAGTGAGAAATTACTGTAGTTTAAATACATCACTGTGAAAAATATCAAGCTCTTTACATCTTACATTAAAGTCTATATTGTGGAGCTTCTAATCTCTTCAATTCTAATATAAAAGTTGAATCACTTTTTTCCCACCCCTTAACATCTTGCTTAAGGTTTTGTGACTCACATTTCTGTCTTTCCGTTAACAAAATACCTTTTGAGAAGATACTCTTCTAGTACTGTTCTTCAGGAAAAGTGCTGTGATGAGTGATGAGGCTAGAATTAAGTTTGGATTCTCCACTTGTAGAGAAACAAATTTTATGAGAGAATATTATTTCATTATAATCTGGACCAGTATCACAGTTGCACAAGACAAAGATTAGTACAGTAATTTCACGCTTATAAGCCGCACCCTTTTGACTGAATTTTCGAGCGCACCCCGGAAATATGGCTTTTCACCCAGTGTGGCTTATATATGGACAGATTCCGGCGAAATGCCAACCTGGAAGTACAAGGTGGGCTGGCCTGAGGTGGGGTGGAGTCGGAGCCTCTGCCACAGCTGGCGGGGGGGGCCCGGCCCCTCTCAGCAGTGCTGCTGTGGAGGGGACGGGGCCAGCCGGAGCTGGATCCTCTCTAAAAAAAAAAGTAAATAAATGTGCGGCTTATCATCCGGTGAAGCTTATTTATGGACCAATTTCGTGGGCTTTCCAACAACCTGGAAGTGCGGCTTATAACCAGGTACAGCTTATAAGTGTGAAATTACTGTAAGTAAGAGTAGAAATTCTTTGGATTTAATTCAATTATATTTATTTGAGACCAAAAAATAAAAGATGTTGTGTTCACAGGAGTATTTAGAAATGCTATGATTTCCCCCTCTTCATCCTGTTTCTAAAATAATTAGGTCATTATCTTAATTATAAGGTCTACATAGCAATTTCCTTATGAAATACAAAGTTAATGATAGTAACTATAATACAGTGTTTCTATATATATTCAGTGACATAACCCACCAGTTTGGGTTGAAGATATTTCAAGTCAACAGCAGTGCTGGTCTTAGTGTTTATGTTTTCTATTTCCTCTGCCATGAATATTTGAAATATTTAATTTCCTAGAGCTTTATTTCTTTTTTTTTTTCCAGATGTTCTTCCAATAATCAGCGTATTTGTTCTACTTATATGTGTTTGTTCTGAGAACTAATTTGATCTCAAGTATTTCACTTATGTGTGTAGCACTGTTCCATCTTTGCACATGATATGTAGTGAATGGTAGATGAGGAGACTGGAAATACTGGCTCAGTTATGTTTATCATCTGTAGAGTCTAAGCTTTATTGCATCTTATTAGAATCGCCTTAAAATGCCAATTCCAGTGCATTATAGCAGTGACTGATAATTGTGTTATCAAAACACAGATAAACAGAGAAAATGAGGTTCACATATATATTCTTCAGCATTTTGAAAGATATTTATGCGGAAAACTGGCTAATGGAAATAAGAGGAGTTTGACATCTTAAACTCAGGTTGTCCTCTTCACCAAAACATAGTGGACTACTTGAGGTGAATGTTCTTTAGGAAGGTTTTGAAGGCTCAGTCATGTCCCTGCACCAGCAAAGCACTGCAAATGCTACCAGTCTTTCCCTCTTGCATTGTAGATATCATAATGACTGATAATTGTTCAAGTGTGCCTTCCCAGTATTCATTTGTCACGTTCACTCAGCTTTCACACTTAATCTTCATTTAAAAGTAACACAGTGAGGACATACAGCTTGTTATGTATATTACTTTGATAAAAAGTTTATACTGGTTTATACTGGAGTTATGACACAATTTGGTCATTATTCCTGAGGGAAAATACTATTTAAAAAAAAACCAGCAAATTTGAAGGCCGAACTTTCATTCAAACTAGAATATCTCCGTTGGATTTCTTAGAATTTTGCTTTGTTTTGTTTGGAATGTTTGTTTGTTTGTTTGTTTGTTTGTTTTGGGTACTTCTCTAGGTGAATTATTACTGTCTGTACAACTTTTCCCAACTCAAGCACAGTTCTTGTTCCATTGACATTGCAGCAATGATTACTGGGAACCACTTCTAACAGATTGAATACTGATCCCTCTCCGCTCTGTTCTGTTCTGTTCTGGGGCAGCCTCACATTGAGTTTTGTGGGCAGTTTTCGGTGCCAAAATACAAAAATTATGTTAATCTGTTAAGGAGCTTCCAAAGGAGGGCAATGAGGATGGTGAAGAGTTTGGAGGGGAAGATGTACAAGGGTTGGCTGAGGCCACTTGTTCTGTTCAGCCTGGACGAGACTGAGGGGAGATCTCACTGTGGTCTTCAACAGCCTGGCAAGGGGAAGTGGAGGGGAAGGAATTGATCTTTTCACTCTTGTGACCAGTGACAGGATTCAAGGAAACACCATGAAACTGACTTGGAGGAGGTTTTGGTTAGATGCCAGGAGAAAGTTTTTCACCTGGAGATGGCTGGACCCTGGAACAGGCTCCCCAGGGAAGTGGTGACAGCACCAAGCCTGACCAAGTGCTTGGTCAGCAAGGACCTCCTAGTGCTGTCAGGCACATAGTGTGAATTTTGGGGTGTCCTGTGCAGGGTCAGGACTTAGACTCAATGATCCTTGTGGATCCCTTCTGACCCAAAAGTTTCTATTATTAATTTTAAAATCCAGATTAATTCTGGATAGTGAGCTAAATTCAAAGGAGTAATGGTCTGATTTTGTGTGAGATGGTGACACTTATTAGGGATGGATAATAAAATGGGGCCAGCTGATAAAATCTGGTGCAGCAGAATCATTACTGAGTCAAAAGTATTAGTTCATGTAAGGTTTTCATGCAAGATTTTATTTCTTTCCCGGTTCTTTATGATCCATAAGAGGGGGAAGAAAAGTAAATATTGAATAAACATATATGAGAATCTAGATTCCAGTTCTATTGTAATTTTAGGAGTCGTCTCGATGGTTATTGTAAATGATAAAATATTGAAACAATCAATAAGCATATTTCTTAGAATTATTTTTAAAGTGCATTGTTTATTACAAGTATGTGAGTTGCCCTCATTTCACAGGCTACAAAATAGTTTTAAGACATGGTTTATACACAATATTGGAAAATAATATAATTAAAAAATGTTATTAGTAAATTATTAACCAAACCTGAAAGTTAAAGTTGAAGCTTATTAATCAGTCACACTAGGATGTAACCCACTTCTCTATCTACTGGCAGGTGAGATTACAGGCAACATTTCTCTCCTCTAAATCTAGTGGGCTTCAGTGTTATTATACCCTTTACTCTGAAACATGTGGCTCATTGACAGCCTGCACTGAAATCTGTTTTCACAATATCTGAAGTATTATTTTATTTACCAAGCTCTTACCTGCTATGACTGAAAGACAACATTTCCATGGAAAAATTATTTTTCCATTCCCTCCTAATAACCTCCTGCCCAACCCTTACTTTTAAAAAAATTGTTTTTACTGGAGATTAGACCTAGAAAATGTATGAGAGAGCATCCATCTGCCTTAGGCAATGAACATAGTGGATGTATGTAGGTAGCAAATTAGTAAAGTGGAAGTAAAGAATTTTTCCTGATAGTTCTCATACTTAAATTGCATTCTGCCAACAATTTGCTACTAAAATTAAGACGAAGGCTATAGTCTATTAGCTTGTGTAGCCTCATTTGCTTCTCTATTGCCACACTTTTCAAACTTGTGTTGACTGTTCATATAGCATGAAGACATTCAGTAGATAAAATTACAGAACTCAGACAGCACACTTATTTTTTGAAGGTGAAGTTTGCCTAATCTTACCTTAGTATCACAGAATCATGGAATTGTTTAGATTGGAAAAGACCTCTAAAATCAAGTCCAGCCATTAACCCAGCATTACCAAGTTCATCACTAAACCAGGTCCTGAGTGTGACATCTACACATCTTTTAAATATCTTCAGGGACAGTGACTCCACCACAACCCCGGCCAGCCTGTTCCAGTGCTTGACAACCCATTTGGGAAGAATTTTTTTCCTAATGTCAAGTCTAAGCCACATTTATGAAATCTGGGCCCATTTCCTCCTGTCCCATCATTTGTTACTTTTGAGAAAAGAGAGACATCCTTCTTATTTCAAGCTATTTCCAAGTGCCTGAATTTTCAGGCCATCATCATGTTTTAAAAGATGCAAAATAAAGCTCAAGAAAAGTAAAGAAATAAGTAGCAGTATTTTGACAACTGTCTTAAAATCAACTTTGACATCCTAGAAAAAATGGATTTTTTTTTTTTTTTTGGTGACTATTAGACAGATATGTGAATTATTTACCCAGGAATTTCTAATAATTCATCCTTGGTAATGCAAGTATGTACAAATTCCTCTAACTGTAAAACTGATTTATATGGTCAGAAGTCTTGATACACAAACATAAAAGGAACTTAATACAATTATAAAGGTGACACCAGACCTTGAACTTCCTAATAATTCTTACACATCTATTTAAAAAATTTTGCTTCTTTTAAGAGGATGACTTTCACTGCAAATATCCCAGGTACTAAACCACCAGGTTGAATATGAGCTAAGCAAATAGTAGAATGTAATGTTTTGAGGTCCTAGTACCACTTGCATGCTTTTTAAATTTTAAAATATAGTCTACTGCTTATTATTTGTTGTGATCTTATTTTATAAATAATGCAGAAAACACTGTGTTATAATCATAACATAGAGCTTGATTGAAATCTGAAAACAGTCACCATGCGCTTATGGAGTAGCAGCTATTTTCTTTCTAATGTATGCTTCTCGTGTGTCAAGTTACTCATCACAGATAATCAGGTCATTGAATTACTCTTGTTTCTGCATCTTCCAAACAGCATGCAAACTTTAGTATTTTAGTAATATATTTTAAATGCAATTCAATACTGAACTTCTATAAATAAGCAAAGTGGATTTTTTAAATATTGAGTGACTCTAAAGTTTAGGGTTTTTGAGAAGCTAGAGTAAATTAGTATGTAGTGACCTCTACCACATGCAGCACAGCTAAAAAAATCTGTATTGTTTACCTAGTTGGCTTTTGATCCTTAAGGATTTCTTTTTGCATTTTAACAAAAAAATGATCTCTGTGAAAATTGTTGGAATATTATTTAAAAGCAAAATAAAACTTATAGGTGTGCTTTGGCTTTCTTTTAATCACTTTTGATTTGTCTAGTGATACGCAACACAACTTTTAAAATTTCGTCTTTTTAAAGCATAAATGTCACATGGACTTGTAAGCCTATTTCTACATTTGAAAAATAGAGGCACAGGTAGGACAGGGGTGGGTAAAGTATTGAACAAGTTGTTCAAAACACTTTGAACCCTGAGATGTGTGACTTTGTGCCTAGATGGATTACCTCTGCTTGAAAACTAAGTCTTTAAGTTGCAACACTTTTGTTATGTTATGTTATGAGTTAACATGCATACCTGTTGTAAATATACACAAAAGATGCACGTACATGCATATGTGGGCATGTAAGTGGATTTACATATGCAGAAATATTTAATGGATATGTCAACGGTAGTGTTAGAAATTTAGCAAAACTGAGAACTAAGCCCATGGGTCTTAAGTTTTCACCTAGGGAGACTTGCTTTCATAATCTCCTCCTTGCAAAGAACTTTCATTTACCTGCAGCAAGTACCCTTCCCCATTAACTGCAATTGCTGTTCATTTCAGTGTTACTCTACTTCAGTTCCTTTTTTGCCCTTGTGTCAACCTATGCCCAGAGAAGATTAAATGAGTAAGTGTAATACTTGAAATCCCACCTCTGTAGTTAGGGCTCTTCTGTAGCTCTGGGGCTTGGGACTCTCATCACCAGTACTGCTTCTAGGAGCTGAGTGGCATATTTAATATTTTGAAATCTGTTAATATCAGTTTGAACCTTTTGAGAGCTTACTTTCCTTGTGAGATGCTAGATTTCTTGTCTGAGAATTTTAGAATTTCTTAAGGGCTATGATTTGCAAGTAAAGTGGGAGCAGAAAATGAGTCTTGATTGCCATAGTTTCATTTGTTTGGAAATGTGTATATTATGCACTGCATGGGAAATAGGGAGAAGACATAAAGGTTTAGATTCTTTATTCCTTAATCTCAGTAAAGCTCCTTGATATGCAATGTGTCAAGTTATATTTAGTCTTTGAATACAAATTTTTCTAGTTATATTTCTAGTAGTTTCAGCACAGCAAGTTAAAAGTGTGACATGAAGTACTCCTGAGATTATGCCTGTGATAGACAGTTTTTATTCCCTAATCTAAACATGATTCAGTTCATAATTACCTTTAGGGTACATATTAACTCATGACTTTCAATCTTGCCATTTTTCTAATATTTAATTCCCCAGAAATCTTCCTTTCAGACAATAACTGTTTTTATTTGAGGTATGTAACTGGATAATGCAGTGTGTTTATCTGTGATTACGAAAGTTTTCTAATATTTGTGTCAACTTACAAGAAGTTTAAGAAATACGGAAATTTCAAAATTATGGAAATAGGTGGCATATTTAGCTCCATTAAAAAAGTATATTCATTTTATCATTCTTGCTGAATTTCATGTACTATATGCAGCTGTGTCCTTCAGCTTGCTTTTCTGAGCAAAGTTTAAGTTATTCAGCAGGAGTTAATAATTTTATGGATACAAAAACATTGAATTGACAACTTTTAAGACAACTACCCAAATTATAGATGGTTCATGTCACCATAAAATTTTAAAATTATGAAAGCACTCATCAAGAGCTTCTTTAGAGTTATTAATTATTCTGAATCCACATTAGTATTTGTTAAACAGAGTTTTCTTAGAGGGCTTGTTTGTGATGTTTAAGTTTTTTGATAGTCAAAGGAATGTAAATGTAAATGTGAACCATTAATAAAATTATTACTTGCTCATTTTTATATGATGAATATGAATATTATATATTTGATATGTATATTATACTACCAATTTAATATTTCCAGTTTTCTAAAGCAGAGTTTAGAATAGTATATATAAACTAAAAATATTAATTTTTTTTGGCTATGTTTTTCATTTAAATGATAGTCAGTAATACTTATAGAATTGTATGATAAGGAATTGCATGGATAGTCAGGGACATCAAATAAATGGAGATCCACCCCATAAAAATGAACGTTAAAATCTTTTAATTAAAACTGAATCTAAACCATCATGGGGGGAAAGACTGCATTCTAAGAAATTACATTATTAAAATGCATTTGTGAAGAACTGAATCTAAGTTCTCTGTGGTGTTTTATTTGAAAACTAGTTTTCATTTTACTGGCTTCAATGGAAGACATGATTTTAATGTGGCTTGATGAACAACTTGAACAACTATTTTCAACTGTGAACTTTATCTCTGGTACTTGGGGTCATTTTCAGGGGTAAATAGAAAATATATGAATACCCCTTGGGAAAAAAATATTTCTTTGACAAGCAAAAAAGTCCATAATACACAAGATGGCACTATTTCACTTGTGCAAATGCCTATTTTTCACAAATAAATGTGAGAAACCTTATATAAAATGCATAAAGTTTTATAGTTTTGTATAATTGCAGTCAAAACAAGTTTGCAGAGTTGGATAGTTTTGGATTTTTTTAATTATTGACCAGCTAAAATATACAGATGGATAATTGTGGAAAGTGAAAATGCCTCTGAAGTTACTGTTGACAAAACTGAATGATTAAGCAACTGAAATTCTCTTTGACTTGTTCTCCTTCTTCTAAGAATTCTGAAGAATTTGTAATTTAGCTTTCAAATTATTGTCTTCCCCTGGATCATCTTTGAAATCCTCTGACATTCATAATAAGCTATCATCTCAGTTTCTGCATTTTTCTTTCAAGGTTAGTTTACAAAGATCAAAAGGATGTGCTAAAGTAAATGAGAATTTTCTGTTTTGTAGGGAATTTATTTTTTTGGGTATTGAATTCTAAAGTAGTTTTTAACTTCTCCTTGGGAAAAACCCCATAAAATTTTATAGAATTGTTTCAAAAAATTTTTCCTACTGTAGATGGTTTTGAGCTCTAGGCAACATTCACATGTTCAGTTTTTGTGAAAATCCAGATACATCTATTAATATGAGAAGGTAGTTCTTAATATTTCATATTCTTTCTCCAGGTTTTATTAAATAAATTGACAGTGTTTACTTATATTATTCTTCTCAGGGACAGAGTAGAAAATCTGTAAACCTCCAACCTGGTAAGACACAGTAGTTGAAGTAACATTTTATCATTTCAGAGTCAGATGACTAAATTTAACTGATCCGTTGGTAACCCTTGATATGTTCTTAGAGAGAAATTCATTTGTTCTTAAGTAAATACCAGAAATCAGTTCTCTAATTTAGGTAACGTTTTTCAAGGTAGACATTGGTTGACTTTCCAGAAATTTGAGGTCTATTTAAAGACATTCAGAAGTCAGTCAATGAAGGCACCATTCTTATCCACCCATACATTTTTGTAAGAGTTAAAGAAGTTCATTCTGAAATTTAAGAGGTTTATTTATATTCAGTCTGGAATTTCACGTGTTATATTTTTATTTGCAGAATATCTGTGGGAGTGCGTTTGAAGCAGGTCTATCTTTAACAATTGTCACTTTTTGGTTTTCATCATTGAGCAATTTCAGCATTATTCCATTTTAGAAAAGAATAAACTGGAAGATGTTCCCTGGAAACACGTGGCCCCATAGTTTGTGGCTTTCATGTGGTACTTCATTACAGGATGAAATTAGAAGTAGTTGCCTGAAAAATTTACATTGTGGTTACAGAGTTCACAACACTGATAGCTTCTTTCTAGTCTGTTTCTACTCCACTTTCTTATGTAACCAGCATTTGTAGTTGTTCCAAGTGTACCCTTACAAGCAGGAGGGCGTAGAACTTAAGAATGTAGCATGCAGTCTGCAAATAAAACTGCACTCTCAAAAGCTATTTCCTTCTTATGACACTTGCGGATTTTCATTGGCCTGAACATTCACACTGTTTCCTTACCCTAACCACCCTATTTCCAAATTGCTGCAGAAAATGGTTCTGATTTACAGACCTCAAAGTGCACTATAATCACAATGTATGTGTAATTTGAGATCGTTTTCTTCTGTTTCCTGGATACAGGAATTTGAGCATGATAAGACATTGTGCTTCAAGCAACAAGACAGAAATGCAGTTTTGCAAAAAGACCACTTGTGGTAACTACATTTTGTAGACCTTGATCATCTCCTGACATTGGAGACAGGGACATCAGGGACATTGTGCAAGTGGATCGGGACCAAGTTTTTCTGGATTTGCTCATTTATTAAACCATTTCATATAAAAATCTAAAAGGCTTGTGTACTTCTTGATGTAAATGCCTTCGGAGTGATTAACTGTATTTTGACACTTCTCCTTGATAGTTGTGATCCTCAGCTAGAGATGTGCACACCTGCGCTAGAGTAGAAGTGACCCTCTGCTATGTAATCACTTGAGGAAAGTTTTAATCAAGAATATTAACAAGTAGATCTGATTATTCTTCTGCATTAAATAGCAAAAATATCTTGAACCATTTCTATCATTATCTAGAGACTAATTTAAAACCCACAATGACATGTTCTATTAATTTTAATTTGCTTGCAAGTATTGCTTGTATGTTGTTCTCTTCAAAGGATAATTTTGATATAAATTTGCAACTACAAAATTATACTGTAAGTGATAATTGTTCATTTGCTGGAGAATAATAATGTGTTTTAAATTTTGTATTTTGAATTTCTACTGTTGCTAATGCACAATTAAAGTTTCAAGGTGCTCTTGGGTGAGGTATTTGTTGGTAGTAGATGGGGATTTTATCTCTTATTTTCTCAAATATTGTTTAGGCCACCAGCAATGGTCAACATTACAATTTTACTCTGATGTTGCATGCAGTTGAGATTGGACATATTTTCAAGGAACAAATCTCTGGAAAGTTTCTGTGTTCTGATTATCTTTATAGCAAGGATTGCAGAGAGTGTTCCATGAGTGTTTACAATCTCAAACCTTTTTCTAAATAACCTTATTTTTTTTCCCTGTAGTTCTTCAAGATTTTGCATTTTTAAAAAATGGAATTTAAATTTATTTTTCATACTCTATTCAAGTGCATTATCAAGTAACAGAAGGCAATTCTTCAGTTAGTTAAATGAGGTTGGAGGGATACTACCAAGAGAGTCAGTGTCCTACCACTTGGCATGTTTCAGAAATCCAATAAATTATGAATAAAATAGGAACATAATGAAGAAACTGAAGCACTAGCTGCCAAAAAATCTCCAATTTAGACTGGAGTGCCTTTTAAGCATTTATAGTTACAGTAATTTCACGAATATAAGCCTCACCTTTTTCATTGAAGAATCCAGCCTACCCCACTAGTGCGGCTTATATTCAGGTGCGACTTATCTATGGACAAATCCCAGTGAAATGTCAACCCGGAAGTGAGAGCCAGCCAGGGAGAGAGCTGCCGCAGAGCCGCTGCCAGGTGGGCGGTGAGCTGGAGCCACTGACGAGCAGGGGGCGGGCCACCGCTGGATTGGCAAGGCCAGCCTGGCTTCGCCACCTTCGCATGAGTGAACTAGCCACCTTTACCCTCTCCACTGCTGCGAGCGAGGCGGGGCTCCCCGCTCCCTCCGGCGGAGCGTGTGAAGCGGGGCTAGCTCACCCCTCCTCTGCCGCGAGCGGGGACCCTCTGCAGCCTCTGCCGCTACAAGGCGCCGCCGCCTTTGCTGTCGCGGCAGTGCGCGGGCTCCCCTGCCCCCCAGGCGCTGGCGCCTTTGCTGCCACGGTGGTGTGCGGGCTCCCCCGCCCCCCGGGCGCTGCCATTTCGCTGTCGCGGCGGCACGCAGGCTCCCCCCTTCCCCCGGGCAGCACCACCTTCGCACTGGCAAGTGCGCTGCTGCCACTGCCACTGAGCAGGCGGGGGCTGCGGCAGCCAGCCCCAGGCCAGGAGTGCCGGGGCCGGCAGCACAGGGCGGGCGCCTGGGGCTGCTTTTAAAGCCTTCACTGGTCTATGAAAACTGTTTGCAACTTGAGCCGGACACCAAACCCCGCACTGGAGCGATTCTGTTACTAACTCATTACTTTGTCGCACATGGGTCCTCACTTAAAAAAAAAAAGGTGCGGCTTATATTTGGGTGCAGCTTATATATGGACAGATCCCGTGGGCTTCCCGGCTACCCGGAAGTGGGCTTATATTCAGGTGCGGCTTATAATCGTGAAATTACTGTACATTGCATTTTAATAGTGTCACTTAGTGAGGAAAAACATATCCATTATTAAACTATCCATTAATTGTTACAAACTTTTAATTTAAATTAAGTTAAACAGCAATAGATACTATATCAGAAATCAAAAGCAGCCTGGGCTGGGAATAGCACATAAATATCAACAGTACACAAGAGCTTAATTTCCAGTGGGATTATCTTTCTTTGGCTGGCTCTGGAACTCCAAGGAAGAGTCAGATCCACTCTTTGCGTTTAGTTGTGCTGAAGACGAAGAGTGCATTGCACTCTCTGCTTTTACACTTGTTATTTCCTAACTCAATAAGCAAGACAAAGTTTGCACTTCTATTATTTACTTTAGTGGAACATAGCACTTTCAAAGTGTAAGTTTAAATTATGCGTTTTCCCTGTTTCTCTTAACCATTTTGATCACTTTATCTTGCTTTGAGCTAGGGTGGGGATATTGGATTTTATGAGATCCCTTCCCACTTACACTGTTTTATGATTATCTGTATCTAGTGTTCATTTGAAAATCACATCCTGCTTTCCAGACTGGTAGAATGCTTAACTGATTTATCCTGTAGCTTATCCATTAATGCGTGATAAAGATACTATTTATGGTAATGACTGCATGGCCGCACAAGTTACTTCTGACACTGGTCAGCTTGACTTTGGAACATTAAGTTCTCTTGCTGATCATCCACTGCTACATTACAGTGTCATTTTGATGTTTGAAGTTATGGAAATGAAAAATTGAAAGAACCTCTTAGGTTTTATAGGGCTATGACTAAGTTAAGGACTTAGAGAATTCAGAACTTTGCAGAACAAATCATGCTTTGATTCTCAACTTTCTCTTGGAGGTGGTATTGGAAAAATCTTGTAGAAACTACACAACAATTCTAAAAATGAAAGGAAAGTATGTGGTTTAAGAAGCAGCAAAAATTTGAAAGTCAAAGAAAAAGGAGTGATTAAGAGGACTTTCATTTTCACTCTCTTGTGTTTTTTCATCAAGCTATTCAGATTGGAAAAAGGCCTTAAGATCACTGCGTTCATTGTTACTCGAGAACTACCAACTCCACCCTAAACCATGTCTCCAAGTACATTATCTAAAAGTCTTTGAAGTACCTCTAGGGATGATGATTCAACAATTTCCCTTGGCAACCTGTTTCAATGTCTGATGACCCTTTTGGTGAAGAATTTTATTTTTCTAGTATCTTATCTAATCCTCCCTCAATGCAATTTGAGGATGTTTCATCCTGTCCTATCTCTTTTTACCTGGGAGAAGTGACCATCCCCACTAGGCTACACCCTCCCTTGTGGTAGTTCCAGAGAGAGATAGGGTTTCCCCTTGAACCTCTTTTTCTCCAGACTAAACAACCCCAGTTCCCCCAGCAGCCCCTCTTAACACTTGTGCTCAGATTTGCTGAGCCCCTTCTCTGGACATGCTCCAGCACCTCAATGTCCTTCTTGGAGTGAGAAGCCCAAAACAGGACTCGAGGTTTGGCCTCACCAGTGCTGAGTACTGGGCTATAATCACTGCCCTGGTCCTGCTGGCTACACTTTTGCTGATACAGGCTAGGATGTCTTTGGCCTCCCTGGCCACCTGGGCACACCCTGGCTCATGCTCATGTGCCTGTCGACCAGCACCACCAGGTCTTTTTTAACCGGACTGTTTTTCAGCTACTCTTCCTCCAGCTTTCAATGCTGCCTGGAGTTGTGCCCCAAGTGCAGGACCCAAATTTTGGCTATGTTGAATCTCATACAACAAGGCTCAACCCATCAATCCAGCCTGTGCAGAACCTTCCTATTCTCCAACACACATATGCTCCAGCCCAGCTTGGTGTCATCTGCAAATTGACTTGGGATGAACTCAATTCCCTCAACCAGATCATTGGTAAAGGTATTAAAAATACATATCTTCTTACCTGAACCCCAGGGAAAACCAATTTTTGGAACCTTCAACTGTACATAATTACAGTCCCCACCACACTTCATGCTCAGCCATCCAGTATTTTTTTCCCAGTGAAGGCTATACCGATACAAGCCACAAGAACCCAGAACATTGCTGGAAACTGTAGGAAGTTTTGCTTAAATTCAAGTAAAAAAACATCCATGGCCTCTTCATCATCCACTAGTCCAGTCACTTTGCCACAGAAAGAGAACAGGTTGGTCAAGCACCACCTGCTTTTTATAAATCCAGGCTGGCTAGGCCTTATTCCCTGGTTGTCCTGCACATGCCATGTGATGATGCTCTAGATGATCTTGCTCATAATCTTTCTTGGCACTGAGGTCAGTCTGACAGGCCTGTACTTCCCCAGATCCTCCTTTTGACCCTTCTTATGGATGGGCATCACACTGGCCAATCACTAGCCCGCTGACACCTCCCCATTTAGACAAGACTGAGGGCAAATTATGGGAAGTGGCTCTGTGAGAACATCTACCAGCTTCCTGAGTACCCTTGGGTGGATTCCACCCAGCCCTTTAGACTTACATGTGTCTGAGGGATGTAGATGATCATTTCCCCTTGGATTATGGAGGCTTCATTTTGCTCCCTGTTCCTGTCTTTCAGCTCAGGGGACTGCATTCTCCGAGAACAGCTATTTTTCTTTTAAAGACTGAGGGAAAGAAGGCAGCCTTTTCCTCATTCTTTGTCATTATGTTTCCCTCTGCATCCATTAAAGAATGAAGGTTTTCCTTAACTCTCCTTTTGTTGCTGCTGTATTTACAGAATTTACAGAACTTTTAAATTTTATTGAGGGCCTTTAGGTATTTATCTATATTAGTTTTATCCCTGCATAACTTCATTACATTATTGTAGCTCTCATTTTCCTGCTCCTTCCAAAGCTCACTAATTCTTATTTTTGACTTGAGTTCCAGTAAAAGTTCTCTATGCAAAATTTCAGTTACCTGTAGTGCAGAATTATGCAGAATTATGGTTTGAGATTTTTAAGCATGAAACTATGGCAAGACCTGAGAAAGGATAATCTGTTTACTCAGGCAGTTTTGACAATCTCCACTTCTCTCAATCTCAATGAAGATTCCAAAAAAATTATTGCTTTAATTCTGATTGAAGAGCAATAAAACTACTAGAGTGTGATAAGAAGGCAATAGATATCACTTAATTTGAATTTTTCAGCCTAGCAGGGTGTTGTTCTTTCTTTAGTTCCTTCGAATACTCTTTATAGCTACAAAGCAATAAAAAAGAACTAGGTACCTAGTTGCTGTCTATGCTTTCAGAGATGCTCCTTACCATTACTGTAAAATATAGTTCAAATAATATGGATGTTTTTAAATGCTAATTAAATCTTACCAAATTTTTACAACTCCTAGCATACTAAGCAAGCACGTTTATAAAATAGCCCTAAGGTATTTAGAATATCTGTGAAAACATAAGTAGACCATACAGCATCATATTTTCCTCTTAGATGTATTCCTTCATTAGTTGATAGAAACAGAGGATATAGTCCACTTCTGTCCTCCCAAGAAATGTAAGCATCCAAGTGCATTCATTTTTCATGTGATTTTTCTTTTGCCTATTTAGTCCATGTTCTTTTTTTCTATGGATATGAAAACTTTATTATGTAGTATTGTCTGTTTGTCCCTAATCACAGATGAAAGTTTACTGTGATTCTGATTGCACTGACAAACTGCCCTGTGAAGTTGAAGACAGGGTCTTCTAAAGATTGGTCCCAGCCTTCTGCTTCCAACAGAAGTACCCAGATAACCATACAGGGATTTCAGGAGTATTTGTACAGAGTGCAATGACATCAAGCTTCTACAATTTTATTCATGTTCTCCCTTCTCCTTCAGTTCCTGTTAAACTGTATAAAATTAGTGGGTTTTGTTAAGAGTTAAATTTGATTCATTCTGTATCTTTACAGGACTGTATTGTCTTTCTCAGTTTTGGCTAAAGGCAACATTAAATACTTACAATAAGGGAAGATAGGACAAAAACAAATTTTAAGTTCCACAAATACTAGTAGCTTTTTCTATCTTTCACTAGAACTTTATTAATAAAAAATTTTGGAAGGTAGAATATAGATGTTTTTAAGCTATCCATAAACATGCCTGCAATAAAAGAGTTCTAAGATGGTATAATTCTTTGTAATATCTATGCAGTTTATATGACAATCTTTTAGTGCACATTTGTACAAGGTCACTACAAACTTACAGTACCTTTTCATTTTGGATTTATGTAAAAATAACTTTAAACATCTTCTGCAATTTCAAAGGACTTAAATATGATATTTTGCTGTCATAGTGTCATGAGTATTTTATGTAAAGTGAGGATGAAAAACATATTTTAACAAATTAAAGACTTCAAAAATAATGTATATTTTCTTTTCTATTCCTGGAAGATTATTTTACATCTAAAGGTGAATAAGGATCTGAAAATCAAGGAAGGTCTCATTTACAATGAGAGGGGTGATAAGGCTGTATTTACTGGAAGGACATCTACCTTCATTGCTCCAATAAGGGTTTTTGGGCTGGTTCACAAGAGTGGGGAATCTGAGAGTGACAGGCAAGACAACCCAGCAGTCAGCAATCCAGAAAAAGCTGAGTTAGCAAGTCAGGCCTGAAGCTAGTCTTGGAAAATCCTACTGACAGTGAAGGAACAGCCAGGAGCAGGACTGGGAATTGTTGTACCTCTGAGAAGTGCACCTGGCTCAGTTGTGGTCTAGATGCCCCCAGACCCATGTGCACAAATGAGGGTCCCCAGTGAGGCAGGTCTGGGTGATCAAGGCCTGTTGGCGCCTGCAGATGTCTGCACTGATCACAATGAAATGTCATCTGATGGAGAACATGGTTTCACAGAGATCCCCATGGCAAGAGGATGATGGGGAAATGTAAATCAATTAGACAGGTCACATTGTGTATCCAGACATAGATTTTAAGGTGAAATTTAATCACAGGATGTGAACTGACAGAGCTTTGTGAATCAGAAGATGGCACTGAAGGCATGGATTGCTCCTGGCATCAAACTGCTTCACAGTCATGCATGCAGGATGCTGTTTTCTGGCATATTCACACAATTTCATGAGAGATAGGCTGTCATTTCAGGAAATTGTATTTTAGCAATCATCTCTTAGAAATCAGTTTTGTGATTTGGGCAGGAGAGGTAGAAGAAAATTGACAGTGATGGACACTTCAGTCCTCTCAGATGGTATTAGATTCATGCTTATTGCTTTGTGTAGGATATTTTTTTGTGAAAGATGGCTGGTGTGATCACATCCCAGAGGATTTATTAATCCTGCTACATCAATACAAGTTTAAAGAAATGCCATTGACAGTACTTTTAATGATCTCCTTTAGAGTGGTTTAAATTTCTTTGATAGTCAGAATCACTACATTGATGGAAATCAAATGGTTGCCTTTAGAGCTCAGCAAGAACAGACTTTGGCTGGTACATCAGAAGTCAGTGCTCTTAGTTTTATTGCAATATTCAGAAAAATGTTATAAAACTTTGAATATATTTATTTTCATGCCATTAACTGTGTCACATTACTAGCATGTATTGTGTTAATTATATAGAAAGAACCAGAAGTCTGTAGGGGTTTGAGGCAATTTTGTTGGTAATTTGTTGATAAAAAGCCCTTCTTCATTCTGATGTTAATATTTAAATCTTTTTGGACAACTTTAAGCATAGTTATTAAAGAGTGAGACAGGTGGTATACAAACCTGTTTTCTGTAATTTCTTTAAACATCAGGGACTATAATTGAGTGTCTTTTGGCAATTTTATTTTTTATTTTTGCTTAAAATCAGTGCAGTCAAATCAGCACATCTGCTGTATAGTCAGTCATGTTGCTGAATTTGCTAGTAAATTTTTGTTTCACTGGTTTTTTTCCTACATATTGTGGTGTGCTGTGTGTTGCTCTCTCCTTTCCCTTCTCACCTTCCCCCTCTCCTGCAGACTAAAGAAATGCAAGACAGATATGAATGCATCCATTTTTACTATGCAGCTACTGATGTTGTTGTGGTTGTTGTGGGATACAGAGCAAAGGAGACAGATTTTTCTATATGGGTTAACCTTATGTAGAAGAATAAGAATAACCTTATGTAGAAGAATGTCTGCTTCAATTATATTTTCTAGACTTTATCTTCAGGCTTCATGGTTTTCCAGCTTATCTTCTTGACTACTACAATTCATGGTAGAACAAAGATGGGGGGTAAAGAAAAATATGTACAAAAGAAGGTTCAAATGTTCTGCTATGATTTGTGGTGATGACATCCATCTCATGAGTTCTATTTCAGACTCAGGTTGATTGTCATAGTTTCTATGGTTCACAGAAATTTGCATGTTGCAACTCATGTAAGTGTACTCTCTAAAACAGCGTCAAGGATAAGCTACAGAAGTAATTCTTAACCTATGGCAGAGTCCTTGAGCTATGCAGGTTTGGAAATAGATAGTCCTTATAAATATCACTGGGTAATAAGGAAGTAGGGAAGCATCTTTCAGTGGTCCCACTGTATAGATAGTTCAGAAAGGACAGAAACTATTTTCTTGGAGTTCCCACTGTTCTACTGATTATTCTGTCTGGTCTACATTCATATTGCTGAGCTAAATGCTCCTTATGAAATTGCATTAAAGATTTCAATTATTGTCAAAGGGCTCAATTATAGCACAAAACCACAATCATTCTGTGCATGATTGAATGAATATAAATCATGTTTCAGAATTTTTACTTTTGTAATATAAATTGAAAAGAATACAGACAATCAATGTGCAGAACACCTTTTAAGAAACTAAAATTTAGCTGTGTTCTCTTTGGCCAGGTATTTTAGACACTAGGACTTAGAGGAAAAACATGATCAAACAAACTCTTTTCCTTGATTTTTTTTGTTCAGAATTAAATGCATTTCGTGGTGTGACTTTTTCAGTACAGCACTCTGTTTCAATCACTATGGTCAGGTCCTACAGTTGCTAAGAATTTAATAAATAAATTAAGTGCCAAAAATATTTTAGAATCATTCTAAGAATATTTCCCTGTCTTTCCATATTCTGTTTATCTTTGACAAATACCTGAGAAAAATAATAAATGTGCCTATAGAAAACAGCTTTCTGAATGTTTATGGAAAACCAAGAAAAGTATCCTGCGGAAAGAAGATTTGACAACTCCATGTTTTTAGATGGAAGGAATTTGGAAGAATGTGTTTGGATCACAATAGGATCTTACGCATTATCTTTGTATGCTTATTGAATGACTCCTAGGACAAAAATTAGAGAGAAAAAATACTTCCTTTTTAACAACTAGAATTACCTACCAATTTATCTGGGAGTTTAACCAAATCGATTGCTTCAAAGGGATTTTAAATTTAGTAGCGAACAGGTATCTGTAATTTTAAACTACCCCACTCTGGAATGTAACAGCCTATGTTGTCACACAAAACAAATACAGCCAATTTTCCATTAAAAAGTCCCACATATATAAATAGGCAGATCAGTTCTGTAAACCTATAAATATTTTCCATCTTACCATGACCTAAGAGAAAACCACTAGTAAATGAATAGTACTGTACAAGAATATGTATCAACTTTGAAAGATAAGTATATATTATAGTATATTAGTATATTATATCTGCCTGAAAGCAGTAATGGTATTCTAAGTTTGTATTTTAGAAGGAACTATGTAGTCTTAAAGCAGTGGAAGAGAATATCAGTTCAGGGCATGGCACTGCAGTGAAAGACACAAAGGTATAACCCATAATCTATCAGTCTGTATCAATGAATGAATGAAGGAAGAAAATTACTTAAATAAATTCAAACAGGAAAAATATCATGCAGATGTGGTCTTAACTTTACAATAAAAAAGTTAAAATTTACTCTTTGACTTAAAAATGATTGAAGCAATCTTTGCCTTTGCTCTGCCACATCTAAAAATTCAAGCACTATGGAAAACTAACAATGGTGTTAGTTGGTATAGTGGCAAGCATTGCAGGACAAGACGAGAAGGCAAAATTTCTGTCATTTATCAGAGCAGTACTCCTTTCATCCCAGAGCTTTGCCTCCTGAGGATGGGACCGTGAACATCTGGAAATGCCTAAAGGCTCTCCTGCACCACTGCTCTCCTAGTGGTGGTAGGAGAAGATATGGGAGAGGGAAGAGGGGGAAGGCAGGTGAACTTGGCCACCTCCTGTGGGCCAGCCCTCTCCTGGTATTAACACTTGTTGACTTCATCTGGCAGTTCAGCCAGATTCTCTTTTGAGAATGCCAACGTAGCTTGCTATCAGAGCCTTCCCTGGCTCCACACTTCAATCATTCTGTGTTTGCTGTGTAGAGTGGCGCATTCTTCCCTTTCTTTGAGCAATCTTCAAACAGTTTCTCACGCACCACGTACTTCAGTTTTGTCAATATAGGATAAATCAGAGCTGTTTGTTCAGCTTACTACTGTAAGAGTTAGTAAAACCTGGTTGTGCCCCTCTCAAGTCCCTGCAAGCTGAAGTCATAGCTTGTTAACTCTTTTCTTACAAGGCAGTTGCTACATCTAATTTTTTACAAAACTTCTCTCCTTTGTATGTCATGCCAATCAATTAGTAGGGAAAATGAAAAATTGACATATCTAGCTTCATAAAGCACTGTAATACAAGATCTTCAAACCAGTTATACTTGTCTTGATAGTCAGAGTATTTAAAATTTACTTAGCATGAAGCAATTAAACAGTAATACAGATAATTTTATGTTTTTAATACTGTGATTATTTGAAATTAAATTACCAATGCAAAGATATGGCAGTCTGATGATTAAAAATTAAAGAAATATGCAACATATTATGGCAAAATGACATCCTGAAGCATGGGAATTAAGATGAAAGCATTGTTCACACTTTCTCTTTATGTGCCTCTTGGTACTTGAAAAGTCTCTAGTGTGCTTTTGCAGTATAATTGAGAGCAAAATGTAGAATTTTGCTGAAAAATAATGGTTTATTATTCTCCTTGCCATATTCTTGTGTTGCTTACCTCATTGCTGGCATTGGGATTCCTCTGGCACCACAATGGCAGAGTTTAAAAAGCTGAACAAAACAGATTAAACCCTATCACCCTTCCCTCACCCTTTCCCACTTCCTTTTGTATCTTTTTCCTTGATCATTTCTGCAAACTAGGTCACAATGGTGCAGATAGTGTCTGTTGGGTGTTACGCAAAAATAGAGAGAGAACCAGATAGTGAGAGCCACCCAAGAGCAGCAGAAACAGTCCAAGGATAACAGTTTCCTTGCCAACAAAAAAATTCCTCTGTGTGATTATGGACAGCCAGGAAACGACTTCAAAAATCTTTACCATTTATGTTAAGCTGCCAATGATATCTTAGAGTGATAATCAGTATATTTTATCTCAATTACAAAATTACTGCTTCGAATTTATTTTGTTATTTTCTTACATTGGAACAGATATTTAGTTTTCTGAGTTGAAAACTGATAGACTATGGTGCTGCTTTGGAGTCTAAGCAAGTGAAATTACTCAAATTTTGTTTGAAGTTCAAATTTCACTGAGGACAGCTTCATATTCTGATATCTCTGAAGAGCATTCCATAGGTTTAATATGTGGAAATTTAAAATGTTTCACCTCTACTGTTTAATTTTGCAGTTGTAGTGTTGAATAACCAGAATATCCAGAATGGTGCTGTTTATTGAATCAATGTCTATGAAAATTCATGCCAGTACTATTGCTTTACTTGATATTGGAAATTATTGTTGTATCTTAAAGGGTGTACACTATTTTTAAACATATCATTATTCAGTTTTATTGTGTTAAATAAACACACAAGCAAGAAAGCAAGAAAAATGCAAAGGAAAATTAATTAATTGATTGTAACATCTTCTTTATCCTCTATGGAATTCATATTGCATAGAAGATAACTAGTCCACATTAAAAAATTAGATGTTTTGTGAAATTGTACTTTTGAAATACATAATTGCCTGAGTTTTCTTGTTTTTTGTAATTTTTTCTGACTCTTTTTAATAGAAACAATGATTTATGGTCAAAATCTCATTAATTTATTGAAATGTGATTGAAACAACTGAACTGATCCATTGGATGGAGATTCAGTTACTCTGTAATTTTATCATGTAACATGCCAAGTTTTCATCTTCTTTAAATATGATTTTTCAGGTTGTCAGTGTACATATCATACTAATACCACAGAAGATCTGGGGAATCATTTGTGTTACATTAATTGCTTTTGTTAATAATTCTTCACTTCTAATTGTTGATGGTTTTTTTTCAGATTTTCTGTTATCTGATGATTGAGTAGACCAATTGCTTATTAATCCATCATACAAATTATGTGGTAAAGTATTGTTTCATTTTTGGATGTCTTCCTGAGCAGATTTCTTAGAATAATGCTTGTTATTACAAATTTCATTTTCGTGTCAGATGTCTGGCATGAGTTATAATAAATTTTGTTGTCTATGTTGTAGACATACCTTTCCTAGGTAATGAATTATAGTTGTGACAGCAATGCAGCGTAAATTAGCAAAAGCAGTCCTGCGGATGGGCAGCGAGCTGGCAATATTAAATCTTTCCATTAAGCTTAAAATATTTAAAAATTCAAAAAGTCATAGTCAAAGGCAACTGCCATGGTGTCGATTTTTCGCAGTGGTTTCAGCAGCACTGCACTGAGTTTTTGACTTTACACAAGCTAGTGATTGGAAGTATCACCGGAGTTTGGCTTTTACAACGGGCAGTGCAGGGCTTGTATCCAAAGAGAGGGCAGGCGTGTGTCTGACACGGTAATTGGTGGGCTGGTAGTGTCTATACTCATACATCTGCAATTACTAAAGAGTCAGTAAAGGCAGTTGAATTATTTTGTACTGTATTGGGTTATATGATGGACCTGACATCAGAGCATGGTGTGGTGTGCTGGAGACCGTACCACTGAAATAGTAATATTCGGACTATGTGAGGAGAGTTGATAGCTGCGGGTAGTGACATTCAGCAAGACAACCATCCTCTCCTCTGAAGCGTAGAAGAAAATCAGGAAATATGATTTGCTTAATTAAACTGGTTCATCTTTAATTTGATATTCTCATTAATCTTGGAAGTAGACTGCTGATATGTAAACCCTATTGTGAATCAGTATTCCTTTTTCAAACTGAAAAACACCTGTAAGGTACTCATGTTCAGCAAGATGCTCTTAGTAGCAATGAATATTAACATTTGCATTTCTATAATGATATCAGAAGAGTATCATAGTAACACTATGTCTAAAAAGATCTTTAAAAAATTAAACTTGTTTGAGCAAAATCACAATTGCCTTACTGTTTTAGAAACCTAAAGGACTGGAGAGGTAGAAGGAATGAACTTTGGGATAGGATAAATTAACAAAAGAGACATGCAAAGATGTGATTCCTGCTGTAGTCAGCTTCTCACAAAAAAAAAAAAGAAAAAAAAAGAAAAAAAAACAACAAAACAAAAAAAAAACAAACAAAAAAAGCAGAATATGAGTAATCAGAAGCTTCATTAACAGCTACAGTGTCTGGATGCCAATTTTATGGACTACAGTAGCCTCTAACAGTAATTGTGCTTTTGGATACTCCATCACTTTACAGCTATGGTTCTAATTAAGCACTGTAACAGCGTTTGCCTGCGTCTAGAGCATACATGTAAAAATGGTGGTAAAGATGTACGCCTAATTACATAAAACTGCTTACCACAAAAAACAATTTAAAAAGGAAGCATCTTTTTCACTCTTATTGAGATAGGACTGGGTCCTGTGTAAATGTTATATTTTGTATGGCTATTTATTTGTAAAAGCTATTGCGTACACTTTGTTGGTCAAGTGTTATTTCTTTGTCTATTGAAAATAAATTTCTTCAATTTGATCTAAAAGATTAGAAAATATGATGCTGTCCTCCGTAGAGGAATTTAGCAGGATATAAATAGTTACAGAATGCCTGTATGAAAAATCACTTAATATAATTTTTTTTGTTTATTTGCTATTTGTGCACACATACTACATGTTAACCAATTAAATATAACCTTGTGATATTGCTTTATTCTTTCTATATAATTGGCAAGCTCTCATAAGGCTGAGATGCTTTCATCTCCAAGTGTGAAAGTTGTTGGGTTTTTCCAAGGTGCTATATATTTCTGGTTTTAACAACATGAAAAGAAATCCCACAACTCTGCTTTCCTCCTACCCTCAGAAGAAGGAAGAGCTCCCTCCCAGCAAAATGCCATAAAATATCTTGGTGCTTACAAGGGGGCAGAAGTGTGGGAGAAGGCAGTTGCATCTCTTTGGGGAAAAATTTTAAAAAGGAAATTCTAATTCTTTTGCCTCCTCTTAATCATTAATTCTAGCAGAGATTTTTTTTTTTTAATCTGATAACGATATGATAAGAAATTTCAAATTTTATTCTCATCATATTAAGAAGAACAAAACATTAAAACATTGCAACAGGAGAAGAATATGTGGCTCCTCTAAATGGCAAAGCAAGATAATGTTGCTTCATTCATAAAAACATTGTGCCTTCAAATATAATTTTTTATCTGTGAAATTGTGGGTGGGGGTTGGCCTTAGAGAGATTTATAGAGCTTCAGAGGACCACGCAGCAGTTACAAGGTACATTTTTTATCCATTCAGTAGAACTGGCTTTGTCCCATAAATAAGGTTGGTTAGAAGTGTTGCAGATGATGGAAGGAGGCCATATAGAAGCCCAAAGAAAGAAAGACACCGTCCCTGAAGGTACCTTCCTCAGCCCTTGGTCTTCCTTCTTCTGCTCTGTTTTTACAGTCTTTAAAACCTTTTCTTTAAAATGTGCTGAGGAGAACAGAGCTGTGTAATGTGTCAACTGTACACCAAATATTAAGTTCATATTTATTCTCTTCACTTGCATTTTTCACATACAGAATAATTTTATCTGGAAATGTGTATGGGATCCTCTTGTTCCTTAAAAATAACAGTATATGGGTGCATGTATACCCTTTAAAGCTATAACTTGCTCTTAAGACTATTAAAACTTAATTTCAAACCTGCTATCTTTTTTCACCATCTGCATTAAAAATCAAAAATCTATTTCTTCCTTTAAGACATTAGAAAACAGTGAATGATCTGAGGTAATAATTTTGCTTTCCAACAGATGAGGTGGCAAAAGAACAACAGGAGAAAAATACAATTCAGCAAAGGAAGACGATGTCAGCCCTCCTGGGTGCCCACACTAATTGAATTAGTGTGCTTCCCTTCTTTTTTTTTCTCTTGACAGCTGATCCCAGCATGCCAATTCTGCAGGGAGTCTTCTCTGGGAAAACATGTCTGCCTACATGACAGCAAGATGAAAGCAATCTCAGAGAAGTTAAAACCAGCAATAAACATTTATCTTAATTTTCTTACTGAGAGTACGAGCAGTACTTGTCTCGTGGAGGGGTTGTTTACATCAAAACAATTTGTGGCCCAGTGCATTATGCCATCCTCTCATTTTCTTGAATGTTGTCACTGTCAGCATCAGTAATGTTTAGTGTGAAACTATAGATTTGAAAGAGTTGTTCCACTGAAATTTCCTTTTCTGTTTTGGAGTAGTACTATCATTTGATTTTGAGAATTGGATAGAATAAGGATTTGGGATAAATTCTGAACCTCATTCTTCAGCACACAACCATTTATCAATGAGACAATCAATATATTTCCACGAAGCGTTTGGGAGCACTTACCTCAAGTGTTTATGAGGTAGAACTTGTAAAACCTGGGTCTTGTGTCCTAGGAATAAAACACACTTCAGTTTCCACTCACAAAAGAGCAGTTGAATGATGCCTGTAGAAATTATCCTGTGGACAGCATTGAACAGAAAAAGGAAGAAAGCTATTAAAATTATCCTCTCCTTATGATATAATGATGGCAAACTGAATCTGTTTAGATTCTGACAGATTTCTGTGCTCAGAGAGACCATTTAATAAATTATACATTTAATTCACTTAACCCTGACAGTGACCCAATCACGCAGGAAGAAAAAGATCATCGCTTCTGGTTTGATTCAGACAGTTTCCATCTTAAAATGTATTTGATGTCTGCCTTATAAAAACTAAAGTAGTCCTCTCCAGTACTTGGCACACTTGGTTAAATTTCAAGTCTCCCCAGTGACAGCAGGAACAGGATCAGTCCAGTGAAGAAGCTTCTGTGCAAGCAGAGCCATCACATCTTGCACATACTGTTCTTTATTATTAGGTTCATATCTTATGGCAGTGGTAATTCTGAGTATTAGTTGTTCCCAAGTACACTGAGTATGAGCTTCACAATGAATACATCAAGTGGGCTGTTTCTACCAACTTCAGGACTACAAAAATAGCAATAATAGAGCAGGAGGATGGAAAAATATTCTTGCAATTTTTCAGATTCAGAGTCTTAGAATATTCTATTAAATTCTTTGAACTCTTACTAAAATCACATTATTCAGTCATATGACTTTCAGTCACTTTCAGAAAAAAAATGTGAGAAAGGAACAGATATTTAAGTTGTACATGATAGAATTGCTGAAGTCTGCTACTCTTTTGGGAAAGGATATGCAGTTGTCTGGTGTTGATCCCAGGAGTGTTTAGGAGCAAACCTAGGTAATATGATATTAATTTATTCTTCATTTTCTCATGTTTGAGGTCTTGTATGCAGATGTACCTTTACTGGACAAGATAATTTAGGAAAGAATTATAGGGATTTTAACCTCCTCTTTCTACCTCTGAGCTAAACATTATCAGCCCATTTATTCCCATCACTGGCCTTCTCTAAATTCCTCCATCCCAAATGTCATATGCAGCCTGTCTCCTCTGCTGCCTATAACTATAACAAGGCATAGGGGTTGCATCTTCATCCGATGAAGGGGAGCATTTTGTACATCACTGAGCAGCACAGATCAACACGCACTGATATTTCATTTATTGAATGTGCTGTGCATATGGCAACTTGTCATCCTTGTATTTTAATACAATGAAATCATTAGGATTAAAAGTCACATCCTAACTTAGTGGTATGAAATAACCTACATAACTATCAATCACTCAATCACATTTTGTTTCTTTTGTTCTTTTTTCTCTTTTTATGCTTCTCAAGTAAAATCAAAAGTTATCATTCAGACAGAGCAAGGGAGGCTTAAGGTTGAATCAATTCTGGAGAGTAGCTGAGGAAACACTAAAGCCCTGGCTTTTCTTCAGGAGGGGAAAAACCTTTGCTTGCAGAATTCTGTTCTTTAGCAGGAACCTGGCATTTTTGAAACTTGGAGGACATTTACCAAACTGAACAGAAAGTTAGTGTTGGGTTGGTTATACTTTAAAGAAAACTTTAAGTCTAAGTTAACATTTTCGCAGCCATCTGCCTTAAGAGGTTCTAAGCAGTCTCTGCTAAAAACTGGTGACTCATGGGCTTGCTGGGGGATTGATAGAACAGTATCTCCTGAGGTTTTATTTTTGACCTTTGAGCTTGCTTTTCTTCACTCCTCTGCCATGTAGCTCCCTCCATACTGAACTGAACAGGCAAAACTTTGTAGGCTGAAAGAGTCTGGTAAAATGAGGGTACATACAGTACTCCAAGGATACATGGAAAGGTACATGGAAATAGGGATGATGTGCATGTCAATGTGTTTGATGTGACTGGGTATCTGACACATCTGGGAATCTTATTGTAGTTAATCAGTTATGGTAGGTGGTAGGGATAGCCAGGAATGGAATCTCAGTTTCACTGGAGTTTCTGTCAGAAAAAAACATCAACTGAAATAAGACAATAATTTTGGCTGTATTGTGTTGGCACCCTCTTAACTCTCTGATTTCCTGACCTGTTCAAATTCCTAATCTCCAGAATGTTAAGAATCTGTAGGAAGAAAATCAGATTTTCATAGTTTAGTCCAGAAGATAAGACTGGACTAGTCAGACAAGACCACAGAGGAGTTAAGTCATTACATCAGAATTTGATCCTCCTTACAAGATACACACTCTAGAGTCAAATGCAACTTCCTTCACTGAGCCTTGGCAACCAAGCAGCAGAGGCTGTTAGAAAGTTTGAACTCTGTGTTTGGATCAGGGAATTTACAGCCCTGCCAGCAGACTTCTCCAATTATCTATAGTTTTCTTATGTCTTTCCAGATGTCTGGATAATTGGGGTTATATGCTGAATTGTCTTATTTAATTGTGAACTACTGCTGTTTAGCTGAGCTTTAGTGCTTGAAAAGTCTTTGGTTTTAGTTTTTATTTTTTGCTATATCCACCAGTGCAGTGTCTCTCTAGCCAGAACTTAGAGAAGTCATACAGTTTCTCTGCCTATAAGTAGGATGAACATTTTTCTTTTTTATTAAATGAATGTCTGCAAGAATTTTCTGCTTGGATTTATTTCTAAACTCGTATTCACTTTGGCTCTGCTTTGATTTTGACTCTTTCCAAGGGTGTATCTGCTGAGATGTTGGAAGTTAGAAAAATCTTGCTTATAATGAAAAAGTGATGGTAACAACTGTAATGTGCTATCAAAGTGCTCTTCAAAAAAAGCCCCTCCTTTGTCATTTTAGTAACTAACTGATTAAAACCAAAGAGCCTATGCTCCACTGTTCAGCAGTTTTTTGACACAGAACACAATCCAAAACAATCCAGAATAGTATAATCAAAAACAGCACACGTCAGTCTTTTTCCAAACCACCACGTGTTTACTGCTGTTACATAAGCAGCAATTCTTGCTTTAACATGATGTGCTATACCCTTTCCTCACTTCTTTCTGCATTTCCAAGTTGACAGAAGGAAGAGTGTCCAGGAATTTGGGAGAAAAAGAGAAGAAATAAACTTATATTAAGAAGGTTGGCAAGTGTACTGAGTTTGTAGTGTAGAGGTTCATGTGTGAGATATGATGGATGCCCATTGGTATTATGACTGCTCTGCCATGTGTGCAATATTTTGGTATTTGGATCTTCATCCTTTTACAATGTGTTTCTCCTTGTCAAGTTAAAAAAAGAAATGAGAAAGTGGTAGTAGCCATATTTTTAAATGAGAAGTGTAGAATTGAAAAGACTTTGTTACATTAGTAATTTAATCTTTTTTTTTTTTTTTTTTTAATTTTTAATCCCAATAAGATATCCCTATCTCTTTGGGTCAAAACAGTTTAGTAAAAGCATTCTGCAGACCTTATGGAAATTTCATCATATGTTTTCTCTTTACCTAAATGAGAAATTTAGAATCAGAGTGTTATGTCTTGTCTGAAGGTATTCACTGCAGTGATAGACAGACCTTGTACTGCCTAGCAAACCAGTCCCATAAAAAGTCATCTACCATCTAGTGCTTAACAATATATAACAACCACCCTTACCTGCGCTGAGAGGTGATTAGCCTGCCCTCTATTGCTTTTTTGTATTAATAATAATAATAAACATTCAGCCACTAGATTGGTGCAATGAAAAAGTGCAGGGCTTAAAGAGCTCTAAAAAGTCATCTACTATAGCTGTGTTTTCTCTTCTTAAATAGAAATAGAAATGTTGGCCCCAAAGAGGTATTAAAGGTAAAGACACTTCAGATCAAAAAATCAAAGCTGAATCTACCAAAAGAAATCTCACCAGCTGCTGAACAGTTAGTATTACGAACACACACCCTTCTTCCAATTAATGGTACATCTTACCAAATGGAATAAACTGAATAAAACCAATTAGCCTGGAAGTATCTATTCCTTGCAAGACACAGAATATCAAAATTACTCTGAAGCTAAAATATGAGATATTATCAAGAAAATAAATTATGGGAAGACACTAATAGGTCTTAAGGACTGATGTAATAAAATAGAGCTGTACTTAAAAGTTTATACGTTTATTTAAGTTTGGGCTTCTCAAAGTACTGAGTCTGTACTTAGCATTATGTTAGCCAGCATTCTTCTTGAGATCTCTGCCATGTATCACTATTGGGATTTGGTTGCTTTATATATGGCAGGCAGAAATTGGCCTATAGGAGACAAACAGGCAGAACAGAAACACTGAGAGTTCAGTCTGTCACATCCAGTTTCTGTAGTATTGGTACATACAGTTTATATAGCTAGAACTTAATTATAATTTTAAAATTACTGCTTATTCTGCCTTTAAACATAATTTGATTGACTGAAGAATGAATTGAATTCTACTTCAAAAAATGACAGAACTCTTCATATTAAAAATATTTTATTTTCTGTTACTTGCATGAGGGGAAGACTTTTAACTTCAGTAAATTTCATTTCAGTTTCTTGCATCTTGTGGGTAACTTCAGGAGCATATGAAACAGTGAATTCTGGATGGAAGTATATTTTACCTAAATGTAGCTTTTATACATATGGATAACTCAATTTTGTAATTTGTATGTGCAACGTGTCAACATATTTTGAAAACAAATGTAATATTGATAAAATTTATCCTAAATGTATATTCTAATTACATTATTTTCCTGCCTGCTTAAATTTGTGAAAACTGTTCTCAATTTCGCATGATGACTCTTTTTAAAATTTATACCATATATTCTTGGAACAGAAATATATTTGAGTAGGATATTTTTACAGCAGGTTTCTTCAAGCAGAAGAGGAACTGATTCCCACTTAGAAATGCCTATTCCATCTCTGTACTGACAGCTGGTCTTCTTCCCTGCCTTAAGGCCAGAATTAATTTTTGCTTTGCTACTCTGACACTGGACAGAACCAGGGAAACCCGGAGTCTGCTCTGATTTTGCAATTGTTATGTAGACTGTGTAGTCAGATGTAGACTACTCCCCATGCTCATCGTTTTGGGCAGAAAACTATGTGAACAGATGCCCTCTTTCTCAAATAACTGAAGAGTTTCATCTGTAGTGAAGGAGGACATTACATCAGCTGAAATAAAGGTATTCAAACAGGAATCCATGAGAAACTTGAGATGACTTATCTTTCAAGAGTGTTTTGAATGATTTTAAATTGCTAGTATTGTTTTTTGAACAAGGTGAATACTTAGAAGGAGATGGGATAATACAAAAAATGACAAAGCTTTGGGATCTGTATAGACTAGTCAGTCTGGTGCAGATCCCCAGAAATAGTTTAAGTGTCAGAACACAGTTTAGGAAATACTGCATGTCATCACCATGAACCCACTTTAGTTGAATAAATTCTGTGTTTATAAAAAAGATATTCTGGTATCCATTCAAATATTTACAGTAATTTCACGAATATAAGCCGCACCTTTTTCATTGAAGAATCCAGCCTATCCCAGTGGTGAGGCTTATATTCAGGTGCGGCTTATCTATGGACAAATCCCAGCGAAACGCCAACTCGGAAGTGAGAGCCGGCCAAGCAGAGTAGCAAGTGGGCGGGCCAGCCCCTGTGCCACCAGGAGCCACCGGGAGAGTGGGACCGCCGGGAACGGGGGCTGCAAATGTGCGGGCCAGCCCCTGCCTCTGGGAAGCCGGGCTGTGTGGGGCTGGGCCGGAGCGCCCCACCCCCTCTGCCGTGCGGAGTTAAAAAAAATAAAATAAAAAAATAAAAAGCGGCTTATATTCTGGTGCGGCTTATATATGGACAAATCCCGTGGTCTTCCCAGCAACCCAGAAGTGCGGCTTATATTCAGGTGCGGTTTATATTCGTGAAATTACTGTAATTGATACATGAGTTTGAGTTACTATGTTGCCTTAAGTTTTAGCTTTCATATTTTCCAGATTCTGTACTGCATCAGCATGTAACTTTGGACTTCCTCAACAGTGCCAGCAAGTTCTCTTCACAATTTAGTTAGACAAAACAATCCTCTTCCAGCCCAAGAACCAAGGACACTGTTGCAGTTTCATGCCCAAAAGTGGATTTAGGAGAGCAATCTGGGAAGATAGGACTTGATAACCTGAAGCTGTAATTGGACAATTAACCCCAATATGTAAATGGACCAAAACTTATAAAAGTGTGAAAATATCCATCCTGGGTTTGGCCACAGCCAGACTCTTGTACTGCCCAATGTGTGTCCTTTGAAGCCTTTTAATAAATACTTGCTTTATTCCTTTAATACTGTCTAGCCTCTCTTCCAGGTAGACTCTCTAGGCATACAGCATATTCAAATTCTCTAAATTGTCTGCTTTATCAGAGGATTTTGATTTAAGAAAACTGGTTTTATGCATCATTCCTATTAGGCAGATTCAAAAATGAAATTGTAAAATGAAATTGTAAAATTGTTCATTAAAGGTGTGAGTTCAGGATTACTTGAGGGGAAAAAAAAAATCTACTTAAGAATCAAGGCAACTTTATAATGCTTAGGAGAAGTCTGAGTAATTAAGATTTGTCCATAATTTTGTATTGGTAAGTTGCAGGTCAAATAAATACAGGGAGAGCATGCAGGTGAAATATAAATTGGTTATATAGCAAATTATGAGAAAAGGAAGGCACAGCTAGTAGAATGATCCTCTTATCGATGTCCTAATGAAAGTAGAGCAATTCAACAGAAGGAAATTTAATACTCCAAAATTAACTTCTTTCATGATCCAGTCTTCTCTTATGATGGCACACTTTTTTTCTGAAAATTGCTCTGTCTGGAAACTGCTAATGAATCATCAGAGAAAATTGCCTCAAAAATAAGTTTGAATACCCTAATATGACAAAGGGAAAAAACCCTGAATTTGCCCCTAAATGTGCAGAAATGTGACATAAAAAAATAAAAAAAAAAGGAAAAGGTAATATTATTTATGTGCACACATAAAAAAGGCCACTATTAAAATATAATGTATATCTCAGGTAATTTCATTGCCAAAAAATGTGAAGATAGCCATGCAATACTTCTAAAAAGAAGGGAAAAGAATTATCTAAGATGAGAAAAATAAGTCCCCTGAAATGAGAGCAGAAGAGTTCAATTTAGTCCAGCATGATCTTTAGATATAGGAACAGTGTTAATGGAGAATACAACTGAAAAAAACAAGTTTTATCAGCCTTGGTGACAAAGTGTTACAATGTACTTGGTTGAAAGTTGCCCAAAATTACCATTTTACTAATATACGGGTTCTATCTGTCAGGATATTAATGAAACTGAATTAATAGAGGTAAGAAAATAGAAAGCATATCACTACTGTAAAGATGAAGTCAATTTCAAAAAGAGACATTTTTATCCTTTTCTTGGTGTGTTTTGCTGGTTTGGGACGTTGGGGGAGGGTTCTGGGTGGGTTTTTGTTTGTTTCTTTGTTTCTTGTATTTTTCCTTTTTTTTCCCTTTAAATACTTCTCTCATTAGCTTTGTCCTACACTCACTGGCCTGTAGTTTACAGCAGAGGAGGAGATCTAATGATTCCTACTGGATTGTAATAATGCAGATCGACAGAGAAGCCATAGCATGCTCAGATTCTGCATACCTATGTGCACTTCTCTGGCTGCACTAGTCATAATTTGTTTATTTTTTTCCTACTGTGCTTTCCTTTACTGTCTTGGGCCCTTGAGTTGCACCTTTTGCACTTTATAGTCATTACATCAGCATCACTTACAGAATACTGATGACTTCTGTAGTGCTGAAAATACTGTTCTTTTTAATTTTCTATGCTTTCTCCACTCTAAGGGCTTTTTGCTTGGTAAAGTATATTAATCATCTGCTAGAAGACAGGGTAGCTTTCCTAAAGAACCAGTGCTGTCTTTCAGGTTTCCTTTCAGACTGTGTAAATTTCACAACACGTGAATTGTTCAAGAGCTGGATGAGAAGGAATGTTTGCAATTGAATATTTTGTGAATAAGCAATCCCTTTAAAGTGTTCTATACTAAATCTTGTTTTCTGTGTGTATAGTATCTTTGTTCTATCAGAGTGTAGAAGATATAGAACAAATTTAAAATATCTGAAATTTAAAAAATTGGATACATAAAGTATGACTAAGGTCATGGATTACATTTAAATATTGAAAGGTAATTGATAGCTTCAACTGTCTAGCAATCCTGAGAAGAGACACTGGGAAATGTCTGCAGCTTGAAACAAAACTGAAACTCCAAGAACACTTTTCTTCCTCAGAAACTTTTGCCAGAGTTTTTTAACATCAGGTCAGTAGGACAGAATATGGGGAATAAACTCACAGTTAGGGTTTCACCTCCAACATTTGGGTTCAAACTTTTACTTTACTTACTCAGACTTAAAATGAAGTGCCTTGTTTGTTTGTGCCCTCCTTGCCCCAGTGCAGTAACTAGTGCACTACTTGATAGATTTCCCTTGTAAAATAACTTCTGAATTGGCATTTCACTTAAAGTATGGGAACAGATGCATGGATTTGATTAAATTTTGGGTTTTCCTATTATTTTTAAATGACTGGAGAAGAAAAAGAGGGCAGTGGCATTTTACAGGAAAACCAATGGGTAATTACTTCTGGAAATGGAGGAAGAAAAAAAAATAGTGGTGTAAAAACGTGGTGAAAAACTCAGGACTTGAGGTGTGTCAGGAAGTAGTAGCAGTTACGAATTTTTCTGGAATACTTTCTGAAGGTTTTGCCTCACACTTTGGGGAGGGATATAACATCAGAACAAGGAGGGGAACAGGCACAGACCACATACCCCAGAGGCTGTCCAAGATGAGGATACCCTTTTATGCGCTAACAGCTGAAATTCAATAAATTGATAAAACATGAAAATTATTAGATTGGTTCTGCTTTGTGAAAAACAGAAACAACTGCAGATCAAAGGAACAGAATCCCAGAATCACAGGAGGGCTGAACTTTGCAGAGGCCTCTGGAGGACCCAATCCAAAGCCCATGTTCAGGGAGGAAATCCTAGATCCTGTTCTCCAAGACCATGTCCAGGCAACTTTTGTGCATTTGCAAGGATGGATACGCTACCATCTCTCTGGGAAAATTTTGCCACTGTTTGGTCACTCTCACAGTTGACAAACTGTTTCCTGATGTTTGGAGGGAACGTCCTGCATTTCCTTCCTGGGCTCCCTCCTCTTTGCACTGTATGTTGATGAGACAGCCTTGGGCTCCAGTGCTTTGGAACATAGAAAATGGGATCTACTTACAAAAGTACAACTGTATCATGTTAATGATCACTCCATCATTTTTCTGTTTAATCAGCTGCTATTATGTCTAACTAGTTGTGAATTAACACTCACTTTGATGAAGGAACTTCTTGTAAATTACTTTTCCTTCTCTGTTTTTTTTTTCCCTTTAGGTTTGCCTTTTAAAAAGAAAATATATAAATGTATTTTAATAATTTTTTATTAAATTTTAATTTTATTTTAAAGAAATACTTAAATCCCATTTATTTCAAACAATGAGCTTTAGTATTATATCCAGAGATAAGAGATAATAAATATCCCAAACATCTGATTTGCATAATTTCATCTGAAGAACATGGTATACCACAGTATCAAAGGTCAAATCTCTCAGTATTCAATTTAAATTAGAACGATTTGCTATATTGTAATTTTTTTTATCTTTCTGGTCATATCTTTGTAAAGTGGGCAACAGATACTCAAGTCTGAGGAGTCCGTCAGGCTCAGGAAAAATGGCTGCAATAAAAAATGTTGGAGGAGGCTGAGATCTTTTTTTTTTCCTTTAGGTTTTTTTAGAGAATGTTTCCTATGGGATGGCTTCATCTGTTTCTTTCTCTTCAAATGATCCCAAACAAACTTTCTTTCCTTCTTGTGAAACAAAAATATATAATTCTTGCCTCATCAGTCAATTATTTCCCTTGAAAAAATTTATTTCATGTATTTTGAATTAATGGAAATTTTTCTGTGCCTTTCTGATAGGTCATTTCCCAAAGACCAGTAAGCAAAACCAATTTCAGATGCATTTATGTTTGCATTTGCCTGCACTTATGCCAAAAAGAACACTCATTCTTGCTGTTTTGTCACTCATTATCTTGCAAGCATTTGTTTGATGTACTACTTTTTGTAGTGATGCACAAGTAAATTTAGGTTTGTATTTATATTGGAGAAGATGCAGCTGAAGAAATACATCTTGCATTTGAAGCGCAATGTAATGAAAGTAGTAGCTCACTTTATGGTCCCCATCAATTCTCAAGAAAGCTCTGCACAGACCACAAAGAACTTGGTCTACATTGCAATAGAATGGGCCACTGTGTTTGGGGATTACAGCTGTCAATCACACTCTCCTCCTCTTCAGTACAGACAACTTTAAAGAATCTTGGTATGCAGCAACAATTGTTTGAAGCAGCAATTACAAAGAGGGAAAAGGGATGGAACCATTTTCTTTTAACTTTTTAATCTACCCATTCCTTTGAAAAGGAAGAGCATAGGTAAGGAGCCCAAAATATTAATTTTATTCCAACACAAATTTATAGCTAAAAGAGGTCTTTTATTGGTCTTCAAGGAATAACATAATGCTGTAGCAACCTTACGCAGCCCGCTCCCCCCCCCACAAAAAAAAAGTCAAAAATGTGCCAGTGATACAAATGCATGTAAGAAGTTTTGTGAATTTCAAAATGTGAGAGAAATGAGAGAGATATACACAGCAAAAAAAAAAACAAACCCAGTAATATTTTCAAGTTTGCATTTTCTATAAGAGAACAAAGGGAAAAATGCAAACAAGAAAGAATGAAAAATAGAGACTTAGAAGAAAAATCAAACAACTTTACATTGACATTAAAAATAGGCAAAGAGGATATAGCATGAATAAAAATAATACCTGAAAGCTCTGAACCTAACTGTGTTTAACACCTATTAAAAACATCAATACTGGAAGATAAAGATGAAATTCTAATACTAAGTGCGTATGGAGTTCACTGAAATTCCAGCAAGAGCTGGAACAAAAAGACTTAAAAATGAGGTTTTACTATTTCTTTCAAAAAGGAACCTGTATAAGAAAGGTTAGGGAATTGAATGGGATATCTTTTCAAGGGAATAAAATACAAATACATCTCTGTTCCAACCCTAGAAATAAGACAGAAATAATGAAAAAAACTCTAAATATTTTTTATTGCATAAGATCCTTTGACAGATATGGAGAGAAGTTACCTTGAATCATTTCAGTGAGTCACTGTTGTGAGTGCATCTCCTTATCTTCATTTTATCATGGTATGGTTCCCAAGTATCTTTTTTGGGATTTGACAGTCAGATGTATACACACATATGCTGGTAGAGGTACATTGTCTGACAGTTGTTTACTCCTAGAACATGCAGAACACTGTAATACTTTTCACATACAGGAAATAAATCCCCACAGTAGGACTATTTTACTCCAATTAGTATGCTGAGGATATAAGCGTTATTTTGTCTGTCTTTAATCTGCTGACATATTTCCATCTTTTTATAGTGATCCAACTGCTAGATGGCCATCAACTGTAATGTAAATTTGTAAATGCCATGTGGAAACAACAGTGAAATTTGTTAACAGTAGCAGAATTTAATTCCCAATTCCCATTCCATTAATCTTTGTATTTTTTAAGAGGTCCCACTAATGAGTTCTTTCTGTAATTAATCATGTTGACTCAGTTCAAAGTAGATTATTTAAATCTTGGTTGAGAAGTAAAGAGCTGGCAAACTCTCATTTATTGTAGATTCAGCAAAGTTAATAGTGAACTGAATGTGCTCTGGGGTTCCTCAGTGTAATAACATACAGGACTTGATCTTGAGTTTGTAAAATATTTAACATAAATTATTTTAGTGTACCTCTAGTGTTCACTACAAAACGATCCCCAGTTTGCTGCTGGAGATTTTTCTTTTAGCATTGAAGGAAATAAACAGGTTCCAACAAAAACTTCTGTTTTTGTTATGAGTGACTCCTGCTAAATATGAAAACATTCTTTTAACTAATTAAGAAATAGTGATATGTGAAGTTTGTGATTACATTTCTAAAATCTAAACTATATAAATGTTCTAAGAGTGTACAATTGCAAGCAGATCAGCAGAAATATTTTAGAGATCCTGCTAGCACATGGAAAGTCACTGCAATCATGGAAGTTGCTCACTCTAAAATAATTAGGCCATGCATACAAAACTTTTTAGAATGCAGGGGCTAATCTAGTGTAATGATGACAAAAACTAAAATTGTATAAAGAACTAGTGTAAGAGTTTTGCAGTGTATGGTAGCACTGAAATCACTGGAATGCAAAGAAAGAAAATAAAAAATTCTACTAAGGGATACAATTAATGACCATGTATTCCATTGTAAAAATTGATATTCAAGCCCTTATTTGCTAGTAAGCAACAGAGCACAGGAGACATCAAAGATACTGTGTCATATGAAAAGGGATATCCTGAAACCTTCTGTGTTGATAAAGACAGTCAGCATCCCAAGACAAGATCCTGTGCCCAACCAGTCTGTCAGCATCCATTACAGGGACCCTTCACTGAACAGTCTTCTGATACAGAGAGTGATTGGACTGACTTGGTCAGGATCCCCTGGGACCCCTCCCAGGTCTCCACATATTTATTTGAGTACATTACCTGCAGACAGCGACTGCCAGCACCCCTGAAGGACTCACACTAATAGTTTACAGAACACTCTTTATTAATAAGATTATAACAGTTTAAGGTTCATGCATTGTCAGTGATGGTATCTGACTGAAAAAATGTATTCAAAGCAATACACTGACAAGCTGTAATCCCTAGCACAACTGCCTTGAGATAATAATTCAGCATGCATAAGAGTATGGTTCTTACTTGATATGACTCCCTATGGGGAAGAAGACAAGTTAGCCCATTGACTGATTCCAAAAATTACAATGTATTCTTCCCTAACTTTGTTCCATCTTAACTTAATTTATACTATTTCTTTATGTCTAGGTGGAGTTGGAGTAACCCCAGTAGCACATATGTTTGTCACTGATCAGTGTAAAATTATAAGATATAGTCAATAAAATATAAAATGCTTCTCTGTGAGGGGTGGTGGTAACCTTGGAGATGGATGGCTTTGGGATGGAGGTGTTCATCAGTATGATATCTGTGATCTCACCATGGTTGCTGGTTCAACAGCAATACATCTTCTTTTATCTCCCTTGATTAACAACTGTTATGGTAATTATCATCTACAAGGTACCACCGAGGTCCCTCCCTTGGAAGGATTTTATCAATTCCTGGCTGCAGGGTCTCCACTCTACTGCACCCTCCATTTCATTTCCCTTAGCATGTCTTGTGGTGAGAAATCACGGTGATGACTGCATCCCATCCAGTGATGTAACCGCATTTCACCCTAAAATTTCTGTACAGTTATAAATCCTATTAGAGTGTGAATATAATTTCTCACTTTTCTCGAATTTTACCCCAGCCATTTTCCCTCATTCTGATACACTGAGAAACTGAATGGTGGAAAAGGGCAAAAGAAGGAGAGTCATAATGAAGCTAAAGATACTATAGAAATAAGAATTTCATAATTGGAGGCTTTTCTGTCTGTTTTGCCTGCTTCGTTAATCATAGGACAGAAATAAACTAATTTCAGAATTTGTCTGAAGACTATCTCGATAGAAAAAACCAAAAGTTTATTGTTGATGATAGTGAAGCTTTCATCAGGCAGCTATGAAACAACGGAGAGAGTGTCTTCAGTTTTGAGGATGTCATCATGGACACTGACTAAACTTTATTATACTGGCTTTTATATCCAACTTATCAGGCAAACCAGAAGTGTAGCCTCTGTAATAATTTCAGTTTTGTTCTTTAAAATATTGTGAATGAAGAACATTTTGTTCATTTTGTCTCTAGAACCTCTTACTCAAAACATCAGTTCAACATGCTAGTCTTCAAGAAAATGTGGTAGCTGAAAAGACAGACTAGTGCTTAAAGCATACCGATATCTGCAGATGCTATAAAAACACTTAATCTACTTTAAGGTATGCCAGAAACATCTTTCAGGAAATGTTTTGGGTTTACCTAAGAACTGCATGGCAGGAAACTTCAATGTGCACAGAAATGGTGGTATCTCTGAGGCACTAATAAGATTTGAATTCCTAAAAATAATCAGTCATGACTGGTTCTTGGTATTTCCTTGACATTATGAAATAGTATCTATTTTACAAGTTAATTAACATTTTTTAGTCACAGTAGACTGACATGAATCATCAATTTAACAGTCTTAGATTTTGGCATATTATGGATCAATAAACATCACTTCTTGCTCATTCTTTTCATAGTTGGTCTATTTCATAGGTCTATTTGATGAAACTTTAATTGAAAACTCTCAAGATCACATCAGCAGTGAAGACATGAGATCCTATTTTGATAAACCATATAATATACAAGACATTCAAAACCAGAACCAATTTCAGTATACAGATGATTGGCTTTCTTTCCATTGCCGAATACAACCAATATGTGTCTTAAGTACAGCTAAGAAGAAAGGCTGGTTTTCAGGTGTTACTGTGAATTTTTGTTGAAAAACAAACAATTTTTAAAAAACTATTCAGTGGGGGATTTTGTTTGCTGATTTTCCTGTCTATGTGTGATTATTATACAGTTATTTCTTTGTTTTAGTTGCATTTAAGAAGTTTTAAATGCTTGAATGATGGTAGCTTTAATAATAAAATAGTTATCTTGATCAGGCACTAGGATTTTGTTTTACCTAAAAAGTTTTTGCATTATATATCACTGGCTTTGTTTGAGAGAAGAGTGCAGTGAAAGAAATTAGACATTTTTTGGAAAAAATTATTTCAAATTCACTTTTCCTAACCCTTGTAAAGGAACTAGCAAGGCTTTTAAAGTTGACTGTAGACTTTTTTATTTCATCCACTTACATGAATGCTTCTCCCTGCTATCAGCAGTTTAAAGCTATTCTATCTATCTGTTCTGGAGCTGGCTTTTGCTGGTCTGAAAGCCAGATGATTTTGCATTCTGATGTGCTCTCCATCCCAGAGCTATACTCAGTGCTTGCTCATCCTTTAAAGATGCTAAGGGTTGTGTGTTTCCCTGTCCTGTTGTACTGCTGAACTCACTGAGTAAATCTAACAGTAAGAGGTTTCTAAGAAGTTTGTTTCCATTGTAAAAAAATTAGGAACTAACCCTACTCACAGCAAGTAGAAGTGCGACCAGTTTAAAAAAAAAAAAAAGAGAGAAACAAAAAGTAGAAGAAAATTTCAGTATCAATTATCGCCTTGCAAGTATCAGCCCCTGACATGGGCTATAGATATTCAAGCGTCTTTTCCTTGTGTATCTGCTCCTGGGTTAGCCTGTGGTGGCGTGCAGTGCCAGCAGTTTGTGTGATTGCTGCGTGCCTTGCTGCCCTCAGGTGTGCAGCTCCCCTGGGGATCACATCAGTGCAGATGGCTGATGCACCTCCTACCTCCTCTGGCTTCCCCCTCTGGGCTTGGAAATCTTTTGGACAACCTTGAGAGGTTGCAGATGCTCTCAAGCAGTGTTTCTGCTTCTGGATCATCCTTCTTCTTTCCCCTTAGTTATATGAGGACTTCTGAGAAAATCTACACTTTCCAGGCAGAAAAGTCTGAGCTGTCCCCTAAATAGTTTGGAAAATGCATGCTCTGTAACAAGGTTTTTGAACTTAGGTGTCCATAAAATTAGCAGAAGCATGTTAATAGCTAACATTAGATAAAGAGTGGTTTATCTTCCAGCTTTGGTGGTATTTATAAATCTTTTTACAGTAGATAGGCTTAAAAAACCCCCTACAACAGAAACAAAGAAATTAAAAATACATTATTAATTAAAAGGCATATTAAAGGACTTAAGTCTTGGACATGGAAATAAAACTTTAAATTTAATAATGTCTGTGTTAGAATTTAATAATGTCTGTTTATTAACACTGATATTGCATTGGGACAAAAAAAGAACAGTGTTGAAAATCGATTTTTGCCTATTCATTTAGGTTATGGTGATGGACTGATTCCATTAAATGCCACTGATAAAAATATTTTATATGTGATACAATGTAGCATGTAAGGTCAAAATCAAATTAATATTAAATTAAATTAATATTACCTAATATAAGCTTAAAACATCTGAACATACAATAGTCCAAATACTGTGTTAAAATAAATACAGGCAGTGAAATGTTATATTCATAAATTTATGCATAGTGTGCACTGAGTTTTCTTTGCGAACAATGAAGCTCCTCTTCTACTGAATCATTTAGAAGAATTAGAAAGGATTTATAGCCCTATATTAAAAAGGACTAGAAAGGGAGAGTAAATAAACTTTTAGCTTTGAAAATCTTGTTAAATATTTTTGTCTTAAAAATTATTAAACAACTGGTTAACTCCTTATCAATCATACTTTTAAATAGTGTTGTGGGTTTAGATCATGCTTTTCTGCTGCACTAAAAATGAATATTGAAAAATCAGTAGTTTTCTTACTGCTTAGTCTGTTATTTACATCCATATAGGTAAGTCCAGGCCTTTTAGTAAGACAAGACAATTTCTGCAATTTTTTTTTTGTTTTTCTCATTACAGATCCTACTATAAATCTAAGAATTTGACTTTCTGGTCTTTAGCACAGCCAATTGAAAATAGAATTTCTTACCATGTGAGATATGAGACTGGCTGGATCATTGGGTGACTGGCATGCAAAGCTATTACAGGTGACGAACTCACAAAATACTTTTGCTATTGTCAATATAGGAAAGGAAAAAGGAAATGCTGCTCTGGTTTTTAAGACATCTAGCTTAGTTTTGCAGTTTCAAAGAAATCTCCAAGGCAGTTTCCTCTGTCAACTTGCATACTGTCCTATTTTCCATGTTGTTGGCAAATATGCTAAATAGTGTTTAGACCAATACTGACGCTTCATATATGCGATTCTCAGAGTCTTGCAGTCCAGGCAGACTTTCACTTCCTTATGTTCTTCCATCCAACCGATAAAGTCTTTAGTATGACTATGGGTATATTAGGAGAGAATATGTCGAAAAGGGGAGGTATTTGCCTGCTCTTTACATCCAGTTATTTCATCAGAAACAAGAAGTCAGGAAAGATTTTCTCTTGGTTAATCCATACCTGCCAATCCAAGTCAGGCTGCTGCCCTAAAAAGCTTTTTGGGGATGGCTTGCTCTATAAATTATGTAAGTAAGGTTGACCAGCCTTGTGGTTCTGTGGATCTTCCTTCTTCTTGTTTTTGGAAGATGGACATGATTTGCCATTTTTCAGTTGCTAAAAAATTTCTGTTGGTTTAATAGATAGCAGTGTACTTACAGTGGACTTACAGTCCAGAGAGACAACTGTATCCTGAACTGCATCAAAGGAAACATGACAAGCAGGTTTAGGAAGGTGATTCTGCCCCTCTACTCTGCCCTCGTGAGATTTTGCCATGAATACTGAGTCCAGCTCTGGGCATGCCGACATAGTAAGGACATGGAGCCTGTTGGAGTGAGTCCAGAGGAGGTGATCAAAGGGCTGAAGCACCTCCCATGTGAAGACAGGCTGAGACAGTTGGGATCATTCAGCCAGGAGGAGTCTTTAGAGACATTTACTGCAATCTTCCAGTATGTAAAGATGCCTACAAATTATGACAAGGGCATGTAGTTCTAAGACAAGGGATAATGCATTTAAGATAAAAGAGGGTAGATTTAGATTGGATTTATTCTTCACTGGGAGGGTGGTGAGGCACTGGCATAGGTTCCTCAGAGAAGTTGTGGAAGCCTACTGCCTTGAGTGTTCACCTTGGATGGTACTTTGAAGGAAATGATCTAGCAGTGGGTGTGTCTGCCCATGGCAGGGCCGTTTAAACTAGATGACCTTCAAAGGTTTCCTCCAGCTCAAACCTTTTAATTATTCTGTATCAGGGAGTACCTCCCCAGCGATGACATTAACTCCACTTAACACTGCTGGGTGTATCCTGTCCCATTTTGCAATTCTTCCACTTACCTACACACCTCTAAAATGACTGAAAGAATGAGGCATTTTATTGGTAGATGGAACATATTTTCTTCAAGACTCCTGAAAGCCAGTAAATTGAGTTACCAAATACAGGAGCCATTAACCAATAGAAAATAAAAATATCAAGGGAAGTGGCTGATAATTCAGTTCTGCACTTTCTTTAAGCAAAATTAGAACCTTCCTGGACTATGCACATCAATAAAACCTTGGTTTTCAGGCTTACTACCAGAAAAAGTGAGTGGAGTCTGCTGTCTTGTCTGGCATGTGACTGTTTACCTAACTGTTCCTTCTAGGCTAGAATCCATAGAATTGCCATTGCAATCATTTCCTCAAGGGCAGCCACTCTTCAGGAGCTTTGGTTTGAATCAGAAGACTAAACCAATGACAACAGCTTATCTACCTAATTTTATACCAAAACAAAACTGACAAATTCTACTTTTTGAAAAGCTTTTTTTTCATTTTGGAAGATATAGGATCAAACTCAAAATGTTTTAGCAAGCCTTTTTAAGGGAATAAGTCTTTATATGATGTGCCTTTCCTATACCTTTAGTGAACAGATGGGTAGTAATCAGTTATGAGTGCAGTTGGAGCACTAAAGAAAATGTTGTCATTTTTTCTCCTGCTAGCCATTTATCTATTTAATTCTTTGAGAGAACAGAGAAAATGTAAGTAAATGTTCTGTTTTAATTAAAATGAAAGTAAATTTATTAGTCAGGGAATCTCTGTGTCGTGTTTGTGCTTGGGGAACAGAACAAACATATGTCACTGCTTCATTGTTTGTCACCATCTAACACGAGGTTTTTCTTGTGGCTTATTTGGCCTATTAAACAGATCATACTAGTCATAAACTTGATTTTTCTTAATTCTAACTAATTACAGTGGGCACTAATAAGCAAATGGCAAAAGAAAAGCACATCCTAAGAAGCATTCTGGTAGATGGTGTTTTTATTAATTAAATGGCACCCATGACATTACCTACAGGGAAGCATCTAGTTGGCTTGTGAAAGTGCAGTATTTCTTTACGTAAAAATGAAGAGAGCAAGAATCAACTTCCATTTCTTCAATTTCCATTTCTTCAGTTGTCTTATTTCCTGGCTAGAGGAATGAAACAGAGGGGCAGCAGGGAGGGGCTTTTACCTTGGTGATACCAGAGATTTATCACCACTGGAATTTTTATACCTTCAATAAAATCTTATGACCTAACACTAGTGCTAAGCACACTGCAGGGGTATAGACATACAGAGCTACACACTGCAGAATAGGAAGGATACTGTGCCTACACATTAGCCCTTATGGGGGAGACCCATTATCAGACACAGTCCTGAAGGGCACCACTGTGGACAGCATTATATGGCTTTTAATGTTGTTTTCTCATTTGACACTTCTAAATAAAAATGCTGTCAATCTAAGCTTTCAGAATTTGGAAGTGACAAAGAAGTTTATCCTTTGTTTCACTTCCCCTAAGTTTCTTCCTCCTTCAGCAACATAGATGTATCCTTTTTCCTACTCTAATTTGGAATAAGATTAATCCAGTTAAGAGAACCATTGGGATTAGACACTAACTGACTGTACACCCCTGTACTAAACACTATTGTCCCACAAATTACAGATGATTCAAAAACTAGGAGCTCTACTACAAAGGTCAGCGAATTTCAAAATCCAACTTTGCTCCTATACTAGTGCTTGATATAATTACAGAACATGACTACTAAAATATAGTGCAAATATAGTGACAAAGAAGGCCAGCAGAATCCTGGGCTGCCTTAGAAGAGCGTTACCAGCAGTTTAGGGGAAGCTGTCCATTGCCTGGTGAGACCCATCTGGAGCCCTGAGTCCCATTCTTACCTCCCCCAGTACCCAATACATGAGCATGCACTAGAGAAAGTGCAGCAAACAGTCATGTACTTTATTCATGAATCAGAACATCTACCATATCAGCTGCAGCAGAGAGCTGGTGCTGTTTGGCCAGGGCACAAGAAGGTTCTGGGGAGGTCTTACCAAAATGTAAAAATACCTGATGGAGTAGGGGAGGTAAGGAAGAGGAAACTGGACTCCTCTCAGTGGTTCCCACTGACTGGGCATGAAGCTATAAGCATATATTGCTATATTTAAATATGTTGTTGGTCATGTAGCTATTTGGAAGGAGCAAAACAATATCTATAAACATCTTCATATTGGAAAAAGTGCTAAAAAAAGACTAACTGGAAAAACATACAGCTATAGTATAGGGAGTATGGGATACAGTACAGAAGGACTGCCAAGTTTCAGTGAAGATTCTATATAAAAATGACACAATTTTTCCTTCACACATCCTCAGCATCATTCAGCATTATGGTTTCAATGAAAAGGATATTCCAGCTTCAGTAGAAGTTGCATCATCATCTTGTTATGTTTTACATTTCCCCTTTTTTTTATCTGCCATTAGCCTACTGAATGCTGAGTCTAAAAGAAATAATTTCTTTATTTTAGTGAAGAGAAAAAATACATCATATGCACCAGAAATATTGTCCTTTTGGATGATATTATGAAAATCTGTCTTTATATTGTCCCAGGAATCTCTGCTTGTTAGCATTTTCTTACCTTTAAGCAAAAATTTATTAAAGCTTTTGATACAGTGGGAAAGAAGGTTCTATCTCACTACTAGCTGTAAGAGCCAAACTCCACCAAATACAATGTTCTTAATTTGAAATAGGACATATTTGCATCTGATGTTGTATATAGAGTGTCTGAATAACCATTTGCAACAATTCAGAGAACCTTGACCCATGAAGATTTAATTCCAGTCTGTGTATGAAAAAAGTTTATTTTTGCCTACATTAATTTCAAAAATATCAGGATAATTTCATTGACAGTTTTAAACTTACAAAAATGCCACCCATTACAGGAATATTGTACAGTTACCAGGGTGTATTCCATTTTACACTGGTCAGTGCATGATCTACAATTACACAATTGCATTAGTTTCCTAGGAAACACCCTAATTAAGCAAGTTTCTTGATTGAATGGTATCTATTATAAATGTTAGTGTGAGATTTCATGAGATGGGCAGAAAGATCTACTAACGTCTAAGTTAATCACTTCACTGCCTTCAGCTGAGTCTTCTTTCTTGTCTGTTTCCATGCAGAGACTGAAAGATTGACACACTATGCTATTCTTTTATGTCCCTTTATATTTATATATATATACCTTTCCCCCCTATCTTTCCTGCATTCAGAAAAGGGATTCATTAGTTCAGAGTTTTATGGTAACAGGTAGCAACATGTCAGGCATTATTTTGTTTTCTTCCAAGTTTTGTCAGTATATTTTGCCTGCTGCTTCATGGAATACTAAAGGCAAGTGACTATATTATCACAAGATTTTTGTGACTGGCAACTGTTACTGGCATCATATATCTAGGAACAGCTGTTGTTGTTTTATTAGAAAATACTCCAGTGATGCTTAGTGTAGAAAGAGCCAAGGAAGTATCAGCAGTGCCATTCCCTCTGCAATTAATATACTGTAGAATTTGCTAACTGTATTAAAAATTTACTTTTTCTAATCAACTATTTAAATTTTCTAGAGGAAATGCATGCCTTACAGAATATTCAGAGAGACCATATGTAAAATAAATTGTCTTAATCCTATTTCTTCTGAATATTTGTGCACTTCCTAAAATAAAATTATACAGGCATGATATGAGAAACCTCCAAAGAGTCTTGATTAGGAACATGAAGATAGCTCAGTTGTATGTTCATTTACTACAAAACTTTTAAAAAATTCTGTCCCACTGTTATGTATCAGAAAATGAAAATTTTGACTACCGTTATCTATTTTGGTTAGATTTTCTGTTAGCTATCTAGAGATAGAAACATAACAATATTGTAAATGTATTTAATGTCAAAATTATTTTTGCATTTTAATATTTTACTACATTTAGGTCCTCTTTGAAATGGAAATGGCATTAGTGTGGTGAGTCAATTGTGTACCATAATGATGCATCATCAAAATATATACATTCCTTTTATATTAAGCTTGACATATTATGCTTTTAAGCTCTAGGCCTAATTGTTAATTCCACACATTGATATATTTTTGGATGATCATTTCTAAAGAGCTGTCATTAGTAAATCGCATAAAAACTTTAAAGAAAATTCATTTCTGCATAAATTGGTAGCTGTGAGAATATTTATTAATAACTCAGCAAATAAAAATGCTTGTCTACTAAGACAAGAAACACATATTGGTGGGGAGTGTCAAATATATTTTCAGACATATGGCTGGGACTGGTTCTTAGGCACTGCAGCTGAGAAGAAAAAGAAAGATTTGTGGATGTGAAATTTGTGGCAGGAAATGGTAGAATCTTTTGTTTCCAAATCTAGGAAAAATAGAAGGGGTTTGTAATTTTTTTGTAGACTGAGAAGTTGCCACTGGAGGTTTAGGTTACTATGTTATTCCCTGGTGCTTTTGAACAAGAACATGAAAATTCCCAGTGCAATTACTCTCAGTGTGTGAGCAGAGGTTCTTGGCAGCGATTTAGCAAATTTTCTTTGGCTGCCGCTATTAGAGCACACGTTTAAGAAAGAGTTTGACTTAAACTTGGCAACGTTCTTATCCCAATATGATCTTAGCTATTCCTCATCTTTCTATTTTGTGTACAGGAACTTTGCAATCTATAAATGACCTGGAATTTTCATTACTTTATGTATTAATGAACCACTTAGTGTTTTTCTAATTGGTTGAAAGTTAGCTGGATGATTAGTTCTCTAGCAGTTACCTGCAAGACAATCAATTCATGTTGAGCATATTAAGCACCCTCAAAGAGAGACTGATTTTGTGAGCACATTCTATAACTTATTAACAGGAGCAGCAAAGCAGTATTTTTTCTTTAAACTGTAGAAACTAGTTTACTTTTGGTACAGCTATATATTTCTTTCATAAATAGTCTATGTGCTTTTCAGTATTGCTTTTAAACAAAGCAAGCCCACAAGTTAGAAGAGACAAAAAGAGCCCCTTCTTTTCTTCTCCTCCTGTAAGCATTGTCACAAGCTCTTGAGTCTAGGAAGGGAACTTATTGAACGTGATTGAGAAAGTTCCATATTTTTATATATTGGTAGAATTGTGTAAGTTTGCTGAATTCCTTAAGACAAGACCCATGCATACAATATCTTCAAGGGTTATGCCTAAATTTCCCTGGAATTCTTTTGGGAATACAGCCACAGTCCCAGACAGTAATTTCATTTTGAGGTTCTTTTCATCACTTTATTTCCCCATGACAAATTCAAATTCTTTTAGCATTCAAAATGATGAAAGGATTGACCTTACATCAATAACAGCAAATCTCAATATTTAGTCTTAAAATGTAGGCTTAAAAGAAATGTCAGAGTTCATTGAGGCTAGTTTTTTCAAACTGTCATCTTTTTCCTTCAAATGGCATAATTTTGAATTCTTAAGAAAACTTTGATCATTTTATAGCAAATTAGCCTGCAATACTGTATATAATCTCTTTAAACAGATATTCTTTACTCCTGCCTGTGAGAAATCCCTGAAATATGTCAATACAAATGCATGTGCGTATATTTATTTTATATACCTATAGGAAAAAAAATTGCAGATTTTTACCTTCTAAATGCTTTTCTGAAGCATCAAGACTTCCCTCTGCTTGTCAAACATCTTATTGCAGAAACAAATGATTTCATGACATATGCATTGAGTATCTGGTGAATATTCATAATTCTGTCTTATTCGCTGGAAATTACTGAGAAAAGACCTTAAAATAAAATGTTTTGTTTTCAGCCATATCCCTGGGTTGTTACACCTAAGCAGCATTTCACCCAAAGGTAGATAGGGTGAAAGGTAACCCTTATATTTTATCCCCTTCACTTTATGCATTGGGAATCTTTGGAGGATAGTTTGACATGAATTCGTTTTCATGTTAAATTGTCTGGACCTTAAGAGAATGAAAGGAAACTCCTTTTTTTCCTCCTTTTTCCCCACTCTCTCTTACTAATACAACCACTTCCCTGGGAAGGAGATTAAAAATTTGCTTCTGCCATAGTGCAGTAAAATAGTGAAAGCACCTGGATATAAGCAGCCCATCCCCCAGATCATGAGCGCTGTCTGAATCTGGAGCTGTGCTATGCACAACCTAACAGAAGTTGCATGAGAGAAAGCACTCTGAAGACTATGTATTAAAGCATTGATTCATATGTGCTGCAGCTGCAAGCCAGAGGACGTATAAATAGCAAATTGAAACAGCTTCTATTTCATTCCCTTTGAGCTTACATCCCCCAAATTCAAACAACTAGCTGCTTCTTGCCTTCAATTCCCTATCCTGCTAACAAAATCATTTTTAATGTATATCGCTGAGCAGCTCAGAGCAATTTTGTTTGAAAAGTTCTCAAAATCCAGCAGTCCAAGGGATATCAGTGAGCAGTGTTGTTCTTTCCATCTAATCTGGTGTAACAGCTTCCCTTCCGGTTATGTTAAATTGTAGAATTACTCTTTTCAGCTCTGCTTTTAAAATCTAGATCATTTGTACATGGGGTACCTATCATTTATACTTCAGATGCTGCTTCTGACCCATAATACACTATAAAAAAAAAAAAAAAAAAAAAAAAAAAGAGAGAGAGAGAGAGAAAGGCAGTAGCTTTCTTTTCTTTCATCCTGTCATTTCCTGCCGGAGCTTTGGGACCCAAGCATGCTTTGGTTTCACAGCTCACTCCAGGGTACATGTCCTGCTGGCTGGAAGCAAGGCTCCTTTGCACCAGCAGGGAATGTGCCAGGGTTTTCACTTACATGTTAATTACATTTCTAATACGCTGCTTTAACAGGTTGAGTAAGCAGAGTCTGACACAGCTACCCCATTCCTGAAACCCTGAATCAGGAGAATGCCATTAATCTTAATTCTGAATAATGTGTGTTTGGAGCAAAGATGTTCTACAAGGTCCAGATTTTTGAATTTCTTTTGCATCAGCCAGCCTGCCTTGATCCAGACAAGCCGGAAAGGGCACAAATTATCCACCAACTTACAATCACTGGTGCAGTGATATGAATACAGGGGTGTTAGAAGCCAGGATATCTGTAAAGGAGTGGGGCTGATCTGGTAGGGAACGGGTCGCTAATATCACACCTCCTGCGCCCCACCAGGATTGGAAGGAGGCACTACCGGGCATCGTTCGGTCTGAACCTTACGGCCGGGCCATGTGGACGGCTGATGAACGAGCCGGCAGTGGAATGTTTAGCAGGCTGTGACGACTTTGCACAGAAAAAGGAGAATTTATCGCCGGCTTAACACAGCAGTGCCGTACTGCCCGCTTTCGGTGGTGCGCCCCTTCTGAGCGCTCCCGCCCCGCCCGGCAGCCCAGCCCCCCCCGGCTCCCGGCCCCCCTTCCCGACACCGAAATTAGGGGCTCGCTGTCACCAGCCTGGAGCCGTCCTTCTTCTGCACCTCGAGCACCAACACGGGGGTTTCGCAGCCGCCGCGCAGTTACCGGACAAAGATATCCCTGTGCCCGAACGCGCCGGCTATATCGGTACGGGAGAACGGACGGGCGGGCGGATGGATGGATGTATGTATGGATGGATGTATGGATGGATGGATGGATGGATGGATCGGTGTGTGGATGGATGAATCACGCATCTGCCCGAGAGCCGGGATTAGCCCGGGTCTGCCATTGCGCGCAGCAGGCTGGTTGCGTCCCCGAAGTGCTGGGAAAGGGGAAAACAAGGCGGGGAGGGAGAAGGACGGGGGCGGGCAGGGAGGGAGGCGGGCGCGGAGCGGGGCGGGGGCGGTGGCTGCGCGGCCAATCGCCCGGGCTGCCGGCGCTGCAGGAGCGCGGCTCGGCGCTCCCAGGGATGCGGAGCCGGGGCCGGGTGCCTCTCTGAGGACGGCGAGCAGCTGTGCCGCCAGCACTGCGAAAAGTCCCCATTTGCTTCTTATAAATTAAAGTGCCTTGTCACCAGTTAGGGCAAGTCAGCCAAGGTAAGGCTTAAATAAAATGACACTTTAATATGTGGCAACATGGATATTTCTGGACAGCAGTGCCGCTAACACAACCTGCTAAGTAGCGCAAAATATTTTGTGCAATAATGCTGTGGTAGTGGGTGCACAACCTGTAATTTGTCTGTGTTAAAGTTGCCGCTGGTACGTAAGCCTTACCCTTGTGGTGCTGTAGAAACGTGTTTGCTTGTCCGAGGCAGTTGCAAAGGGACCTGCAAAATACAGGCGTAGAAAGGTAGCGGTGCTCTGTGTATGTGTTTGTGTGTGACCGTGTTCGTAATACCTACAGTTCTACTCCTTAACTTATGGGGATAATGTGCAGATGCATTTTAATGGTGACGGCAGGGAGATTCTTTAGCTCAACTCACATACGTGAGCCTTTTAATACAATAAAACCGCATGTCATGTTGAACTATATGTGAAGAACATTAAGCTTGGTATTTGAATAGCAATTTCAGGGTTTTGGGTTCCCCCCCCCCCCCCCCCATGTTGTAACATTATGTGTGATAACTGAGGATTTAAATTGCAGCAAAAGAAGACCTCCTGCAGATTTACCTTCAGCTGCTTGTTAAAGCTTAAGCAGTCACCTAACTTTACTTTGTGTAAAGGGCACTGTAAATAATGCACAGGCAGAAATAAATCCTCTCTTCATTTCCTCCTAATCCACCCCAATAGCTCCTTTCCTAATGAACAAAAACTACTATGTGCCTTTAGTTCACACCACATTTTGACTGATGAAACTGTCAGTGGTCTGAAGCTGAGTGTTTTGGCAAGCAAGGAGTTCCTTAGGATGACTTCGCTAATGCGTGTATTTGAAAACAACGTAGTCCTGAACCCGTGTGTGTGTCTGTGTGTGCCTGTGAGAGTCTGTTTTGTGTACATGAGTGACAAGATACAAGGAGGACAGGGTACAGAAGCCAATGAAACATGGCAAATGCGGAAGCCTGCATGTATTTCTCTGACTGGATCTCTGTAAAGCAGTATGAGCATTTCTTATAGTTTAATGTAGTTCATCATTCAGATTAGGGCTTTGGATATTCAATTTCATGTGCATCAATGCTCCATTAGTTTTTCACGATCAAAAGAAATACAATGAAAAACACAGCTAAAATTACAACTTCAGTTAGCACAGGTGATAATCACTGGTATATTCAAGGTACAGAATGTATTTTTCATTCCAAGACACTAAGCATAGCTCCTTCCTTTGAAATCTTTACTTCTGTACTGCAGTCAACCTTACAAAGTTGTTGAAAACACCGAAGCCTTCCTTCTGCATAAATTGTCTTTCTGCTGAATGATAGTGAGTGTTTGTCTTCAGGACAAATATAAAATTTATTTAAAAGTTTGGCACATGTTTGGCATTTTCCCTAACTGTAAAGGTAAGAAGATTTAGAGAAATAACCAAAAGGCTTCCCTAACCTACTTCACTGCCTTTGTCAGAATATTTTATTTCATTTAATTTCATGCTTTTCTGAAGAAGACATAGTGTGGTATAGTTACCTAATGCAAATTAAGGTGTGACTCTCTTTATTTATTTTTTTTATGTGTACCTATGGAAACAATGTAATAATTTTCTTTTTTATTTAAAGTTATTAATCATCCTACTAAATGACTACAATAAATATCCTTGTCATTTCTGCTTAGAAAATGTCAATCAAACAGGAAATAATCCAACAAAAAACCCCCCCACAAAAACAAATCAAGAAAACAACCAAATCAACACATTCACTGTTACCTGCTTCTAAAAATTGACTGGAGAAATAGTGTGTCAGACAGCACTTTAAATAGGAGCAAATCCAGTGCACAGGCATGACTTAGGGGGCACTGTGCTGCTGACTGAACCGTTTACAGATGAGATCCAAAACTAAATGCCTTCCACTTGCAGGTACTGAACATCCTGTAAGACTTTCTAGTTTAGGATTGTTGACTGTGCTATTAGGACAAAATTCCAGTCAAAGATTTTATACTTTGTCTAGTTTAATTTCTCAATTAGCTTAATTTGAGAGCATTGTTCTTTACAACCTACATTAAAAATTATGTTTAGTGTTTTTGTCCTGCAATGCAGAGACTGTGACTCAGACACTTCGTTGGTGAATGCTGTGATAATTCATGATAGTAGTTCTGGTGAACATATGCAAAGTTATAAAACAACTGGGGCTAAATGAGTGCAACATCCAAAATTAGTGTATGAGGGTGCATCTGTGCCCACCAGAGAGATACAGTTATTACTGCACCAGAACTGACATCCCTGTGGTGCATGAAATTTACATAATACATAGTACCCTTCAGGTACTTAAGAGTGACCGTTTTTTTTTTTTTTCCCCCCAATAATTTTGTCTCTGAACTCCTAAACATTTAACGTGTGAGCTCCAAACATAAAAAACACGAGCACTTGAATTACTAGTTCTCAATATGATTATATGGAAGATTTCAACCTTTATCTCTGGCAGATAAATGAAACTTGAAAGGTATAAAAAATCCTGTTAACTATAGTTCCTGCTCCTGATAAGGAGCTGCATTTCTGTTAATACAATTAGTTCTAAAAATTATCAGTCTTATCAGATTGAATAAAACCAGCTAAATACCAGTGAGTCATCTGTTCCATGCAGATGAACATGAGCTCCTGTTTGGACAGCTAACAGCTAGTTAGCCTTGGCAGACCTATCCTGCAAAGAGGCCTAAATCAGCCATCATGACACCATGGGGCACAGCCTCATTGCTTGTAAGCTATGCAAAATAAAGGTGGCAATTGACAGAGCAGGAAGGGGACAAAATACATAGCAAACCCCCTGGAACATGATAAAGTGGTTACATTCATAGAAGAGCTTCTGTGCATCTTCTCTTAGAGGAAGATAATACATATGCAAAGGTCATAAGAAGAAACTCCATATGGAAACCCCAGCATAGCCTACAAGAGTCTATGTAATCCAGCACATATATCTCACTAGCATTAATTAAAGTGGAAAACTTATTTTCCATCATGAGTAGAGCTGCAGTTTAAACAGTGTATGAATAGTCTGATGATAAATCAGGGTGAGATGCTTAAATTTCATCATATACTTGATGGGCAGACTTGGACAAGTCCCTAAAGCAGTCTATAACTTCATGTGTGACATGAGCATTGCACAATAATTACAGAATGAAGAATGAATATTGCATTATGCTGTGTTAAGAAAATATTGAAGTGCTATTGTCTCTATTACTCTGTTCCTTCAATTTTGAGTTACACACAATTTTGCTACTCATTTCAGCAAATGAAGCTACATGGAATTTGGAAATTCAAAGAATGCAAGTGGAATTTTAGGAAGCTCCTGAATTGAGGACTAAGCAAATAATGTATCATGTAAGGGAGAACAAAGATTGGCATGATAAGATTTTTTTTGTCCTCCAAAGCCAAGTTTTATCAGAAAGTAGTCAATACTCCTATATGTTAAAATATGGTTTTAAAAATGTACCATTACTTTTTTTTTGGACTGATTTTAATATGCACAAAGGGAATCAACAGAATTTAAAATAAATTAGTAAACCAGTTTGAGATTTGAAAGGAGGGAATAAGGCTGATGTCCCATTTAGTGGTTGTATTTATGTGGAGGAAGTTTTTGTTTCAGGAGTTGGTTTTGGGGTTGAGTTTTTTTTAAAATAATGTCTTTGTGGATTGAACACAACAAGAATAACATAGTCATGCAGCTTTATAAGTAGCCAACAAGCAACTTGGTAACATTTGCACATCTGCAGTCCTTATATAATGAAAATGCAGTTGCTTGAGGCCTGTAAGAAATATAATTTTGCTAGATGGCAATTGTAATTTGTATTTCTGTGGATTTTGTTCAAATCTAAGTAGAGTTAAATCTGGGTTTGTTATCACAGAAAAGACAAAACGTTACTTTACACCCCATTCCTTGTGAAATTGCTTGTTTTGAGATCTTCTTGCAAAAGGGAGTATATTTAGGTCACAGACAAATTATTCCATTCTCATTTCACCTTACCTAGGTTTCAGTATAATTTATCCAGTGCTTACAAGGACAAATTTTCAAGGCTGTTTGTGAAGTGTGGTGTAAAAATACCCAAGCGAGCTGAGGTACCAGCTGCATTTCTACCATAGGACTGTAGTGAGGATCTCTGAGATTTTTGTTCTTTGTAGTACTGTACAGTCTACTGTAATATTGAACCCTGAAATTAATTTATAAGAGGGATCTGGCACATTGTCTTGACTTAGCAGATGGGTTGAGTGAGGTGATAGGACCAGCCTTTTCCTTAGGCCTGTCTGCTGAATGGAGAAGTGGGAACTGCCATTTCCTCATTCAGCTTCTCTCTTAGATGGGGACAGTGAACTGGGCACTTGAAAATCAACTATTTTCAAGATTTTCATGTACTTCAATTGCCGTGAATCATTCTTGGGAGAAATCTGCCTCTCCCTGCTAGTGATACAAAGGTACATGCTTCAGTATAGGTGGTCTAAATACTCCCTAACACGTCTTCTCCCTGTGCAGTATTCCTGTTGTAGACAACTAACTCTTTATTTAGTTGACTCATTGTTCTAGTATTGCCAGGTGTATCATAGAATCATGAAGTGTTTTGGGTTGAAAGGGACCTTTGAAAAACATCTAATCCAGCCTGCTCTGCATTGAAACCTTCCTTGGGCAGACTGTTCCAGTCTCCATCATGCACTGTGTTGTTTGATAATTAAATGCCATTAAGCTCTTATAGCACAGTTATGGGTGTATATATGATACATGTATATACACATGTTCTTTGAAAAGATGAAAAGAAATTAATATTAACTTTAAAAAATGCAATGTTTGGTATTCTTAAACATAGAAAAATTACTGGTACCATTGTGTGGCACTGACTGAGCAATTATTTTTGTCCCAAGTTGTCTTAGATTCCTGGATGGGAATTTGTATTTTCATTATTATATGAAATTATTTGAATTCTATGATTAGTCAACTTAAGCAAATCAGTAAGATATTGTTCTACAGAAGTCATATATTTGAATTTAAATTCTGTATATTTTACACCTTGTTCTTGCTAGGTGGTACAAAAGCTGTGAAGGAAAATCTTTTGGTTCAAGAGACTATGGTTTCTTTAATTTTCAGTAATTATATTTCCCCAGAGAAAGTAATCTTGTTGTGTCTTTTACTTGTAAACATTTATGTATTGGGCAGCTGTTTGAAGGAGGCTTAAGATGACGCTTTATATTGGGGTGAAATTTCTCAGGCTTGCATTCAGTCATGTTCTGATGTTGATGATATTACAGTTGATGGACCAAATAATTTTGAAAAATAGAAACATGAATACCACCTCTAATATTGCAGGACAAGAATTTGAGATACTCAGGCAGGTTTGAGACTGTCTCAGTGAGACCTGTTCTACATGTAAAATAAAAGTGGTCCTTTAGTAGAGAACCTTCCTATAATTAGTGAAAAATTTAGTAGCTTAGCCATGGTATCAGGCTAATAATGCTGCAATTAATTTTTGGGGTATTTGAGTGTGCATGCATGGGTTTGTGCATATTTGAAGGAAACAGTTGTTGCTGAAAGGGAGGTAGCTCCTTTAGTTCATTCAATAGTGAGAAAGATTTCATTTGACTGTAAAAAGGTATTTTTAACACTGATGTATTGTGTTATCACCTGGGAAGTGCTGACTGTTTTAAATGTAAATTCTTGGCTTTCATGAAAGGTGAAATAAAACTAGGGCATATGAGCATTGTAGCATGTTAGCCATTATGCTCATGTTAACTGCCAATATTTAAAAATATTGGGAAATAATTTATTTCTGGATTACAGCCCTCAATCACTATTTCTTGTATGTTTTGCATTTGATCTTTCAATAAATAGTAAGCTTTCTTATGTAATAAAATCAAGGAAAAAGTTACGCATCATTTATTACATGCCATTTCCACACACTTTGCTGATGAAGAAAATTTGTTATATATTTGCTGTTACTAAAGCATGAATTCTTGCATTCATATTAGTAAATTTCTGCTCAGAGTTATTATCTTGACTACTCAGGCTAGAGAGATCTTATATATTTTTCTATTTGCAGGACGGAAGGTGTAAAATAATCAGTTCATTAAGCATTGTATGTTTAGTTGGTTCTTTTCTATTTTTATTTTTTTTTTAAGTTATGAACCAACTCAGAAACTTCTAGAAAACTGGTGAAAAAATATAATGTTTGTTCCTATATTCATTCATTTTCAATTATTTCAAAATGAACACTTTGAAATCCTGTGAAGCTTTGTACTACAAACCCTTCTAAGTGGTTTTGGAAAATGGCAAGACAACCAGTGAACTAAGTGTTGTCAAGTGGAACTCAACATTTCCAGTAGGTTGAGCTTTTTTCAGAGTTAGGTAAAGACTGCCAGGGTATTCACAGTTAACAGCTGATTCATACAGGTTCTAGTGTTTTCTAAACTGGATTTATTTGTCATCTTGTATACTCTCAGGACAGCTCTGCAAAGGGTACAATTCCTTCCCTGTGCATTAGCAGAGTACAACAGAATTGTCCCAAGCATGAGGGTGGGAAGATAGTTACTGCTCCTGCTGCAGATGATGTGACCGGCTGCCATAAGTCCCTTCACCCAGCAAGTACCTCTTCCCGAGTGTTAAGCAGGCACATCATGGGCATGCAGACTGTGCACAGCTTTAAGATAGGGAGTGGATCCTTAGAGCTGACCAAGTGCTGTGGTTCAGTCCCCAACTTGCTGCTGGGACATAAATGCATTGGCTTTTATGCATGACTCTGCGTGCGCTTGTGTGCTATAAATTGGACATCAGATTCAGAGGATTTAAGGGGAGTGATCATGTTACATTAATATTTTCCTGGAGGAGGCCTTTATATTTCTCAGATCCCCCTCAAACAACTGCTTCACTCTAATACCAACCATGTTTAAAATTATAAGAGAAAAACATGATGTTGGAGACCTCTTGCTGTGTTAAGGAGGAGTTGGTAGATGGAAATGTGTTCCCAGAGAATTGACACTCAGAGAGCATAAAGGAGCTTATGGAAAATGTACGCAAAATTATTCAGCCAACAAGTTCCTGCTTTTCCCTAGGACTTTTTTTTTTTTTTTTTCCCTGGGCTAATTTTCTGCTGGATTAGAGACCTATGTCATTTTATAGGAAGGTTTGTCATGTTCCAGATCTAAAGCAGAGGAATTTGGGGGAGCAACAGGGTGGATGCAAGGAAAGCAAAATAAGGCACCATTATTTTGATAACCTTTCTCTAGCCATGAGGCAGATGAATGGAAAAGATGACCAGAGGGATGTTCTTTTGTAAGAACCTTTGAAAAGTAGCCTCCTAGATGAAAACCTATTCAGGAGGTTTATAAATACCTCTCAAGTAAAGCCAGCAGGAAGACAATTGACTGTGTAGCCTTGCATTGTGACTTCAAGGCTAATGAACTTGAGCTCTTTCAGACTTTATAGGTCAGGTGATGACTGATTTCCTAAAGCTATTAATGCCTACTGCGCTACTGTTTGGCTTATGTTGTTACATTATGGTAGTGTGTTGCTGTGTCATGTCAGCATACCTGTAAGTTTTCTAGTTCTGAACTGAGACAGGAGATGTCCCCATCTATGTTTGTTTGGATTTTGTTTGTTTGTTTGTTTTGTTGGGTTTTTTTGATTGTTTGTTTTTTTATGAAAAAGAGGGATAACATGAAATGCACAGGACCGTTGTGTGATTATTTGCTCATTATATTATAATGAGCACTTGCTGTATTTATTGTGGAACTTAATATATTTTAATGACTGTTGTGACACCCCTGCAGAGCAAAACTCAAGAGTGTCTCCATGTACATGATTAATTTAAGTGAATTTGTTAAAAGTTTTCGTACTTGTGAGCACATACTTTTTTGCAACATACAACTATAATTTTGCTTTTAAAATCAGGACATTACTTTACTTAACTTTGGAGAAATCCAAAAACATAAATGCTTCCATATTTAACATTCACATTTTATGCCAGGTGAAAGATGAGTGGTTTCATTAAAACACACTTGTCTTAAAGGGAATCTTGTAGTTTTTTGTTCGGGACTTTGATGACTTAATTAAATTAAAGCTCATGAATTAATGTCATTTGGTACTTGACCCACCCCTCTAACTCTGCATTTTTCAGATTGAGGTTTATGTTTTTAGAAAAATATTAGTCAATATTTAAGTAGGTTTATGGCATCTGCAAAGTAATTAGGGACACATCAACATCGAATTACTTTTTGTCTTCTGAAGATTGTCAACATTCTGGCAACAACACTGTGTTCAGGAAAATGAGAACTGGAAATAGAATGTCATACAAATTGAGTTGTAGGCAAGATCTTTAGCCTGTCAGTCTGCCTAGTCAATCTTTGTAGATTGCTGGTGATTTTGCAGTGACACCAAAGCTTTTTGTAATGACATTTCTGTAATTTCCACATACCCTAAAGGAAACACTTTGCTCTTCTCTATTCTTTCATGATGTTACCACAAAAGTCAGATTCAAAATGAGGAAGCTGTTTGAAAAATACTGTTTTATCAACACTGAGGTTTTAAAATATGAACTGATTTTCTGAATTGGCAAAGTTGTTTATCTTTTGCAAATATTGAAGGCCAACTTCATTTTCTTATTCTAAAAACTGCAGTATTAGTAAATTAAAACAGATAGATAACTCTTTAATCAAACTATCATTTTCTTTTCTATACTCTTTCTCTACTGTGTCACTTTTGTTTGAACAACTCTTACCATTCCCAGAGACTTGCAAGAAGAAATTTACTCAATTTATGAGTATGCAACAATTATTTATTTTCTGATAGAAACATTAGATTGGTAAGATAATCCCAGGCAGAATGTTATAATGCCTGATTATTTCAATGTGAAATCCTGCTGAGTCCCTGAACACCAGACAGCTACCACTCAGATAGGTAATTGTGAACCTCCATGGCATCTGAGGATGGGACAATTGTTATTCCTGCTGAGTACTTGTCTTCCCAGTTCCTCACTTTTTCCCTTATGTATTTACACTTTTTAATGACTTCTTCATTTCTGCCCACTCTGTGTTTTCACTTCTATTTTTATTTTAGCTGTAGCTACATTAAAGGGTCAAGTTCTTTGCTTCATTTTTGTATAGAGTCCTGACATTAGAGAACATTATATTTGGAGCAAAGATGGACTTTGAATAATTGCAGAAACAAGGGACGTCAAATGGATAGTTTAAATTAATTTTGGCTTCATTCCTGCTACAACTGTGAACATACATTTTCTGCAGGAAATGATAGCTTATGGACTGCACATGACTGGCCTTTTGAGCTACTGTTTCCCATCTCAGTCCAATAAAAGGAAGTGTTGTGTACCTGATGTGCAATTCTGCTGCACAATTTTAGCAATTGATTAAAAAGTGTAGAAAGTAAAGGATAAAAGAGATGAAATAAAGAATTCAATAGGGAAGTAAAAGTATGTCATTTAAGAAAGAGATTGAAACCTTTTTTTGGCATATGTTACAAGGAAAGAAGGGCATGACTAAATGTGTTTGTTGCTCTTCTTGAAATATTGTTCCAGATTATTATAGGAAAGGTGTCAATTAGAGTCAGCTCCTTTATGCCTTCTTATCTCTTTCTTTACACAAGAAGATGTAGTTTTACAGGTTGCCACATAAAGAAGTTGTTGGTTTTTTTCCCCCTCAAGAAGATATTTATGCAGTAGATATCTTACTCCTAAAGAGGATTACAGGCTTAGACCAATTAATCAGGATTTGTAAATACTTTTTATGATATTATAAGCAATATAATAGATATTGAAAATTATACCTATCATCTACCTAATTTTGGCTCACCAGGGCAAAATATATTTGCATATTGAGTTGGATCTCAACTTTGAGATACACTGAGATCCTCAGCCAAGGGCATCAGCTTTTTATTGATACTTCTGCTTAACAGCACAGAAGGAACTTCTGCCATGGAGGTGGATTCTGTTGGTATTAACCTTCCCATAGAGATCAAAGGGCTTCTGCACAGCTGCCATCATTCTTGTAGCCTAAATAAAATGCACCAAAAATTTGTCTTCAGGAAAGCAGGTCTTTGCAACAAAGTCATCATGAGGACGTATACAAAAAGCCTTCTTCAGATATATATATACACATTTCACTTTTGGATGTAGGACACAACTCTAGTCCTATCTGCAACTCTGCAACAGCTGTAGCAGTAGTGCTGCAATAAACTTTACAGATTTAGGAAACTGTTCTCATCCAGTTGCTAGCGCCTGCCTTTTTTATGATATGGAGATTTCTTCTTGCCATAAGGACTAAATTAATTCTGCGTGTCAAATCTTTACATAAGCAGGGGGAAAGAGCCCTACTAACCAGACCAACTTTTCAACATTTGAAGGAGATGAATGTTTTTCCACTTAGGGTTTCTTATAGAATTGCCCACTTGAAAGTTACCAGTTTGGAGTAGGGGTTTTTTGGGTGCTTTGTGTTTTTTTCTTTGCTTGTTTGTTTTGCCTTCTTTCTTTACAATTCACCTTAAAATGATGGGTCTTTTTATATGTTACATATTCCCATGCAGATATTTTCTTTGTCTTTGGCTCTATTCCTTGTTGCATACACATCCTTTCATTTTTATTTGGTTACTCTGCAAGTTGTATATAACTACAACAAATACACCATTCCTGTGTTTGACATCTCAAAAATATTATTATTGAGTAGATCCCCAAAGGCCCTGTGAGACTGGTATCTTAACATTTCTTTAGTCTGATCCTCTAGAGTTTGCAGTTTTTCAGTTCAAAAGACTACATAATTCTGTACTGCCTAAAGGCATGAGAGATTGTTTTTTCTCACAAGCAAAATGAATAGGTATTTTCAACTCTCTCCATTTTGTTTAAAGTTTGTCTTTGAAAGCTTAGGATGATGAATTTGAGATTTCCTTTCAGGCATGTGCTTACTTCTTTCCATCACTTACATTTTAAGGTTATACTTATTGTTCAAATGCAGTAGAGATTTATTGAACTCTTCCTTGTCAGGCAGTAGAGACACACTGCAGTACTACTTTTCTTTTTGAAGACCTTTTTGTACCTAAAGTGGCTTGTGGTATCTTTGTTGTTTGCCTAATTGGAATCTCAGAAGTGAAAAAATAAATACCTGAATGAAGACATAAGCAGCAGGCCTAAGATTGTACTTAATCTTATTTTGCTTTCAAACATTCTTTTATTCTTATTATGCTTTGCAGCCAGATAGCCTTGTAATACTATTATTTATTTCTATCACCCCTTTATGCATTTGAGTCTCTCAATTATCTGTCTCCCACACTTTGAACAGAAGCTCCTGAACTTGCATTTGTCTTCATGGTCCCTCTGAATCTCTCTCAAAATTTTTAACCAGCTTTCTTTTTAATGACTTGTCTTTCTTGAACAGTTATTTTTTATCCTGTCTCATCTACTTTTCTCGCCTAATTTGGGCTTAGTTTCTTAGGACAGGAGTGTCTGTCTTAAAACTCTGTATAAACATGCTTCACACAGACAGCTCAGCAGAAGCTCTGCATCTTATTTGGGATTATCCAGTGCAACGATATAGCCTGGCTGCCAATAGTCACCTGGAAAGGGGAATGGGGATCTGGTGGGCCATGAATTACAGGTGGAAGGTGCCCTTACAGCAAGAAAGAGCAGGCACTGCAGCAGGGCTGAGACGCAGAATTCTCCTCTTCCATTGCAGTGGAAAAGCTGTGCCAAATTTGCAGGGCTCCAAAACAAGAAGGAGGTCAAGAAAATATAGTGATGAGTGGGAGGCCTTGAGGTTCTGGAGGCTGTATCGCCAGGAGACAAGAAAAAGGGCACTGCAGGGAGCTAGCTGCAGCAGTAAAGGAGTCAGAGCCAGGCTCCCCCAGGAGGGGAACAGCAACAGGGCAGGGGATAGTGACCACAAGAGTCAATGAAGGAGACTCCTGTTGGATTTGAAGAGGTAGCTTTTCACAGGGAGCAAGGTTAAGCAGTAGGACAAGTTGCTTAGAGCGAGACCTCCAGACTAAGAGGTTTTTAAAATTCATCTGGATGTGGCTCATAAGCAACCCAATAAAACTTAGAAGGTAGCCATGCCTTGGGGAGGAATCTGGACTTTTTGGATCTCTGAAAGTCCTTTCAACCTATATTTTTACTCTTACTGCTCACTGTGCAGTCCTATTTGCAGTGTTGACTTTATCATTTGCTATTTTTTAGAAATAGCAATCTGTAGAATTCTGTGGAGCTATTGATGATTTAACAGGGATAAATCCAGTTCTAAGTCTTCAGCTGACTTAAGAATGTAAATTTTGCTGACTTGGGAATATATTGCATCTATTAAATACTCATTTCTAGTCACTTTGGATGCAAACATCCACTTCAAACTTCAGTAATTGGAGAATCCAGGTTAGAGAGATAGACCCATTTTTCAGGGAGGCTTTTTTGCATGCACTGATTACTAAAGCAAGTACCCTTCTTCAAAAAATATATGGTCTTGAGAGAGGTAAGAGTATTTCTGGAGTGACAAGAGCAGAAGTGAATGAAAAAAATTCAAGACTTGGAGCGCAAGAAGGGTAAGTAGCCTGTTTGTCATAATGGCAAGTGCAGAATTGATTTGTAGAGTTTTACATCTTTGAGTCCAAAGGAAAATATGAACCTGTGAAGGTGAAACAAAATATTTATGTCATCTTCAAGTAAGCTACAGAAAAAAAATGATGGCCAGGAGGACCAAACATTTGTTTGGCACCAGAGTACTATCTGAAGGAAAGAAGTTTAAGCTCATGAAACAAAATTGCTCAGATGGACAACAGATCATTCTAGAAAGTAATTACGTCAGAAACATTCTTTGTGTGCTTAAAATATTTCCTTAATTCCTAAGATAGACCTCTTGCTTAGTAGAGCAGAATTAAAGTCCTTCTGATTTCTCTGAGTTTAGAATTAGTTTTTCCCCTCAAGCACCATGCCAGTACAATTAAGAGCGTTAATTTACAGTATGGCCTGGCAGAAAATACTAATCTTTTTGTAGTGCTTTTCTCAGTGGGTTGGGGCCTTGCTGGCATTAAGCATAAGGAAGCATCAGCAACCCTAAAGGACCAACTCTACTGCTCCATTTCTGTATATGTTTAATAATTTCCTAATTTTCACTGCACCTTTTGATAATCCTAAATAAATGTTACATGTGTTGTGCATTGTGCAACCTTTGGAGAAATCTCAAACAACCTTTTTATTATGTCTTCCCAGAATATGCTAAATAATGTCGAGAAAATAGGTTTATTGCAGGTGGACATAGAAAACAATGCAGACATTGCTTTATTATGATATTTTTAATAATTTGTGACATCTTACAAAGAGAATATCAGCATATTATATGTTCTTCTACTTTAAGTTCTGCAGGAGTGTCTTTTTGTAACAAAAGTACTTTTATATTATTCTGCTAAATTGATTTTATCCTTTAGTTTTAATGTATTATATTGTTTGATCTTGAATGTGCCACCTATTCATGGGCAAGGTGCAGCTCAGCATCAGCTCAGAGAGAAGACTTTTCATTCTGATTTGCATGGACTACTATATTTCATCTTCTCTCAAACAATGTTGAATGTATTACCTGGCACCTGATAGAATCATAATGGAGTTAAACTTCCAGCTCTGGCCAGCTACTTCAAAATAATCAGATGTTTCTATTTCTTGGAAGCAGTACATATAGTATATATTTTTTGCTGTTGTAGTGCCTCTTAGAAACACCTAACTTCTTTTCTACTTTTTTGAATGACAAAGGTAATTCAGATTTTTGTTTTCTCCCCATCACAGAAATCAGAGTGTATTCTATACAGACAGAAATTATAAAAGTAAAAGCTTCACTCTTATCTTTTCTTTCTTTTCCATGGAAGCAATGGAATATCTTTTTTATCTTATTACAGACTGCTGATCATGGAGAAAGGAAACATGGTATCTCTCTGGTGCTAATTAATGACAGCCTGCCTTTTATCTAACTTGAAGGGTTAAAACTACTGAGTTAACATTAGTAACATTTCTTTGCAAGTGCCTATGATATTCCCATCTGAAATTTATGATCTCTTGTACAGAGCCAGGACTACAAACAACTCCTAATCCAGTTTCTGGAAAGTGACTATGTTAAATGAGTATTTCCAATGCTGTCTCAGTAAGATCTCCTTTTTAATTTCTAGGTCTTGTGAAATGAGCAGAGAAAAAATTTTACTTGAAGCAAGCAGAGAGAGATCACATACTTTGGGCTAGTTTTCTTTCTTGCAAGAGAGGAATTTTTTAGCTTATGTAGCAGTCAACATTTACTTGTGTTTAATGATTGGTCTTGGTTAGATAAATATCCAAAGGGAATGAACAATTGCCTGACTTTTACCCAGGTTCTGTGGGAATTGACAACAACTGGGTTCCTAGAGACAGTGTTTGCATGTGCCCAACACATAAGCTCTCGCACTGGCTTTTGTGTCCATAAAATGACCAAGGAAGGGGAAGAATTACATAGTGAATTTTATATGCTGCAGTAAACCCTTCACATCAGGTACTTCCTGTAGCATTGTATTGTGTAGTCGGTACTGGAAAAAATCTTATCTCATGGTTTCATATTTTTACTGGTTTTGGTTATTACATAAACACAGGCTAGAATGTAAAGCTGATAAGTTTTTTTTCTCATTTTTTAGCTCCATAAGACAGTTTTTTTATTAAAGCCATAGCCAATCTCTAAAAGAGTTTAGTGTTCTGCCTGTGATAATCTGCCACTTCTTCTTCTCATCTGTCTCCAAAGCATTGAGGCTGTGGTCTGAAATGCTGATTTGATTACTACTGAGCTTGGTGGAAAGATTACAGCTCCAAAACATACCTCAGCTGCTCTTCACTACATCCTGCCAGAAATTATGATAGCCACCTGTCTGACAGTAGAGTTGCATTTGTATCCTCTCCTTACCATGTGTCTGTCAAATATCTTGCACTTGAAAGCAAAGTTTAATCTGACACTAAACATTTTGATCAGCACCAGCTCTTACTGTGCATGAAGTTAAGCTATTGGACCTGAGGGGCAGCAACAACATGAGAAGAAAGATGCTAACGAGCAACTGGGGCATGATGTGGATGGTTACTTTCTGCTTTTTGGCTTAACTTACTGTCAGCCAAAAAGAAATCTGGTAACAACTCTAAAAATGTGAAAAGATTCATGGAAAACTAGAAAAATATGTCATAGATTTGATGTTAAAAATTTTTCTTTCTAGATTTCCCTTTTTGCTTTTTTCTTGCTGTGATAGGATCCAAATGCAAGTTTTCTTCCTTGCAACATTATTGTTTTATCCCTTGAGCAAGTGGGTAGTGATGCCTCAATATGACTTTAGTTTTTATTTTAAATAAATTTAAAGAACTGAGGAAATAACCCTGCTTAATGAACAGGTCTCCCAAAAATTAACTCTGAAGATAATGAACCAGAAATTTTGCTGATTAATTCCTGATGCAACATCAATGAAGTCAAGACAGCTGCATAGAATGTAACTTTGAAATAGCTTGTAAACTCAGGAAGAAATCTCTCTTCAGAATTTTTTAAAAATTCTTTCCAGTACTTTCTGGTGTTACCTGAAATTCATCCTAATTTTCAAAAGTCATTGTTGTGTCTGTAGGTCAGGGTGCCCTTGAAATAATTTTGTTTGAATTTAAAGATTTGCAGTAGTTTCATGATTATAAGCCACACCTTTTTCATTGACGAATGCAGCCTATGCCAGTGGTGTGGCTAATCATCAGGTGCGGCTTATTTATGG
>VRYO01001463.1:75959605-75977264 GCA_009812075.1 Sialia sialis | reverse complement strand
GGCCGCCTTCACTGCGGCCAGCGCACTGCTGCCAGCACCGCCTCCCTTGGAGCGGGCCAGCAAGTGCCACTGCCGCCGCCTCCCTTTGCAAGGGCGGGCGAGTGAGCGCCGCTCCCTGGCACTCCCGCTGCCCGCCGCTCCCGGCGTTGCCATCTCCCACTGGCGGCCGGCCCCTCCCAGCATGGCCCTGGCACTGCCTGGCCTCTCAGCAGCACCCCCACCCTGCCGCATGGAAAAAAAAAACAAAACAAAAAAAAAAACCCAAAAAACAAAAAAACCACAACTAAAACCAACCAAACAAACGGCTTATATTCGGGTGCAGCTTATATATGGACAAATCCTGTGATCTACCCAGATGTGCTGCTTATATTCAGGTGCAGCTTATAATTATGAAATTACTGTACCTTTTTTTTCTCCTCAAAAAATTATCCAGTCAAATATTACCCTGGAAGTTACGAGGCACTGTTCATGGTTGCTTCCACTGCTGTTGTGGTGGCAATATGGTTTAATATTCTTTAGCACGTCTTTCAGAAATGCACGCTTACTTTGGAAGATAAAAAGGAGGTCTGAGTGATTTCTTTCGTAAAAGTGATTACTGTTCATACTTGTTTAGTGTTGCAGACTTACTGAAAATCATAAAGAGAGAAAGATCTGGCCTTGATCTCTACATTCACGGATTCTTAACTTTATGTAGTGTGTCTAATTCTGTTCCAGTGGTGGAATAAGTCAGTCTGTAATGCTGGACATCCAGGTAAACCTGCAGAGAATCAGAACTGGGTAACCTGCTGGCGAGTAAGTGACAAAGGCTAAAAGAGCATCTAAGACTCAATGTTGCAGCTTCTTTCCTTACAATTTATGTGACAGAGTTGACATGAAATGGAAAGGTTCAGTTGTTAGATCTATAAAAATACCCACAAAGCATGAGCAAGATAAAAGGCACAGAGTGGAAGGTCATATTTTCTTCTCAAAAGGATGGTTCCTTGACTATAGGTGGTTTAGCAACTAAAACTTGTGGAAAAAAATATGTTTTTTTAAATCTTGCTTTTTTTTTTTCCTCCGTGGGGGATCTTTTTGTTGTTATATCTTTCAGACAAAAGACTTTTCCTTTCCTTTTCTATTATCACAAATCCTGAAGTGGCTGATTATTATTGTCTAACAAAGTCACATCTGAAGAGGTGAAACAATGCTCAAAGGAATGCCAAAGTGTGAAAAATATCAAGATGTCAAGCATGTCTTTTGGATAGGTTAGGAGCTATTTTCAAGGGTACATATTGAAAGGGAAAGAAATTAGGTCTGTTGGACCCAAGTCGAAAATACAGTTGGGCTGTGAAAAGTCGCAGTGCTTATACAGCGGCAGGGTTTTGTCTGATAAATACAACCAGCAATGTAAGAAGGGCCTAAAGCAAGTCAGCTGTGGTACAGATTTATCCTCATCATAAAGAGATTAAGCATTTTTTCTTTTACAAGTACAATGTTTATAATGAGTTTTATTATTATCAGTTTGTTTGGTTTGTTGTGTTTTGGTTTTACCTGAAAAAGTAAAACCAAAAAAGAAGAAGCTGGATTTGTTGAGTGTGTTGCCCTGGCTCAGGACTGCAGATTACCACATGAAGACTTTTCAAAGGTAAAAAACTTCATGTAGACTGCTTTTAGAATTTGTATGAAAACATTAGAAGGGGAAAAAAGTATTTCAGTAATTGTTGAGAGGTTACCTTAGTATGTGCAAAATGTGCAACAACTTGTGTGAGTATTCAGGACATGGGATGAAGTTTTGACATTTCTGTAGAATCTTTGAATTTTTAAACAAATATGCATTTCCATTTTTTGGTCAAAGTGGACAAGAAAAAGGAATGTTGCTCACTACATTAGGACATAGGTTGTCTAGGGTACACTTCCCTTGTCTTGTGATATAGCATATTTTGAAGAAAAACAAATGTCTTGATTAAGGTTTGCACTGAAGGAAATTCAAATTCTCCAAATTCTTAAAACTTAATGCTGTGTAAGGAACAAAAAAAGAGAAGTATGTCTCAAAATCTGTAAGTAACTAATAATCTAGAAAATTTTTCTTGGTGAGGTCATTAATATAGTATATATTATACTGTGTCAGTAAGAGCAGCAAAGTAATCAGAAAAAGAAAGGGAGAAAAATGAACCTGGTATTCTCACACTGCTGCATAAAAGCAATTTAATATAGTGAAGAATTATATTCCTACTATTTTAGAATCAACAATTATTTCAGGGTGTGGCTGCAGTATATTTCTGGTTTTTTTTTTTGTTTTATCAAAAATGTCCTATATCAAAAGGAATAGAATTTTGATATGACGTTGTAGTATTTTAGTTACAGTCTTAGAGTAGGCCTTAGGACTTGCTGTGAAAGGAAATTACAGGGGAAATACCAATGTATGATTTATTTTCTCATAACTCTGTGAAACACTTCTTGTGATTAACAAAAGTAAAACCACAAAAAAATCCCCCAAAGAACTCTTGGAAAACAAAAATTAAAATTAAAACAAAACAAAACAAAACAATAAAAGCCCCAAACAACAAAAAATATTTATATTATTGATGTGATAGAATCTAAAACTGGGAGATTTAGCCCAACCACTTTATTATTTTTTCAAAAGTCTTCAAACCATATTTTTGAGCTAGAACCCACCACTGTTTTAAAATTGAAAAATTTCTCATGATAATAAAGAAGGCTAATTTAATACTAAATATGTTCAATACACCTAAATAAGGGATTTCACCTTTTACTGTAGAATGAAACATTTTGATGTGGAAATCAGAGGTGCATTTTTAGTCATAGATACATTGTCAGAAGATCTTAACTTATGGGTTAAAAAAGACCTATTATGAATTATGTTGGCTGTGGACATTCTTAGATTTTTTATTTCATATTTTTTTTCCATTGTATGAAAGGAAGGATAAAGCTGGTGGATATATATACATGCACATATATATATATATATATATAAATGTATTTCAGATGAGCCTGAGAGACAGGAGCCAAGCACCTAGTTTAACACTCTCAGGTGTTGGTGTCATGCAGCTCTGATACAATTCAGTAGCGTATGTCAACTCTTCTGTAATCTTATGTGTTGTTTACTCATTGTATAGATTTACTCCATCGTGTAAATGAACAAAATATTGAATGAAAAGCAGGCAGCATTTATGTAATTATGTTAATCAGAAGTTTGATACCTACTACTGTGAATTGTGATGGTTTATGATGTTTTCTACCTCTCTGCTTGAACATAGATCATAAGTATAGTTCTTTAGAATTATGTGCTGTACAGCCAAAGACAGACATTTCAAAAGTGCACCTTGCTTTCATTTTCTGGGTGAAAAACATACTATATATTATATCCTGAGGTGATTTACTAGTTGACACTTGGAAAGAATTTCTATCTAATTCAGTCTGTTGCCTTTTAACCACTTATGTGGTTCTAAGTACATTCTTACCCAACATTAACAGTTTCACAGTATGTTTTTTAATTTAGATAAACAGTAAGTTAAAAAAGGTGTATTTTAATGTACAAACTAAGATTAGTACTTTGTACTTGGAGGCCAGTTGGTGCAAAATGATTCAGTCCATACCCAATATTATGTTGTATGCTGTCAGCAAGGTCTTTTTCTTACTACTGATTAGGATGGCATGCAAATGTAAAGCACATAGATTTTCTCAGCCCCATTGATTGCTAGGGCTGAAGAAAAATCTAGTCTGTGTAGATGTGATATATTTTCCATATATATATAAAGCATATCTTTTTTTTGTAAATACCATATGGAAAACTGTTGACACTTCATGTCATTCTTTATCTGTTTTTGTCACAAGATGGTGTCTGAGATGCAGTGTTTGTGTACACATAAAAAGAAAATAAGCACATATCTTGCACTACTCTAATAATTCAGCAAGTCGTCTTTGTGCAAGTGTGGGTAGAAGTGGTAACCTAAGTAAGTTGTCTGCTTTAATTGATTAATGCTTTTTCCCCACCAAAGAGGAAAACCTTCTCATGTATGAAGTGGCTTTATAATAAAACTGCATAAACATACATCCTTAATTATAGATTCACATAATTGAAAGTGTAGTTATGGCAATTATGTGGACTTTTTTTAGCTCTCCATCTAGTAAAACTTTAATTGAAAAACATGGGTTATGTTCATGATCAGAAGTGTCTGACATGATTAGATTTATCCAGTTCAAGAGTAAAATATTTAGAAGATTCTTGAGTCAACTTCTGAACCTCTTGTCTTTTTCGTCTGGTACCACAAAAAGAGTGTTAAATTATGCCAATGACTACATGGAATTTCAAATATGGAAATGTCAATTTAGAGAGACAGATTTATGCTAGAAAAGAGTTTTTTTAGTCACAAAAGATCTCAGACATATCTAGACATCTCAGACAATTCTCACTATCTTCACTGTACGCCCACTTTATTTTAAATGTTGTTCTCTTTTGTTGTACCACTTACTGCCCAAACTATAGATAGGATTTTATAGTCACTTGATTAAAATGAAATCTAGGTCTTCCTCTAGAGAAGTAGGAGGAGAGCTGCAAGTATGAGCCTAAAATCTAGGAGATTATACTGGGAAAATTTTATGTCAAATTGTCAAATGTACAGATTCCTTTGGACTGTAGGCTTTATTTTTCCTCAGGAATGATTTTTGTCTGAAGAGTCATGATTATCCCTTTTCTGTTAGGCTGGGATAGTATACATCAGTCTTAGTGCATCTGCTCTGTAATGTCTAACAGGCTAATTATACCAAAGGCACAGACTAATTAATTGCCTGGAGCTCACAGTAAGGAGCTGCTGTTGATGCTTTCTTTATCTGTGGAACAGTTAAGTATTGTGCAGAAGTATACTTCTAAGCCTTGTCTGTGAGGCTTGAAAGATTTCTGACATGTGCCAACCAATCTTAAACAAATCTCACCTGGATTCTGATAATACTGAAGAAATTTTAAGATTATTTTATTTCACTATACTGCATATTCATAATCATTGGGTCATTATTGATTAGAGATTTATAGAGATGTTCTTAAAAAATTTAGAAAACTCAAACAATGTTAAAACTTACATTCATACACTTTTGCCTGTATATATTCACAGGCAGATGGTGAATTGACCATGACATTTTTTTTTTAATATTTCACATTATGGCAATTAATATTTTATACATTGTTTGCACTATAATACCACCTAGAGGCCCTTGCTAGTATAATACATGGAGGGGTAATGTACTGATGGAATTAAAATTAAAATGCCTTAGTTGGAATTGCTGTGCCTGATGGTTCTTTAGAGCATTTGTTTTTCAAATATAATTCCTTGTGTGGTGTTGTTATACAGGGTAACCTGGAAAAACCTTTGATAGAAGACCTTTTAAATTTAAGGAGTCAAAGACTCATGGTAAGCTACCAGCATCTTGCCTGGGAGCATGTCCAGTTGGATAGTGAATATTTTCACAGAAGAAGACTTTATGATCTCGCTGAACAGCCTACCTTACTGCAGCGAACATTTGTGTTCTTGTGTTGATTTGGAATTTCCTGTTTTTCAGTTTGTGCCTGTTGCCTCTTGCCCTGTCACTGTGCAGCACTCAGAATAGTCTGTTTCCCTCTTTTTTGTTCTTTTCTTTCATATTTGTACTCCTTGGTAAGATCTAACCTGAGCATTTAGTTCTGTAAGCCTTTCTTTCTTCTCTAAGATGAAAAGTTCCAGTTCTCTCATATTTTTCTAGTAGGGGAGATGCTCCAGTCCTTTCACCATCTTCTTGGTCATTTGTTGAACTCTCTCCAATATGTCCATGTCTCTCTTGTACTGAGAAGTCTGGAATTGGACGCAGGAGTCTGGGTGTGGTCACTCCAGTGTTCTGGAGAGAGAAAGGATCACCTCCAACATTACTGACAACACAATGACAAAGCTGTAACAGGGATGTGATGTTAGAGGGTTTTCTCTTTCCTTTTCCAGGGCCACTTTAAATATTACCAAGCTGGAAATGTCTGCCCACAGATGTCACTATGTTTTCAAAGTCAAGGAAAATCAATAGTAATTTAAACTCACTCAGTTAAGTTTTTCATGCTGTTGAGCCCATAACTCAGTAAATATGTTTTAATGGAGCTAAGAAAGAAGATAATTTCTTTTATAAAGCTGTGAAAGACACCACTTAGAAATAATTAATGCAAAATTCTTAGCAAAATTTTGCAATCTGAGTAAGTTTATAGGTAATTTGATCTCACACCCTCTTAGTACTGAGACTAATGAATGGCTTATAATGTCAATGTTCATAAACAGCCACATTACTGTTAATAAGAACTCTGCCAGTTTCCAACATATCCTTTGTAAAATGACATGCAGAAAGCCATATATTGGCTTCTTGATAATTGAATTCCTGTGTGCCACATTATATCATTTGATAGTTGTTTTTTTTTGCTAGGAGGATGAAATGCAATTGAAAACTTTAAATTCCATTCATTTCCTTTGTTAATGCTTTCAGTTGGCCTTGATATTATTGCCATAATTACAGCACAGAGATCAAATGAATCAAAATTCTAATTCTTCTGAGCTTGAAAGTCACTTGCATAATAGTTGGTGTAGAAAACAAATGTTTACCAATGGAATCTAGAGTAACAGAAAATAAAATGTATTTGTCAGCATGATGCCTTAGGGTGCCATTTTTATCATGGTAGTAAAATGAAAATTTTGATGAAAGGATCAGGCTAGCTTTTACTGATCTGGAGATAAAAGTGTCACTGAAAGGGCTGGCCACTTCAGACAGACCTTACAGAATTTTGTAATATGTGAATGGGAGAATTGGTTGAGATGATGGTGCAAAATTATTTGCTTTTTTATTTTGTTCAATAGAAAATATTTCTTCAATGTGTTGCTTCTGGTCACAGACAGTGCATGCGTAGCTTCTGAGAGAAAGGCTTGAAAGATCAAAGTGTCATCTATGGAGGAAAAGACCTTCAAGAAGTCATCATTGAGTCCAGCCGTTACCCTAAAACTGCCAAGTCCACCACCAAACCATCTCCCTGAATGTCACATCTAGAGGTCTGTTTAATACTTCCAGGGATGATGACTCCACCTCTTCCCTGGGCAGTCCATTACAATGTCTGACGACCCTTTCTGTGAAGAACTTTTTCCTACTATCCAGTCTAAACCACCCCGGTGCCACCTGAGCCTATTTCCTCTTGTCCTACTGTTGGTTACCTTCCAAAAGAGACTGGTGTGTTATGAAAAGACCCCGAGTATATATTGAATGATATGCAGAATCTCTGCAAGTATTTAGTACTGTGCTACTTCTGATGAGCAGATCTTAATGAAAACACTTAATTTGCACCTTTTCATAGTTGCTATTCTCCATTTGCTGTGTCCCCTATGCTTGGAAAAAGGGTTTTGTGTTGTGTCTTGTGAGTCATCAGATCTAGGAAGGAAGTGATTTGCAAAACATCTTTCACATGAAATATCCCACTGTTTATCACATAGAATGGAGTTTTTTTTGTTGGTGGGATTTTTTTTGCCTGAAAAGCTTGTAATTGTGACATATTCTGCTATATGAAAAGGGTTGCACCCCAGGCTCTTTGGCAGATGAAATTTGCAAATTATGTCAGTTTCCAGAGGAAAATGGAAGTATAAACTTAATATCATTTACAGTGTGAGGAATATCCAATTTATTAACTGAGCTCTGCTGTAGTTGCTATTTCTGCAAAGTTATTATATATGACCCTGTACAGTGTTTATTTCAAAGAATATTTTCGCATTCAGAATAGATAGAAAATATTGTTGAAATGGTGTTTGAGAGGGAAGTTTAATGCCTTTTGCAGATACTCATTGTAGTCCTGACCCCTACAGAATCTTGGGATTCAACATATCTTTGTATTGAGAAATTTTGAAGGCTAGGCATATCCTGACACCCTTGAAAAACCTATTTTCTTTTATAACACTGCTTTTCCATAGATAGCTCATGAAAACTTTATTGGAGTAAAGTTGTATGTGTAAATCTGTATTGGGGTTATGCACCTGAACTGTTTGACTAACCATACAGTAAAGATTGTCCTTCTTCCTCTTTTTCTTCTCTCTCAATGCTAGCTTCTGTTAGGAGTACCAAGTCACTCAGTTGTGCATCTTTATATTGACTTGAATTATGAAGAGAACCTTACATACTTAACCCTCCTTATTCCTTAATAACTTTTAAAATATTTCTTTTATACCTTTATGATTTCTTTCTCAGTAAAAGAAAAAAAAAGTGTTGTCAGTAATATAGTGTCACGTATGTACAATATGTTTCTATATGTTACTCCTAAAAAACAGAAAACTGGTAATCTTGTTATAATACAGTCTGACATTTTGTCCTGGAAATTAAAGAACAACAGAGTTTGTCTTAGTGTATTTTGATGAAATTTTGTGAATCCTTACTATGCAAGAGAGCCAACATTATTCAACCAATTAAATTGCCTGGAACAGAGAAACTTCTAATATCTAGTGGGTAATTATAACTTGAGATAGTGTTTGCTGATTGCTCAAATAACTGTATGAAATTTATGAGGTTTGTACTTGCTAATGACAAAAGCAAGACAGATAATATTATCAGTTGTTTGACTATTTTGCACTATTGAAATACGATTTCAGATTATGTTTCTTCTACCAGCAGAACCTATTTCTTGGCAAGGACCTGAATATAAATTTCCTGGGTAATCCCAGTTCCAAATGTCACTTATTAGAAGCAGCTTGTGCATAATGAAGATCATAATTAGGTCCTTTAACGGATAGGTACCAGACATACTTGGTGCTCATTGAGTATTGCAGTTCTTAGCATTACTCTGATCATTTTGTTCTTGTAATGATCAGACAGTAGTTAGTTGTGCACAGGAGGGTGTTTTATCAGTACTGGGAATGCATACAAAAGACCTAACCTTAATTTTGGTTCAGCCAGTGTGGCTGCATGCTCTATATGTTTGATTGATACCTGAGTTTATATAATTTAATATTATTAGGTTCCTTTTATGGCTTTTATTTTGAGCTTCTTTTGTAAGAGGGGAACCATGTATACAATAACACTTGGATGCAAGAGATGCAATCTGTATTTTAGTTAAAATTACTTTTTGTTGGCATATGGAGATGATAACTAACGGATATGGAAAAAACTCAAGAAATAAAACCATCACAAAGACACATGGTCTAATTCAGGTACGGTCTAACGCCTAATCTAATAATACATACTGTCTGTGTGTCTATGTTATCCTGCCCTCTCCACTGCTAACAACTTTTAAAACCATTGGCCAGTTCTTGCCAAGTTTCACAGATGGCTAGAAGGCTCAAAGATGTAAAATATCCTATCAATTTTACAAAAATAAGTACTGCTTCAAGGAGAAAAGATTGCTGTATGATAACACCTTCCACTAAATATCCCACAATCAGGAAAATACTTGAGTTATTTTGATTTAGCTATACATTATGATATAGCTATGTAGTTCTCATCTTTCCAGGGCTGCTGTGAAAAAAGGTGCTAATTGCATCACAGAGGGACAGTCTTCAAAGTTAAGTTGGTTGGCAATTAAAAAGGACTTCAAATGATGCATTTTTGCTATTTCTGCTGTAGAAATATGATTTTATAAATATCTTGTATTTTTGGATTTGGTTTATTTTTTTAAGATACCAGTGAAAAATTGTGCAAGGAATTTTCTTTCTTATTTATTCCCAAAGCCATTCAGTGTTATACCAGAGTGCTTCCACAATATGGTGAAGTTATTCCTCAATTATGCTAGTATATATGGAAGGAGATTTTGTTGCTTCCTTTATTGGACTTTGTTGAAACTTCTGGAGTATTCTTGTGATTATTTTCTTCTTCTCTTACAGTATGTCTATATCTTAGAAATAGCTGAAAAGCTATGTAACCACTTGTAGAATAACAGTTTTAATGAATTAGAAAATATTATCCAGAAGCTGAAGCAAAATATAATTCTGAATGGAATACTAATAACTGAAATCAAATTCTTGATGTGTAAAGTTTTTAGAACCTTCCCATATGAGAACACAATAAGAAAATATGCTTTAAATACAGTAAACAAATCACAAAATTGTGAAAAATAAGAAATGCTTTAATCTTTGACTACCAGAAGGGAATGAATGTGGACATAGGAGAAGGAATCTGTCAGAAGTGTGAGAATATATGAACTGTTAAAAAAATAATTTTAACACCCTATGGATGATGTTAGGGAAACATTATTTGCACCATGTGAAACACCATTTTGTAGTTAAATGCCTATGTAAAACATACTATTTACAGAGTTATTGCTTAAAAAATTATGTTTTTTTTTCTCAGATACAAACAAAATGTGTTGTGCTATTCCATAGAATGAATTTTTAATATTCTGTCTTAATATAGGCAACAGTTACTTAACAATGTCTTGACAGCATGCATAAGATGGCATTATGACCAAACATACTAATGGAAAACTTTATCTCATAGTCATTTCCTAGACACCAAATGTGGGTAGCCTCCAAGTTACACATAGCTTAGTTTAAGTAGTAGTTTGCTCAACACTTCAATGACACATTATGCTTAAGCAGAAGATGGCGACCCACCACATTATGGTTCACAGACTGGTTGACAGGTGAAGAAGGAGTCAGATACCAGAACAAAGCTCTGAAACAGTCTCATTTTGGATAGAGAATGAAAAATGAATAGATTTTGCATGAGTTTGTGTAGGGAGTAGATGTATTATTTTTTAATATCTGAACACAAGTATCGATGAAAATAGCAGAAACTGAGACTCCAAGAGCTGTATTTTGTCCTATAAAAGACATAAATTTAGGATTATTTCAGTGTATAAATACTTGCAAAGCATTAATCTGAATTGGTGTTTGCAGTAAAGAATATCAGGCCTTGGAAAAATTTGAAGCTCTGAAATTACAATTTAGAATAATTAAGCTACTTTTTTTGAAAACATGAGTAGAGGACTTAGTTAACTTTTACATTCTTAAAAACATCTTCCACCATTAATTTCACATATGTGATTTTACCAGTATTAACAATGCTATTTATTTATTCATTTATTGATTTATTTATTTATTTTCTTAACTAGGGCAGAAATTTGAACATTTCCTGTGTAACTTAGAATTTCATGTCTATTCTTTATTTTGTACTTAAGTTATATAACCAGAAAACACTTTCAAATTTTTCGGTGAATGGCCAGTTGCTGTTGATTCTGTTGTAACTAGTTTCAATAAGCCAGCACTTTTTCTAAGCCAGAAGGTGAGCATGATGCTTATTTTGTATGTAAATACCTGGAAACTTTTACATTTTGATTTTCACTGTACTTGACAACAACTACTTCTTTCTTTGATCATAAGTGGTTTGTTTTTGAGGGAGCAGAAACCTTGAATAAAAAATGTCCTTGTGATCATACATTTTATTCCTGTGATTTGGAAATTGTTTTTCATTAGAATGTTAGAATGTTTTCCATTAGAATCTCCAACTAGACCTTTGCATAATGATATCACTTCAGGCTGAATAGGAATGGAACACCTGCCTGCTTTCTTTTCTAATTCTGAATTGTATGTTTTGATAAATAAACAAAAAGAAAGTTGCTGGTAAAACATTTTAGCATCTGAGAATATTGCTTTAACAACTATTGTTGAACCATCCATTCTAATCAAATGTATGAACACTGGTTATTCAGGAGGCTTGCATAAATAATTAAGATGTTTTACCACATGAAAATACAGTAATTTCACGATTATAAGCCGCACCTGAATATAAGCCGCACTTCCGGGTAGCTGGGAAGACCATGGGATTTGTCCATATATAAGCCGCACCCGAATATAAGCTGCACCCTTTTTTTTTTTTTTAAAGTGAGGACCCACGTGCGACAAAGTAATGAGTTAGTAACAGAATCGCTCCCGTGCGGGGTTTGGTGTCCGGCTCAAGTTGCAAACAGTTTTCATAGACCAGTGAAGGCTTTAAAAGCAGCCCCAGGCGCCCGCCCCGTGCCACCGGCCCCGGCACTCCTGGCCCGGGGCTGGCTGCCGCAGCTCCCACCTGCTCAGTGGCAGTGGCGGCAGCGCACTCGCCAGTGTGAAGGTGGTGGTGCCCAGGGGAGGGGGGAACCCGCGCGCCGCCTCCGTGACAATGAAGACGGCGGCGCCTGGGGAGGGGCGGCCCACGCGCTGCCGCGGCAGCAAAGGCGGCGGCGCCTCATGACGGCAGAGGCTGCAGAGGGTCCCGGCTCGCGGCAGAGGAGGGGTGAGTGAGCCCCGCTTCGCACGCTCTGCCGAAGGGAGCGTGGGAGCCCCGCCTCGCTCGCAGCTGTGGAGAGGGTAAAGGTGGCTAGTTCACTCATGCGAAGGTGGTGAAGCCGGGCTGGCCTTGCCAATCCAGCGGTGGCCCGCCCCCTGCTCCACAGTGGCTCCGGCTCACCGCCCACCTGGCAGCGGCTCCGCGGCAGCTCTCTCCCTGGCCGGCTCTCACTTCCGGGTTGACATTTCACTGGGATTTGTCCATAGATAAGCCGCACCTGAATATAAGCCGCGCTACTGGGGTAGGCTGGATTCTTCAATGAAAAAGGTGCGGCTTATATTCGTGAAATTACTGTATATTGCTTCCTAGTCAGGTGAAATAACACTCTTTTCAAAAGTCTTCAATAAAAATTGTATCTGGGGAAAAAAACAACAACAACAACAACAAAAACTAAGGTCTTATGAGCACAAAATTTTATCAACTATGTGAGATGTTTTAGAAAAAAGAAGTATATGATTTTAGAATAATTATATTTCACAGAATCAGAAAATATCCTGAGCTGGAAGATGCTATTAAGTCCAGCTCCTGACTCTAAACAGAAAGTATTGCTGGCAGCCTAAAACTTAAACCACATACCTACAAGATTTTTCCAACTCTTCCTTACAGGCCTGGGGCCATGAGTGCTTTCCTGGAAACTTTGTTCCAGTGCTTGACCACCATGTCAGTAAATAACTTTCTCCTGATATCCAATCCGAATATTCCATGATACAGCTTTAAGCCATTCCCTCACACCAGACAACAGATAGAAGAGATCACCAAACCCCCCTCTGTTCCCTTCACAGTAGGGGGATGAGGCATCCCTCTGTCTTCTCTAAGGAGAGGACACTAATTTCTTAAGTCTTACCTTCTTCGTCTTTCACCATCTTTCTTGCCTTCCTTTGAACAAATTCTGATTTATTTTTTTTTTTCATCCTTTTGATATTGTGGAGCCCTGACCTGCACACAGTGCTGAGGTGAGGTCATGCCAGTGCAAAGTAGAGCACAACAATTTGCCCTTCTTTTGGCTGGCCAGCTCTCCCAAGCTTAATGCTCCTCAGTCAGGGGTGACCTTTTTGGCCATCAGTGACATTGTTCACTCAAGACATCACACTCTTTGTACAAATACTGTTCATGCAGAGTATCTTTCGTTTTTTTCCCAGAATATAAACAGTGAAAACTCTCAGCTTTTTCTGTGAGATAAATAGTTGGATAAAGACACTGTAGTTCGTATTTTTTGCCTCTTGTCTATTAGTGCTGTTCCTTATGCATGAAGAGCTTAATGCATTGTAAAAGATGGAATAGCCTCTGCAATTGGGATCACCTACTATGGAGAAAACAATGGGTTTAATGTAAAAACCATGGACAGAATATATTTTCTATCAGGCTTACCCTAGGAACTTGGCTTTCCATGAGTTTATTTGTGCAGCAAATGTCTGTATTGCTCCATATTTTTCTTCTTACTACAGATGTAGCAACAGCAATATCTTCAAATTAATTTTTAAGTGTTTCATTACAACTTTGATTAACAAATACTGAGGTAGTGGCTGTGTAACTCGATTGCTTCCTGTATAGTTACAGATTTTATCTGCTTGTGCTTTTGGCTCCTGAAGAGTTGATTTGCATTAAATAGCTTTGACAAACATGATACAAGTGCTTGGAGAATATAAGATAAACAGAATTCTTGGTAGTAGGTACATTTCAATTGAAAGCTCCAATCTGTCTCAGTAGGGTCTGACAGACTTACTGAGCTTTTACCTGAGTGCTCATTATAGCTCTGCTGATGTGTTTAACAGATGCATTTAAGGTTCTTGAAAATTATTTAGGTTTAGTAGATTTGCCATGCTTTCAATTCTCATATTCTATATCTCAGGAAAGAAAACAGGTTTATGTAAATTACATTTTTGGTTTGCTTTGTAAGGGGTCCTGAAACAACTTGTTGTGACTGTGCTTTTCGTATTTATTTATGTATATATTTATAATCAAAACAGCTGTTAGGCATATATGTATGTGTGATTTCCCAATCTTTCAGAATCATATCCAGCTATCATTAATGAAAATACATTTGCACTTGAATCTACGTGTGAAATACTTTCTGGATCCTACAGTGCTGAACTTAACACCTCACAAAGTTTAAGCTCCTGTTAACCTGAAAATTTGCAATGGACTGCAAGGTGTTACAAGAAAGGAATTTTAAGCAAGTGTGTTTCCCTTGATCAACAAATTGTTTATCTGTAGCCACCACAGGGTTTATGAGACTCTTCCCCATTCTTCAGAAAACAAGTTAATTTTCATAAATCTTGGACTGTTTCTTTCTCCTCATCATTTGAAAGCATTATAAAGTTCCCAGTTTCCTCCCTTTGCCATTATTAAAGAACTCATAGTTCTACTTGAACAGACTGAGTAGCAGCATTGATTCCTTTTCAGGAAGTGAGAAATGAACGTCAGATTTGAACTTGCACACTGTTTTAAAGATAGATTAGTGAGAGCTACTTTAAAGTAAGTAGGGTAAGAAGTGGGAAAAGAAAAGAAAAATAAATGGGTAAGAAAAAGGGGATAAATAGAAATTTCTGATTTAGCAAGTGAGTATGATAGGAGGATATGTGTGAGTATTAGTCTTGTCAGATATTTCTTTCTAGGAAACGACAATAATTAGTATTCGGAAAAATAGATATAAGAATAGTCCTTACTATACTGGGCTTTTTTGGTCCAGCATAACTAAATGGACATATTGAAACAAGGAAATACGCAAATTTTATCTGTCAGCTGGAAGTTGTCACCATGCAAAAAAATATGGCTTGCAGAACGGTTGTAATCCATGACCAATTCTCATATGAAGAAGAAAACAAACAAGCAAACAAACAAACAGAAAGGGCTATGTAGTGAACTTGCCAATTAATTTTCATAGCAACAGATTAAAAAAACTTTACCTGCAGTATGTCTTAGGTAATCGCAGCTCATGAGTTTAACTTGTAAGGTTAAATTAAATATTTTCCATTTAGTAAAGAAAGAAACGGAAGAGAAATCCTCATATCCCAAATACCTGCTATGAACATAGTTTTCTATAAAATGCACATTTATTTTAAATATTTTATTTATTTTTTTTTTTGTATTCCAAACAGATTAATTTCCTGAGTACTTATTGTAATACTATCAGGATTGTAGAAAGAGAAAATTATTCCTGCTTCTATGAGTTATTGTCCTTGATACTTAAGGTGAGAGAAAAGAAGATTCAAGAGAGAGTTCATGGTACTACTCCTGTATTACATGAAATGTGGTACCAAATATATAAAAAAGAAGAGAATTAAGTACAGGAGTGTTTCAGCTACGTTTTTGAGATCATCAACTACTTTGCCTTCACTTGTAGCACTTCAACCAAATCTTGAAAAACTCTGTCATCAATTTATTATTGCTCTACTGAATGACAGGGTAACCAAGCTAACACTAAGTCAAAAATATAATCTGCATGGTGTATCTTGTAGTAACAATGGAAACACTTAAGTGAAGGATAAACATCAACAAGGGGATATTTTTTGGTGTGTATTTTTTTTTCTTTAAATGTTATATATCACATCTTTTCATAAATATGAGGGGACAACTTGTAGTTATCACTTATACCACATTCTCTCAGGCTCTTATAAAGGCTTCTCACCCACAATGTCTGCAGAGAATTGCTAACATTTCATTCCCAGAGGTTTACTCGCTTTGTTGTTTTTGGTTTGGTTTTGTTTTGATGTTGTTGCTGTTGTTGTTTGTTATTGTTTTTGGTTTGGTTTGGTTTGGTTTTTAATGTACAGTAATTTCATTACTATAAGGCACGCCAGATTATAAGACGCACTTCTGGGTTGTCAGCAATTTTCCAAAGTTTGTCTATTTGTAAGGTGCACCAGACTATAAGGCTCACTTTTTTTTTGAAGCGAGGATCTGTGCGCAACAAAGTAATGAATTAGTAACAGAATCACGCGATTGTGGGGTTTATTAGCAGGCGATCAATTTGCAAACATTTTTCACAGATTGGCATAGCCTTCAAACAGAGCCCCAGGCACCCTCCCCGTGCTGCGGGCCTGGGCACTCCCACCCGTTGTTCTCCCACACCCTGCAGCTGCCCCTGGCACTGGCTGGTGTGGCTCTTGTGGCTGGCACGACTCTCGCGGTGCACAGTGCAGCTTGCGGCTCGCCCCTCGCAAATTTCCAAATTTTGTCCATATATAAGGCGCACTGGATTATAAGGTGCACTTCTGGGTTTCGATCAAAATTTTAGGCTTTAAGGTGCACCTTATAGTTTTGAAATTACTGTCTATATTTATTTGTAAAGACATGCTAGATCTGCGTCTTTTCTCCAGTTTAAACAAAGTTATAGTTTGGGCTATGCATTTAGTACTCTAAGTGAACTCTTCATCGTGCAACTCAATTTTGCCCATAGCTGAGTTGATTATTTAGTATGACTGTGAGTATGTCATAGGAAGTGCATGGTTCTGTACAGGTATGTTTCCTTCCAAAGCAAAATGGGGGAGTGGGAACAAGCATAATGCCTTCATAAAATTATTATTTGAGAAAATATGAAGTATATCACAGCTGGAAAATTGATCTGCCTCCTCAATAAACATACTGAATAATCTATCCTATTTTGAAGAGTGGGATTTTTTCTGCAATTAACTGAGTATTTTGTACAAATGCCTTATTATTTTCTTTTCATCCTATGAATGAAATAACTCACAGTGACACTGACACACTTTATCTTCAGAGCCATCACAGAATATTGTAATTCCATCCCCACAACATTGTGAAAGTTGATGCATTCATTTAAGCAAAGCTAGATCTGTACCTTCTGCCAGATCACACATTTCACAATTTCAGCCAAGAAGATAATTTAGTAGGATGATTTTTGCATACTAAGAATCAGTCTGAGAACATTTTCACTCCTTTAAGTATTCAATTTATGCCTTGTCACTAATCATGAAGATAGAAAACAGATACCTTAACCTCCGGGCAGTTATCCAGCTGGGCCACTTATTATGGAGCATGGAACAGTGTGGGTTCTGGTAGGGTGCTCTGAACACCACCAAAATCCCAAGCTGTAGTAGAGGGGCCTAATGTCAGTGCTAGAGTCACTCATGGAATAAGCAAATGTTTTCCTGTAACCTGACAAAAATCTACAGCTGCATCATTTTCAAATGGAAGCCAACTTTCTCTCTTATCAGAACAAGAATATGATTAGAAAATTTCTTATAATGTTACATCCCACCTCTGAATAGGAAAAATATTTGAACATAATTTCTTTTTCAAAGTTGATATATGCCTGTAAAATATTTGTTTCAAATACAAACCACAAAGTAGGTACTTACAGTAGTTTCACGATTATAAACCGCACCTGAATATAAGCCGCACT
>VRYO01001463.1:75927718-75958605 GCA_009812075.1 Sialia sialis | reverse complement strand
TTTCCTAATAATAGAGTTTTGTTTTGTAGCAATAACTTTTTCTTGAATGGAGTATATATTTCCCAGATTTTATTATTATTTTGCCTTTTTTCTTTGACTTTCAATGGTCTAACTACAACTATTTATTTTGAAAAGTAATGAATTTCTTCTTCATTACTGAATAAATAAATACTACCTGTGAAAAAAGAACTACTTGGTCATCAGAAGACTTCAGTAAGGAAGAGATTTCCAAGCATAAGAAAATTGAAATATTATTGAGAATTTGAATTTTTTTCTTTGCTACAATTTAATATTTCTGATTTTTTTCTTTTTTTATTTGTCAAATATATATTCTGAATTTTCATACTTTGGATTTTAATTTTTTTTCCTGTTTTTGATGGTCAAAATGGGAAAATATTGTTTTAGAACCAAATGAGAATTTCTGGAAAATTTAGCTTCAAGTTATTGAAATCATCAAATGGTCAATTTTTTTTTTTGCTTAAGATATGACTACTAAAATATATTTTCAAATATTTTTAAAAGAAATTTGAATATAAGATGATAACATTATAATGTAGATGTATATAACAACAATTTTCTACAGAATGTACACATTCTACAACAAAAACGTTCTGACCTGATTCAGCTGGTGGCTATGTGCATGGACAACAGAGTTGTCTCCAGTTAGTACTAAAATAATTTTTTATTATTAGAGAATATGACAGGGATCAACATAATGGAATGCTAAAACTGTTAATTATATAAACATGTGTGTTCCTCACCCCCATTTTTTTTTTTTTCATTCTTTCTAAAGAACCACAGTCTTTAATTTTAGAATAGTGTTGATGTGTGAGGAATAAGGCAGTTGAAAGGATGAAGTTCAAAATGAAACAGTTTTTTATCTTGAAGGTGGGTACTTTTTGCTGTTTTACATAATAATACTTTGAGCTTCTCTTTTGAATTTTGTGTCCTTATAATTCACATTGAATCAGAAATATTTCAAGACAGATAAAAGAGAAGGTACAATACAATTTAAAACCAATGAATCATTGTTATATAATGTGTATTTTAACTGTGTGTGCAAAAATTCTATACATGCTGCAGAGTTATGTTTTTAGTTACCTTCTTTGCAATTCAGGGAAACAACCACAAGAGTAAATATCATAGACTAACATTTGAAGAACACAGGACCATTGAATTGAAATGTTGTCTTCAGCCAAGAGCTGAAATTCCATCTGCTCAGCTCATTTTTATGCACGTGCTTTGAGCTCATTAGAGTAGGCTTCATTGAACATTTAGTCATTTTTTTTTAAAATCACACATAGTGTGATAAAGCAGTTCCATGACCTCTTATTGAAGAAAACATAGGCAAGTTGCCTTCTTAGTTAATATGAACAGAACATTTGATTGTAGTGGAGTTTGAGCTTTGCTCCTTTTTATTTGTCAACCAAGAGTAATTTCCAAAATTCCTGGGACTAATGGACATTCAGCCATGATTTCTGGCATCACAGGAACGGTTTCGTTTAACCTAGAATGTTGAGGAACCATGTTACACGTAGGGGAGTTTTCCCTACCTCCCATTCTATTTTCTCCTCAGTCCACCTGGAAGCATGAGCATGACTGTAAGAGAAAGCAGGGATTTCACCTGTGCAAAATCTCAAAAATTGTTCTTTTATATACATGAAATGTGAGGGACTTCACTAGCTCTTTGCACTTATAGTATATTTTCTGAGTTTCACAAACAAAATTTCTTCCACAGTCACTGGCACAAGGTAAGCGGTTCTCCTCATCTGCATGCCTTCTTTTCTCCAAGGAATCAAGGATTTTATGAACCAAGTCACTTACATTGTTCTGATGTATGTTTTCTGCTCCATTTATTAAAAAGCTATGAGCTATTTCTTCAGAATTTGTTTGAGGGAGGAAGAAAAGAACAAAATTTGCAGGAAACAGGGATGTTAAGTTAATGTTATTGAAGCCAATCATACCAAGCAAACTGATTACAATGTGACAAATATTTATTCCTGATTTTTTCACCAACTCATAAAATTTAAATCAATTCATTTTTTTTCTTTTTTTATAACATGGTTACTATAATATTCATAGAAAAATTTCTAGAGTTCTTTGGAACTGCAGGGTATGCAGAAAAAAGATGAAAGAAGATGCTTCCTAAATTATACCAATCGCTATGATTGGGTATATAAACACCCTGTAAACTAGCTGTCCCAAAAAGACTTTTTGCCCTGTATTAGATACAGGCATCAAAACCCCAGCTGTCACCTCAGTGTGTCTGTGGTTGCTCTTCCCCTTCATTAAAGAGGTGCTTGTCTCCTCTGGCACAATCACTGGGATTCTATTTACCCTATTTTGACTCAATTATTTGCCCAGAGTTTGCAGTTCCACAACTCCATCCAAGAAACTGTAGAAATTACAGAGATATTCAAGAACTATATGGACACAATCCAGTGCAGTGAGCTCTAGGATGATCCTGCTTGAGTGGTGAGGTTGGACCAGACCCTGTGGTCCTTTCCAACCTGACCCACTCTGTGTTTCTCTGATACTGAGGCATGAAGAGGCTTTTTGATATTGTGCAGAAAACTGAGTCTCACAGACACTTATTTATTATAATTTATCTCTTTTTCTTCTCTCTGCTACGTTTTACATGACTATAGACAAACTGTTATGCATATTTGTAAACAGGGAAAACTGAAGGATTAGTTGCTGCCTATGTCATTATCTGATTGTATTTTCAATTTGGTATTTAAGGAAGCAAAAATCAAAACCCCTAAACCATTCAGCACAGAGTCATCAAAGATGTTTTTATAGGATGTGATTAATATTGATCCTTTTGTCATAAGGACAGTGTCAGATACTGACTGATCCTATGCTTGAATTTGTTGATTCCATTTATATTTCACACATGAAGGGTTTGTTTGAATAGTCTGAGGAGAAGAAAGACCTCTTTCTACTGGACCTTGATGTATATTGTAGAAAAGGAACCCTAAGTTTTTAATTCTCTTAAAATATTAAGTCACAGGGGTAAAAAAAGGTGAAGTTGTTGTTACTAGGAATAGTATTTCAAAGGCCATTCAGTTTTTAAACCAGTGTGAAAACAGCTGGCTTTGTTTTGTGTTAACAGGGAGGAGAAAGAAACATTGGTAAAGTCTTCCCTGCACTGAAGTGTGAGGTCTGTTTGCGCCATGCTGCTTTGCAGCAATGACTTCCACACCCTCTTAGAAAGGGTCACTGTTGAAGCTGTTTAAGAATTTGTGTTGCTCATTCATCTTCCTGAAATGACTAACAAAGGACAGGTTTTAAATGGATCTCAGTGGAAGGAACCACTTTTGATCCAGGGTTCTGATTTTAAGAGCCAACTCTCTGAGGAAGCAGGAGGAACCCTGTCCTGAATCTTCTGTTGAAAAATGTACAGCAGCATTCACTGTTGATGAAATACACTGCTGCAGTCCCAACTGAACCACTTCATCAGAATTAACTGGAAAAAGTGTATCTTTAATTCAATTACATATCCCTGTAACTGAGCCCTCAAATTCAAATGCAGAGTGCCCCTATATTTTCTTCTCTATTTGAATGGAAGAAATGGGAGAGAGACCACTGAGAATAGTACTCTGAGGCACAGAAAAGTTATTTATATGCAGGAATATAAGTCTGAAGGCAAAACCTGAATAAAATTGATGTAGAATATATCATGGATACACACAGATGGATAGAAACTTGTGCATGTTAGATATAAATAAGTGGCTTATTAAAATGTGCACTTTTTCCTTCTCGTGTGACCTCTTCCAAGTTCCATATTTTTCCCTATTATGTATATATACAACAAGGAGACAGGTGCTGTTGTATATAGAGAGATTCCAATTTTAGTTTGATTCAATGTTCTCTGTACAACCAAATCTGAAGGACTCTTTCAGCCCATTCAAGTAATTGACATTAATCCAAACAATAGTAATTTAGATCTATGTTTTGTGACTTTGATGAATTAGTATTACACACACAAGATCCTTTGCTTCGTCCAAATAAGTAAAATAACCCCACAGTTTTCCCTCAATAAGTAGCATCACTTTTGAGAATATTTCTCTAATAACCTCATTTCACAGCAGCTGTCACGCAAATTAAAGTCATATATGATGAATGCACATAAGAAAAGCTGCAGAGAGGGGTTATCTGATGGAAGATATTTTTTGTCTTCAACTCAGTTTTGTGAGCTAGATTTAACACATGAACAATTGAATGTATTTTTGAATGTTGTCCTGCAACTTGGTTATTTTCTTTGTTATTATGTAGACTTAGATGTTGAAGAGATAATCATGATGACAAAATAAATATTTGTTTCTGTTACAGAGGAATTCTGGGGAAACTATAAAGTTAAAGAAAAATAAAATTGATTCTTTATCTCTTGAATGAAATTTCTTGTTTTACATATACCTTTACAAATACTTCTGTGGACTTATGACTGGAGCAGATTGTGAAATTTGTTCTTAAGGAAGCCTTGAACACTATTTTCCCTAAAAATTTCCTCAATGGTGAGACTTAAGAAGAAGAGAAAATTTTCTTACTTATATGGTGTGATTAAGCCCAAGTCACTGTGGATCTCTCCTGGGTAGGGAATACATGATTAGCATTAACCTTTATTTATTGTGAAGTGTTCAAGTGAGTATATCAAAGACCTGAAAATAAAACTGGAGTTTTTATATTTTCTTTTGATGTCTTTGTTAATATTTTATAAACCTTTTCAAAATAAAGCAAACCACAAGAAGTGCATGCTAGCTTAGTGAATGAGAACTTGTATTTCTGTATGCCTAGAATAAATTATTAATTTTTATTTCTGTCATTTAGAGTGCGTCCAAAGAAACAAAAACACAGAGGACTAAACGTACATAATTTGACCTCCCTGCATGGTTATTACACTTTGAATCTCACATTTGAGTAGCTTCGTTATTATTTGAAAAAGTCAATGTATTTAATCAAGTAATGAATATGTGAGATAATTTTATATCCTTCTGTGAACTTTCTACTGCACACTGCTTTCTACCGAACATTTAAAGCCATGCAAGTTATCTTCATTTACAAATAGACAGGATCTGTGGACTCAGTAAAGTGATTGAGGTGATTTGCTTATGGCTATGGCTTTAGCAAAAAAGTGCACTGAAGAACATGCAAAATATTTTTTTTTTCATTCTTGGTTATAGCTCCAGCTTTATTTGAGCTAAATTGCAGTGATCCTTCTCTCCCTAGTTAACATTTTCGAGCTGAATCAATCCAGCTTCTTCAGCTGTGATTTTCCTGCTTATCCACTAACAATGCCTCTGAAGGTGCTGGAGAACCCCAGGGAGGATCATAATAGATCTAAATATACTTATTCTGTATCTAGAATTAAGAGTAAACTTGTCTGTTCCAAACATTAATTTTGGGTGCAATTAAAACTGTGGCCATACTCACTATCCTTTAGTCCCATTGAAAAATCCAGTCCACAGACCAAATATTTGTTGGTAATAAACTGCAGATCCATATGCAGGGCATCTTGGTCATCCAAGGCAGAATGTAAGCAAACAGCAAAGACTGAGACTACAGTAATTTCCCAGTTATAAGCCACACCTGATTATAAGCTGCACATCCGGGTAGCCCACGGGATTTGTCCGTATATAAGCCGCACCCGAATATAAGCCGCATTTTTTTGGTTTTTTAAAAGCAAGGATCCATGTGAGACAAAGCAATGAGTTAGTAACAGAATCGTGCCAATGCAGGGTTTGGTGTCAGGTGCTCAAAATGCAAACAGTTTTCATAGACTAGTGAAGCCTTTAAAGGCAGCCCCAGGCGCCCTCACCAGGCCGGCTCTCACTTCCGGGTTGGCATTTCGCTGGGATTTGTCCATAAATAAGCCGCACCTGATGATTAGCCGCACTACTGGGGTAGACTGGATTCTTCAATGAAAAAGGTGCGACTTATAATCGTGAAATTACTGGTTTGTGTTCCAGTCTGCACAGGTGAATGGACAGCAAATTAAATATGAGGCAACCATATTTAGGAGAAACTGATGTGTTTATACATTTGAATAAACTTTTTAACTTTTCTTTTTTTTTTTTTGGCCTTTTTCCATTCTGTCACTCTCTTCTTTTTGTTTTTAATTTAAAAGATCTTTACTGGAAGAATCCTCTGGCCTCCTGAAAGTGTGTGAGAGAAAAAAATTCCATTAATGCTTTCTTCCCCTGTAATGTGTGCTTTTGTAAGCTCCAGTTTCTGCCATTGAAAAATTTATTTTAAAATTCCAGCTTAAATTTAAAAAAAAAAAAAAAATCAAGAGGATTTTTCCTTTAGCATGCAAGACAGATCTAAAACATTATTTCATTGTGATCTTCAGTCTCCGAAACCAAATTAAAAGTAGTCTTCTTTTATTTTTATTTTCCCTCAATGCTGACTCTGATAATTTAGTACTCTCAGCTTAGCTTCTCTAAGAGTTACAACAAAATTGAGGCATCAAAAGTTGCTATCTTAATAACCCATATATTTAGGACAAAGGGCATCAGTATTTTTAAATTAGTGTGCAAAAATGAATGAGAAGAAGCTGGGAAAAAAAATCTATATTCTCATGGGAGAATATCTGCACATGTGGTGTCTGAGACAGCATAAAGATACAATGGGGCATTTATGTATTGCTGTTTAAATTGCCTTTTATTTATTCCCTTGTTTTCTGCAAATCCAAAATTGCCATCCCAATTATATATATATACTGAAAAATATTTTATTTGTAAAAATAAAAACAACAAAAAACCCTACCAAAACTAAACCTCCATTGCCTTGCTTATTTCTCTAGTTGGCCATCTGACTACCACTTGAGGAAAGTGAATGAGTAAAAGAAAATAAAGTGGTATAACAAATTTTAAGAAGCCCGTTGATTCAGGTAACTGATGTACCTGGTAGGATTTAGCAAACCAGTTTAGATTAAATGAATGGTTCTGTATCTTTTAGTCACACATGGAAGTGGATAGAAATGTGTCACTTGTATATAACCTTATCATACCTCTGAGTAAAATATTACCTGTCACATGTGTAATAGGTTTAAAAGTTTTGATATCCACTGGGAGACAAGAAAAATATCTATGTGATATCTGAATATAAACATAAATATCTATGGTATTTAATCTGTGGATTAAAAAGTAGGAAAAAACCCAGCTTCTGGGGTTACAGTTCCCACACAATTTAGGATTAAAATGAATTGTTTGAGCTGCAAAAGTGCTTGGAAGCTAGAATAGTCTTTGAGGTTCAGGCAAGTTAATTAGTGCAGGAGTAGTTCCTTTCATAATGAATGAGCACTATGACATTTTATGTTTACAGCAATACTGTAATCATCTGTGCTAAGGAGTGGCTAGATTTCACAGAGCTTCATCTTGGTGTGGTTAAAAGCCAGTAAAGCATCAGTAATGGTCAGTAATGGTCACAGGACAGACCACCCTCAGTTCATAGTGGAAGGCACCTGCCCTAACAGAGAGAGCAGATAAATTCTCTGACCAGCTTAAGGAAGTGTCATGACTGGAAAAATAATGGAAAATCATACCAACTTTGGTGTCTGCTGGAAGGGGAACATAACACAAGAGAGTGCAAGCAAAGAAAGATATTCTTGTTGTATATTAAGGACAATTTCTTAACACAAGTGATCAATAGGACAATTAGAGCAGATGTTCTATGGACTTATTATTCATCCAAAGAAAAAGGGAAGAACTGTGTGTGTGTATATATATATATATTTATATATGTATGTATAAATGTATATTCATATTTAAAGACAGGAAGGTCACTTATTTGCAGTGATCACAAGACTGTGAACTTTAAAATTCTAAAAAAAAAAAACCAACCAAAAAAAATCCAGGGCAAATAGAATCACTTGGACAGAAAGAACTTTGTCTTGTTCAGGAATCTTCTTGGCAGGGTTTCATAAGAGTCTGAATTGGAGAGCAGAAGTGCCATAGAGAGTTGATTGGCCTTCAAAGGACAATGTCATCAGTTAGAGTGGTCTATGCCACTATGCAGAAAGAAGGCACACAGGTATTGCAGAAGACCCACAATGGTGAACAGTAGAGTATTGATTGAAGATAATCAAAACTAGAATTACACAAAGGTCGAATTTGACATGGCTTTCCTGGTTACTTCTGACAGAAGCATTGCCCAAGCTTGTAGAGGTGAGGTTAGGAAATCAGTAGCTCAGTTGGATCAAGAACTATAAAAGAAACAAGGATGACTTTTGTGAGTACATTGACAGCAAAAGACAGCCTAGGGAAACTGAGCCCATTGCTCAGTGGGGCAGAGGATTTAATGACAAAGGACATGAAAAAGGTCAAGCTGACAGAAAGTTCATGAATTTCAACAAAGGTGGATGCTGAGTCTTCCATCTAGGTTGGAATAATTTGCCATGCAGCAGTATGGGCTTGGTGCCAGCAGGGCAGAAAATATATTTGCAGAGAAGGTCATGAGCAGGTCTTGGTAAAGAAAGCCAAGAAAAGAAAGCCAACTGCATTCTGCACAATAATAGTAAGAAAGAAGCTGGTAGGCTGAGGGGAGTAAATCTCCTCCTCTGTTAAGCACTTGTGGGACTGCATCTGGAGTATTGCATACAGTTTGAGCACTACATTTAGATAAAATACATTGATGTCTTGGAGCAAACTGAAGAAGCTGCTAAGATGGTGGAGATGATTGGAGTACATGATAAATGAGGAGATGTTAAGAGAGCTGGGTTTGTGTAGTCCTAAGAAGATAAGCTGCAGGGAGGGTCTTACTGCTCTCTTCAGCTACTAAATGACAGCATACAGAGAAGATGGAGATGGATTCTTAATGGTGCATAACAATAATAGCAAAATACAATGGGTGCAGCTGGTGCATGAGAAATTTTGGTCAGAAAAACATAAACATAATGAGAACAATCAGATAGTGGAACAGGATTCCCAGTGTGGTGTGCAATCTCCACATTAAAAATATGCTAAACTTGACTGGACGAGTACCTGAATAACCTGATATTCTTGTTCTTACTTTGAAAAGAGATCCTATAAGACAACATAAATAAGACAACATAAGACAACATAAAACAACATACTGCTCTATAATCACCTTTTAAAATAAGATAGATCATTAAAAAAACCAAAAACAAAGTGTCATGAGTATAAAAAAAATATTTCAAGTATCTAGCTTTAAATCCTGATGTTTCCTTTATTGTTTGGATGTAAAACTTTGCTGTATTTCTGAGAAACCAGATAGAAACTGAAATGCAGCATTGTCAGTTTGTTTCTGGCACAATTAATAAAAGGTGTATGGAAAAGCTTATGTTAGAAGCTCCTGAGTTTTACCTTCTGATTTTCAGAAAAGGGCTGTATGCAGAAGTATCAACATAACCAGTAAGGTGCTTCTGATTTTATCTGAATTGAACTCTACTGTCAAAAAAATTCAATATTTGTTAATTATTTATGATGGGTCCACATATAAATGGAATGAAAACCAATCATACACTGCTGGGGTTTTGATTTTTCACAGTTGCTAAAAGATCATTACAGCTTTCTGTATGACAAATATTTTCGTTACATCAGAAGGTAAGTAAGTGAAAGCCATTTCCTTCATTCTTATTAAGATAATTTATTACTTTATTGGAAGTAGAGCCAGGACTTTAATATCACTTTGTCATTTCACTGCACTATTTAAACAGGAAGAAATAACAAAAAATATTCTGGTTAACCTGAAAGTGAATTTGGAATAAGCAGTATTAGTCACTAATATTTCCAGCAGCAGTAGAAGTGTATTCTGCTTCTAGTAAAAATATCTGAATATCTGAGGATATAAATAAATGAACTCCCAGTGGTAATTAAGGCTGACATGGATTTTAATGGATGCATTGAGGTATTTTGCTTGGTTTGGTTTGTTGCTTTTTTTTTTTAATCTATTGAACTGAGTAATGTACTCTGTCTGGACAAAATATTCCATTGCTTGTAATTTGCCAAGAATTATGGGCTCTAAGGAAATACATAAATTAAAAAAAAAACAAAATGGAGTTTTATTTCTCTATGAAGAACAAAATGTAACTCTTTCTATTTAACTATAGTGATTGTACTGCACTTAGTCTCCAGCCTTTCACATTTTCATGAATAAAACTTAATTTCTTTCAATGTGCCTGAAGTACATGGGCGTGCATATGGACTTACATCATGTCAGTAAAGCAGTATAAGCATTATTTATGCCAATTAAAAGAAATAAGTATTTTTGGAAATTTCTTGATAATTCTTGATACTGAAGTAGTGCAGATGTAAATTTTTATATGTTGTTAACTGCAACTTCAACAGCATCTTGATAAACCTTAGAGGCTTGACTGTCAAAATTGTAAAAATTATAGCCAGAGACACATTAATAGCTGTGGTGGTGTTGTTTTCTACCTAGAGATGGATCGAGGGAGGTGACCCTTCTGTGAGATTTATTGTAAGACTTTGTGCAGGACAGAGGATCAGACTGCAGCTATAATTTTACTTTCCATTAGCTGTCAGTTTAAAATCTGCTGGGAAGATGTCCTATTCACAGATTTCTTTATAGTACAGCCTAAAATTACATATTTGAGCATATTCAGTTGACAGTTACATGAAAGTAATGATATAGTTGAGAGGAAATAAATACTTCAAAGCAAATGAAACTTAGTTCTATGAATGAATTGAAATTTTCTTAGAACATACCCTCCATGGGATGAATATAATTAAAATACAGATTAAACAAGAAATAGTATTATAATTATACATACTGAACGACTATTCTAACATTAAACAGCATGTGTTAATTATTTTTTCCTAGTTTTTTTTTCTTATGTATTCTGCAGTTTTCAGTTTCCACTATTTTGCTTAAAGCATTGAAGGCTAATGACTTTCAGACATGATAGTCAGAGTGTGGTGTACCTGAGAATCCTCTAATAACTTCTTACAAAATGGTGGTTTCACAAATACTGAACTTGATTAACTCCACTACTTTGCAGTAATCATTGAGGGTGGGGTGGAGAGGAGGAGTTAGTCTATGGTTGGGAAGATTTTGAAATTGACTGATGATTTTCTCATTGAGCTCGAGTCAGCTTCATGCTGTGTGAAAAGCAGCCTCTCTGGCTTTTGCAAAAAGGATGTAAAATCCTTTTCCTGAGCAATTTCAGTCACAGATGCAAAAAATCTGACTGTACAAATCCAGAGAATTTATCTTTGAATTATACTGAGAGATAGATATGTCCAGCTTTGAGGGAGATGTAAGCTGAGGGAAAGGAATTATTTTCTGGATTATAAAGAATTACATTTCTGGTAGAAAAAGGGAATGCCTTTAGAAGGTTTCCTATGAGGGAAATAAAGGCTGAAGAATTTTTACTTTGTTGAGCTATGAGGCTCTGGGACTTGACATAGAATATCTGATGATTTTCGATGATGGAGAATCACTTCATAGAGAGACCCACCCAGACAGAAACAGAAGCTGGAGCAAGCTTTGTGTGGTTTTTTTTTTTCAGACTTGAGTGTAAACTGTTGATGGAATTAAAATACTCAAGAGAGTATTTTATTTGCAGAGTAGTGTTTTATTATTTTCTTTATTTATTTTCTTTTTCTTAATGTGTAGTTTAATTTTTTAGGAGTGCCTATGTAGACATCTCTCTTCTAAGCACCATAGAAGTTGTATTGAAAAAATAGCTATTTTCTTCTTTTGCAATTTTTTGCCCCCAACACATATTATTACTGGATATTCAAGTTTTTGGCCAACATTTTGTCCCTTCTCTTTGAGCATAAATTATGGATATTATGTCTTAAGATCCTTATTTAGGAAACTGCTTGAGCAAAAGCACGTGCTTTTTCTAAAGGCTGCCGCTACGTTAGAATATACACTGTGAGGGAGGATGGGTTACCTTCCAAGGTGTGGATTCAAACTGATTTGTCATTTGCATCCCAACTGCAACTCTATGTTCAGCTAAAGAAGAAAACTCATTACCAGGCTCCTCCATCTGACTTGCACACTGTTTAAATCAGAACAGGATGTGGCATGTCCATAGCAAATAAAAGGGAAGTGATACAGTGTATATATAAGGAATTTAATCTGTTGTTTGAAATGGCAGTTTCCTAACACAAAAATTAGAATTTTTGAATTTTCACATCCGCAAGATTGGAATAGTTATGGCCCTTGAAGAAAACCATGTCAACTGAACCATCTTCCTTATTTTTCCTGTGATTTTAGGACTGCATGGAAAACACTGAAAAAAAGGATGAAAATCAGTTTGATGGAAAAATATGCTACAGTATAAAATAACAAGGAAAAAAAAAGAAAGAGGGACTAAGAGAACTTAACCTCTTTAATGACTAATTGTGTTTAGTTAGCTATCCCAGTTAACTGTCCTAGCAGATGGTCTTTTCTAGCAACAGGAAAGCATATTTTAGCTTTACCTTATATAATGTTATTTAGTTATTATCTAAGTAATCTTTATTAAAATAATCTTGAATTATTTTAAAGCTTGTCCCCTAATTTTTCAAGCCTGAATTGATATGAATAGTCCTTTTACTTCATTGCAGGCTTTGTGAAAGTAGAATGTAACAACTTTGAGACTGTAAGTATATGGTTTGTGGATTTACACAAAGATCTTTGAAAACTTTAGACCACTGAAGAAAAAATTTTTAAAATATTTTTTCCAGCTATGTAGACAAAAATTATAATATTGATGTTTTGTAGAAATGCTTCTCTCAACAGAACAATTGTGCATTTGAGATTGAAAGATGTTTAGAAAGCCAGCTTTGACTATGTCCATTAATAAGTATTTGCTTATATTTTTCTGAATTCTTCGAAGTAAATCTTATTTTAAGGAAAGTAGAGATTAGGGTAAAAGAATAATATTTGCACCTGATTTAAACCTTTACTTCCATTTATAAGTCTGTTATTTGCTGTAAAACATCTAGATGTCAAACCTCAATGCACGATCCATGATGGTTATGCTTCTATAAAGCTGGAGGCTTAGGTGTGTACCTGAAAATCTTACTGTGTCCCAGATATTCCTTAAGATCAAAAGCAGTCACGAGGAGATGCTCCTGCTTCCACTGACCCTGTAGCATCAACTTTCTATATCCATCCTGCAGCCTAGAGAAGTAGGAAGAAATCTGTATCAGGGGGTTCTTGTTGGGCTGTTCCAGGATCCGGTTTGTAGATTTTAGACACCCCTATGTAAGGGCTGGTTTGTTACCCAGTTGCTGCTAATCAAACTTAACTAAGGCAAAGTGAAGGTAGAATTCAAGGGCTAGCATTTGTCTATAGCATTCAAAACAATCTAGACCACGCAGTTTAAAACACTTTTTAGGCTAAAGTATGAGGCATTGCAGTTATCCTTACTGCACAAGCCTAGCATCAAATTATTTGTTCCTCACTACTTGAGCTGAATTATATCTATGCTGTCAAAATGGCAGTCAGGCTTGCAGTGATTCTGCTTGTCTTAAACCTCAAATTAAACTTTCTCAAAAGGTTTTTTAAGGTAATTTACAAAGCACACTTGGTGGCCTCTTGCATTTCATCACATATGAGTTAACACTGTATAACAACCTGTGCTTTAAAACTGTGTGCTACAAAGATCTGTGTAGAATAACTCAATGATAACATTTTATTGGGATGAGATGTATTCCATGTTCATGAGATCACCCCTCCGTAGAAATAATGTTAAAGTAAACTAACAGGAGCCCAGGAAACAGCAGCAAGCATTCATGATATACAAAAATGTGCTAAAATGTTGATGAATTACCATTTTGAGCTTATTTATTGGCATTGCTGCTGAGAATGCCTGTATGAACCATGTAAGGATGTTACACAGAGAAATTGAAGCATTTTGATTGTATTACTAATTGATATTGCTAATATCTGAACTGTTCACCTATCCCTTTCTTGGTGCAACATTTTATTGAAGGTCTAAAATCTGTGATATAGGGAAACCATTCAGTTCAGCCATATGGGCTATTTTTTACTAGGGATTTGTATCATCAGAACTATATAGAAGATATTGTCCGTGGACATGTCTCCAGGATTCCCTGCTAGGCTTCACATTTAGTTTACAATTCCTGTATCAAGAGAATGCATATGCTTGGTCTGTGGACTGAGCGGCACTGGCTCTTGAAAGGTAAAAGTCATGTCATTACATGAATCATTATATTCATTAGCATTGCCAGAGGGATTTTTGGTCACTTCAAAACTTTCAGTATGTGACAAAAAATTTATAGAACAGCAGAAACCAAGCCTGTGTTTGAATTCAAACATGATAACAGTAGACTTTACAAAAGACCATCTAGCACACTTCTAGCATACCTCACATTTCTATGCACCTACCTCTGGAAATTGGGCATTGCATATTTTTTTCTGTGAATGATCTGTCATTTGTGTGAACCTATTCCTCCCTGCAGGACTTTGTGTTTTTTCTTAAATAAATTCCTGAAATTACTCTCTACCCATTTCTCCTGCCTGTTGACATCCTACTGAGCGGCATCACAACCATCTGGTTCATCTCTCACTCTCCCCACTCACCACTGGTTTTAGATCATCTGCAATACCCAGAAGAGTGGACTATGTCCCATTTTTCAGGTCATTTATGAAGATATAAATAGCACCCGCCCCACAATTGGCACCTGGGTTACAGCACTGGCTTCCAGCTGGACTTTGTACTGTTTACCAAAACTCTCTCTGCCTGACCCATCAGCCAGTTTTCAACCCAACTCACTGCACTTAAAAAACCCGTACTTCAGCAGCTTGCCTGTGAAGATGCTTCAGGAGTGTCAAAAGCCTCCTTGATGAGGATGAGGTAATCAACACCCACTGCTCCTCCCTCAGCCACCAAGCTAGTCTCCTCATTTTTGAGGGAAATCAGGTTGGTTAATCACAATTTCAACTTCATAAATCCATGTTGACTGTTCATGATAATTTCCTTGTCTTTCGTGTTTCTGGAAATGTTTTCCAGTACTAGATGCTCCATCAACCTGGATTCCTAGATCTTTCCTCTTGTCCCTCTTGAATATAGGAGTGGTATTTGCTTTTTTCCAGTTCTCAAGAACCTCTTCTGATAGCCACACAATGACATCAGTCAGTTCCCACAGTACTTGTGGGTGCTTTCTGTCAGGCATCATGGGCTTATGCATGTTCAGATTACTTAACATTTACCTAACATGATTCTCCTCCACAAACATCTTCCTTACTCCAGACTTTGCCACTGGACAGAGGCCTGTGATTCCTGAAAACTAGTTTTCCAGAGGAGACTGAGGTTCATAAGTCATTGAGCACCTCAAGACAAAACAATCCAAAATATGTTTGGTTTGAGTCATTTAATAGAAAGTTTTTGTAGACCATTTCCTGAATTTCTACTTAAGTGTTATAAATCACAGGTTTCCCAGGCCATGTGGGTTTTATATGCATGGAGTTAGAAGTCTGCCAACAGTATGCGTTCATGTCTCAGTGTCAGGGCATAAAGGTGCCACTGGGTTTAAAGAGTCCTGTGCTTCTGTACATGGAATGCAAAAACAGCATGAAGTTTTGGGAGGTTACAGTGCACTTTACATCAATGTGCTTTGTTTTTTTTCCCCTTTCCCTGAGAATTTAGAAATATTGATGTCAGATGGTAGCTAATTTTATTTGTTCTGTTTTCACAGTGACTAAACTAAAATGAAAAGAGAGTTAAGTGAGTTACTTAGCTTGTAAATGACTTACTTATTTCCTGTACTTCTTGAAATATAATGGTTTTACATTGTGTAAGTGTTAAGATAATTGTTGATTATGTGTAAATCTTAGATAATTACTTTCTAAAACCTGCTGCACTTTTGCCTGGTAAATAGATTCCCTGAGAAGATTTATATTTATTCTTTAATACTTCAAATATCCTTTCATTTCTCCTAGCCTGCGTAGGGAGAAAACACTAAAAGCCTGATTTTGTTCTGCACTTGCACATGCAATCCATTTGCTCAGTGGGATTCCAGCTAAGTATAGAAACAAGAACATCACACTGGGGGTTGTATGCACCTAACAGAGACCTGAAAGCTTCCAACCTTAAGCTTTGCTAAGGGCAAATGATCTTAGTGATCTTACCCTGCTGTATCTCAGGCAAGAATTAGAGAAAAATAAAAAAATGCTGGTCTTTCTCACTTCAAACTTTATATATGTCTTATTATTTTAAATTGTTATCTGTATCTTGTATTTTCTTCAAGACACAGAAGGTAGTGTTGAACTTTGCTTCGTTTCTTAATCTGCCAGAAGCTGTTTTTGTTGGCACAGTTGAATTACGAGTTAAAACATGACTCCTTTCTCTGCTCAGAGGTGTGTAGCAGACCACAAAATTTAGTGCTGTGTGTTCTGCTCTGTACAATGAGCTTCAGCCTGTTTCTCTGGTAAGCCAACTGCAATTACTGGAGCTACTCAAGGGATGAAGCCTTTCACAGTTCAAGTCAAGGCTTTGATTGCACCCTATTTTGTCTAGCACTTGATCAAAAGATGTAGTAATTTTTTTCAGACATTTGTTTTTTTCTTTAATCATAAGTGAAAGGAATAAACACATAAAGAGTTTGTTTCTCTCTAGTAATAATAACTTCTGTATTGTGGGAGAGGTGACTTAAGAAATAATTCAAATAACCCTTTAAGAAACAGCATTTCAGCAGTTTAATTTGGTTCCCAGAAGTTGTTTCCTAAGAGTTTCCTCTGTCAGTCACTGGCAGGACTGATTAATATATTAACAGCCTTTCCTTAACAAGCACTGAAAATACATCTGTTAGTTAAACTGTTTTCCTTTCTCCTGTACCCACATTTTATAAATATTTTAGACTTCCAGAGGATCATTTAGGATCATTCTGTTAGCAGAGATTATAATTAGGTCTATTTCAGCTAGATTTGTGATGTTACATTGTCATTTTCAACAGAACAATTGAGAAAATATTAATAACGATCCAAAGCAGATGGATAGTTCATACTTACTATTCTTCATTAAGAATTACACAAATTGCAAGATTATGAAGGATGTCTATAGGAATACAAAGCATTCAGCATCTTCTAAGAGACACTGTGCATGGATGTTTTCAAATAAAGTAATTTGTAACTGAAATCACTTAAAAAGCTTTTTATTTCTTAAATATATTTAAAAATAAAATTTGCACTGGTAAAGCTAAGCCATTTCTGGAATGTAAGTTTCCAGTCTTGATTATAATGTCAATAAACTCTTACACAACAAAGAAAGGATGCAGGATGATTAAGGCAAGCTGGAGAAGAGAAAGAAATAAGCAAAGTTTGTGGGCTGTTCTAATATGTACACAGATTATTCTTGATGTTACAATAATGTCTAGTAGAAACTGTGGAGCCCATTCTCATTTTAGAAAGAACAGATAAATCGCTGACACAAGAAACCTGCAGGAATTACCCTAATGTTTGTAAACTGAGTTATAAACACATATCTCTTACTGTCACTGTGGGAAGGTGAATATTTCTCTATTTGACTGAAATAAGCATAGTTACAGTAACTGATGGAATAAAGCTTGTTTTATTTTATTAGAGTTCCAGAATATAAATACATAATTTAATTATTACTGTTTTTCCAATATTTGATTGTTTTTTAAAAAAAATAATTTGCCAAATATACCTTATAGTATTTTTTATTCAAAGCTGAAGAGGAACAGGTTACGCAGTTTAAAAATTGCTTAATAATTTTCATTCAGGCCCACTTGCTGCAAAAGATACACAGCACTATTTGGAATGCAGAAGGTAGCAGATGTGTTTGTTGCTGTGGTTCAGCCACTGGAGATTGAGTTTTAAGAATTTAGTTCTCTTGGGTAGATTGCTTAGCCCCTCTGTTTTCATTGTTTGGTGATGTTAAAACAAGAAGAAAACATGAAGAGAGCTTTTTTCAGATAGTTCTTTTACAGTTTATCATTTAAAATTTATTTTTTTTTCCTCATTTCCAGAGCCAGTCTCTTAGCTAAGTGTTTCTTTAAGGGTAAACAGTTGCTTCCACAGAGATCATGGAACCTTTAAATCCTATAATGTTTTGGGTTAGAAGGGATCTTTAGAGGTCATCTAGTCCAACTTCCATGCAAACATCTTCAACTAAATCAGGTTGCTCATACTTCCATCCAATCTAATACTGAATGTTTACAGGGCTGGGACATCCACAGCCTCTCTTACCAACCGGTCCCAGTGTTTCGCCATGTCATTGTCAAAAGCTTCTTCCATGCATCCAGTCTAAATCTAGCTGCTTTCAGTTTAAAGTCATGATCCCCTGTTGTATATCAACCGGCCCTAGTAAAAGATCTCTTGCCACCTTTCTTATAATCACCCTATGTTATGTACAGTAGAAGACAGGAGGCTTGCAACATATCTCACTTGTGCTTTTCCCTGTGATCAAATGGCAAAACTGGTTGGTATCCCCATTGCCTTACTTCGCTTCTTCTGCTTTTCTGACAGGGATTTGCAATTTCCTTCACCTTTTTCTCTCCAGGAGTTCTAAAAAAGAAGATAGGAAAGTATTTCACACTATCTATTCCTTGATATTTCTTCCCAGGTCTCTTCAATATTGTAGCAATAATATTTTATTTTTCCTGGAGTAGCCTTGGGAATCAGAGCACAGAACAACTCCAATAATGTTTTGGTTTGTGCTCCTCCATTGTGTCCTGACTCCAGCTCTATTTTCATTTTGCAGGACTTGAACATACACAGAAATGCTGAATAAAACAGCTGTACTGACAGGTGTCATTCTGGAGATGAGAATGATGACATTAAATTGAAATAGGTGAGAAAGGCAAATTAATTAAGTACTTGATTAAGTACTCTATCTTTAGAAAAGAGACTTTTCTTTTTCTTTTTTTTTTTTTAACAGGATCTCTCATCTCTAAATTCAGGTTTCCTGCAGTGCAAGAATACAAATTGTGAATAACAGAAAGTTGAAAAAAATATTACTCCCAATGAAAAATAAATAAAATTTTATTTTCTTGATAAAAGTTTCACTATAGCCTTCCAAGGATAAGATGTTGGTAGCAGCTCATCTGTGTTTCTGTCCTGTGCAAAGTCACTCAAGTAGATTGGGCAGATGTTCAGATATCATTTCATCTGAGTGCTGCTTGCGAGTAGATTTTACCCCATGAAATGTGGCATGCCTAATTTTTCTGTTTCCAACATGAAAATAAGAGCCCTTTTCATTCAGGGAAGGTTTCTCTTCAAAAACACATTTTAAAATGCATTTCTACCTATGCAGTTGAAGGGCTGTCTCCCTGTAGTGTGCAAGGAGTGATTCTGTAGTGCGACAGGAGTCTTCCTGTCTCTCAGTATCGCCACCAGCTGTGAATACAAAACATTTTCTAGCTGGTGGTTGTCATTTAAAAGCTGTGTCTGGTCTTGACAAGAGGTGTGAGAATGATGCTGACTTTTAGAAAGCAAACTGTACATATTTCATGTTTTAGTCATCATGAATTTTACATACCTTGTGAAACAGAATTGTGCTCAACATAGTGGCATGTCTAATAAATATTAGCTTTGAAAAGACTATTTAAAATTTAATTTTTTAAGATGCTCTCTGGTGTCTTGTAAATGAGGCTTACTATAAATTGTAGGTGCTTCATCACACTTGTGTTATAGGTGTAATTCCAGCACATTTTATTTGTGCTAGAATCACAGCTATTAATAACTGTTGAATAGCCAGTGTTAGCACTGCATTGCTTACTGACACCTTTGGGGAATGCTAAGCAATCAGCAGCTTTCAGGTACTTCAAGAAATATTTTTTCCTTACTGATGCCTTTTTTAAAATCAAAGGGTTTATATTAAAAAAAAAACCCATAAATAAAGCAAAAGTGTTTTCAAAGAAGCTTAAATCTGTGTCAAATGGTAAATATTTGTATTTGCAAATTAAAAAAATATAGAACTAATATGGTGGTAGACAAATCTTGGCTAATCCTTTAATACAATTGACCAGTGGAGAATATATTAGAAAAATATAATTCATTGTTGAACTATTGATGGTTCACAGTTTGGTCTAAAGATATACAATTGAGCTGGTTTTATGCTTATTTTTATATTTTTAATATAATTTTTTCTGGATTTTTTTGTTTGTTTGTTTGTTCTTGTTGTCTAAAGATGTTAACTCTGTGCCCCACCACAGCACTCCTGAGAAGAAATTTCTTGTTCAGAAATTCCTGTTAGCTGTTATGAGAAACAGTTGAAGTGTTAATACTGCTGTTACACTGCTCTTTAGTTTCCCTGAAAGATATTTTTTAGTAAAATGCCCTCTCCTTCAGTTTCTTGAATTCTGATATGTGTGTGGGTTTTTTGTTTTTGTTTCCCAGCAGCTAAAGAGGCAGTAGGTTTGATTTGGCAAGATATTTGGAAAAGGGGGAGTGGAGAAGTGTCCTGTAACCATTGAACAGTAAGTGCCGGTTTTACCCGCTATTTTAACCATGGAAGTAAATAGGATATGCAGATGGATTGGCATCAAACTTTTATAATACTGAGAGGTGCACAAAAATGTGCACACGGAGAAGTATAACTGCTCTGAAATACTTCAAAAAGAAGGCCAAGAGATCTGCTTAGATGTAATTGTGGATCAGGTCATGAACAGTGTTGAGGCATACAATGTAAATTATTGAAAGCCAAAACTGAAAAGTACCTTAAGTGACATTCTGTTAAATTGATTCGGATACTGAGTAGTTTTAAATATTCAATATACAAAGTCTCTAAAATTAGTAAATGCAGTTTGGATGTGTGCACACAACTCTGCCCTTGGAAACTAGGAACTAATTGAATAAAGACATGCCTGTCAACAGTATTTGCATGCTATTAAAAATGCTGCTCTGTTTTATACTAAAAATGACTGTCAGCTTTGTTTGCAGCATGCTTGTCTGTTAATGCTAATGCTTTTTTGATTCACTTCAAATTAAAATTTCAATTTCAAAATGCAGGTGTTAACTGCTTTCAATTTCTCCACTGCAGAAAACAGCTCTCTAGCAAAAAGCACTATATAATAATGAATATTACAGGATAGATTTGTATTTGAGAAGCTGAGCTGGAACACTAATATATGAAGCTTGGCCTTATAAGGGTTTAGACATATTTTTGAGTGTATTATGCACTTAAGCTGTTGTTCGAGGACAGTTACACAAGAAAAATATTTAAACTCTGCACCTAATATATAATATGTTTAAAATTTTATTACTTCAGAAAATTAGCTTAAAATGAAATTTTTGCTTTTCTTGCTATTGGAAATATTACATCTGAGGCAGAAGTTCACAACACAAGGTTCTACTTTTGTTAGCTTAGGAAATGTGAAAATGGCTTTAATATACTCTAGTGTATTTTGCTTTTACACAAATGCAGGGAAGGAGAATGCCATAAGACCTCTCTGTCAGTAGAACAAGCTGCTGTCTGCATCTATTTGAATACATAGAATATTGATCCTTTTGGAGCAGCAAATAGCACTGTATGAAATTAAAAGACCTGTGTCATGTTTTAGTGGAATAGGACTAGCTGGAAGGAGAATGGAATATTTTTATTTTTTTTATGTGGATGTACCTTGGATGCAGATTAGACCTAGTCACATCAATCTTCTTGTTCACTGCTAGTGTATGCATGGCTCTCAACTGTGTTTTCTCTCTCATTTTTGTACCATATCTGATGCTCATTTATTTCCTTGGGAAGTCAGATGCAGCACAATAGCCAGAGAAAGACAGAATCAGCTGAAAAGATGAAGGATTTTCTGTCCATTAAGTCAGCTAGATTGACGTGAGATGGGAGGAAATGAGAGGAAAACCAGAGGAAGTGGACCACAAATTTCAACAGCTTCGGAGCATTGAAGGGAATAATCTCTCTTGCATTACCACAAACTTCTGCTATCCACAAAAATTTAGTTTCAATACTCCTGTCTCTAAGGGATTGCACACCTTCCTCTGCTGTCTTCTTGGGTTTTGGATGGAAGCTAACTTCAGCTCCTGAATAATGAATCCTGGTTTTCTAGAGAGGAAGGGCAGAACTGAAAATGTGAGAAAATTGATAAATTACACGAACTAGAAGGGTTGTGGTATTTTAATGGAACAATAGGTGGTTTGTTTTGCATTATTTTTTAATATGGATTACATATTTTAGGAATGGCTGTGATATTATAGGACATCCTCTGTGGCTGGTAGAAATATGGCTTGAGAAATTATCTGAAAACCAGTTGCCATGGGGATGTGGCTGCAATTGTATATTAGTAATCAATGTCAAGGCTGGGTGGTAGACAGCAGCCACTGAATTGCAAGTATCATAGAAATGAAACCAAAATATTTGAGTAAGATGTTGGAGAGAATGATGACGATTGCAAGACTTATAATCTCTTTACCTGAATTTTGTGAACAGTAAATAGCTGATGGTCTTATTTTCAGAAACAAGATTCTGATCCTAGGTTGCTTGTAAAAATCTTGCCCCGTCTAGCTGGATCAGAGGAGTTGCTACCTATGAGTTTTTCTATGCACTTGGCACTAATTATGTTCTTATTAAAGAGTTTAATTGAAGAAATGGGATAAATTGCTTGTGTTATGGGCCTGTAGAATATTTTCTCCTGTATTTCCCTAAAGACTATTTTTTTGGACACAACTGCAATATGTATGAGTGAGTTTGTGTCAGGGATAAAGACTGATTACTTTGACATTAGCTGTTCAGGGCCTTGTCTGTGCATATGAGAAGGTTCATGATTACTGAGAGTGTTCTGTCAGTGATGAGCAGTTGTTCTGATGGTCTGTAATTTTGCAGAGTGGGAGTATATTGACATCAGTAGTACATAGCTGTTACTGTGTTTATTTAAGAAATACTGATAAACTAAAATGAGCTGGATTTTTGTGTGTGTGTGTTGATGTTATTCTGGTGGTTCATGCTATTTTGACAGTTAAATTTTTGATGCATTGGATTTTATGGTTGAGTGTCAAAATAGATAAAAGTACAACTGTCTCATAAATTGTTTGCTTTCAGTCATTTATTTTTGTACATATTGAGCGATTCGCATCTTGTAGGCTGTGTCTTACCACTAGCATGTGTAGTCAGCTTCCCTGGAGTCCCATTTCCTTTCTCCCTGGTGAAAATGCAGTAAAAATGAATTAGAAAAAGTGTGGTCTCTAGTGTGTTACTTTCATAGCACTATTGCTAAAAGCAGCTGTAGTAGATGAGATGGAACTCTACCTGTCTATAACTTTTATTCTAAAATATTGGTTATGAAGAAGTAATGTTGTTTTTTTTGTTATTTGCTATAAAGAAAAGATAGATATACAGCAGAAAATGAATTTTAGAAATGCAGAGAGATTTTTCTTGTATTTAGAAGGCTGATGTTTAGATAAGGTACTGTATGTATATAACCAGATTGCATAAAAAAAAAAAAAATTGATTTGTACAGTCCACATAATAAAAATAGTGGAGGGCAGAGGATGAAAAGGGGGAGAAAACCCCAATACAATCCACAAGATTGTTATGTTTACCTATGTAATCAGAGTTTTGGCAAAAATTAGTTACTGAGGGTAGAGAATTGGCTTTATTTCATGCATATAAGGCAAAAGAATTGAGGAGTATGGTAAAAATTAATAGGATATTTACTAGAAGAAATTGTGGCTAGGTAGTATTTAAGAGACATATCACTGCTCGGCATTTGTTTTTATCTATTAGGTAAAGTAAGTTAATTGTTGCATTAGGTAGTCTATTTAGATTACAGTAATTTCACGATTATAAGCCACACCTTTTCCATTGAAGAATCCAGCCTAACCCAGCAGTGCGGCTAATCATCAGGTGTGGCTTATCTATGGACAAATCCCAGTGAAATGCCAACCCGAAAGTGAGAGCTGGCTGGGGAGGGCACCTGGGGCTGCCTTTAAAGGCTTCTCTGGTCTATGAAAACTGTTGCAACTTGAGCACCTGACACCAAACCCGGCACTGGCGCGATTCTGTTACTAATTCGTTACTTTGTTGCACATGGATCCCCACTTAAAAAAAACAAAGAAAAAATGTGGCTTATATTCGGGTACAGCTTATACATGGACAAATCCCGTGCTCTACCCGATGTGCGGCTTATAATCAGGTGTGGCTTATAATTGTGAAATTACTGTACATATTTGGATGATTTTCTATCCAAGATATGTTAAAGGCATCTTACAGTGTATATATAGCATATTCTTATCCTTTAATAATCGCTTTTAAATGAGAAAAACACATACCAAATGCCTTTGTTCATGCATTAAAGCTCTTGTTTCCTCATAGCAGGCCATATTTCTCAGTTATTTGTTTGAATATGTGCTGAAGTGTACAGAGTTTAACTGTGCCTCCTGGTGACGTGTTGGTCTGTTCTTGAGCTTTTTTTAACAGAGGGAGATGTCCCTGATTGGCAATATCTCTGGTGTAGTGCAAATACCCTGGGATGAGTTCTTAGACAATTGGCTAACGCATGTTTGAGTGTACATGCGGTGTCTGAGCAGGGAGAACCTGCCTTTAGCCCAAATGCCTGGTCATGCTGTGGAGCCCAAGCTCAGTCCTTTGCTGTCAGAGCTGAAGAGATGCTGTTGACAAAAATAATTACTCTGATATATATTTCCCATTTACAGATAGAATAACTAGAAATGTAAGCATCAGGAATTTATATTGGAAGCATTTATAGTTCTTGATTACATTTTTCCTCTTAGTTTTATTTTTTGCCCTTTTTCATTATATATACATTATGTAATTCAACCTTTGTACATTTCTAGACAAAACATAAATTCAGATTTTGAAATATAAAAGCTAAAAAAAAATAACCTCACAACGCATTTTTTATTAATTTAAAATTTGGAGACCAAACCAATGAACATTATTGATTATGAGAAAATTTGTAGAAAACTGCAGTTTAATGAATTTCAGTTCTTTCCCCAATGTTTTCCAAGCGTAATGTTTGTGGTGCAGTATAATATTGAAGTCCTTTTTACTATTTTCTCTCTATTTATATAATTAAATGAGGTCAAAAATATTTGTTTTCATGGAAAGTGGTAGAAAGTGTTAGGTAAATTTTTGAAAAAGCTAATGCAAATCTATAAAATTTGGAATTTACTACTTTATAAATTTCATATGTTATATAAATAGGTTCTCTAGATTAAAAAAACTGAGTATTTAACTCTTTGTAATAGTAAAACAGATGACTGTCTTTTTTGCTTTCTGTTATTTAGAGGAAATAACACAAAATATTATTACTCCAAAAAGTCATCGGTATCAATTCAGAACCGTGTTAATTGTTCCATATTATTTATTTTCATTATCTTTGATTTGATTTGGCTTAAGCACTGCATGTGACATCCTTTACTGGATATTTTGTTCTGTATCTTGTCATATGTCTCTTTTCCTTCTCGTGCAGATGTCTGCATTTGTGCAATAATCGTAATAAGAACTCTTCACTTTCATGCAAGGGGCAGGCACAAGTGATTAACACCTGTCAGTGTTGCTTAAATCTGATACAGGTATCGTTCACAGACTGTTCAGTCTCAAGATGTGTATAAACCAAATAATATCAGCATCTCACAATTCTGAGTTTTAGAAACAAAATTTATGTTCAAATTTTAAAGTTACAGCAAGCTGCATGATGATGATGGTGATGATGGTGTGTAGGAGGTGATTTCATAACCATAAAAAAAAAAAAAAAGCAGCTTTGATCTGCTCCTTGAAAAGTGATGTCACCTCAGAAAACAAACAAACAAAATATTTCACTGCTGTCTCTGCAGTATAGGATGGGGATTGGGATGGAACACAGTTGTTATACAGGCTCTTATTTCATCAACCATCAGCTGGGATTAAAGATCAGCTGGGGTTAAAGAGCAGCACCTTAGTCTCCCATTTGCTAAGTTGCCTTAGCCTCCTGTGCAAACAATTTCTCTATGAAGAAGAAAGAGGTCTAAAGCTTCCTTAATGCTCTTATCTTCATCAGATCAGGATTGTGAACTTTTATTAGCTTTTTAAGCTTTTCCAATCACTGTGGGTAGTTTTTTGGTTTTTTTGTGGAGTTTTTTTGTTGTTGTTTTGGTTTGGGTTTTTTTGGGGGGGCGGTTGTTTTTTGGATTTTTTTTTGTTGTTGTTGTTCTTGTTTTTGGTTTTTTTGGGGGGGGATTTTTTATTATGAGCTGTTTTCTGCTGAAGATTGCTGCTTGTTGATAACTGCATCCTTTTTATTCTCAAGGGCTGATGAGGTTTTGCTAGTAGTCTCACAAAAAGCCCAGTCTATATCTAGTAACTGTAGCTCGATGTTAGAACAGTGAAATACTTATTTACTCTAATCAAAAGTATCAGATTGCAGCTGAAATTATAGGTACGCAATTTTAGTTATTAGTTGTTTTGATTGTCTTCATAATATATATTCCAAATCTCATTTTTTAAAAAAGCAAAAAACAAAACCAAATCTGGAAGCTGTTGCACTTTAAAGATTCATTTTCATTGTTCTATCACTCCTTAAATTATTCTCTCTCTAGTAACTCAATTGAGTGACTACTTATGTAGTATATAACTTATTCTAACTTGTTCAAAGATAGTTTTCATGTTTATTTAGAAATCAGTCTATGATTTTCATGGCTTCCTTGAATAGAGTACTCTGAACACAGTGCAAGAACTGTCAAATAAGGCTCAAAATGAGAAAGAGGTACAAGTCCTTGTTTAGATATGGAGGATTGCTGTGAAATGGTTTTCATCTTAAAGTGAGAGTGCAATTTTGCTAGTCCTTCAGTTCTTTTTCTGGTGCTCTTTTAGTGATGCTCAACATTGCAAAACCCTCACTCACTTGCAGAAACAAAGCTATCTCCAGAAAACATGTAAGTTATAGTTTGAGACTGGATGCAAAGAATCAATTTTTTTCCCTATTAGGCATAAGGTGAGTGATTTCTTGAAAATCTTCAAATCACAGTAGAAATATAGCAAATTCCTTTCATTTAGGAACGATAGCAAAATTGTCTTACAAGGTTTCACTTGTCATTAGATTACTGTTGTGATAATGTAAGACAAACATATTTTGAAACTTGAATCCTGCATTCTTAAGCTTTCCTGTCGAATTTATATGTATAATATTATCCCTTTATAGAAGCTGTTCTTCTAGCACCATTAAAATACCAAATACGCTATATTAAAATGTTCTGTTTTAAGCCAAGTTTTAGTCAGACAATCCCATTAATGTGAATGAGCTTTTCTTTAATAAGCCTAAAGTTAAGTAAGTCTTTTTTTGTTTGCTCAATCAGAACCTAAGACATGAGCCTGCTGATTAACCTAGATTCTCCTTCCCCTTCTGTTTCTGAGGATTTACTGGTGTTTTGGCTTGAACATTAAATTTCTGTTTATCTACCTGTTTATATGTTCCTGTGTAGTTTTCAGGACAAGAATGAAAGCTAAAATTGTCACAAGCATGAAATAAAGTTGTACATACAAAGTCTGTGTCAATTCATTGAGATTAGAATATTTAACGCAGTTTGCTGTTTAAATCTTAAAAGAAACTAGTTTGTGGAAATTGTCTACTGTATGAAACTCAAATTAATCTTTAGACTGTTAGTAAGGTCTGACTTTGATTTAAATTAGAAATCACTATTCTAGAATAACAGAGAAATTTTCAAGGAATAACTGAGGCGACTTAGATCTAGGAAGCAAAAAAAAAAAAAAGGAAGAGTAACATAAAATTTATAAAAGCCTACCCTGGCTGAAATGAAGAACAGGCTCTCTTCCTCAGAAAAGAAGCTTAGGAAAAACAGTAAAGAGCAACCTGAAATAAAAGCATGAAAATAAGTCTTTGTGCTCTGAAACGATAAGTGAGAATGAACATGACTTTATCTGTTTTAGTATTAGCACAAAACTAATTTCTTTAAAAAACACTTTAATATACCAACATTCATTAATTAATATAATGAAATATTATTTGTTCAAAGATACTGTTACATGAATCAAAATTAAAAGACTTGAATTTTTTGTTTTTGTTGTTTTGTTGTCCTTTTTCCATCCTGACAATAAAAGTGGTGATAATACACATAGGTGTTAGAAAAAGCAAGGTATGAAATAGTCAGACAAACATAAGAAAATGTCACCATCTTTCTCATGTCAATATTGACTGCCATTGATGGCTGAACATGGTTATTTAACAAGTAAACTGTTATTTTTATAGGTTTTTTTTACCTGTTTTAAAAATATCGTGTTGTGTGATGCACAGTTTAGGACAGAAAAAACATTCCACTCATTCTGTTTATGCATTCCCCTCCCCTTAAAGAAAGAAAAAATATGCATATGCAAATACAATATACAAATACATATACATATACAATACAAAAATCAGCACCCAAACAAGAGGATTTTTGCTTTCTGATAGAAAAAAAGTAAGATTGCAGAAACACAGACTGGGCCAGGTTGGAAGGAAACAAAGAGGATCATCTGGTCCAGCCTCCCAGCTCAAGTAGGGTCATCCTAGAGCACATTGCACAGGACTGTGTCCAGATGGTTCTTGAATATCTCCAGGGAGGAGGGGTGCACAGACTCTACAGCAATCCATTCCAGTCACCCTCACAGTAAAGAAATTCTTCCTCATATTCAGATTATTTAGATTAAAGAAATTTGAGTTCAGTTGTTGACCTGATATTTGTTGATCATACCTTTAAAGAGTTTGTAGTGATTGGGGTTTTTTTTATTGTTTTAGAGGGGATTTGGGGTGTTTTGTTTGTTTGTTTGGTTGGTTTGGTTTGGGGTTTCTTGTTTTGTTTTGTTAGTTTGTTTTTTGGGGGGCGGGGGAGGGGTTTGTTTGTTTTTTGGGTTGTTTGTCCATAACTTTGAGTACTGGTAATGGAAAACTAGGCAAAAATGAATTAATAAGGGAAGATTTAGTTAGAAATTTAAACAGACCAGTGCAACTACTGAAAGACAGGAGCTTGTAGATATTTTGTTCGCATAATTACACACATACAATACGCATATCTACATGGAGACATCAGGAGGTGCGAGGTAGTGTGGTTAACAGTGATTCTTGTATGTTTGGCCAAAGAAATGTTACAGGAGCAATCATAGACTTAAAGACATCTGAATTAAAGTGTGATGTGATAATCACTGTCCATAATTAACTTTTCCTTATTTGTTTTAGTTTTTCTGTAAGTACACCCAAACTCAGTGTCTCTGGTAGCATTACCTAGGTAGTCTCAGCTTTAAAGAATAGTATTCAATCATCTTGGCAGTGTGAACTTTGCAAGACTTGACTCTCCAAAAGAGCCCCTATATGCTTCTGGAATGATTTGCGGAATTCAGCTGCTTCTCTCACAGGTGCCTGTGAAATTCAGTTATTCCTTATGGCTCCAACTTCTTTGTTGCCTGTTGTTTCACCATATTAGGTGTTTTTTGAACACACATTCACCTATTCACTCAGGCAACAAGTTTCTCTGCAGCCTAAACATCTAAAAATTATAGAAATACTGTATATTATGTATTATTAAGATTTCTGCAACAATAATATTATTAATAGCATACCTGATTTTAAGGAGTTTAAGTGCAGAGCTGAACTGCTAGCAAAGAATAAGAAGTAAATCTCTGACTGCTTCTGAAGCCTCAAACGTTTGCATGAGATATGTCTTCTGGATTTTTGTGTGTGTGTGTGTGGTTTTTTGATTTTGTTGTTGTTGTTTGTTTGTTTTTTTTCTTTTTTTTTGCTTGTCAGTGGGATTCTGTCATACTGCTCAGAGGAGCCCTTGTTACTAATTTTTGAGAAATAATTTGTTAGGACAAACAGAACATGTGGATTCTACACAAGTGGGCTATTGCAAGTTCTTTCTGTACAAACTAATTGCTCATCAGTGTCTCATGTATTTGCTTTATTCCTTGATTGGGTGACCTGACCTTAATTTATGGGAGGAATGACTCAAGAAATTTTATTCTGCTGGGAAGTTCCTTGGGAAGAGAAATAGCACAGAAGAAAACCCTCTGCTGCTTTGAGAATATAAAAGGACCTTTGCACTGCCTTGCATACCTGTATTACACTTGACTAGCTACATGGGCCTCAGATATAAATGTAGATGGATTGCTCTCTGGTTGAGTAAAAGAGAGAGATGTGAGTCAGATTAATGAATCATCTCTCTGCGTTTAATAGTTGTTCCTTTCACAGCAGGTAATGGCTAGCATGACAGTGCGTGCAATTATATTTACAGAAACAGTGGATAGATTTTATCTGACTAATTGTGTTGTTACTGTGTTGTGCTTCTGACAGTCACTCTCTGTGCAAAACATATGGGTATAGTGGCAAAAATATTTCTTCAGTCATTGGTTATGTCATTTCATTTCTCTTATCCTGTAGATTCTGTATGCCTGCTTATCATAGGCAAAATAGTTTTGTATGCCAACTGAGGATGGCACTGAATCCCTTAATAGTGTTTTAGTGTCATACTTAAATTATCTGTTCATTGTAGCATTAATTGCCTGTGTACATGCAGTGCTGTTTGCAGATTAAGAATTTTTTCTTGTTTGCAGACTTTTCAGATCCCCTTTTGTTGAAGAAAGATCTGTTTCATAACTCATTTAACCCTCTTTCATAAAATGTCTTTGGTACCAAATTGATTGGCTTGAAGTGTTTAATAATTTCCTGTACCTATTTATTAATATAATAATTCTAATAACCATCTTTAATTATTTTTTCAAAAATCAAAGTCTTAAGTCATCTCTACAGTTAAACACTCACATTTAGTGTAAAAGACATCACAGCAGAACATAGCCCATCTTGCACATCATCTAACCAATTAATCAGTTAGATGAATGTCCTGGTTTAGGGGACAGGTATTACCAGAAATAGGCAGGAGCTTCTTTCCTAAAATGGAGAGTGAAAATCCCCTCCCTCCCAGTTTACTATAATTTGGAAATTAAGGGGCTGTCAGGCAAAAAATTAAGAATAGCAGTTCTTTAC
>VRYO01001463.1:75911963-75926584 GCA_009812075.1 Sialia sialis | reverse complement strand
ACACATCTGTTTGTATTCTGGCAATGATAATCCCTCTGCTAATGAGAATTTCAAGGGCTGATAGGGTTTTCTTATGGGACATGGATGGTTTGTATATAAAAATTGAATATTTTTGTATATAAAAAAGATTAGACACCCCCCTGAAATTTATTTTTTTTAATTATTGCTATTGTTGATTAAAACAAAATCTTTGAACAACATCTGTAAAAAAAAATAGTTAGACTTTTTTTGTGGGTTTTTTTGTTGTTGTTGTTTTCCTGTGTGTGTTTTTTCCTTTTTTTTACATTTTGTATCATATTGGGAGTCAGTGTGCCTAGAATCCATATTTTAATCATTTAGTATGAATCCCTCTGCCCATATAAGGTGCTGGATTAGTCACCCAGTGTAATGTGGCTGGTTTTAATTTTTTTTGAGCAGTGCTTCTGTTGATGCTGTCCATTAAGACATCCATTAAAACTTGTGTTTAGTGATAAGCTGCACACCAGAAGAAAGTACCCTAATCATGATTCCACATTAATTTTTAAAATTCCTCAAACTCCTACTAAATGTGATATTATAACACTTTGGCACACAATAGTCTATTTTATTTTTTTAAAAAAGGAATGATAAATCAGATGCTAACCCAGTAAATATTCAGTAGTTTCATTTGCGAAAAGCAACACAAAACCTTTTCAATGTTGTTTTTCGGTTTTGTTTTTTTTTTTTTTTTTGTGACTATTTATCTTCTAAAACTCTTTCAGGTTTTCATACTGTGTTCATCCTCATGATATAGTTAGGTAGGTAGGATTCCAGTGGGGTTTTTTCCCAGTGGCTCCCATCTAGATAAAACACGACTTGAATCCAGGCAGGAAGGTGTTTGGCCAGAACTGCTTGCACTGGTTCAGCATTTCTATGCTCTTTTAATTGCAGGTGCTGCTAGGCTGTCCTTACAGCTCTCTTCATAACAAAATTGGAGCTGCAGTTCATGCCTCCTTCTGTAAGGAATGTGACACCTCCTCTGTTAATAATTCTAGAATCACAGAGTATGTTGAGTTTGAATGGACCCACAAAGATCGTCAAACTGCAACTCCTGGCCCTGCACAGGACGTCCTGAAGTGTCACACCACGTACCTGAGAGCGTTGTCCAAATATTTTTGGAACTCTGACAGGCTTGATGCTGTGACCACTTCTCTAGAGAGGCTGTTCCAGTGCCCAACCACCCCTTAGGTGAAGATCCTTTTCCTAACATCCAGCCTAAACCTCTTTTGACACATGTACATGCCATTTTCTCAGGTCACTGCTCAGCAGAGAGAAGTGTCTGCCCCTCTGCTTCCCCTAGTGAGAAAATTGTAGACAGCAATGAGGTTGCACAAGCTCTTATTCATATGATGTCTATTTTTTTTTGTGACCCCAGCTTTAGCTAATGCAACCTGTTCCAGACAACCAGGTAAGTTTTTAATGCCTTCTAAGTGAAGAGGCAGTCTAGACTCCAAAAACTGCAATTGTTTCTTATATTAGGGATACAGGAAAAAGAAAAAGAAAATTAACTTTTATCTAGAATTTGAATCAAACCAATGCTGGTTGATTGCTAGGCCTGCAGCTAGGATTTTAAATGAAACTTTTGAAATTTTCTATTTCATCTTGACAAAAGAGAACTTGAAAAAAAAAAAGCTATAGAAAACTCAGGGTTTTAATGCTGAAAGGAAAGTCATCTCTGGTCTTATTTTCTTCATTTTTCAGTCTCAAAATATTATTAACATAATATAATATTTTTACAAAGGAAAAGAGCTGACTAATGTTTTGTGCTAGAAATAAAGAAGAGTGCATACTTGTGCTGGGTTAAAGGTTTAGGTGCAAACTGTCTAAAATCCAAACATATAATGCAAATATGAGTAAACCCACTAACTTTCAATTAGCCCTCTGAAAACTATTGAAATAATTAAAAGCTAATTACTTATTCAGCAGTTGTTAATCAAAAAGATATCTAATCTTTATTTTCTGTGATCTTTATAGAATAATAAAATATCAGTTTCTATTACTTCAAAGCTACTGGAGCTGAGTTACTGAAACAAGAAATATTAATTTAGAAAAATATAACAATAAACCTTATAAAATATATAACTAAAGGTAAAACGAGTATTTGGAAATAGTATCTGCCTCAAATGGAAGAAAAATTGGAAAGAGAAAAAGAGAAAGTTTTAGGCTTCAAAAAATAGCCTGTACTGTGAACACTTTCAGAAGAAATCCTAGGTACTACAACATGTGGAATTAATGGAGGCTTCTGACATTGTCTCTGTGGAATCCAAGCCAGTAGGAGGAATGCAGTCTCCTATGTATGGATATTTTGATGTATGTATGTCAGTCAGGAGGGTCCATCACACTTTGCTGTGTGAAATAATTTAAAATTACTTAAAGCTAACTCTGCAGCTAAATGCCACTGTTACCTTTGAAAAATCTGATGGGGAGAGAAACTTTTTTTACCTTTGCAGTGAATATTCTTTGATATCTAGTTACAACATTAGGGCATGTAAAACCCACATCTGTAATGCCGAATTGTCTTTATATTATATACTCTCCTTTTCAGAGGACCAGCTAACTTTCTTATTCATGTGAAAGACTTCTCTGATTTGTTTTTGCTGTTTTAGAATTCCAAAAAATATGTGCTTTCCTTTTCTTCAATAGTATTCTGGGTTATGGCTGCTGTTTTTTGTTTCTTCCTGAGCTTTTGGAATAAGTGTTCCTTTCCTGGTACACAGGTAGGAGATAAAGGGGGAGGAAAAAATGGAAAAAGTGAGTGTTTGTTTTCCTTTTCTTGATTTTCATTTGGGCAGTGTCAGGAAGAGTGATGTACTCATCTAAATAATTAATTTTGTATAATGTATTTCTCTGATTGTAAATTGAATCTAAGAATATCTCAGCTTTTTGCACATACTGCCTAACAACCTGTAATCATTAAGCCTCTATAGATGTTTTTCTACTGTTTTATTTCTTTATATGATATTTTTTTTTATATCAAATGTGTTAGCTGTTGGCTTGATCTGCGAATTATGTGTGAAAATGTGGAAGTTAGAAGAGCTTTCTGGGTAATGGAATATAAAAATTATAGGGAAAAATGTATCAGTTTTGTACTTCCCTTGCCAATTTCAGCATACTAATTCCCAGAAATCTATATTCCTTGTGGAATTTTGTTTCATGATTTATGTTCCCAATTCATTTTTTTTGTTCAACTTTCTCTTGAGCTTATTAAATATATTTCTTACTTTTCACAGACATTATACTGCTGGATTTTTTTACTTCTTCTCTAACAGCTTCAGCTGTTTCCACTTGAACTTTCCAATCTGCTTCTCTGTCTTATTTGTTTTCCAGTGATTTCTCAGTGTCTCTTTTGTATCATTTTCTATCTTTTCTCATGAGATTTTTTTTAATATTGTCTGATCATTGATTTTTTTTGACTCCCCTACCCACCCTTTTCTTCCCACAAGAGAATTTCTGTTGCCATATATGAAGGAACAATCTTTTTCATGTACATGTCTTTATTTTTTTATTTCTTGTTGTTTCTATTTATTTTGTGAAGTTGAGTTTATTTAGAATGATTTCATAGGTAAAGTAATAGCTGGAACTAGATTCTAGAAACATTTTTTGGGGTTTTGTGAGTAGGTGTGCTCTTTACCAAAATGCTGTGTGTAAATATGGAAGAGTGGTATAACAAATAACACTCCTTGATACTGTACAACCATCAATTAAAATTGCTGGCTTAGAGAGGTGAGGAGAGGGCCATTCAATGCTCTTTTCTCTTTATTTCTTTAGGAAACTGATCAAGTTCCAGAGTGATAAACACTATGTCTCAGAATAGTGATATACTTAAAAATAAATTTAGCAGTAACTTCGAAGTTTGATATCTCATGGAATTATCTAACCAATTAATTGAAATTTCCTTATGCTATTGAAGTAAAACAAGAGCCCAGTTTCCCATTTATAGAAGATGTGGGAAGATTCCAGAAGATTTCTGGAAGTTATATCAATACACAACTACAGTCAAAACATTTTTGGCTATAGGAATCACTATGAAATTATTTCAAGACCTTTTTCTTAGTTTTCTTAGTTTTCAGTCTCAAACACATAGCTACAACTAAAACCAACAGATACAAGACAACAACAGTTTTAAATGCATTCCAATACAGTTTTGTCATTACTTCTGTCAGACTGACTAGCACGTGCAGAAGACAGACAATTAATTATATATTGTCTCTGTCACCTAGGCTGAGAAGAACTTGGTGCATCTTGGTGTAACTTCCCATAGCTCAGCTCTACCAGCCTTGGGAAACAGAAAATGGAGAACAACTATAGATAAACAACTTTCCTTCATCTACCTAGAAATGTCACCTTTTTTCCTGCCAGTTATCTGAGTTCTTCAGAAATACTGTATATTCTCCTGGCAATCTATCAAACTCCTATTCAAGGAATATAACAAAAAATCACATTCAAATTTCCTTTCTGATGCCTTAATCTGCCTTTGGTCTCCAGGTCAATATAACATTGTTTCTGCAGTGCTGAAGGATATAACACAATAAACAGTAAAAACAGGCAATGCAGGAAGTAAGATTTTTCTGGGAGATTATTTACATAGAAACAATGACAGTGATTAGTGATTTGAAACTTCAGGTTTTTTGTGTTTGTTTTTTTTTTTTTTTTTTTGTGGTTGGTCGGGTTTTTTGTTTTTTGGTTTTGGTTTTTTTGTTTGTTTGTTTTTGTTTGTTTGGGGTTTTTTTTGTGTGTGTGTGTGTTTTTGGTTTTTTTTTTAATAGGAGGAGATTTTCAGGGCAGAGGACAGAGAGAGAAGTCAGAAAGCGTATGAGCAATTTATGACAAGCTCCAGAGTTAATTGTCATTCTATGTCCACGGAAGTGAAAAGGGATGTATAAAAGATAAGCTGAAGTGTGCTAAAAGTGTATTTGTAAAACTTGATCATTCGGTAGAATTTAATTGTGGGTCAATTTGGTGGAACATAGGGGACACTGAGATTCAGGGCAAATACCCATCACAAAGCATGCATCTCCTCGTGATGGTGAAACATACACATTTTGCATCACTATGCTCCTATTAGTTTCCTGAGAATTCATTATAGTGCCTTAAACTAAGCAGTAACTACTGTTCTGTAATGATTTCCAGCAATGCTGGCAGAACTTTCCCACCTTGTCTTATTTAATTATTTATTTTAATTTTAACTCGCTCTGACAGCCTCTTGAGCTACACAGCTCATTTTTGTGAGAGCTCCCAGGAGATGGCTTATAACACAACTCTACTCTGCAGTTGCATGCATCCTTATAACAAAAGCCATAAATCAGGACACTTACTCTGAAGCTGCAGACAAGAACAATGAGCAGGCAGCATCTCAGTATGTTAGCTTCAATTCAAGGGATTTTTTTTTTTCTCAGTTCACACTTTGCTTGTCTAGTGTATCTTTTACTGTCTCTTCTGTGTTAACTGGGAGGTGTTTCCATTTGAACTTTCCCCTATAGACACACTCTGCAGTCAAGGTAGAATTGAGATTTCTTTTGGGGTGGGTGTCAGGTTTACATTAAATGCTTATTCTAGACCTTCAGTGGCAGACTGCTGAGTAAGGATCTTTGTACTGAGCATTAATTAGTCTTTGGCTTTAAAGTTGTTTACCAGAGGTGTAACACTTCAAAGAACCTTCACTTAAACCCCCTCCTCCTTTAATTGCTAAATTTGTGTTACTGGACATGATTCTTTAGGCTTCATGTACAGTTCAGAAACTGTTGAAGGCATCAATTTCTAAGTATGATCGTAACAGGAAGTAGATATCATTGTAATGTTTTTTCCTGCTGCTCTCATTGTTACTATTATCAGTATTATTATTGTTGTTATTATTATTACTGCTAAGTATATTTGTTCAGAATACAGGATTTTAAAACTTTAATTTTGGATTCAGGTGCTTAGAATGAAATATTTTAATTTAATTTAATGAAATAGCGGTTTTGCTAAATAAAAATGTATTGCCTCCTAGTTAATATTAATGCTAAGATGAGCAGATCTTTTTTAAGATGAAAGAGCCCTTCACATTTTGCTGTGCTTTTTCTTATTTGTTCTAATATATTTGAATATTACCTTTAATATTATAATATATATATATATTATTTATAATATATATTATACACATATACACACATATATGCATATAATATAATATTAATATTTATTCTGGCTTATATGTGACTGTGGCATAAAGTTTGCAGGCTCCATATTGGTTGTTTTGTTTTGTTTGTTTTTTCCTATGGATGACTTCTGAGAGGGAAGAGAAACAAAGTTCTGTTCAGTAAACATTGATTTGTTGGCAGCTTCTGCACTCATATGCACATTTTTATGAGGCAAGAATTTTCCGACACAACTATCCCCACAGTTTTTTTGAAAGAAAGTTTAGTAGTAATAATCTGAAATACATTTTAAATATGGTATTCTGAGAAATATCAATACACTTTACATAACATTTTAAAGTTATTATCTGCTGCTTGTGGTTCTATGAATGGCTCCCAGGCATTTCTCAGGATGGAAAACAAAAGGAAGAAAAATAATACTTGAATGGATAAAAGTAAAGTGTTAGTATTTTCTGAGCTACTTCTTAATTCTAATGTACACTTAAAGTATAATGATGACTAATCTGTTTTAATAGCTCATCTGTATATATAGAAATCTATACAAGGAAACTGCATGCCTCAAGGTAAAAAATTATTTCTAACAAGATTTAGCAAAGAATGCAGAAAGGCAAGGAAACTAAGAAAGAAGCATAATATACTCAGAAACAAATGTGAAATCCAGAAAGGATGGATTATATCCCTGCTCTAACTTAGACATTATACAATCTTTAACTGTAAAAAAAAAAAAACCAAAAAACTAATAAATCACACTTGAACTCCTAAGAGATAATAATTCTTCACATTATATTAATCTTTCCTGAGATGGAATACCAGAATTTTAAAGGGAATGGTGTCTATCTTGGACTTCACAGGGATTGAGGGTAGACTACAGTGCTATGGAAGCAAGAAGTAGGATAATGCTAAATCGCTAAAAATTTATTTCTTCAGTTGAAAATGCCACACAGAGTTTCTTTTTGAGCTCCTGCAGAACCACAAGGGACTGAAGCTCTTTCTTTACTTCAGCAAAACCCACTGTCCTGAACTGAGTACTAGCAATGGAAAATATGTCCTTTCTAGTGCATTAGACTTGAAGCATTCTTCTATTGTTCTGATGATGATTTTTTCTCAGCTAAGAGGTTTGGGTTTACATTATTATTATTATAGACTTGAGAGAAACAAGTTCAAAAAAATTACAGCCAGAAGAAATCTAATAAATTTTCTTCCACTGCAATATTTTTCTGTCTGATTTCTAAATTCTTGTTCAGTTCTTCTTTAGGGATTTTGAATTTATTCTGTTGGGTTCAAATGAAACCCAGAAACAAAATTAGTTTAATTTTGTTTCTGTTTATGTAGCTTATGTTTCTGTTTATGTAGCTATATGATACTCAAAGAAAGCCAATATTGGAAGATTCCAATTTTTATAGTTTCAGTTGCATGTTTTCAGACTCCAGATGGACTGACTGATACGGAGATAATCTTTGACATCTTCAGATAATTGAACAAATGGTTACCATAATGTAACTGTAACTCTAAGGCTGAAAAAATATTTTACTTTTAATGTACTTGGCTTCAAGCACTACATCAATTTCCACACATATTCACCTTTTGCTATTGCAGTATAAAAAGTTACATTTTCCTTTTTTGAGAAAATTTTATCAATATACTCAAAATACTGATATCAAAACAACATTAATTTCCTGGCAGTATGACATAGTTTTATGATGTTCCAGACAATATTAGCTGGAATTTATATAAAGCACAAGGTGTAAAAATGAATATTTTGACTGAAGATTCCCATGAGTATGCTCTAGTATTGACTCAGAATTTTCAAAGCCCATTTTGGTGGCATTCCTTCAAAACCCCTCATAGACCAGATATTTTTCATCACACTGCATATCTGTGTGGTGTATAGAACATAATCATGTGAAATGATTTAGAGATCATTATTTAGTGACACCGTAGCAGTGATTTTGTTCTACTGCCAGACCAGGTCAAAGATTTGCAGGTAAAAGCCAAAGGAACTGTTCTGGATGATCCAAGTTTTAATGAAGTGAATGTTTTTACAACTTGTGGGAATGCTAAGTCTTACTGTATTTTAACATAAACAATCAGGAAATGCTTTTACAGGAAAGATTGAAAAGAAATTTTTGTTCCAATGACAGTCTTTGACTAACTGCTTAGTACAATTCTGAGTGTAATCTAAAGTCAGAAACCTGAAAATAACTCGTTTTAGTGATGAGTAAGTGTTTCTCTTTCCTTTCATATTAGATAAAAAATGGTCGGCTGTGGAATTCTGTTGTGAAGACCTCAGAAGAAATGCCAATTTTTCCAGTCAGCTTTTCATAATGTAAATATATTTTGAGCTTTCCCAGATGGGCGGCTAAACCATGAACACACAGAAAAACCCAATTTGGACTGTATTTCTGAAGCAGACTTCACCTTCTCTCTCGGGATCTTATTGAAGGATTACAGCTGAAGAGGACAAGAGAAAGAAAACCTTGAACAGAAATCTTATCCTACAATGAGAATTACAAGTACATCTTGTATCTGCCCAGTCCTAGTTTGTCTCTGTTTTGTACAGAGGTGTTATGGAGCTGCTCACCATGGCTCCATCAAGGTGACCAGAAATCAAACCAAACACATAGAAGGGGAAACAGAAGTGCATCATCGTCCAAAGCGTGGATGGGTGTGGAATCAGTTCTTTGTTTTAGAAGAACACATGGGACCAGATCCTCAGTATGTAGGAAAGGTAAGGTGGTTGTTTTCTTTTGGCTTTGGTTTGTTTTTTCCATCCCCTGAAAGGTGGCATTGATAAGAGGCGGATCATTTATGTCCTTAGATGGCACCTCTTCTTTTAAAGGAAGACACCTCTTGGATTGCTACATATATTTACAGTGAACTTGCAAGTTGCCTGTGTATATTGTGCTTATTATCAAAAAGATAAATAAAAGTATATAGGAATAAGATTCTAAAAGATGATAAAATAGTTTTCCTTTTGAGCTCAGCTAAATATGGATTGATGCTATTACATCCATTTCCAGAACCCTAAATACATGGGGTCACTGATAATAGCTTTTACAGACTATTTCAGAATTATATTTAGGTCTGATTCAGGGAATATTACAAATGCAGTCTAAGATCCATAGGGTATTCATTCCACTCTGAGTATAGTCTGGAAAAGGTCTCATCCAAAAAGAAATCCTCTGTGACTTTTTTCATACAAGGACACACAAGGTGTGTTACTTGTTAGAGTTCCTAGAAGTTGGTGAGAACAAGACCTGCATTTATGTTCTGGTATACAGAGTGAGCTTCAGACATAAAGGTCAGACTAATGTAATTGAACTGTAGGCTGGCCAGCTGAAGTCTGATTCATCATGTGTAATGTTGTCTGTTGAGCTTTGCATTAAATAACACAAAACTTTATATATAGCTTTAACCCATGATATATGACAGAGGAAGTTTTGCTCTCCCTGAAGGCTTGTCTTGCTGCATTATGATGGAATTTTTTTATTAGATGATCTACATGAGACTTACTTTCCTTGATGAAATCAGAGAAATACTTTAAATATGAGAGGTAAAGAAAGTTGGTTAATGAGGAAGAGGGCATGAAAAATAATTATTTCATTTTAGTTTCTCTTGAAATTGGGAATTCTGATAATTATATTGTAGAGAGATATTCAATGAAACCAGTAGCTTCTAAAATCACAGATGTCTGGTACTGAGGGCTTCCAAATTTGAGCAGTATCATCTGAACTAAAAATAGGAAGTGGAACAACTGTATTTAAGAGACTGTTAACTCAAATGCTGAAAAAAAAAATCTGTTATGCCAAACTTAGTCAAATACTAAGCATTTCAGAATGCCAAAAATTATTGAGATATGTGAGGGAAATGTAAACTGAGAAAGGACCTTTCTAAGTGGAAGTAGGGGTTTGCATTGAAAGAGAAGCTTTTAAAATGGATATGGGGATGAGGAGATATGCCTTCAGACCACTTTAGACTGATTAACATTTTCATAAATTATTTTTGAATAGAAACTCATTTTGCAAGAATGTCATTGGTGAAAAGCTATGCAGGAGAATCAAAACATTGTGTGGAAGGGCTAGATATTTTGAATATGATTTGGATCTAGAAATAAAGAATAAACCTTGGGAATACAGAACAATGTAATGAATTTCTGTTATACACTAGTGATTTATTGTAATTGACAGAGGAACAGAAAGATCTCTTTACTACATCTAAAGTCATGCCTTAAAGAAGGTGAATAGGACACTAAACTGCAAAAGCTGATATATGAAAAACAGGGATAAAGGGCCCTAAAGCTGTTGTGGAAAATATTGCTAATCTGTTTACTTTTGGCCAAGAAAAATCTGAAGCTGTATAGGAAGAATTGAACATTATAGCTAGGATTGTAATGGAGATTGAAAATTTTGCTTGTTTAATTATTTCCACAAATAATAGAGGAGGGCACATAATATTCTGTAAATACACCTCAGAAGAAATGAAAACTAAACGCTATTTAAGTTGATTGCAATTTTACTTGAAAAAATAAGGTTTTGGTGCTCATGAGTTAATTTAATTTGAAAACAAGAGTAAGTCAGATTCTGAAAGAGACTACCAACAGGAAGAGAGAAAACATAAACTGAAGAATTTTCAAAGTACATCATAACTGTCTTTGTGAAAGCATTTATAGACATGATTGCATGCCAGAACAGAAGCCTGAATTCAGTGAGCTAAAACATGGTCCCTTTCAATTTTATGTTCTTATGATACTATTATATATTTCCTTTCATCCCTTGACCACTCTATTAATGCCACATTTACAGAGATCAATGAATAGAATTTCTTTCAATCCTTTGTGGTCAAAATGTGACTGCATGACTTGTTTGAGGACATTTCTCCCTCTGCATTTACCAATTTTTCTCCCATTTTCCTCAAATAATTCCCTCTGGTGCTCATAATTTTCTACTGTACTTTACAACATTACTAGGCTTAATTTTGTAAGAGCTTTTTGGGACTTAAAAGCAGCTGTACTCTTTTTTCCAGTCGGTGTGGTTATTCGAATGACCTGATGTGAAGAAAAGATCAATTATATTAGCTCAGGCATATATTTTTAATTAAAAACAGAAACAAAACAAACAAACAAACAAACAAAAAGCCCCCCAAAAAATACCAAAAAAAAACCCCAAAAAACAACCCCCCCCACCCCCCAAAAAATAAAAATAAATAAAAATTAAAAATAAAGGAAGTAAAATGGCTGAGGTTCTATTACAACAGGCTTATAATACTATGAACCTGTCATTTGCAAAATTTCAGTAGTGGTCATTTAACACCAAAAACCAGATATTTTAGAAAAATAGATTTTTTGCTAATGTTGCATTTAATTGCAAGCACCTCATTAAGATCTCATTGTATGTGCCCTTAATTTGACAAGTAATTTTCACATAAAGTCCCTCAGCTATAAAGGAAGTCGGTGCCCTTTAAATCCAGGCTTCTGTTGGGTGGCATCATGCTGTCCATTCTGTCAATTATTAATTCTGTAGACTACTCCACTGGTCAGAGTGTTGCTATTTGAGGACAACAAATTATCATTGTTTAACTATCAAGCATACCCTCATTCCTCAGTCATTATTCTTTTTCTCTAAGAAAATGTCATTTGGGAAGTTGAAATCTGTATAGAATTAATCCCTATTAACCATACTCACAAGTTCGAGGAGCTCACATATTCTAGGAACACGGTGAGGCAAAGATCCTGGAAAGATGAAGTTACTGTAGAAATGAAAAATGATCCTTTTGTAGATATTGTTTGTGGTTCTCCGATTTTTTAGCTGATTCCTTGCTGTTGCAGTTGGGGTAAGTCTTCAGTGTCTTAGGGTATGTTTCACTGGTGAAAGAATCCCAAGAAAATAGTTTTGTATTAGAAAAGGTGTTTTTAAAGTGTTTAATACCACAGCGACTTATTTTACCAATAGTATTACTTATTAGTGGACAGTTTCTGGAAAACTTCTGAATAATCAGTGGTATCTGGAAATCTTAGTTCAGAGACACCAATCACCTGCAGGTGCAAGTATGTATGTATGTGTCTGTGTGGGTGTGATTGCAATGCAGAATCTGTGAAAATTTGAGTAAGAAAGATTAACTATCCTTGTCTCAGATAAATTACTTGAATGCACAGACTGAGCTTTCAATTATATGAGACTTCTTTTTCTGTGCGTGTCTCTGATACTAATTATTCGAATTAAATAATAGCCATGAGTGCAGAAAGGGGCAGGGTTAGCAAATGCACTATGATGAATCAGTTACCTACTGCACCAGCTTAGAGGAATGAAGATTCCCCTGTGGAAATCTAGAAAAAAATTGGGCTAGTATGACAGGCTTTTACATTTCTCAGCTGTCGTGACTGACTTAATTTACATTTCTCTTAATTTTCTGCATGTTTCTAGGTTAGATAACTCATATCTCAACATCTAGAAAAATAAAGAATTTTAGGAAAGAAGTGAAGCAGACTAGATGTTTCAGTCCATAACCTTCTTCATTTTGAACCTTCACACCTCTGTCTCAGAGGGTCTGCTCCTGCTTAAAAGGATATTTCTAAAAATCAGTTGCACTGGAAGCAAGTAATAACTACACATTTGCTGTGCTTTTACTTTTGAGAGGGAAGTAAATACACAGTAATAAAACGAAGATCACTGTGGATTTTAGGCTGTGTCATGCTGTTAAGACTGAATAACAGAGGAATATGTGCAAGACTGACAATTTATCTATGAACCTTTTGGATCTCTGAAATACCAAACCTATACTTCTTAATCCACTTCAGATGTCTTCTGAAGAGTAAATAGGAATGACTCTTCAGGTATTTAGGTCTGTGTTGGTTTTTAAATGCTTTTTTTCTTCCCTAATTTGGAGGGTGGAACTTTACTTTGTTCTTACATCTTTATTTGTAATGCAAAAACAGTTTCAGGTTTATGTTGATGTAGGAGATAAGGAAGTATGGAACAGTTGGAAATGAGTGTGAATACAGAAAGGAGGAGAAGAATGTAGCAATTTTTAATACGTCTTGAAATGTCTGTACTGAAAGTTAGATTAGGAAAGTAATCCATGTATTATATTGGATCTACAAGATAGTGATTATTTTAATTTATTATTTTTTTTCCTTGAAAACATAAATACAGCATAAGAGACTTGTCATTCAAAATTATTTTTTCAAAGTAATATGTGACATGTCATTGCAATAAGTTAGTTCTAATACAAGACAGTGAATCTAATTTTCCATGACCTTGTCAAGAGAATTTCCCATCTCTGATTTAATGACAGTAATGAAACATTATATATGTTTTAAAATAAGTACCAAGGAAGAAACAAAACTGAAGTTTAACAATTAAAACCCTTTTATTCAATTTTAGAGGTTTGCATAAAATAAAGTATATCATATGTTTCAGCATTTGTATCACAAGCAAATAGTTTCAAAATTTATTTTGATAAAAAGGAGGGTTTTTTTGTAGTAGAGAAAATTAAAAGGAAAGAGTAGATGACATAGTCTAAATATTTTACATGATTTGCTAGCCATTTTCATGCCTCTGTAAGAAGGTAGACAAGCAGCATCAGCAACAAAAGCAACTTCCCAATTAACATGCATCTCACTTTCTACCTTTTAGGTTACTAGTTTCACAAATAATGCATTTACATAAAATAATTTTCCTCTATACCTAAGGAAAATGTACTATCAAGAACAACGTGAGGAATAAATCTGACATCAGTATAGCACAACATTATATGGCCCTGTATCTTGCTAGACATCTTCTTTTCTACTGTAACTTTTACAAAAAGCTAACCCAATATTCTTTCCAACCCCAAAATTTTCCCAAATAAAAATGCATGCATGTGTGCTTGTTTTGTCCTGAGTTCTGTTTGCACAGACCACTTTGCTGCCTCCTACCTTAACTTGATAAATGTTATTTGGTTTTACATTAGAAAGTTGAGAGCACACTACTTGAATTCTACAAGTCAAAAAATGCTGTAGACATTTACATTTTTGGTTTTGGTTTTTTAAAGTGGAATCTCTAAATATTCAAAGGTTATTTTGGGGGAAAATCAGATTCAAGAGAAGAGAGAGTTTTCATCAGCCTGATCAGTCTGACTTCCTTCTACTGTGTCTAGCTGTATCTGAGGTCTCCTGAAGCATAGCACTGACTGGGGCATTTGGACATGACAGACCAACCAAAGAAACAGAAAAGCGTGAACATATTGAAGTTCAGTCATAGTCAAAAGACATAGGATAAAGTGTTTACCTTGTTTAACTTCATTTAAGTCAACATGAAACTGCACCAAAAAGCAACTGGCTCTTTTATGTCAAAACAGCTACATTAAATCTAGTACGTCAAAGTAATAACTGCTTTTGTAAGGAGGCTTTATAGAGTCTGTCAGTTCTATATTGTGGGATATCAGCTCTCTATGTGGAGACTGTTATTTAAATTAATGGCTCAAAATAAT
>VRYO01001463.1:75891267-75904061 GCA_009812075.1 Sialia sialis | reverse complement strand
CCCCCAGGTCCCTTTCCATGGCAATGCTTTCCAGCCTCTCATTCCCCAGTTGGTCCACACACCCAGGGTCTGCCCATTCCAGGTGCAGAAGGAATGCAAACAACCTAGTTAGGCAGCATATACATATACTTGAGTGGAAATCAGATGATTAGAGTAATGTTTCTGATTCTATTACAAAAAAACCCCATACTGTTGAAATATTTTTCTATGTCAGCCCTTTGCATCAAACTGTGATTTAAAAAGCCCTAGGTAGAAATGCGGTACTAGTATCAAGCCACACTAGTATCAAGGCATCCCAGAGGGAATGTAGAAGTTTCCCTTCTGGTCCAGTAGATACTGAGTAGGGAGTTAAAGTTTTTTGAAAATTGAAAGACCCATTTCCAATATCTATAATAAATACCCTTCCCAGCCTCCTTCCCTCCTGCCCCCCCCAAAAAAAGAACACACACAAAGAGCAACAACGCACAACAATAACAAAACCAACGTGAGAATTGAAAACTGTAATAAGATGATACTCTTATTCAAAAAAATGATCTACAATGTTCCAGTCTCTTGAATACCAAGAAAAGGAGTCTTCTCTGTGTGGGAGAGTGTTCCAGTTTGTCAGGCCTTCTGATTTACCTTGAATAAACTTCTTTGGAAATGTTCCTAATTTCTCATGGTATTCTGCTCAGTTGAATTTTTGCCAGTTACTGTATTTTCTACCACCTGCATACCTCCCCCATTATCAGTATGATTAAGGAAGTGAAGGTAAACTTTAAAAAATCTGCTCATAATCTGCAGAAATTATTTCTCCTCAGCCTTCATTATTCAGCTGGATTCCTTTCACTTACTGAAATTCCTCACATTGCAGTTTCCACTTTCCAGTGATCTGTGGCTGCGTTTCCTTCTTCTTATCCTTTTTTGTGTTGTTTCTCCTGTAACTTTAAAAGATCACCTTGCTCTACCTTCTTATGGATCCTTTGGAGGCTAAGAGGATTCAATCTTTACATTACCTGGGCTCCAGTGGCACTTTATGAAAGGTTATATAAATGCGTGAAAATTAGATATGTGGGCACTAGAAGCTGAATGAAAGCTATAATGCACTTTCTGCAAAACTCTTTCATTCTGAAAAATACTAAATAGGGAGATAATGTATGTTTCAAGACTATATTCTGCATTAATATATTACAGCTACATGTACTGCTAATGGGGAGCAAGATAGGAAAAATGTGAATGATTTTGGTTTGTATTGCCTACAGTATTGTATCCAAAGGTTCTTGGGAGATATCAATTAATTCACCTTCACAGTATTTTTTAAATTTTAAGATTAGTTTATCATATATCAAGAAACCCCTTCTCCCCATTCCAGCTTATATTAATTTAAACAAAAAAGATATTCAAAATGTGTACACATGGAGTGACTGTCAGTTTTCCTGGATTTTGTCACCTCAACAGACAAATATATTTTACATCAGATACAGACTTGCCAGTGTCTATTCAAATATGTCTGAAGGCATAAAGCAAAAACACAAAACAAGGGACTTTAACAAGCAGAGTTTTACCCTGAAGCTCTGAAGCCTATAATTAACAGGTAGTCATGCAGTATAAAAGGAAGCTCTGCACCTCCCATTTCCTTGTTTTCTTCTTTGTGCAGATTTTGTGCAGAGAGAAATCTGTATCTCTATTGTCTTGTTCAGAGAACATAAGCACTAAAGTATTGGAGATCTGCAGTTTTCTTAAGAGTAGGTGTAGCATCTTCTATGATAATTAATAACATCTAATGTAACATTCACATATTATAGAAGTTTATGCGGTTACAGTTTCTGAGAAAGCTCTAGCAAACCATACTAATGTGACAATAATCTGAATTTCACAGACTGACTTCTCATCTGATGTAAATGGCAAATCACTAGATTTTTTTCTCTAAATTGTATTTGATGATTTTGACACGTTTATAGGGAATTGTATGTATACAATGTAATTGTATATTGAAATCTGTGTCCTAGTTGGTGTTTGTTTCATTCACCTTCTGATGACTTTTGACAGAAACCAGTAACGAATTTAGTGTGTGAAGCTCTCCCAGCGGGGAAAACATGACTTAGCTTCATATAATAAGATGTTTTAAGGAAGCATATGAGGTTATAACGTAACATGTAGAATTTGGTTTCTCTTCTGTTAGTCATTGAATAATATCAAAAATGCATTGGAAATACAGAACAGAGCTTACAGGAGCAAGACAAAGTGCAAATGTAAAAAGACCCAAGTGGCTACTATTCAGTGTCTGTAGAGAGTAATCTCAGATCAGCTATATTTCAGGCAAGAAGTTACAGTGGAGTTCTTTGGTTAAGATATTCCATCACTTTTTTGAAAGCCTCCTGCTTTGGGTCACTGTTTTAAGTTCTGTCCTTTTTGCAGAAACATAGATGTCTTTAGGCTTTTATATTAGCTATCTGTATTAGATGTCTGAATTTTGAAACAGATTAAAATGCTTACCTATGAGAATGAAATGGATGTCTTGTGTTTAATACCTATGGAGAACAATTTTTGTAATTCCTTCAAAGTTCCCGTATCTGCAGATAACTAAGATTATTTTTTTTTTCCTTGTTCCTTTTCAAGTTAAAACAAAAGAATTGCAAATCTGAGATATTAGAGTTCTGAAAAAAATGAAATTAAAATATTAAAGTTTTGGGATTCATCATAATCAGTATTTCTTCTTTCTGAGAATTTCACAGAACCCTGACTAACTTCAGAAAATTTCCTAAGCATTGAAGAAATGCTTTATGGTTTTTGTTAACATTCAGCGGACAGTCAGAAGCTAAATATGGAATTGACTTTTGTTTGATAAGTCTTTGTTCTGTGGCAGTGGCAGGATCAGGATGAGCTAATGGATAAAAGAATCTGTATATATCCAAATATATTGGGAGTTTCAAAGAGTGTAAAGGAACAATTCTCACCCATTCTGCAGAGGTGGGATGCCAGAAGACACACTGAGAAGCTATGTGGCTGGATTAATTGTGCATGTGAGACATGCAACAAATAGAACTTGATTAATTAATTAACCACCATGTTTGTTGATTAGGAGAGTTGCAAATATCTTGATTTATGGCCTTTAATAGTGAACTTAGTTTCCTGACAAGCAGGGAAACTGAGAACTAAAGATATTTGTTCGTACATATTTATAAACCTCTACATGAGGGAGGAGAAATAAGCTCCAGTTCAACTCTGAATTTAACTATATGAATGGAAAATTAAATGTGTATTTTAGGAGGAGAGTTTTTCTTTCTCTGCTTGAACAGAAATGTGTAACAAGAAGGCCAGTTTCACATCCTGTATAGGTGTCACTCTTCCTTTTTTTCTCATTCTATCAAAGGTGTCAAAGATATTTTTACATTGGATCTCAATATTATCTTCTGTAGAGCTACTTTATTTTGTGGATTCATGTCTTTAAATGCTGGATACTTACTATTATTATTTCCTCTTTTGTTTTCAAAAATGCTCATCATGTTAAACTGCCTATGGATGTTTTTCCTTTTTCTCTGCCCTGAGGATTTATATGGTATTCTGAGTACAGGGTGGCAGTGGAGGGAGTCAGCAATGGAGTCAGGAGGTGGAAAAGCAGAGAAAACTGCTGAAGGGTACTGCTAAGTCCCTAAGCTGACTCTGAGGTCTCAGACTGCAGAAGTGCATTCTCTCATAGCTCAGGGCAGCCAGAGCAGCACCACATTGATCACTAATGAGTCATTACACAAGACAGGTAGAGAGAACAAGGAGCAATTATGTGCAAAATAACTTGACAAGATGGAAATAACAGCCAGAACTGGAAGCATGAGGACTGTGAAAGGATAGTCAGGCTTCAAATCACTTTTGGCTTCACTATTTATTTACCATTAAGTTACCCACTGCAATTATCAACCATAATGAATGATCCTAATTTAAATTACACTCTCACCTCTCTGAGATCTTTGGATTGTCAGAACAATGGAAAGGATTTTTAATTAAATAAGAGTCAGTACTGTTATGTTTGCAATAGTATCTAATAGTTGAGTAGTTCTACTGACTGACATTACTTTCCACAGCTTTAACATTGCCTTTTTAAAGAGTTTAAAAAATTAAAATACTGTGTTTAGAGTATCTAGCAGGATACAAATATCCAAGAGCTTTTAATTTTTTCCTTTCTGTTCTGCTTTTTAGCTGTAAAGGGGAAAGAAGCTTTTGTCATTATTTGCTTAAAAATGAGAAAATGTTTAACTCTCCTAAATGGGAGGACCACTAAGCATTTAGGGAAGCCTCATCACTTTGTTGAAATGATGGGCAGGAGATAAAATTGCACATATAAGTATGTAATTCTGTGAGTTAAAAAAATGCTATTTTATTTAAAACTTCTTCCATAACTGTCACCTCAGTAAAACCCTCCATTGTCTTTTCCTGAAGTGATATATTTCTTCTGATGACCTTGTATTGTGTGTTTGAAGAGTGCAGCAGAATATTGCCCTGTTTGTGTATACATAAATATGATTAAGAAAGACAAATAATTAACTTATGATAAATTCTCTAACGGTAATGTTAGTGGGATGATCACACATTATTTTTGTATTTAAGCCCCTTCTTCATATGGGACTGATCCTAAACGTAAATATAAGTGCTATTTTAATATAAGAAAATTAATAAATCTGTTATTTTTTCAAGCCTTACACCTCTTTAGGAATTTGAAAAAGAAACAACCTGCCTAATTCCTATGTTTGTGGTTTTTTGCAGATTTGATTTGATTCAAGAAAAAGTGTTGTGTTATAATTTCAGCACTCCTGTCTGCAAGATAAATTAAGTGTTGCTGATGTGTAAAGAAATAATGATTCCCTGAAAAAAATAGACCTTTTTTCTACCCTTTATAAATGCTACCTTTAAAAGTTAGAGTATAATTTATTCATAGAATTGAACCTTTGCCTTTCCTTAATCAAGGAAAGATAACAGATTGAAATGAGATGATTTATACATGAAATAGCCAAAATGCTTTCTAAAAATTAGAAAGCTGCAGAATTTTAGGTCAGGAAGAAACATCAAAAGATCATTCATTCCATAATGATATCCTACTAGGGGATCAGCTATGACTAAACCTTTTCTAACAGTTTTCTCTATTCTGTTTCATTTAATCAGTACTCTTTTGCATCATCTTGTTCATTTCTTTATTCATTTGTTCATTCATTTTCTTGCATGTTTTCATTTTTTGGGGAGTGGAATTTTTTGGGGGGTGTGGGGTTCTGCTAGGGTTTTTTTCTGCTTTTTGTTCAGTTTTGGGGTTATTGTTTGGTGGTTTTTTGCTTCTTTTGGATGTTCTGTTGTTTTTTTTAGGGTTTGTGGGTTTTTTTGTTGTTTTGGTTTTTTTGTTGATTGTTTGGTTTGTTGGTTGATTGGTTGGTTGGTTTTTTGTTTATTTTGTCTAAAGCAATTTCCATAAGTCAGAATTACTTGGATATTACATATTGAAACTGCATTACCAAGTTGGGAATGTTTGGGGGAATTAAGTAGAACTGTTGCAAACAAAAATGAAATCATATCCAGAACTAATCCGATAGAAACTTGTATGCATCTTAGCATGATTTTTCAGTGTACAGTTAATATTAGGACATCAGAAAATGTCCCAAGATTCTCTAGTGGGGTATCATTCATTCTGAAAATTCCAGTGCCCACTTGATTTTTTTTTTCTAGAGCCCCTGAGCCAATGCATCTTTTGCACAGAGAGGTACCTCTTCCATGCAGAGGCTCCTTGGAGAACTTCTATATAAGAGTGTCAGAAAAAAAAGTTGTTTTAAATACTTAGTTATTAGGAAGTATTTTTGATAATCTAGTCCAGATACCTCACCACCTAAGATTTTGAAATATCACTTCCCTCCTCCTTTTTAATGAGTCAGGGGAGCAGAGCTGTGAAAAATTTGTTCCTCTATCATAAAGAATAATATTTTTAGTGTCAAAATTGTTATTAATATTGTATAAGATTGTCCAGCATTGGTGTTTTTCATGACCAGGCTAGTCTGAAAAGAGTCTTGCATTGCTTACTAAATATATACTGGATAATTCCAGACATTGAAGGCTAGCTGTAAAATATTTTGTTAGGTGCGTTCATATACAGTAAGCTGTGCTTGCTGCTGGTCAGGAGTAAGTGGGAAAAATTCATAATCATTAGAAAGAAATTTGCTGATTTAATATCGGGTAGTATTTTGTTCCTATTTCACAGGCCTTCAGTTTTCCCTGGAACAAATTTTAAGATCAAATAGAAGTTGAAGAATAATTATTTACATGAGGAGAAAAAGAATTTAAACACTCACAAAACAAAGCACGAGATGCATGCAGTGTAAAAAGTAAAAACTACATAGACAGAGGTAAAGCAACAACATTACTGCTGTAAGATATAAATGGAATTAATCAGAAACTAAGTGTACTAATCCCAAGTGTGGGCTGTGAAACACTTTCTGGATTTTTATCACTAATTAAATTATGCTTTCACAAGGCTTCACTTGTCCTTGAGCATTTCAGAAATTTACAAGCAGCTATTCCCCTCACATGCTAATTTGAATAACATCATGATACTGAAAGCACCACTTCCAGTGAGGAAATAAATGCCAGGAAAACTCATGCTTTACTGAATGTGTCCTTGGTGTCTTTCTGGAAAGCTGTTATCTCAGCCATATCATGTGCTTTAAGATGACTGCTGGAAGCTTTCTTCTTTATATCAGAAATCTGTGAAGAATTGTGGAAAATGTTTTAATTCCCCATTCCAAAGGAAATACAAAATGTGAGTGAAGTATTCTAAAATACGTGTCTTTCTAAGCTTTCTTTCTCAACTTCACTGAGATTGTGTGTATAAATACATGTACACCTGTCTTCACAGAACTAAATGTGAACATTTTGGTGGGAAGGTGCAGGTTGTGTTTTTAAACTGAAAATAATTTTTGTCTGCCAATGGAGCCTTTGGACACATTTAGGAAAGGCTAAAACACGGTGCTGAGACAGAGAGTTTCTTAACTTTAAATTACTTACTTTAATGAAAATCCACATTGGTTACCCTAATTCTAAAATAAATAGCTTTAGTTTTGGACATTTCTATTAGAAAATATACATATGTTTCTATAGCTCTCTATTCACTGCAGAGTTTTGCACACAGTCATACTTCCAAAATTCTCCATATCCTTCAACAAAAAATTTAAATGCCAAAATCTTATGTTTAAATTTTCATATGTCTTTGACATGATAGTTTATCAGTGCATTCAGTGTGAGTGCTGCTGGAGGTGGGATTGTAGGAGCTGCAGTGCACATGGAGCATGTGAACAGGAGTGTTACAGGCTAACATGCATACAAGTACAGAGCATCAAGAGAGAAAGTGAAGAACTTTTTGAAAGACAGAGGGGATGTAAGATAGCCTGAGGAGAAGAGCTTGATCAGATATCCTGGGCTGAGGAGTCGGATTTCCCTCTTCAGAGTAAAGGTTCAATACAACAGTCTACCTCCAGTTTATGAAATGTAAAAAAAAAGTAATTCCACTCTGAAAAACCTGAAGTCTTCAGAAAGCTTCTCCCTTTGATCTCCTGTACCACTGAATACTCTGCAGCTGGCCTGAGAGCTCACCGATCCTGCCCTGACCTTACACAGACAGCTGTACATAGACAGTTAATAAAATGATAATAATTTAATATTTTGAGAACCATTTTACCCTGTCATTCATGATGTGGTGTGGGTTAAAACTTTAGGCACTTGTACTACATATTGCCAAAGTAGTATTTTGACTATGTGCTGTCTGCAGATGTTGGAAGCTCAAAGAGCATCACTGATTGGTTCAATAGGCCTCATCTGCAGAATAGGATACATTATCTCCTTTTGTTTATTTTTATGCAATTTGAATATAAACCTGGGTCCAAAGACAACTCTTTTCCTGTATGCAAGCCAAAAGGACCTTTGTAATTCAGACCACAGGATGTTTGTATGGATAAGCTCTTAGCAGGTTTTTTGGGGTTTTTTTGGTTTTTTGGGGTTTTTTTAAGTGCAACAACTTGATTATTATATAAAAATAAACATATTTTAAATACAATAATTCTCCTTTTTTTTTCTGATTTTATGTATTGTACAAAAAGTCAAGCATTAAGTAATGAAAGAAAATTTAGTTTTTAAGCCAATCTCCTACACATTATGACAAGTCATAGAAAACATATGCAATATTTTTAGTATAATTTCTTTTGGAATTAGTTGTAAGCCAGATAGATAAAAACTTTGCTCTACAATAAAACTATTTCAACGCTAGTGTTTCTAATCTCTAAAGGAAATTATTAGTGTCTGTTCTTTAGAATGTAGATATTTTTTTCATTACTAGTTAGATCAAGTAAAGAATTTATTCTTCGCAGGAAAGACAAAATATACTTCACTGGCATTTATAGAGGAACTGTTGTGATACAATCTTTCTTGTTTTGCTGCTACTGTCAGCAGTGTTGTGATGTTGACTACTTATTGTGTAGCTTGCTCCTCTTGTGCACATGCAAAATTCTCCAAGATGTGAATTTGTGCCTGCACAAACATTTTATTTATATTAACAAAAGAGGAGGGAAGCAGGAAGTGTTCCTAGTTTTACCCAGAGTTTTCATGAGCATGCTTTCAGAGAATGTGATAATTGCTACATTTCCAACATTTGTCTGGGTTTTCCTTGGTTCTAAGAGCACAGCATTATTGGGGTGGGAAGGAACATATTTCCAGTTTCTTACATGATTGTGAAATTATCTTTTGAGGGGGGAATAAAAAAGTTGACCTCTTGTCAAAATAAGATTTTCATTTTTGCTGCCTAACCAGTAGTCATCTTTGTTGCCCTGAATTCTTGTGTTAGGACTATATAGCACCACTGAACATAACAATCTGCTAGATTACTCTTTACATGAAATAAATAGGATTTTATCAATATGAGTAATATTTACTCACTTTATGATGACTAAGTGAAAACTTGTATTCAGTGGGTGTTTGAAATACCAAGCAACGTGCTTTTATTAATTTCATTTTTTCCTGAAAAGGAATAAATATTTTTGGACTTCACAGTTAGGAAAAAAAGACACTGAGAGATCAGAATCATACCCCGGATCGTCTGCTGGGACATATGGGCACTTTCTCCTGAGGTGCTTAAATGTAAAGAAAACAGTCTGTTATGGAAATTGTGTTAATGGATAAACTATACATCCAAAGATGAATATATGTGCTCTGTATTGATGCTGTCTTGTACTGCTAGTACTAGCAGTAATTCTGCTAGTGTTACTGCACAAGAATGTGTAGCAATACATCCATTAGTGGTCATTTTAATGGCCAGAATGAATTATTTTTATCTTAGTTTCCCTGTCATTTTACACATATTGTTTTAAAGAATCCTTTCTATCTACCTCTTTCTTGGCAACCAATAGCTTTAAGGATTGTAATCCTATTTTGCCTGAGCATTTTTTGAGAAGGGAGAACATGTCAGAGCATCTCTGAACAGAAAACTCATCGAAATGTTCATGATAAATTCCGTCCATATTGATGTATCAGCATACCCATAAGAAACACTGAGGAGAGGAATATATTGCCTTCAAATGTGGATAGTGTGCTTCTGGCTTTTAGTATAGGTTGAACATTGGTCCTGGAGAAAGATCAAATTGTAAAAGTTTTTTTTTTTAAATCCCTTGCTTTAGTAAATAATGTTTGGGATTCTTTGCACATACAGAAAGAGAATATTGGTGCTACCTATTGGAATTAGATTGTAGTGAATATAGCAGTTCTTTCTTAATCAGAAACATATATTTTTGTGTTAAAAGTAATATGCAGATTATATTACTGTTCATTTTAGTGAATCAATGAGCCTCTAACTTGCTTTGTTGAAATGCTTTCTGTTAAACACTGTCAAAGTATAACTGGAACAAAGTAGTTCTCAACTAGATTTTTCTTGTGTTAAATTCAAGATAATTCCATGGTCCTGTATATCTGTCCTACAGAAAAATGAAATCAAATTTGAGCATTGAACATTACAATGTACAATGTGACATTACAATGAACAGCAAAGAACATAAATATTTTTCAGTGAGAAATTTAGAACTTTGAGAAGAAGCTATTATTACATTATAAAATACCCATTTATCTAAATTTATATAAGATAAATTCCTCTGCATACTTTCCATGTATTTTTGCACTTGGGAGAATTTTAATTAAATGTTATTGCCTTTACTAGAGCAATACTAGAATACCAAACATTACACAATTTTACATCACAGTATCATTTGCAGATACTTCTTGTACATCCCATTATAGAAAAATATATTACAGTTGCTTTTAAAACTTATATTTCATGGATGAAACAGAGGAACAATTAAGTATATTTCAAATTTAGTGGTGACTGTCTGGAAATTTGGATGACTTTGTCTCTTTGGTTGCTATTTCAAAAGTCTAGCATATTTTCTTATTCTCATTATTAGACTGTGTGTTGACAGTCACAATGAAGAATGCAGTTGTCCATGAAAAGATGGAAATTGTCCATACTGTGCTGAAAAAATATCATGCAGCACTTGCAAGTATATTGTCAGGTACAAAATGCAGCAAAACCTTACACATTACACCAGGCCTCTATATGAGTGCTGTTTCAAAACACCAGTCAGCCAATAATTGTAATGCAAAACTGTTGTACAAACATTTTCAGAACTAGTGTTTTACTTGTCTGGAAGTTGTATTGAAGTAAATGTGAAAAATGGGGGTTTGTTATGTCTTAAAATCAAAAAGTTGCATTACTGGCAGTTCAGGTTTTTATGGACTGCAGTGGTTCATGGTAAATCTAGAAAGATGAATAAAGTAGTAACACAACACCACTTTGAACAAGCTGTGATGGTAAGTAAGAATTACCTGATTAAAAAACCTTGAGCTCAGAAATTGTATTTATTCTTGGGAATGCTTGTGTGAAGTAGGGAAATACACAGAAAAGATTCTTAAATTTCCCCAATTTACATTCATATGGGATCCAGAAAGTTTTTGTAACAGCCTATAAAAAGCAAGATAAAGTTAAGGAAGGTCGTTTACATTCCCATTTAGTGGTATTGATATGTTTCCTTTTTTTTTTATTCCTACTTGTGAAAGTATAGTCATCTTTGCAAGAGTCAGGATCACTTTGTCACTTTGTTATTGTAGTCATAACATGACATATCTGTGAAGAGAGCTGGTGATAAGTTTCTGCTCTCAACATGAACCTTCTGACTTACACAACAAAATGTTCAAAGTAGCAGAGATGGCATTTTTCATTATTAATGGATTTTGAGGTACATATTGTAGAAACGTTGCCTCAACATGATGTTCAGGAGCCTTTTTACTGTGTTATGTACTTTTTGTTTCTAATGAACAGGAAGAGTTCTACATTTGAGGTAGAAGGAAAGTGTCCATAATCAGAAAAAGCAAAAAAAAAAAAACGATACTCTGTTCTAAGAGAGATGCAGAAAGAGAGTGATCAGTTGTGAGAGCTGTAATGGAAACTATATAGAAGCAGTTTTTTTACAAATATAAATTTTATCCAACAAGAAGAAAAGCTGTAGACCACATGAAAGAGATGAAATCACAATCCAGATGCAAAACCAGAACAATTATTTTAAAGTTTAATACTGCATAAGCAGTGAATTGCTGCCCCAATCAATTAATATTCTGATATTTAGTGTTTTGATACTGCTTTTTAATATTTCAGAAGTATATAGAAAAGAAATCTTAACAAATAAAGTGACCAAAAAAAAATTGTCTCAATAACGAAAACATGCATTTCTTTTACCTGGAAAATGCATTAATATGCTTTGATAGGGAGTCCACAGAACTATGGAGATGATATTCTTTTTAAACAACAATATATGCAGTCCTTGGTGGCACATGCTAGTGCATTCTTTTCAGTTTCTTCAGAATGAAACAACTTTTTCACCTGAAATAGAAGCCATTGGACAGTAGCTAACCTGTTTCCTTTACACAGTCTTAAAAATTTCTCAGCAAATTAGCTTCAAAGACATCAAACTCAAAAATGTGTAAAAGTTTTTTGGAAGGATAGGATAAAAGGAAGCTGGTAAATTAATTATCTCTCCTTGATCTTTTCCACATATTTTTTTTTCCCTAATCAAGCTCTGTAATTGAGTAAGTAATCAGGTCTCTGGCAAAAAATTTCCTCTAGCTGATCTTACATGGCTCACAAATACTACATCAGAAAATCACACACGTATTATTTCTCTTCACAGTATTTCTTAGGAAGAGCAAAGTAGAAAGAAGTAATATAGAATATCACATGAGTACACAGCAGAGTTGTTTTCCCAGAGCTTAAAAATTAATGGCTGTCCTCAGATCTTTCTTAGAGTAAACAGTATTAGCTGTAGCACTGTCAAACAAACGAGCAAACAAATAAATGGTACTTTCAAAAAGATTTTTGAGTACTATTACACTTACAACTGTGTGCTGCAGTGAGCTATTTCTTTCACTCAGTATCAGGAGAAGCTCTATTCATGAAGAGAACACAGTGCAAAATTCATTGATTGGGCTTTTAGAGAACTACAGTAATTTCACAGTTATGAGACACATCTAATTATAAGCCTCTCATCTGGGTAGCCAGGGAGACCATGGGATTTGTCCACACATAACCCGCACCAGGATACAAGCCGCTTTTTTTATTTTTTTTTTTTAAGCGAGGATCCATATGCAACAAAGTAATGAGTTAGTGAAAGAATGGAGGGATCCCGGGGTTTGCTGTCAAGTTGATCAATTTGCAAACAGTTTTCACAGACCAGTGAAGCCTTTAAACGCAGCCCCAG
>VRYO01001463.1:75869183-75890267 GCA_009812075.1 Sialia sialis | reverse complement strand
AGCCCACTCCCCACCTTCCCCCCCGCCTGCCTGGCCACGGCTCCACAGCAGCTCCCCAGTCAGCTGTGGCAGCTCCCTCCCCAGCCAGCTCTCACCTCCGGGTTGGCATTTTGCTGCGATTTGTCCATAAATAACCTCCACCTGATGATTAGCCGCACTACTGGTGTAGGCTATATTATTCAGTGAAAAAGGTGCGGCTGATAATCGTGAAATTACTGTAATAGCTTTTTCACATATTGAAAAATCCTAGATAATCTTTAGGTTGGCATTCCTGTTCAGTAAAATATATACAAAAGATATGCATCTTTTCTTTTTGGAAGACCCTATTACTAGAGATGTTTTTCCTTTTGTCCTTCTCTACTGGAAGAAGAATTTTATTTTCTCTTTGCATACATTACAAAAAAGAAAAAAAAAAAGTGCAATGAGAGTAGCTGTTTTTATACATACTTTTACTTCAACATTGTCACAAATGTGCAATGTTTTCCAGTGAAGAATAGCTTTTCACTACATCAGTGAGTTTCCAAGCCCTGAACTTTTGCATCTCTTGGGTCTTTTCAAAGAACATATGCACTTACCATTTTTCTGACCTTCACCTTTTCAGTGTCTTAAGCAAACATCCTTTCATATGAAAGCAGGCTTACTTGAGCAGGTAATGCAAGCTATGACATTGATACCTAGGACTACTTTTGGCAGCTTTGAAGTGTAATGCAATAGTGACTATGTAGCTGAATGCTGAGGCATTTACACACAAAGCAGATGTTCAGTGGTCTAAGTGACAGCTTTGCAGGACCTTTGCAGTACCCAAGAGTAGTTCCATGAATTAAAAAGCTTTTATTTTCTCATTCCTGCTTGTGCCCATTTATAGGAATGGTAAAGCTTTTAGAAGTGCTTTATGCTGCCCTTTACTATGATTTATTATTACGATCACAAGCAAAACATTATTCTTACAGTGGTGACAATATGTGGTCGGGAATATTTGAGTTGCAATGAATCATCAAGGCTCTCGGATTCAAATTGCCAAATTCATGGTCCTCCTGAATGGATCTAGGAATCTAAGTTATCACCATGATTACAGATTTATTCATTGTAAAGTGAGATTTAGTGACAGTAATTGTGAAGAGGCACTGGAAACTGAAGACCAAATATTACTTTTTTTTCTTTTTTTCTTAGTAATTTGTTTTTGTTCAAGTCTGTGAAACTCTTAAAAACCTCTAAAATCCATATACTATGTAAATCCTACTTGCTGGGGAAAAAAAAAAGAATAGTTTTTATGCCCAGCACAGCATTTGCTCAAGTAAAAGATGTCTGAAATGAAAGCTTGCTGCTGTGAAGAGAGTTCAAATGAAAACTTTACTAGAGTGTAATTAGTTTTCTTCCATGTGGAAGATGCATAGTATGGACACATAGTACACTGGAAGAACAATTTGGGATTCTATTTTTCTTAAAAATAGATACTGTTCTTTGAAAACAAAATGACAGTTTTGTATATGAAATTTTATCTTGTGGTTTTAGAATGACTTTTTTCTTTTGTTTTTTTCTTTTTTCATTCTCTGGAGTCCTTTTGTATAGAGAGAAAATAGAAGCTAATGTTGACTGCTTGTGGCTGCTTTAGTATGCCTGATGTTGTTTCAGATGTGATTGCTTATGCACCTGCATACTTCTGCCATTACAGTCTTCCTAATGGCTGCAGCAAAGGAGCAGACTTCAGAGAAACCACTTGCAAGAACAGATGTTTGTGTGCTATAGTGTTATATTGTGAAGTTAATACTGTTTCAGTTGTGTTTTTCCTGGATGATTGCAATCCAATTATTTTTCTTCTATCTCAGAAAACTCATTCAGCAGATGGGAGAAATTGCGGTTTTCTATTTTCTTCCTCTGCTTGACAAGGGTGTGGAATAACTTCTTGTCAATTTGTGGACACTGCCATGGATAGTACAGTTATCTCCTGGGCTAATGATTCCCTCTGAAAATTCCATCAAAATGTGTGACATTGCCCAGAGCAGTGTGTTTCATTAAAATATATATTATAGTTCAGACCAAGGGAAGCAAGTCAGCAGCAAATCTGATGATGTTTTTACTGCATAGACACAATGAACATTTCAGTAGTATCAGCTAGACTCTGCTTTCGCAGTGTGCACCATCAAGGAAAATTTTAAATGCAGCTTTTACTACTAGTAAGTTACTGTAACATTTCTTTTAAATTAAATGTTTTGTCTTCATAAACATCAAAGTAAGTCAGTGTGATTGTTGGAGTTCTTATTAGAGGGAAGATTAAAATACTTTTTACTCCATGTTTTAGTGTTCTACCATTAATTCTTTATATATCCCTCTACATTTTGATGTTTTAGTGAAGCAATAAACTGTTCTGTGTAACAAAAGCAAAGTAACAATACATTCCTCTATGTTTTGCCAAAGCTCATACCTCATGTTGTTTGAGCATAATTTTTTGTTCCTCTGGGCTGGGCACTAACTGGAAGACTTTACTGCAGTAGTGTTGTGCTGGGTCCCTCTTGTCAAGTTAAATAGATTGATAGTGACAACAGAATTAAGAAGAGATTCTGCTGCTTTCCTTGAAAGAATGTGATGCTCTCTGAACAGAACACAGTATTTATTCAAGATGTAATTGTATTGTCTCTACCATAACTCAGGTTTTGTTTTTGGAATCCTGTGCAATTATTTTTTTTCCCCAACAATAAATTTTAATTATCTGCAGTTATTTTAAAATACTTTAAGCGTATATCTACATAGTCACTTCTGCTGTTATCAAATTCATTACTGCAACCTAATGATCTTATTTTTTTCAAATCAGCCTTGGATTTGAATTTAGTTCAAATAAGGCAATATCTTCATAATTTTTTTTAACAAGATATATCTGGATTCTAGAAGTTATTAGTAGTTAAATTAAAAATACTGTAAAAATCATAAGCAGTCCACTTAAAATGCCACCCACATAATATTCCATGAATGCAGCTTTTCAACAAAAGCAAACAGAAGGAAACAGTCATGCAGTTAAATCACTGATAGACAACTCTACTACTTTACAATTGCCCCTCTTATCCAGGCTTTTTTCTCTTCTGGTCATGCATGGTTTCCTGGTTGCAACTTGTTTTCCTGAGGCAAGTGCCAGGGAGTGTGGTGATCACTGTGAGTTGTTAACATTCTGCATTCCCAGTAGAATTAGGATGTTGGCTTTCTACTCAATGTTTGGATTGGTTTTGTAGTACCTGTTGGTGTGGTTTTTTCCCATTGGGCCTCTTCCAGCTTGTTTGTGGTGAGGTGCTTGACAAGTAGGTATGTTTAAATATTTGGATGTGTGAAGTGGCCAAGCATCAGCTAAAACAATGCAAATGTATGAAGCTGATTGGTAGTGAATAAGGCCAGTAACTAAGCAGCAGCCATCTGATATTTGTGATTGTGATTAGGCTTTAGCCACTTGATCATTTTTATATGTTGTTACAAACAGTAACAGCACTGTACTAGGTGGGCAATTAGCCTCCAATCTGTGAATTCATTTTACAGCAATTAATGTGCTAGTGCATCAAAAAAAGGATTTAAAGATTCATAGTATCAAAATTAATATGAGAATATAAAGAAAACTCATTAACTGAAATATTTGCAAGTATCTGCAAATCATGCCTTTGATTAATGTAGCCTTTCTGCATTTTCTGCAGGAATTCTAAAAGAAAATGAACTTTTAAATGGACTGATGAAAGAAAAATGTTGAAGTTTTAGCGAAACAGGGACACCTTGGTAACTGTTCTGCAAAATCAGTCATACACTGCTGATACAGGCTAGTTAAAGATTAAGGAACCATCATAAATCTTCCGTTAAATATGCCAAGAATTGTAGGCCACTGGGTTGAAAAGGGGAAATTCCAGACATACCCATTCTCTATTGTTTTTAGCTTCTTCTTTCCTTAAAAAAAAAAAAAATCAGAGAAATAAAGACAGGAATAATGATCAAAGGGGATGAAAATTCAATACTTTCTGGCAGCTTGTGGTTGTGGACAGATTCAGAATATTAAACAGATATATTCTTGTTGGAAGCATAACCAAACCAGCATTAATATTTGCAGCAGCCATCCCATCACCTAGAATAGAGTCCACATTTCCACAGGGAATTCAGAAGCCTGCAGCTGACTGCAGTTTGGAGAACTGGAGACATTGCTGTCAGAGATCAGCAGAGTGAGGAAGCTCCCTGGGACTGGGACACTTGAGAATCCCCCAAGTGGGTCATGACTGGGACAGACCCTTTCTAGGTATCTGGATTGAGAGAACTTCCCCAGGACACATGAGTTAGGTCTGAACAAAACATGGGCTGTCTTGTATTTGCATTGCTTAGTGACATCTTCCTCTGTGCCAAATTAATCTGAAAGAGAAATAGCTATAGCAGTCCCAAGCAGAGAGAAAGGCCACTATTGTCCTGCTGGATTTTGCTCCCTCAATGTCTTTTAGAAGGCATTTTAGGCAGTTCTGAAGAAACACACCCTCCCAAGCCATATATTTGTAAAGTAAGTGGTGAATCACATCTATTCTAATTGGAAATGCTTTTGTGGAGTAAATCTCTTGTTGTGGTGATGATTTCATAGTACAGAGAGAAAAGAGAGAAATGCACCATGTTCAGGGACATAAATCTCTTGTTAAGCTAGTAAAGATTGTCTTAAGTAGGGATTCCCAGGGGCTCTCTCAGCACAACAGACATTGCAAATAAACATTGAGAGAAGCCTTAATATTTTTCTACTTGGACCAATTTGTACTAAGATGGAAGAATTAAAGAAGACAACAGTTCTTTAATCTTTACTTTGCAGAAAAATTGAAATATAAACAACTGACAAAGAAACATTCATTTTGCTATGCAAAATCCTCCTCTGTGAGTTTGAAATTCAGCATTAGCAGTTAAAAGCCATAAATCAAAGTGTTATATTTCAAACAATATAAGACATATCTGGAAATAAGGAAGCAGGAACTTCTTTTAGCTTTTACCTCTCTTCAGTTACTGCCTTACAACTGCAGTTTAAAAGATCCAGTTGTAAATGGAAGGCTTTCAGTGATTATTAATATGCAGATAGTTTGCCTCTGATGATATTCTTGCCTGTATTTTTCAGTTGAAGCCTACTGGATAACACAGTGTTTAGCAGGAATAACACATAATTTGTTGACCATGAAATCAGAATATCAGCATATCCACTACTTTGTTATTATGAATAAATCACTTAAAATGACACTGTGCCATTGTAGGAAGTTTGGATTCTTGGTGTTTCACATAGAATGAATTATTCCTTTGTTGATAGAATGCAGGTTATTCTAAGGATAGGAAGCAATTACTTTTGCCAATGACTAGTGTAAATAAAACGTGTAAGACTCTTCTGCTGCCCTATAAAATCATGCAGACCCTTTGCTCCTTCTTTCTTTCTTTGAGTAAGGGGAAAAAAAGGGAGTCCAAAATGATGACCCAGTTTTGTTTTGGTTGTCAGATCTTCATGTGACTCAGATAAGTGCATTGACTGAAATTGTGCTGAAGTTTATATTAATTGAAAAACTTAAATTTATTAAATTTCCCCCTTCCAAGCCCCCTACCCTACAAGATATAAATTATGTGCAGCATCATAATTTCATTAAGCTCCTAGAAAAAATGAAAAATCTCATCAAACATCATATGCTTACTCCTTTTGCAAATAACAAGGAAGATACTTTTAAAGGCAAGACAAAGACCCAGAAAAAATGATACACCTAGCATGTGAGAAAATATTATCACCTCTGTATCTTGTATTTTAAATAAATAAATTAAAAGAAGAAGAAGAAGAAAAAGAAACATTTTCTCCCATACAGGTCTTATTTTCTCTCTATCCAACCCTCTATAAGTTTTGAATTGAGAATGAAAACAAGAAAGTAACACCTTGCATCCTATGAATTAAAAATAATATCTTTCATTCTCTTTCTGCTTTACTCAGATTCTGTATCAAAATTTAGCAATGACACACTGCAGATATTGAAAAATATTCAGAGTAGTAGGATAAAAATGAATATCTTCTTAAAATAAGAAAGCTTCCCTTCTGATTTCACATCACAGTATAACTGCACAGTACCTGAGGCTATTCATTTCTGCATTATGACTTTGTTCTTATTGTGCTCCTCAGTAAATGCATTATCTTCTCAAAGTTGTTTCAAAGGAAAAAAAAAAACCAAATCCACAAAACTTCTCAATTTATATAAAAACCACCCTTTCTTATCAAAGAACACATGTTCATTTTTATTCTAAACAGGTAATTCTTTAAAGTCAGGCTAGGAACAGTGAGGCAGTGGGAAGCCATTTCATGTTATCTTTTAACACACCAATCTACTTACTGGGTTATCCTTTGTCTCCCCACTCCCCCAATAAATTAAAACTTTTATAGGAAGATTATAATATATTTAATGGACAAGGTGTTATGAACAATGAAAATGCTGAAAGTCTCTGTCACGCTTCATTGTTTAACTGTAAATAATTTAAATACAAGCAAGTTAGATAACTTTCTAGCTAAAAAAACCCAAACAAAAACCAATTAAAATGCCTGTGTTTTGTTGAGGGGTAGAGTAATTCTGGACAGTCCTCTGCCACTGGCGCAGTGCAGTTTCCTTTCACAGTAAATGATGTTGTTCTTGGGGTTGCAGAGGAAAATGTAGATGGGACTGAATTGCTGTTATTGCAGTGGGCAATCCTCAGTTTAGTGGTTAGGACATGGTTTCAAGCAATGAGTCCTGTAAAATAACTACTAGAAGGACTGAATCCAAAACCAAAGAAAACAAAAACCATCATAGTTACTAAAATATTCTAGACTTAGGGAAGTTTTCTAGGATGGATGCATAACCCAAGAAATTGCAATTTAAGAAATTCCTATGCTGGGTGGAAAATTACCGCAAACAAAATGATTGGGTTGCCAGAAAGAGCATATGAGGAATTATGGCAAGAACTGGGAAGAGTGGGAATGAAACAGAAGAGTGCTGACAGTAATATTATGTTTTTTATATCTTATGTGCAATAACTTTTAATGAAATTTAATTCATTTTGTATGATTTTATGTGTTTTCATTCTACAGCTGCATTCCAATTCCGACAAAGGTGATGGATCAGTCAAATACATTCTTACTGGAGAAGGGGCGGGGACTATATTTATTATTGATGACACAACTGGAGACATCCATTCAACCAAAAGCCTGGATAGAGAGCAGAAGACACACTATGTGCTTCATGCCCAAGCTATTGATCGACGGACAAACAAGCCACTCGAGCCCGAATCTGAGTTCATTATCAAAGTGCAGGATATCAACGACAATGCTCCAAAGTTTACAGATGGACCATACATTGTTACAGTGCCAGAGATGTCTGAAATGGGTAAGGAAAACAAATGGTGCTATTCAAGAGTCTTTTCACAAGTGCAAATGCCACATACTGTTTGTCAAAGTTATCATCACATCATTGAGTATATGTTAAATACATTGGAGTTGAGAAGACTCGTATGTTACCTGTGACATTCATAGTAAGAAAACAGTATGAAAGAAAGAGAACACCTATGCTGGTTGTAAGAAAAGAGCCACTCTTAATCTTGAATACTTTAACATACTTTTTTTGGCAAATTGTAGTTTCCATTCTAGAAACAAGATGTATTCATATATCCTCCTTTAACTGCACACTTGATGGCATTTTCTTATGTCTACTAAACAGTCTATACAATTCACAGAATTAAAGACAAGAGAACGGTAGTTTCCCAGATTATTTTAGACACATTTATCAAGTTTCTTATAAAGTGAACTGAAGTTCCAAAAGGCACCAATCTTTGGTTTTCTCTACTACATAGTTAAGGTATTCTTATTCTCTGAGGTACTGCGTTATGCTCTCAGTTTTCTTTGTTTAATACTTCTCTGATGTTGAAATTAGTTAACAATTTTCTTCTAATAGAAGAATTGGCTACAGAACTTTTACAAGGACCAAAGTGCAGTATTTGTAGGAGTAATATCATAAATCCAGGACAATGCAAACAATACATGTTTGCTTGAATTACTGCAGTGAGTGCATAGAGCTTCCAGTAAGAATATTGTGACTCTGCACAAAACCTCTTCAGCTGTCTTTGATAATTCACTGTGGCACAAAGCTTTACTGTTAGAGTAGCAGTTCATTTCGTCATCCTCTAAGCTTTTATCTCAGTTATCTCCCATTATACCAAAGGCTCTCTTAATGAGGAATTCATTTCCTTTACCATTTCCAAAAAAGCGCAACTCCATCTTTCTCTTTCTTTGGTTTTCTTTGTCTTTAATGGAAACCACTTTAATTGTTTATTTCCTTCATCTTTAGACGCATTTTATTTTCTGCTTAGGAAGAAAGATAGTGGAAAGAGATTAATATTATCTTTAAAATCAAAAGTAGCTAATGCAATAATTTTTATTTTTATTATATCAATGAATTTTTTTTTGGTTTTTTTTTCATCCTCTCAATATTGAGCATGCTTACATTAGTCATAATTCTTCAGTAATCGGAATTTGGTATTACTATTCAACTGCATCATACATGTTACTGTTTTCCAAATAATGATTTGAATAATCTGGAGTGGTATTTTGTGTTGTAAAACAGAGTGGATGATGGTAAACCAATGAAGTTTTACTGGTAAAATAGAGAATCAATGCTTATGTTTTATAAATCAAATACTTTACTGGTTGTACTTGAGGAAAATCATTAAAATATCTATTCCACAAAGCTTTTGTGTTGTGTGAATAAACTTGAATTTTCACATCCTATAATACAGGCATTCTGTTGTAGGTATATATTATATTTTCATTGCAAATTTATTATCTCTATTGTCTTTTTTCTCCTATTGATTTCTTTGTATTTGTTGCATTCTGAAAGCATTTTTATTGTCTGCAATTTCAGGAAGACTAATTCTGTTCTCTTCCACAGGATACATTCTGTGTGTCAAATTATAGATACCTCTGTCACTTCTATTAGTTCTACAATTAGAACAGTTTTTTTGACATTTAGCTATGAAGTCTATAAGTAACTGAACTTGTTGATATTATTCTGTGAAATTCTAAGGAGGCCACACTCAGAATATTTCTTCTGATTTTTACATTATCATTTAAAGATCATTCAAAGTTACTCATGCTCTGCAAACAGGTCTCATTCTAATGGCATTATTTTTGCTTTTCATTATTTTGCTTGGTTTCAGCAGCAGGTTCTTGTTTGTCTCCTCAAGATCCTAGCTGATGTTTTCCCCACCATTAGAACTTAATCTAGTTGCAAAAGCTGTAGGATCTTTATGGCTTTTTTTTTTTTTTCAAGTCACTGACAAGTAAGTACAGGAAAGTTTTGTTACTTTTTTTTGGCAAATATTAGATCACAGTTTTCACTGTGACACAAAATAAAGATACTACTTATGCTTTATGTACTATTCTGGGAGAGATGAAAGAAAATGCCTATTCTTTGCCTTCAATGAAACTTGAAGGCAGGCATTATCCTAAACTTTGTCTCAAGAACCAAGATTTATATCTGAAATTATTTCTTCTGTAAGTATGAAAAACTCAGTTACATTGAGATCTTTGTGATCTGTTTTAAGTTTATGAAATTCATCTTTATGGAAATTAAAAGAAAATAAGAAAATTTTTCAATCAGTAAAAGACTACCGTATGTGTTAATTGCCAGCTGCAAAATGAGTGAAACACTCCATGGTAAATTTTTAGTGCTGAGGTCGTTTAGAGGTGAGACTAGATCACCTCTTGATGTCCCCTTCCAACCCTAGTCACTCTGTGATTCTCTGATAAGAAGAGAATTCCAAATAAATTATACTTAAGGAATTAATAGGCACAGTAGACATTTCTGAACTTCTTTTGAGAGTATTTCAATGTGAGGTGGTCATAACTTCAGATAACTTGGAAGAAAATGATGCTCATAACTATGATTTTTATTAGAAGTGCCTATTTAACTTCATGTGTTGGGAAACTAAATCCCATTTTGTTGAATTGTTAGTGTTTTTAGACAGTACTAAGAATTACTTTAGTTAGGCAGATTATCTTTGTGTTGATTAAACTTCACTATTTTATAATTTCCTTAAAATTTTTTGTTCAATATTGTTCCATTTGAGATTTAGTAGTACAGGCAACCATGGAAAGTCATGCATAAAAATTTGCATTCTCAGCAGACATATTTTATGGAACTGCCTCATTAAACATTCAAAATTTGTCATCAGAGAGACAAATTTCAATATTCCCTTTCAGTTCTTCTTTGAGATCTAACTTCACAATTTTTTTTCTTGCAAACTATGAAAAAAAAAAAAAAAAAGAAAAAACCAAATGGAGATATTTTAAAATAAAAATAAAATTTAGTTCTCCAGTTGAATAATCTTTTTTTATTTGTATCAGAAAAAAAAGACAAAGCTTACAAAATGGTGTTCAGAGCATACAGGCATTATTTTACAGCTTTTTATAAAGCATTAACTAAGAAAAGAGAATGCCTAAAATGCAATCTCTGAAACGTAGTGGCAAAGCATATGAAATGGTAGTTGTACTCTGAATAAACAGATACTCCAGTTGGGGAAAAAGTAGTTTTTATTGCCTAGTTGGAGTGACAAAATTCTTTCATAGAAAAACTGAGGTTTTTTTCTTTCATAGTAAGCTAGTAAAGAAAGAATGGATAGTATGGGTCTGATGTTCATAGCTCTCCTGCGGTGTCCGGAGAAATTACCTTATCTGGTTACTTTTTTTTTATTTTGGACTTCTTAACACTTAAAACAGCAAGAGAGCAGTACTGTGTAATTCTCCATGTAAATCCTTCATTACACCTAATTAACAACAAAAAATTATTCTGCATCTAAATGATGCAAGTGTATCCAGAATTGTGGTTTGCCTGTCCTGCAGATGAGCCTGAATGTTGCTAACTTTGCAAGGAGTAGTTGGAAGGTAAAAGTACCCTCTTTGCCTTTTATCTTTGCAAGGCATTCTAATCTGCAGCTTTCACAAGCTGCCTTTCCTCAGTGCTCAGTAAATCAGGCAAGAGTCGGGCAAAAGTCTGGTATGGGGATATCTTATAAAATGCTGAGCGTGTTTGTGTGAGACAGTGAAGAAGCTGAGCTTCTGAAATGCTGCATTCCGCTGAATGAGAGTTTGAGGGTTAGGGTGGGAGGTTAAGTCAAAATTTGTGATTCTAAGGGTTCTTTTAGGTAGAAAGAGAACACTTTGCCTCTATTCAATACTGAATTGCTGTTATTAGATGTTTCTTGAGAGAGAGATACAGTTGTATTAGAAAATCACTGTGGAAAATTTTAGGATGCAATGGCATTCCATTCATGCTAAAATGACCCGTCAGCTGCTTATGAGAGATACTGCCTTTCACTGGTTCTGTTTCTTTTCTCTCACATGAATGAGTTACACAAGTATACTAAGATTATTTTAAAATAAGGAGAGAGAGAAAAGTCTTCAAAGGAGAGAACTATGAAATCATGATATTTCTAGTTTTTTCTTCTGAAATAGCCAATATATATTTATCAAGTTCAATGCATATCTTGATTTCTGGGGAAAAATGCTAATGGAAACTCACACTGTTGGTAACTGTTTTCCTGAAAAAAAGAAAAACTGTAGACAAAAAGGTACAGAGGTTGTCCAGCATTCTGGATAGTGAACTCTGGTAGGTGACTGACTATACAAATTGAATGGATATGTTTTGGTTTTTTTTACACGATTGCAAAATAAAATCAAATCACTGTACATCTATAATTTATTAATCTGCAGTGATTCCACAAGGTTGAACCACACAAGTTCCTCTCAAGGTAGAAATTATTTGCAAACTAGGTTACAGAAATATCTCATTACAGCATTTCAATGTGATAGACTAGCAGTGGGAAATGTCTGTTCCTGGAAGTGGCCTCTTATTCTATGTTTAGATAGCAAATAAATAGAGTTGAACTGATTCCTAGAACATTAAAAAAAAACCACAAGCTTTAATTCACATTTCTTTACCTTTCCACATGAACACAAATACAGTAGTTCAATTACTTTCATCATTAACATCTGAATAATTATGAACATACAACTAGCTCCAGCTTGATTTTATTACAATATTCAACTTCAAAGTCAACCAGGTATCCTTATACTTGGTTTGTTAAGACATTTATCTCTGAGACTGTATACACTGGGCTTTTCAGAGACCAGTAGACATTGTATTTAAGAATTCAGACACATTTGCATAGAGTTTTAAGTCTCCAGTAGAGATAAAAAAAGCAGGTCTTGGTGTCCAAGTTAGCGTGGTATAAATGAATGAAGAGTTTCTCAAAGAGAGTAGAAACCAAATTTGTGAAGGCTTGCATGCTTAGTTTGCTGGACCTGAAGTGAGACTCCATGACTTTACATACTTCTAATTCACGTGTACACGGAGGGTGTGCACATAAGCAAATGTTTCTGTGCAATAGAAATTGATCTAAGAGGCTGAATAACTGTAACTGAGAAACAGATGTCCATGGCATATGTATTTATGAAATCTTATTTTAGATTAGCTCTTGCCTGGTCTCTAAGACTATGTGCCTATTAGCAGTCAGAATAAATCAGATGTGCTGCTAAAGCACAGCTCGTGGTTTAGCTGCTTCTCAAGAAATCTAGTTAGCATGCTCTGAAACGGTTCTATAAGGCAAATCTAAGTGGAACAAGTGAAGGAGATCAGGGGTTTCAATTGAAAACATACTTCTCCTCCCCACTAAATGTGAAATTGAACACCCCAGAGTGGATGCGATAGCTCAGTGGTTAATTTAGATGAGAATCTGCTTTCAGATGCAGAGTTGCATGACAGCAGCCGGTTCTGTTATTATTATTATGGTATTTTAATGCTGGACCAAGGAGCCTGTAGAAAGTAGTGTCTGCATAAAGACAAATAAATAGAATGAAATCCGAGCTTTATTAACTCACCATCTTACACTTACTGATTTCTTATGGAAGTGTTCGGCATTGATAGTAAAGATTCATCATTACATGCCTTAAAAAATGCACTAAAATGAAAAATCACTTGTCTCCATTCTATCTGTGCAGTACTTACACATTTTATTTTCTCAAGAGGGTTGCTCATAACTTATTCCACATAGTGATATGCTAGAAACTGTGATTTTATTCTTCTAGTGGTTGTTATTACTAGCATAAAAAATAATTGTCTTTTGAACTCACCTTTCTAATTTGCATCCCCAACCAGGTTCTAGTAGTTATTTCATTCCTTCCGACATCTAGATTTATTTACTCATTTGGCAACTTTTATTCATTTGGGGGCATTTATACAAGTTATTTTAAATACTTCAACATTAATTTTTATTGAGGATGAAGAGAATTCTGAAGTCCATAAATCTGTGTTATTTAGAAGTCAATATCCAAGTTTGAGATCTATGTGTGCAACATAAGTAAATATGCATGCCATGTAGTTACTATTTATGTTTACATCACTGTAGTTTCTATTTAAGTTTGTATGTATGTAATCAATTAACAAATACATTTATACAGACAATATTTTTTTCAAATTAGAGTAACTATTTATCCTTTAAAAATGATATGATGATAACAGAGAAAATGTTATTAATCTCTCAGTTTTAGAAGTTTTAGAAAGTGAGGACTTTAGAGATTTTTTTAAATTGTATTTGAAAATATTTGTCAGAAAAATTCATTTCTTGCAAGTTAATGCTTGTTTTCCTGTATATGCAGGTACATCTGTTCTACAGGTGACAGCCACGGATGCAGATGACCCCACATATGGAAACAGTGCCAGAGTAGTGTACAGTATTCTTCAGGGACAGCCATATTTCTCTGTTGACCCTAAAACAGGTGGGTATTTTATATTTCTGTTTATATGATTTAGCTATGTTTATATGATTTAGCTAATATGTTGCAGTTAAATCTGGTAGGTGAAATGCAAATATACGCAGTGGAGATTATGTGGACTTTATTTTCTTATTGTTTTTGTATGCTGCTTCTTGCTTTAGCACTATGAAATTTCTAAGTTATGTTTTGCTGCACACTAAAATGAGCCTGCTGTGTACAGAATTAATTCTGTATCATGTCATGATGTGAACCATTCAGCCAAACTGGAATAGCACTCTTTCATCTTTTCAAGCCTCTGTTTAGAAAGGGACTCAAGTATGCCTAACACATTATGATTTTCAATGCTTTGGGTTTTTTGCCTGAAGGATAGGCTTGAGAGGATTATTGGATGTGTGCTTCAACACATATACAATAATAAATTGTTATAATTTGTGTTTTTATAAAACTGCAGGATTGCCATTTAACTGAAAATTCATTCTATGTTTTGAGAAGTAGAATGAACTGAAATATTTATGCTAAACTCTATGCATCACCCTTTTTTTTCCTTTTCCACAAAGTGTAAGTTATTTATAATGTATCCAAATTGTTTTATTTAAAGTGAGGAGAAATATTTTTTGAGGATGGGAGTTGTTACTAGTTTGTGATTTTTTCGAAGACCATTATTATGATAATTATATTGACATGATTATACAATTTTAGTATGCATTTCAAGTCCTCAATAATTTTTAAATATAATTTAAGAAAATACATTTTTATATAAATTTTTTAACTGTTTTTTCGCTGTCTATATCAAAGTTTTAGTACTGAGGGGGGAAAATAAAACATACTGAACAATGTACTTTTCACTAGTTAACTGCAGGGAATAATTATGAATTTTTAAATGTGCTGAAGTGAAATAAGTATAGTGTAAATAGTTTTCATTTTATTGTTTTTGCATATAAGTTTCTTGGCTTGTGTTCACTGATCTCTGTGATACTTGGAAGTGTACCCTGGTTTCGTTACAAAAGAATCTGTGCTGTCTCAGAGAGCTTTGAGGTTATTACTGCTTTGATTAGGAGACCAGACTGTGATCCTCCAAGAAAGGTCTGTCTCAACCTAAAATATTCTATAAATGTGTGAGCTCATGTTAGAAAGGCCTAGAATGGAAAATCAATGATAAAGTCCTCCTGCTCCCCTTGCCCTTATGATATTTAGACATATAACCCTGTTCATATTTCTAAACCTTTTTGGGCACTCTCAGGCAATGGGCTGCATTTTTTATTTTTATAGTTGTGTAGAACTTGTAGTCTGGAGGTGCTGTTCAGTCAGTGAAGAATCATAATGGATATTCTCTGTATTAAGTCTCTATCATACAATAAATAGTATTGCTGTAATGAAACAACAGATGGTAGTGTATTTTCACTCCTCAAGCCTTAGGCTTTGACAGGGATTTAATAATGCTTTATGAACTTAAACTCTTCTTGATATATGTCTAGAATATGAAAATTATTCTGATACCATAATCTATGAAAGTGTGAAAATGAGGTAAAGAGTGCAAAAGTAAAAAAAAAAGGGAGAAAGCTTTTGCTTTTATAAGTTGCCTTTTTATAATTGTAGAATAGCAGTTAATTTAATTTGGCACGATAAAAAGGGAAGAAGGGGAATACTGGAAAAGATGAGAAAGTCTTAAAGAATAGAGTTTTTCGCTATGAAATTTCACTTTGAATTTTTTGGGTTTAAGACTCATTATTTAAAACATCACTTCTGAATTTGCACGTATTTCTGTGGCCTACTTTTCTTAATACCTTAATTGTTCAATTCCACCTTCACTATACTTTATCTGGAAGTCTTCTGAATTTACACTTACATGCCCATTTCCTTTACAACAAAGAAGGTCTAGAAGAGAGAAAAAGGCAAAGAGAACATCCCAAAATTAATGACTGAATGTTGTTTATGAAGTCTAAAGATCTCGCATCATGATCAGTAAAGTTTCTTGAAGATATCAGAAACAGATACCAAGCCTCTAGTGCGAATTCTCATCTTAAAAAGTCTACTACTTCTAGCTTAATACTGCCTATACTTGGTTTTAAACAACTTAATAGCTGAAGACTTTAAAGTTATGGATTTTTAGAAGCTTAGGTTAGAATAGTTTAAATAAGATTATAGAATAAAGCTGTAGAATTCATACATTTAAGTTATAATAAGGGAAAAGCACCAAATTACAGACTCTGAAGTAGGAAAAAAGTGTGTTATTGCAAGAGGAACAGCTTTTTCAGCTTATCTGATAAAAGGCTCTTCACATGCTCAAAGTGAGGCAGAGGTGTAGTGCAGGGAAGTATAACCCCCTGTCCTAAATAGAATGGAGCCTGAGCTCCTTCTAGGGTATTCCCAGGACAGCTTCAGTCCTATGGGCCAGGACTAAAACCTATCATGAGGAATCAGAAGGAGTCATGCCCTGATCAGCCTTCAGACTGAGAATGCTACTGCAGGACTGTGGGACATTATGAGATGCAGAAAAGAATGGGATCATGTAGACTTACCCTTGATATCTAGAGGGAGGACCATAGTCAGTGAAAGGACGATTGAGATGGAGCAGGGACAGAAAAGCAAGAGAAAATGGAGAAGTAAGAGGATAAAAGGGGCCAGACATATGCAAACGGACTTTGCTCAGCACTATTATTCGGCCATGTCCTGTCCTGGATTAGCAGTCTGTTCTGTGCTTTTTTATGCTCCATTTCTAGCTCCATTTCCTGAGGAAAAGGTGTCACTCTTGTATGCATGTGAGCATGGAGATTTAAGTGCTAGCAGCTGGAGCAGAACAATGAGTGAAAGTGGTCTGTGTGTCTGGTCCAGCACAGGAAAATGCAGACTGTGTGTACTACATGAGTGTCTATGCCAGTATGGTATTACTACAGGGTCTCAGGCTGCAATTGCCAGCCAACTGGATGAGTGGTTTAGGTGTTGGATATCCATTTGGCCAACAGTCCAGACCAGAAAGCTTGGGAGTCAGCTGTTAGAGCAGCCAAGACCAGTGCAGAGCTACTGTATGATATGTGGCTTGAGAGCTCTGTTTGTAGCTGTGTATCTCTGTGCATGAAGCAAGGGGAGACCAGGGAGCCAGGGAGCCAGGACCCAGCTGGATGGCATTTGGAACTGAGGGCCAAAGGGGTCCAGGTACTGTTACTGGATGTAATCAGTGTGTAAGGCTGTGGGGAATCAGTAAGCACACTGGATAGAGAGATGTGTGACCATGTCCAGGGTAAAAAGGGTGTCTGTCCCTGGAGCTGGAGGGCAGCTGCAGGCCTCAGAGTTGAATGTTCAGGGGGCATCAAGTGCAAAGTCCAGGTGCTGGCTACTGGCTAGATCAAGTGCAGCAAGTCACAGGAGCAATACATGTTGAGTTTGTGAGCATATTTCTAAATAGAAATCATCCTTCCTTCTGGTCAGCTGGAGAAGAATGAGGCTGTTTGTGCTGTTTATGTTTGGATGCTGAGCCATCCTATTTGTGTGTCACCTGTTGCGTGTTGCATCTGTGTATGTGCCTTGTGGGAACACTGCTTGACCTCACATTGCTTCTGAATCATGGATTAAAAATAGAGAGGCGCAGCAACCTCATCTCCATCAGGCTACCAACAATCTAGTTTATCAATTGATTGGCTCTAGGACCTCTGTTTTGTTTTGTTTTCCCCTGGGGAAAAATTGTGAATTCTCTGCATAGAAATTTGCTGCAAATATATAATTTTTGCTGTGAATGTCAAAACTATTTCCCATGCATAACCTAAAGCTTTAAGACTTTCAAAATTCTTTCATATTAAACATCTTCCTATGAATTGCTCTGTATTTGTGTTTATTAATTACTTTTTGCAATTAGCTGTGGAGTCTAAAAGTAACAAATTATGTAAATAATTACCTGAAATAGCATCTACTGATTACTATTTTTTTTCCTCCCCAACTGCAGAAAAACACTCTGCTGAAATTTTATAAATAAGAATGTACTAAGAATGGTGGCAAAAGAGAGAGAAGGAGTCAATGTCTAGATCTTATGTATATTTGCAAAAATTATGCATATAGGATTGTACATTGTCTTAAATAAAAATATTCAGGGAACTCCAGAAAACATGAAATACTTATATTTTTAGAGTATCATTAACTTCTCTGTAAAGAGAAAAAAACCAAAAAGTTTAGTTTTCAGTGAACAGCAGTGCAAATATTTTCTTCAGATACTTAAGGGTTTAGTACGGTTCTCCCTTTTCCTACTCCCACCTTTTCAGATATACATTCCCCCCGCCCCCCCACTACCTGTCTTCAAACTTTGGGCATCTTTTGAAATGCCCAAATGCACATGAAGTCTTTTTCCTGTGAGTTTGAACCACACATCCAATATTCCATTTTTCCCAAACCTTGAGGGCTTTTGATCCATAAACTTGATCTAGGATTGATCCTTGCTCATTCTTTGCTTAGCCAAGTGTAGTTCATCAACAGCAACAGCCAGCATTTGATGGCTAACCCAACCCCATGAACTCTTTTGTTTTCTGAGGAAACCTCAAATTAGACCATGTGATTTTTGTTGCAGCTATAGCAGTCCACTTTCTATTGCTACATGGTTTGGGAATGAAAGTGAAACCTGTAGTCCAATTCCACTGCTTACATGGTAAATGCTATCTGGAGTATGTTAGTTCCACACAGCTCTTCCCAGGTAAATCTTTCTGAACCAAATATACAGAGTTAAGTATTCTGTAGAACATGTCTTTTCAAATCAACAGTTCTGCTGCAACTGTTATAAAATAAGAGATAAAACCTTGATTCATTGCAGGTTTGAATTTAAGTATAGACATTGGCAGGACAGGAAACTCATTTGTCATTTAATTGAATGTGGAAGAAATCTCATGTATCTGTATTTGTAATATTTTGCTGTTGCAGCAAAAATATTGCAAAGATCTTAGTCGTATAAGATTGTTTGGTGGTTTTTATTTTTTTTTTTATTTTAGGATATTGAATAGTAGATAAATGTTTATCAAAGAATGCCACTGCGAATTAGTCCAGGCTAATCATGAAGTGTGAGAGGAGTGTCAATCTCCTTCTGCTTTCTGACTTCACAGGATATCAACGATAGCTTCAAGGATCCCTACCAGAAATTACCTAGTCACTGATTATCTAGTTTGATTCCTGACTGAGAGAACAATAAAAATGGTAAACATAGCCAGTGACTGAATATATGCCTGCAAACATACAGATGAGCCTCATAAACACTGATTACCCACCCTGAAAGTTTGAGACTTTTGTCCACATCTGTAACTATTCTTAGACATTTTAAAAAGTTCATATGGGAATGCAAATTTTGTGGCATTATAATAATTTGATTGTAATCTTAAAGTTGCATGTGTACTCTGCAAAACAAGGAAAATATATTGTTTATTAAGTTATTCCCAAGTTAAATTCTGCTAAATAAGCACAAATACTTGCAAATATTATTAAGCAATTATCTATTAAAATAAAGTTCTTTTATTGGTGAGATATTAACTATTAGAATAATAAATTAGGGCCTACTGCTTCTCCTTAAAATAGACAAGATAATTTATGTTGATATAAAGACGAATAAACCTTTCAGTTCAAAAAAGAAGAGCTCTTTTCATGCTTTAGCAGAACAGCCTTCCATGGTATTCCAGATAAGAATCTACTCTTCTAATTGAAATAATGATATTCCATGACCATGTCCCTGCGTACATAGCAAATTATATCAGTTAAGAAAATAATTTCAGAAATCGATTTCTGCCACTTTCTTGAACAAGCATCCTTATTTTTCCTATTAAGAATTCTTGCTTTTTAGTAGAAATGTCTTTCTTAGTGACATCTGTTTAAAATGAGCATGTTTACTAGGGTATGCGATTCCTTGCTGAACTGCAGGTTAATCCCTATTGGACTGCTAAGTAAAAATGAGAATGAAGTGTGTTTAGCTATTGGCTTTCTGCTCAGAGGCTTTAAAAGACCTTACAGTGCTATAACAGTATCTTATGTAAATTGAATGCTTCTGCTCTGAAGGAATAACTTATGACAGCTCCCAATATCCACAATTAAGACACCACAGCCAGTTTCTGTGTTCCTGTAGTGGTCCTAAAGTGAATTTAAGATTATCTATCACAGTTTTTTGCTCATAGACTTTAAAACTGTAGTTGGACACCATGTGTGAAAAGGACAATGAAGCAGGTGAAGGGCCTGGAGCACAAGTCTTATGAGGAACAGCTGAGCGAAATAATGTTGTCTTATCTGGAGAAAAGGATGCTCAGAAGAAACCTTATTGCTCTCTAAAGCTGCCTGAAAGGAGGTAGAATATAGAAAGGTGGAGGTCATCTCTCCTCCTAAGTAACAAGTCATTGGACCAGAGAAAATGGCGCAAAGTGGCCAGGCAAAGTTTAGGTTAGATATTAGGAATAATTTACTGTATTTTCATGACTGTATGGTGCACTTAAAATCCTAAAATTTGATTGAAAGCTGAAGTGCGCCTTAGAATCCTGTGTGCCTTATATATGAATCTTGAGTATTGAATGGATCTCAAAACAATTTCTGTTTCACATTGCGCAGCAAACATGAATCTCGCAATCAAATGACTGTGAACAGGCACGTTGGGGGTTGGGATTTTACTTTTTCCCTCTGTGGAGAATTTTTTCCTATTATCATGCTAAGGAACCTGGCAGGGCTGCTCCCTTAGCTTTTAATTGCTCAAGACAAACATGACAGGTGGGTGCTGTCTTGATGGCTCAGTTGCTGGGGGGATTTGAGGGGTCAGGGTGGATGGTCGTGGGTTCCTTTTTTTTCCTTCCGGTGGGGAGGTCACTGGCACTTCCCGGCCCAAATGTGGAGGAGAGAGGATTTTTCTCTGTGGTTGGATCTGCCCTGGACCCCGGCACTGCTACCGCCTCCTGCTTCTGAGAACAGCACTGAGCACCAGGACATAAATGGTGAGCGGAGTCTTCCTTCACCCTTCTCCCTTCTGGGAAATGGCCCTGCTGCCTCACGTCCCTGCTCCTGCTGCTGCTGCCACGGCTGTGAGGGGCCCGCCCTGCTCTCACCGGGACCGTGTGGAGAAGAAAAGTGTGTCTGCGACTGGAAAAGGGACTGAGTTTTGTTCTGTTTTGTCGCTTTTTTCTTTTTTTTTTTTTTTTTATAACTGATGTTTTTCTTGTTTGTCTTGTAGATATATCAGTAAAGAACTGTTATTCCTAAAGTCACACCTTTGCCTGAGGCCCTCTTAATTTCCAAATTATAGTAAACTGGGAGGGAGGGGATTTCCACTCTCC
>VRYO01001463.1:75810471-75868183 GCA_009812075.1 Sialia sialis | reverse complement strand
ATCTGTGTTGCAAAAAAAAAAAACAAAGTGCACCTTATAATCTGGTGTGCCTTATATATGAAAATAGTTTGAAATTTTACCGTTAACTGACACTGCGCCTTATAATCCGGTGCACCTTATGGTTGTGAAAATACGGTATTCACCAAAACGGTTGTCAAGCATAACATTTTGTCAATGACACATTCTGCTTGAGCTAGATAAGGAGATATCTGTGATGAATCAGAATTTTACATGTGCTCGCATTGCAGAACACTTGTTTATAGTTATTGGTAAAAATTCCAACTTAATTATATGTGATTAGTTTCTACTCAGTATCGAGGGGAGGTCCCAGTGAAGAAGCAATTTGAAAGTTTAATCATTTTAATGAATGATACATTTTTCTAAATGTGTGTAGGATTGAAATAACCTCATTTTGTGTATGGGTACTGAAATTTTATCTTCAAGTTCTAAGAACTGTATTTCATATTCAGGTTTTCATATGTTTGATTTCCCTCAAGGAATTTCTGGAATGTTGTAACAGAAATTACATCTCTACTATAGACCTTTCCCAATGTCTACACTACATTGACAAGAGGATCACTAGAAATTTGTAACAGTCTTGGCTTTTCTAATTCCTCTAGGTACTGTACAGTGCACTTCTCCATTCCTGAAGGAAGAGAAATATGTGCTTCATCTAGAAATATTGTCATGAACACTTGTTTTAGAGTGTCATCTGTCAGCTCTCAGCTAAGAGTAAATATTGTAATGTCTTTTGCTTTCAATTTTAAGTAAATATTGGATTTTCTACACCTACAGTTTTGACAATTAAAAAAACAAACTTCTCTGAATAATGGACATAATTCTCACAGTTTTCTTTTGTGTTCAAAATATTGATATACTCTTACAGTTTTCCCAAGAGTCATTTGAAGAATAACTCAGGCCATCAGACAGACAGAACAATCTGCTGTTTCTTTTAGATTTCTAGGGACTCCATTTTGGAACAGTTAGAGACTTCAGTGGGCATTGGTACAACTAAAAATCTTGTTGCTTAGACCTTGTTTTCCATTATCATGGAAACAATGCAGGAAGTTCTTTGCTAATCAAAAGAGTACAAAGATGAGGAACCAAATATTCTGTTCAACCTAGCTCAGTTTCTCTTAGGATGACTAATGTTTGCTGGTAAATCACCCCTCTTATGTGTCTTTATTTTCATCATCAACCTCCAGGAAACTTTGTGTTGTACCTGCTGAAGCAGGCTTTGCAGGGCACAAGATGGATTAGTCAGTCATCAAGAACAGTGTTCTGACACTATGTTTTCTTTGCTTGATAGCTACCAATACTTTCTTTCCCAGCATCCGCCATATCAATAAAAAGGGCAGGCATAGGAGGCAGACAAGCTGGGTAAAAAAGATTGCCTCATGTTCTAACCTTGTTTTTCTTCTCCTATGAGATGACCCATGTATTTTGGAGATTGAGTTCAGAAGCTGGAAAGAAATAATTCCTTGGTTTTTCCTCCTCTGTTCTTGTTACTCTTTCCCCATCTGCTAGTGTGAACAATTACTGTGGAAAATCTTTGCTGCTCTTCAGCCACAAGTTGTTCTCAAATAAAAAAAAAATCCCTGACAAGCCCTTTTCCCCCCTAAAAAACCCCAAGCATTAATTGGCAATTGGCAAGTTCCCCGATTATAATATCATCTTGGCTTCCTAGATAGAACTGCTGTACCATATTCTTTTCATTGGTAGACATGCTTTTATTTATATATGTATATATTTTTAACATTTCATCTCTAAACATACATATTTTTCCACTTAAAACATAATGATATCTTAATCTGGCTAAGCCTTGCAGACAGCTCAGCCACATACAGCCTCTTACTCACTCCCCACGCAACGCGATGGGGGGGGAGAACAGGAGTGATACAAGTGAGATAAAGATATTTTAACAGGGAAGGTAAAAGTCATGTACACAAGCAAGGAAAAGCAAGGAATTAATTCACCACTTACCATGGGCAGATGATTATTCAGCTCTCTCCAGGAAATCAGAGCTCCACCACACATTACAGTGACCAGGGACAGCAAATGCCATAATTTGGAGTGCCCTTTCTTTGTGATTTCATATGATACGGGATGTCCTTTGGGTCAGCTCTTCCAGCTGTGCCCTTTCCAAGTTCCTTGTGCACCCCCCAGACTTCTCAGTATGGAGTGGTGTGAGAAGCAGAAAAGTCTGTGTTACTGTAAGCAGTACTTGACAAGGCTAAAACATCCCTGCGCTATTAGCACTGTTTGTGTCATAAATGCAAACCAGAATGAGCTGGTATGGAGAAAATTATCTATCCCAATCAGGACCAGTACACAGCACTATTTTGATTTGTGCTACCAGACTGAAAGTCCTGAACTAAAAGCAGTGATACATGCATGATCATGTAGGATAGTTTTCTGTTGCCACATCCTTTACAGTCTTTCTCTTAGAAATAAAATTGCTCTCTGTTAAAATTCTTTACTTTTGCATTCTATTAGACATTGAAAAAAGGTTCCTAATCTTAATGTTCATTAGACTTGGCTTTTCATACTTCTAGACATTCACATCTTTTCAGAGGTACTGAGGACTATAAGGAGTTTGTGCTATTTTAAAGGTCTAAAATACCATGCTGTAGCTATTAGAAAAGTTTAATAACTTGATATATTGGAAGTGCCTGTAAAATGTCTGTTTTTGCTAGAATAGAGCTATTTTTATAAACACATGTTTATCTCAGCGTCTTTGAACTTTACACAAGAGGGATATGAACCAATAATATCTCTATTTTTAAACAAGGAAGGCTTATTCATCCAAAGTATGAAAATTACATGTGTGATAAAAATTTGCTTAATTTTAGGGAAAGGGAATTAATAAGATTTCACCCTAAAGCAAGCATACATTACTGTAGTGTTTAGCTCAGCTGGGGTGAGAACCAGGACACTGACTCAAAGGATTAATGCACTAGACTGTTTAAAGGCTCTAACCCAAAGGACCAGTCCACATGTTGACAGTACTTTTACAGATCAGTCCTTATTGTTGTGAAATAAACTGGTGACTTTATTCTCTTAAATTCAACTAACAGGTGTCCTTTTTCTAGACAAGGGGTTGTTATTTATATCTCTAGTTCTAGAAGAAAGAATCACCAAGGCATTGAAAAATTCTCCCTACATACATCCTTAAAATTTTGGCTAGGGAACTGAAATGAAAATATAGAACCAGGCATTAAGTTTAACTTCACAGGGGTGTCCTACTTTGTATTTATCTTTCCTTCTTGATCCATATTTCCCTTTTGGAGTTTAATTTTCCTTTTCACAAACTGTTATTAGTATTGCTATAGTAGAGGATAATAATTTTAGAAATGCAGTTAAAGGTGACAATGAAACTTTGCAGTTGCAGTGAAAATGAGGCAGAGTCATTGAGGTTCTATTACAGGGGCTGTTATCAATTGTTTTGGTAATGTTAAAATGCCTGCTGATGGTTGGTGATACACTAGTTATATATAGTTTTAAAGGATTTGATTTCTTGCAGTTCTGGTTTATGTTGCTTTAGTTTATTTGGTTTATTTTTTGTGGGGTTTTTTTTGTTTGTTTTTTGTGTTTTTTGCTGGTTTTTTGATTTTGTTTTTTTCAGATATACTATGCTAAGAATGTTATTGCTTTGATAATAAGCTTCAGTAAGGTCACATTTCTACCTTTCATATTCTGATTTTGTGATATGAATTCACATTGGAGTGTGACCAGTAGTCACCAATAGTGGTAGACATATGAATATAGAATATGGAATATGGAATATAGAATATAGAATATAGAATATAGAATATAGAATATAGAATATAGAATATAGAACTTGTTGAGGATACTGTTTTCTTTTACATACATTTTATTAATACTTTTTAAAAAATGTCGTGCTCACAAATCCTGTGATTCAAAAACATAGCTACTCTCAGAATTTATGAATAATCTACATTAGATCAATAAATATGCAATGCATCTGTTTTGCAATTGCAATGCATCAATCTCATCTCTTAGAACAAGCACACATTTTCAGTTACAATTTGAGTAATTGTGTCTGATAACATCTAGCCTTGTAATAAACCAAACAGAACAACTAGTATGATGACAATGATTTGCCAAAGATTATGTATAAAGAAAATGCTCCCCAAGAAATCTTAACCAGAAAAATAATGCATCTCCAGTTGAGATGCTACCCAAGAAAAACTGAACAAACACTTCGTAAAATAAACACAACTTCTATATCTATCAGCTATGGATGTGAACAAACAGGAACAACATATCTATGAACTGGTTTTACACCAGTTTTACACCAGTGATAACAACCAAGATGGCATTTGGGGACTTTTGTAATTCAGTTCATATCTGATGTGAAAGGGAAAAAGCAAATACTTTCAGAAAACACCAAGAAACTTGCGATCTATCCGGTAAATTCAACATTTGCCAGTTGTGTGACAGCATTTGTCTTTTTTTGAATATTCAACTTTGCCACCTTCAAGCCATCAGTGCCTGTGCAAGTGGGGAATGCAAATCCTTGCAATAAAGTTAGTCCATTTCCCTTTGGTGATCTCCGTCTTTTCTGAATGTGCTTCAGAGCGTGTTTTCATTCCCTTGCTGACTATATCAAGACCAGGAGCAGCAGCAGAAGCAGTACAAGTAGGCTTTCCCTGGTCTCTAAGCGCCAAGACTGAAGATAGGCTCTGATCAAACTCAGTAACCAGCAAATTTACTTCATATCTTCTTAACTTCCTTTATGAGTTGCCATTATATTTTTAAATTTAAAATTTAGGGGAGATTATACCAAATTTCCTGGGACCTTGTAACTGTATTTCCAGTAGAGGTTTTTTTTTTTTTTTAAATTTATCTTTGTTTACACTTCAATTCTGTGAGTTGATTTGTGAATGAGAGTTAAGAGTGAGTAAGTGAGTGAGTGATTGAGTGAGTTACTTGATTTGGCTTTTTCCAAGAGTTAGGTTAGTCAGCATGTGTCAGCCTGGCTGAGGTGGTCTGTCCCTGTCCCCAAGGAGGTGTCAAGGCCTGGGACTGGGGATTCTCCAGTGCTCCTGGCTGGGGGAGCAGCAAGCTGTGGCTGCCAGACCCTGCCATCACCATCCTAGACTCCCTGTCACCTGGCCTCTCGAAGCTGCCAGCCCCTCTGGTGCCCCGACTGTTGCAAGTGCCGTTGGCAACAAAATTCTGTAAGGTGCATGTTTTTCTTCACATTTTAAAACCCATTTGCAAAACCTATCCCTCAGTCAAAAAACTCCCAGAGCTTCTCCAATTTGCAGTCAGTACATTCCTTATGCAATATTTTAAGCATTGGATAAAGCCCCTGAAAATTCTCATTCTAGAAGAGGCAGAAGCAGATCTGAGTTCACTACCCATTGCAGAGGAGTAAGCTCTGTCTGCAGTCTATAATTTAGCTCCTAAAGGAAGTAATTTTTTTCTTTTCACAAAATTTTGTCTTGTTTTTCTCTTGGTACACTCTTCAGGATTAAAGCATGAAATTTTTTATTGTATTTATGACCATGATTTAATATTAAAACATTCTAAAGTTGCTGATCCTCTTTCTATTTCCTTATCTGTCCCTTATTTCCATACTATTTCCCTAGCTAGTTCTCAGTATTTCTGTTGCATAGCATTTTCATAGCATGCCTATGATGTTTTCAAGGAAAGGTTCAATTCATCTCTAACATTAGGAAAGGTGCAAAAGTAGAAACCTGCCTGGAATTTGGTAAAGCATTTGCAGTCCCAGAAACAGATATAGCTATCATGGGAGCAATCCTAAGGGAAGCAGGTAGATTAAATGATATTTTATTCTCTCCCAAACTCTTCTTTCAAGAAATACATTTTAGTTCAATAGATTGCATATGAAAATGTTCAAATGGAAAAGGCAACAATTCCCTATATATCTAACCACCATGTCAGTTAGACTTCACTTTACTTGAATTGAAGAGGAAAATACAATGAGGGACCTCAGAAGCTAAGGCTGTTTCTTCCTCAGAAATCTCTCCAATTATGAGGTTTTCTCTATTTTCTTTGTCTACAACATGAAATGGCAATAGCTGGTAGCACAGTGAAGATCCTTTCACTTGGATGGCTTTCCCAAGTCAAGGCTTTAATCCACTTGTAATCAGTTCTGATTAAAAGTTACTTTCATAGTGAAATGAATTAAGCATCTGTAAAAATAACTGCTTCAGTGAAAAACACAATTGTGTTTACTAGAGTAATCCTTTGTGTTTGCTTAAATAGTCTTCTGTGCTCTAAAGAGGAATCCTCCATTTTCAAAGTGCACATCTTTATGGTAAATACTTAGTTTACTGTGCCCTTTTGAAGAAAATAAAAAAAAGAATACTGCTTTAAATTAGAAAAATCAAGCAAAGCTTATCCTGTTATTTAGCAGAACTTTGTACTTCTATATAATCATGCTTCTGGATTTTTCCTTATAATCCTCTGGTTTAGTAGGTAGATTAGATTTGCTTCAAGTGTGATACTATCTCCAAGAGATTCTCAATTTTCCTGATTATATATTAACTATTGCATTTTCTGATTTTGAAAAACAATGATGTAATATACCATTTTTTTTAAGTACTCAATTTTTTTTCTTCTGACCTCAGATTTGCATACTGCAGTACATTCTCCAAAAGTTTCAAAATACTCTGGTAAAACAGCAGTTGCAATGTATGCTGAGCTATTAGAAATAATACAATACATTAAAAAATGCAATAGATAGCACGTATCTTTGAATTCTTCTTTGTAATTGCTGCTATGGCAAATGATTAATTATAAAGCTATAAATTGCTGATGTAAAAGCCTCCTTTGTGCCTCATTCATGTAAGAGGGTAAAATAATCATTGGAAAAACTTTTTTTTCTAATTGTGATAGATTACTGTTACACTACGCCATTGTTAAAAATTTTAATATAAATTTAAAGTACAAAACCCCTCAATTTTGTATTCAGCATGCTGATTTATTTATTTTGTGACACTATCTTCTTGTTCAGCCCCTATCCTGTTAATTCTGGAAATTAAGAGTGAGCACAATGTAATATGATATACTTGTAGTACCAATGAATTTGGAATATATGTAGCAGTTTTTAAAATACTGTTTCTTTACACAGGTTTTGGATATTCGTCATTCTTGTAAATTCTGTATTTCTGCTTTTTTGAGGTAGAATCTTCTTTTTTGCTGGTAGTTTTTTCCATAATATAGATCGTGCAAGTGGATTTTTTGATATGGACTGCTGAAAAAGATTAAACAAATATACGTAAAATCAACATCTGTCAATTTTATAAAATTTTGAAACATCATTTTCTGGAGTTGCTTCTTTTCAGAGCAGATGTAAAATGGCATTCTTTAAAAAGAAAAAAAAAAACAAAACGTTGCTTAGTCTGTGACTTTTTGGTATGTGGTGATACATATTTACCATCCATGTGTTTCTCTTCAGATACATTATTCTTTAAAGATATGAAGAGTTATAAATATCTAAGACCCTCAGATATATTTCATTTGAAAGTGTTAATCTAGTTTCACAGGAGTTTTGTCCACCTGGCAAGACTTTAGGAACACCCTAACCTCGACAAATCTCTGTCGTGGGTTATCTACTGTGTTCATCAAGTACTGCATTAGGTTGCCTGTCAAAATCTAATAAGATTTTTTTTCTTCTTGATTCATTTTCAGTTTATAATACAACAGCCATTGACAAATGACAGCCACAACATTATGTTGGTTTTAATTTTTTCTATTTTTCCCTCTGGAGATCCTTTCTTTCTGATGGGTATCCTCAGGGTGAATTTCAAGGCCTCAAAATTAAAAATGGTTCATGTAGCTGCTGACACATATTCACAGGCAGAAGCAGAATAACAAATCAAAATCAAATGTCCTTTGCATTTTCTCTTAAGTCAGACATTTTACTTAAAAGATCCTAAATTATTAGTGAAAATTTTATTTTTAATAGGACTGTACTGCATGGTAAGAATATAGAAAGCAATAGGTCAAAAACTAGCAGTGTTTTTTAATTCATGTTAGCTTTAGGCTTTTTAATCTAGTTTACATTTTCTCTATATTACTATCTATCTTGTATTGATTGCTAGGAATTTTGCGTCATTTATTTTATGACAAATGGCATTTCCTTGTAGAGCATGAGTTGAAATACTGATTGGTGCAAATATGGAGAGGAAAATTTTTTTTTATTACAGGATGTAGGACTTGGAAGAACATCTTGTCACATGCCTTTTTCAGTACTTGAAACTTCTGTGGTACTTTTAAAATCCAGCCAGTGATGTTGTCCGTGCTGCAAGCTGCCTGTGGCTCAACAGAATATCAGAGCACCTATCTCCAAGAGGGCCATAGTTAATCTCAATTCACTTTATACTTGGGGCTTTCTCCCAGGCTCACTCAATTTACATGTACATAAGGACAGCCCAGAATATTCTAAACTGTTAGTGTCCTCTGGCCACATCCATACCTCCTGTCCTCAGGAGCAAGCAGGGTCTGAGGGCAGAGACTTCTGAATGGACCAACCAGACTTTGAACTGGTGTTCCCTGCAGCTGTGGGCTTTTGTGGACATTCTGTGCTCCCAGACCCTGCCTGGTACATAGTGAACAGAAGAGCAGAAAAAGGCTTTGATGGCATTTTTCTTTTTTGACTAGTTGAAGTGGAAAGAGACAGGTCATGTTCAGATCTTAAAGGTCTTAAGATCATCAATCTTAAAGGTCTCTAACCTTCATGATTCTAGCATTCTATGTTAGCATTTGTTTGTGCTGGCCAATTTCTTATAACATGGACACTGAAACATCTATACATCAAATGGCAAGAGAGTCTATCTGAGGATCACTGGTCATCAAATCCATGATAAAAAGGGTTTGCTTTCTGGTGATAATCATCTTGGTGCCTGTACAGCACTGCAATATCATCTAGTTCCATAGGAAGCTCTTCTGATTTCCAGTCCAAATCAGTTTCATATAGATTTAATTTCACAGCAATAGATAGATAGATAGATCGATAGATCTATAGATAGATGGATGATACTGTTCTGAGACAATGGCTTAGTAGATCGCAGTGTAATCCAAAATATAATATGCAATGTGTAATATGCATTGCTCCTTTTTCATTGCCCATTGATGGCCTACTTCAGTGGCTTAGCTATAACAGAAATCAGTGGAAGGAAATCTAATTAAACTGTTCATTTCTAAGAGATTTTCTTTTACTATTCAGTAAAATTTGTATTAAGCTTCTGAAGTCTGACATTTCAGTACTGAATCAGAAATTATCAAGACAAAAATGCAGGCTCTAACTTTATTTTCTTTATGTGTGGTTCTGTTTTGTTAGTGTCTCCTTTCTGCCATTAGAAATAAAAATAGAAGCAAGTCAAGTCCATTTGAAGAAGAAAGATTTTTTTTAAGCCTTCTTTTCTTTTTCCCCAATCTCTTTGTAAATATCACATGATAACAAATTTTAAGAGATAGCATGGACTGTTTTTTTTATCCTTATAATTTTAGCTGAAAATAACTGTTTATTGCTGAGGATAATTTGAATAAGAATAATCTACAAGAATGGTGAAAAAAATAATTTTTTTCTGAATCCAAATGGAATTGTTAGTGATGTGTTTAGTGGGTGTAAATTCTCACTTATAGAATAATTAAATTAAGTTTGTGTCATTTATTAAGCTTTGATTTGCATGAATTTCTGTTAAGATTGGCAGTCACAATGTTTTTTAGATAGTTAAGTGTAAAATGTTAAATGGATGAGATTCCTGTCTAGCAGAAAAGTGAAAAGAAAGAAGTTTTTACACTCAACCACCTGCTTTTCTGCCCAACGAAAAGCACAAAAGCACCCTTGTGTATTAGAAAGTGCATTTATTTTTGAAAAATAATTTCTGCCAAAAACCTTCAGACAAACTCATAGTTTGACTTTGGAATATATTTCTTATGTTACTTGTCAGTTTCGACAATCCATTTTCATGTATATTTTTATTTATGTTCTATGATTCACTAACTGTTGATGAAGTAGTATGTAATGATCTAATTTTGCTATTCTGATTGTTGGAAATGTGGGTGTAATACTGAGAACATAACATAAGAAGTAACATGTTTAAAGTTAGAAATTGCTAGTGGCAGGTGGTAGGTTAGACTGCTGTTAACTCTGAATTAATTATGTAAGCTACAAATTCTGCTAACTGGAAAAAAGGATCAGCTTTCAGTTGTTGGGGCTTTTTTGTACTGTATTCTGAAAAGAGCTGATAGCAATACCTAAAGTTGAAGTTAAGTAACAGTTCCACTATGAGGCATATATCTTTGATACATTTTATTATTTAAGCTGAAATGGTGTATTATATAACTGTTATGTCTGGTGACTGTGTTATTTCAGCAAAAGCTCTCTAGGCTTACTAATGAGAAGATCTAAAAAAGGCTATTTTGGAGGCCTTTATGACTGAGAAACTGCAGTAGGTCAACTCTAGAAATCAGCGATAAATCTGAAAACTGACAGACTCTACCCAGTACAAACTTTCTCAAGTTGCAAGGTGCTCAAAATAACTCTTCTGCCAATGTTAAAGAAAAAAAATCAGAACTGTAATTCAAACAGGAAAGATGCTAATATATGATCATAGAATTATTTAGTATCATTTAGAATCATAGATTTCTTTAGGTTGGAAAAGAGCTGCAAGAACATCTAGTCCAGCCATTAAAATAGCACTGCCAAGTCCAGCACTAAACCATGACCCTAAGTGACACATCTACACTTACTTTGGTGACTCAGCCACTTCCCTTAGCAGCCTGTCCTCAGGATCGAGAACCCTTTCTATAAAGAATTTCCTAATATCCAACCTAAACCCCCCATGATGCAACTTGAGGCCATTATCTCTTGTTTGTCAGTAGTTGTCTGGAAGAAGAGACCAAAAACCACATGGCTACAACCTCCTTTCAGGGAGTTGTAGAGGGCAATAAGGTCTCCCCTCAGACAACTTTTCTCCAGTCTAAGCAACCCCAGTGCCCTCGACTGCTCCTCATAATGCCTCCAGACTCTTCACCAGCTTTATTGTCCTCACTCCAGCACCTCAGTGTCTTTTTTGTAGAGGAGGGCCAGAACTGAACACAAGATTCAAAGTGCCAAGTGCAGAGGGATAGTTTCTGCCCTGGTCCTGCTGGCCACTCTGTTACTGATGAAAACCAGGATGCCATTGGCCTTCTTGGCCAGCTGGGCACATGGTGGCTGATGTTCAATTTGCTGATCATTCTTACAAACACGATCCTCCAGCTCAAGGCACTGAGATGCTCTTGATTGTGTTTAAGACTGAGACAAAGAATGCATTAAACACCTCTCCAAATTTGTGTGGTTCCCATTCTCATCCTGTAATGAGCGGATGCTATTTCTATACTGCCTTTCACCATTAATATATTTGAAAAATTCTTCTTATTGCTCCCTACATTTGTGGCCATCTTAAAGTCCCATTTGAGCATTGGATACAAACATTTTCTCTCTACAGTGACAAGCAGTATCTCTGTATTTTTTCCGTACTTGATCTTGCTTTCGTTGGATATACACCTTCCTTTTACATCTAATTTTCAAGAGAAGATTGCTGTTCAACCAAGCCAGCCTTCTGCCTCATCTGCTTGACTTCTAACATCTGGGAATAGCCAGATCTCTGTCCTTAGGAGGTGATGTTCCAAAAGTAACCAGAGATGATGAAACCCAGCACCTCCAAAAAGATTTTCCCAGGGACTTTACTCACTAGTTCCCTGATCAGTCTAAAGTCAGTTCTCCTCATGTCCAGAGCTGAACTTTTGTTGGCACTTTTCCTTCTGTCAAAAAAAAAATTAAACTTATTTACTTTGTGGCCAAAATGGCTGCCAACCACCATTTCACTCACACAGGCCTCTCTGCAGACAAGCAGGTGATCAAGAAGGGCATCTTTCCAAATTGGCTCCCTTAGGAAAATGTTCCATAAAAGTTGTCATCTAGATTTTCAATAAATCTTCTGGCCTGGGTTGCACCAGCTGTGTGATGCTCCCAGTTGATTTCAAGTCCAGCATAAGGACAAGGGTGGTTCACTCAGAAGTGTCCCTTAGTTCCTCAAAGGTTAATTCATCAGTGTCATTGTTCTGGCTAAGAATTCTCTAGCAGACTTCCACAAAGACATCCAAATTATTAGTTGTTTGTCCCGTAATTCTTACCTAGAGGCTCTTAACTGCCAGTGCCAACAGTGAGCTGCCTATACCTTTCTATTACATACAGTGCTACCACTCCATGTCTTCTGCCCTGTCTGTCTCTCCTAAAGAGTCTATAATTATCCAACAGGGCACTCCACTCACTGTACTCATCCCCACAGGTTTCACTTATGTCAGTGATATCAAGTCTCTGGAACTAAGCCAAAACTTTGAGCTCATCTTGTTGTTCTTCATGCTGTGTGCATTAGTGTGTTTGTGGTACTTTGTAGGCAACACCTTGTGCACCAGATTGAGATATCCCATTAGTGCTCATTTCCTCAAGATTTAGCACAACATCCTGTTGCTCATCACTGGCAAGCCTTGTATTTTCCCTTTCCCATTCCAAGCCCTATCAATGCTCTGCTACTCCTCTTTTCCTCCTCCAACAAAGTCACATGCTGTCAGTAGACCAGTGTTGAATCAATCGTCCCGTAGTCAAAAACCCCCAATTTTTTCTGCCTGCCCCAGCCTCAGAGCCACACATTGACCTGATGGATTTGCCTATTCCATCAATATTATTCCTTGTTAAAGGATATCTGTGCTCCTGATTCTTCAACCAATCATCTCAGAGCCCTGAATTCTCTTTTGTTTACTCTCACTCACTTACTATGTTATTTTGATGCTGCCAGCTTGAGCAGCCAATAACAGATAGTAATCAAAGGGCCCTACTAGAGACTGTGCAATACAATATAATGTGATTATAAGATCTACTATGAAATCTCTGCCTAGAACTACTTCCTCAAATGAGATTGTGTGTTTTCATTTATACTCAGCACAATAGAGTAAACCAATAAATTTATTAAACAATAGCTCTGATTATCATTGTTACACAATCATAGTTCATGACTTTCATAATCCAGACCTATTTGAATTGGCAAATGTAGATTTTTTTTGTTCTGTTATTCCTTGTGTGCATTAATTTCTGCAGCTACAAGACAAAGCTCTGATCTTGTAAACTGTTGTATGCATGCCTAGCTTTAATACTAGCCATTGTTTACATTGGCTAATGCCCTAATGTATATTAAATGGATTAAGATAATGCAAATAGATTTTTTAACTGTTTCAGTCTGTTGTCTTACACATGTGAACTCCTACACCTCATGTAGACTTGATATCTTTCTACTGAAAGGTGATTTTTTTTTTTCATTATACTTAGAAATTTCTTCCTTCTTAGCTACTAATAAGAGATAAAACAATACACATAGGTTTTATAAAATAAAGAAACCATAAGGTACAAAAGCATGCAAAAGCACTTTCAAAAGGGTAGAATATCAGGTATTGCCAGTAACAACATGACCATATTTAAGAACAAAATGGTGTTTGGCAAATAAGAAGATAGGGAAAAGCATCTAATACTTTTTGAAAAAGTTGGAAAACTATTATTTTCAGGATTACAAGAGTTAAAACTATCTTTAATGAGATATTGAAGAAAAATAAGAATCATATTTGGGATAGATATGAACTGTGTGTCTTTCAGCATTCTACATTTAAGAAAAATGGGAATTTATAGAAACCATGGAGAAAATTACTGCATTAGTCTAGGCATGACAAAATGAAATAATGAGTGAAGATTTTAGCTGAAGTAGAATTGAAGTGTTTCATTACAATGTCTGTGATTTTTACATCTGTGAGGACCTTAGGACTGTATATCAGCAACATTTTTCTTTGAAATTAATATTCTCTGTTTTTGAAACCAGGTAGCCTCACTAAATTCTTTCATATTCCTAAGAAGTATCTCACTGGTACCAAAAATGTTCTTGAAACCTGTTTCTAGGTTTCCCCACTTAGGGAATTAAAGTGGACTGTGAATCATACTAAATGTTCTGGTATCTTATTTCCTGACATATTCTTATTCTCTGATGACATTAAGTCAAAATCCAGATACCCGATTTTCATTCTTGATATGTGAGAGGACGCTGTTATTTTGTTTGTGTAACGTGGGTAGGCCCTTGTAAGCATCCATTATTTTATTGCAGACACTTACCTTATGTGTTACTGTTGACAATCCCGTAAATTTTTTGTTAAACAAGTTATATAAATGCTCCCCTTTTCTGCTATTAATAATTCAAGTGTTATATTTTCATAAATGGTCGTAGTTGGACATGACATTCTTCTCTTTGGTTATGAAAAATTGCATATGTTTTTGCATCTTAGAAGGTCATGAAAAGTTTCAGTATGGTTGAAACATACAGTAGATTACATCAGTTATACCCAGGAAGTGATTTTGGCTGACATTTTAAGAACACACTGATTATTGATTTCTTGGAAGATGTATTAGAACATCATCATTCTTACTTGACCACTTACTGTGGGTCTTTTTCGTGTCAAGTAGAAAATGGTCTAGTTACTTTTGCATTAAAAAGATTTTACTTATTTCCCTTTTCATGTGGACAAATAAGGGAAAAAGGTCACAATACTAACAGAGCCAATAGAGTCATGCTAATATATCCCAAGCATGATCTGATTTTACAATATTTGCTCTTAATTATTCACAGTACATGTGCTCCAGTAAAACCTCATGCCAGCCATCATATTTATTATTCATATTTCACGTTAATAGTAGATTATTTCATCTTGTGACTATTCTTAATCAGACTGGTAAATGGCTGCTAATTTTAAAACCTAATTGAACCATTGAAAACAATGGCTTGGATTTCTTTGTCAGGAACTGTAGTGATAGGACAAGGGGTAATAGGTACAAATTGAGAAAAGGGAAATTTAGCTTAGATATTAGGAAATTTGTTACTGTAAGGGTGGTGAATTACTGGAACTGGCAGGCTGGGAAGGTTATGGCTGCCCCTTCCCCAGCAGTGTTAAAAGCCAGGCTGGATAAGACCTTGAGCAACCTGGTCTAGTGCGAGGTGTCCCTGCCCATGCCCTGATCTTTAGGGTTCTTTCCAATGCCGTAACATCCTATGATTCTATGATTCAGGGGTTTTTTTAGTTCCATATGAAGATACATATATACCTTTAGCTTGTGAGTTTGTTGGTTCTTATTTCACCGATGTAAAGAAAATAAATGCTGTTGTGTTTGCACTTTTGCCAAATTGTCTAATAGAGAACACATTTGGAATTTATACAGCTAACAAAATTAAAATCTTCTGCTCTGCTGTGGAGTAGTGATTTTGGCTGATTTCACTGTATGTTGATGAAGAAATCTCTTTATTTTGGGATGTACATCCCAGGTTGTAGAACTGGGATGTCATACTGACAAAACTTTAGCTTATGTGTTAAATGATAAGTATTACAACTGTGCAAGCTTGAGCTGAATCAAATATTTTTCATTATCTATGAAGTCATGATTTTTTGCTGGGATGGTTGTTGGCTTGACTGCTTTGTCAATAGCAATAATTAATTAGTTGTTTTCTCATTTAGCTACACTTTTGCTTAATTTTGAAAAATTATTTCTAAAAAGAAAATACTTTTTAAACTTGCATAAATCACATGTCTCTGTTTAGCTCCTCCAAATTATATCAGCAGTGAGCATAACCCCCAATGAAATGGCAGGACATTGAAGTTGACCCTGAAAAAAGATTGATCCTTTCAATGTTGATAATTTAGCATTAAGAGAATTATTTGTTTATTTTGCTTTATTGCAGGAGTAGTTGGGCAAAGAATGGAAGAAATTAATATCAAACTGATTTTTTTTTTCAAATCCATTCTTCAGTGTATATAAATCCTCAAATATTTTTGTTCAGTCATTTGTTCAGAGCCTGTGACACCAAATATACAATTAGTTTTGGTGCATTCATGATAAAGTTAAGAAATTGAGGAGTGGAATTACTGCCAATAGAAAGATGATGATTTCATTGTCCATTTGATCTAGGCAGTTAGGTAGGACACAGAGTTTCATATTTTCCTATGCTTAGGGTGTTTGAGCCTATGCTTTGCACATGAAGAATATAATTAAAATACCGGACTGTTACTGTTTAGCTGCACTTTCCAAATAAAAAAAATGAAGTAGAAATGATTGTTTTTATCAGAAGTTAAGGAAAATATTCTACAATGCAAAGTTATTGTTTTGATACCTTTAGAAATAAGTTTTTTAGATCCACTTTGAAATTAGTTTATCTAAAAGTTTATTTACTAAATTTTGCTATTTAACTGCTATTAACCAGTTTTCCATAGCAGTTTTAACAGCAAAAAATGCTCTGTAATTGGTGACTGAAATATACCCACAAGATCAAAGTTCCAACTCAGATTGCCTTTCCACTTTCTATTCATGAAATATTTTATATCGAAGGATAACGGTGGATTTGCTTTTTCCTCCATTAATAAGCTCTTCTCTGAAAATGACATTTGTGGCATTTATAAGCAATTGTCCTGAATCTAGAACCTTTTGTTATTAATACAGTGGGTATGTGCTATATTCTCTATATTCAGAAAGAGTAGCCAAACTCATATTAATTAAATTGATAGTAGTCACTTTTAAAATTACCTGTTAAATGGAAATTTTTTAAATTACTGAAACAACACTGAAATGAGTGGTGAGTTTTAATAATTTATTTGACACAACCATAATCAGACAGCAAATTGGAAAACTTTTTTTTTTAAATACAATTTAAAAAAATGTATTGTGACAAGGAACTGCAAATTAATTTATCATTCTTAAATCTTCCCTCAGAAAAAGATCTGGACTTTGTCTAGTAACTGCATTTGTATCCTTAATGGATTTATTTTCCAAGGAGTAACTGCTCTAACATTTCTAAGTATAGTTCCTTGAAAATATATCTCTAAAGAAAACATTTCTTCTGAAAAGTATCACTCCTCAGTTGTTTGTGGAAGCAGAGTCATGAAAACTACTGAATGAAAAATAGACTGGGCAACCAAAGGAAGAAGAGAGGGGCAGTGACTGTCCATGTGTGGACACTGAAATTGCAAGGGATCAGCTGCATCAACTGGATTTTGACAAGTCCGTGTGTCCATAGGAAGCCTTTTTATACTCTCTTTTACAGCATCCTTCTCAAGAAGTTGCCCAGCTGTGGGATGAGCGAGTTTGCACCGAGGGGAGAAGGGGCTGGAGAGCAGAGCTCAAAGGGTTACACCTGACTGGTGATTCACTTACGGTCCCCAACGATGTTCCTCAGGTGCAATTCTAGGGCCAATCCTGTTTGATCTGTTCATGAATGACCTGCAATGAATGCATCTTAGCAAGTTTCCTGATGATGCCGAAGTGAGAGGTGCTGTTGACTCTTTTGAGAGATAGGAGGCTTGATAGTGTTATATAGATGGCACCTCTTTTGGCTGTGGTTAATGGCATGAAATTTGACAAGTCCAAATATCAGATTCTACATCTAGAATGGAGTAATGTTGGACACAGGTATAAACTGGGAGAGGATTTTCTGGAGACCAGTCCTGTACAATGGGACCTGCAGGTGCTGGTCAACAGCAGCTCAGTGTGAGTCAGCAGTGTGTGTGTCTTGGCACTCCAAAGGTTACTGATCGTGCATCCTGGGGTGCATCAGAAAGGGCATCCCAGCCAGTTTTTGTGGTGATTATCCCACTTTACTCAGTGTTGGTGTGGCCTCCCCTTGAGTACTGTGTGAACTTCTGGACCTCACCATTTAAGAAGGATGTGAAGGTCTTCCATTGTGCCCAGAGGCAGGCAACAAAATAGGTAATAGAGCTAGAAGGAATGTTCTGTGAGGAGCAGCTCAGGAGTTTGATTTTGTCTAGTTTGCAGAGAAGGAGGGTGAGAAGTGACCTCATTTCTCTCTACACCTTCCTAAGGAAGCGAAGTTGCTGGGCTCTTCTCCTTGGTAATCAGTGACAGGATGTGTGGGCAGGGTTCAAAACTGGCCAAGGAGTTTTTGACTGGGAGAGGTGGTCGATACCCCAAGCCTGTCAGTATTGAAGACACATTGATTTATTTATTATGACCTTAATAGCATGTTTTAACTTAGTCAACCCTGAACTGGTCAGGCGCTAGGCTGGGTGATCATTACAAGTCCCTTCCAACTCAAATAGTCTATTCTATTCTCTTGTATTCTCTACTCCTTCTGAATTTGTGAAAGTGCTAAACTGCCATGTCTGTGTAAGCCCTACTGCTAAAGGCCTTAATAAAATGTACGTCCCCACTGTTGTTCTAGGCCTCCTTCAAGAAAGGCCACAGTAAGGTCTCCCTGTAGCCTATTCCAGGCTGAGCAATCTCAACACTCTCAGCTTGCCCTCACAGGAGAGGTGCTTCAGCCCTCTGACGGTTTTTATGGTCTTCTTTTAGACCTGCTCCAAAAGGAGCATGGTCCATGTCTTGTTCTGAGACCTCCACAACTGGATGCAGTACTCTGTAAAAAAGTATTAGCTATCATAAGTTAGTAATTTACTAGTAAATTGATAATCATAAACTAGTCTTTATAATACAGTCAAAACCTGATATATTAAAATTGTAGTATTTCTTAGCTTTCATCATCAACCCATTTTCTGAACTGCAGAATGTGAGAAATACTAGAATTTTGCCTCATGAAAGGTGTGCTTCTTCAAGTTATGAATTTAGTGGTCCCTATAATCAAAAGAAAAACAGGTCTGAAATTTCAGTTCCCAATAATAGGATTGTACTGCACTAATTCATGTAAATAGAAAAATGAAGATAGAAGGAGAGTACAATTTATTTATATTTTTGATTCAATATCCTTTCACACTCTGATTTTCACCTCCAGCTAAATTAATTTCTTTCTGATTGAACTGGTGCTGTCTTTTGCATTGATTGTTGACTGAGTGAAGACTTAAATACATGTGAACTAAATAAGCAAATCCATTCAACAAAATTAATAACTGTCTGTGTGTTTAATTCCTATATAATAACTCTGCTATATTTGTTGTAATTTTGTGCTGCATTTTTATTCTCAACTGCTTCTGTACCAGCTTCTGCTGCTTCTGAAAAACAAAGTTCCTGGGTTATCACTTCATAAGTAATAGCTACCCAAGGGAAACAGTTAGATTAAATCTTCTCTACAGATTGTCCTCTGTTTCTAGTATTGTAGTATTCTAGTGTTCTTTATTTGCCCACTTGTGACATTTAAACCTTCAGTAATTGTCTTTTTGTGTGTATGTGTATATTTCTTAATCTTATAATAAAGATATTTTATCTTATTATAAAAAATCATAGAGTTTTTGATTTCTGAGTGAATGGAATTCAAAATATATGTAAGTCTTGCCTTTGGCAAAAGTTGCCATAATCTCTTAAAATTGAACTTACCTGTCAGACCTAAGTCTGTATTTTATTCAATGTAGTTGATTTTATTTTACTTGAACCATGAATGCATGAATAATTCAATCTTGAGTGAGAAGGTGTGAAATAGAAAAACCTACTGAACAAAGCAATCTTAATTAATCAAGATATTATAAAAGCTTTCTGAGTTAGTGGTCCTTCTAGCACAGAATCCCTCCTCTGACAGTAGAGATAACAGTGTCAGTAGGGTAACTTGGGCACTATTTGCTCCTATAAAATTTTCCCAGCATCCACAAATATTGCATTAGGGTTGTAAGGGTTTGTCACGTTGCCCTAGTCTTTAAAATATCATTTTATGGATCTATTGTCTGTAGCTTTAGCCAGTTCTGAACTTGCTACTACTCTTCTGTGGTAACAAGTTCCAAAAATTCACTACCTGCATTTTAATGAAATCATTTTTACCTCTTTTAAACCATCCTCTCTTAGGAGTTTCATTTGTTGTCTTCAATTAAAATGTTGCTGAATTTGCTGAACAACAGTTTAGAGTTTATTTTATCTTATATTTTATTACCCAGTAGAACTTAGTGCTGTCTTCTGACTGTGAGATTTCACTGAACACTCCTTTTTTCCTTGATGGAAATACTGAATAATAGTACAATAAAAAGAAAACAAAAAAAATCATGCAACAATCCTAGTTTTCTAGCAGCAAAATACATTAGCTTCTTCATTCATAAACCTTGAGTGTATTTTCCGGCAATTCTCAGTCAATAGGTCAAAGAATGTCTAGTTCCTCCCTGTAATGTACTTATACTATACAATCTACTGGTTTATTTCTTCTCTGACTTGACTCTGCTTGGACTGCAAGTTGTGTGTTTTTATACCTGAAGGCCAGAAATTCTTCAGCACTCAAAATATGGACACATTAAGATTTAATGAGTGGCACAATATCATCCTCTCTTCTATTCATAATACATATGCAAATATGTTGAACATTTCATTCTCTTTTTCAGCTGGCATTGCTCCTGTGATCTAAAACTGCCAACATTAACTAAAACCTCTGTTTCATTAGTTTTAACCACAAGCATGCATAGGTTGAGTTTAGGGAATTTTTCTGTAGTCTGTTAATGTACCTTTCTCTGCACAAAAACTCATCTTTCACCTTTCTGCCCAGGTTTTTTATAAGTTTTTCTAGAACTTCTTGCTGGTGTTCTGTGACCCTTTTAGTTTCCAGTGCCAGCAGCTTGGCTCCATTACTATGAAAGTATAGACTAGTTCAGTCCAGGTTTCTCTTGTCTCAAAAGGTTTCCTAGTCCCGGTTTGCAAAATTTTACCTCTACTTATCATCCATGTAGTGAGATCATAATTCCCTACCTGAATCTCTGGTTTTATATATCCACCTGGCAGTTTTCCATGGAGACTCTGGACTGGAGTTTCCTTGCTGTGAAGCCATGAGCAATCAACCAGAGCATCCCTTTTGCACTTTTCTACATCCCAGATAGCAACATGAAGCACGACTACTGGGTTCTCCCTTTCACGTCCCAGCTCTCTGGGACATGCTAGGAGACCAGTGTAGCATTTACACCTAGCAGATAAGTTGCATAGTAACACTGCCCCTAACAAAATCTTTCATTAAATGACTAGAAGACCCAGTATAATAATCTTGGTGTATCCTCAGCTTGAATCTTGTACCAGGTTCTTGGTACTCAAAAAATTATAGAATCTATAAAGGTCCAGTAAAGCTAACAAGTATGATTATCTATCAATCTAACAATCTAACAAGTAAAGATTTCAGGGAAAATTTCCTGAAATGACATATTTCATTAAATATCATTCTTTATTTAGATTAGCTATAAGGAAGTTTTTTGTTTTATTTTCTTTTTTTTTATTTTTTGCCCCCCTCAATGAGGTTGCACAGACAGGTGCTGGATGCCCCATCCCTGGAAACATTCAAGGTCAGGTTGAACAGTATCTGGATTAAGATGCCCCTGCTCATTGCATGGGGCTCAGACTAGATGGCCTTTAAAAGGTGTCTTCCAACCCAAGCTTTTCCATGGCTCTATGAATTTAAAAGAGGCAAAACCCACAAACAAAAAAAACCCCACACATACAAAAAAAACCCAAAACAAAACCCAAGTAAGTGAACACTCAAAACCACCCCTGCAACAACCTAGATTTTACAGGGAAGGGAAAATCCTCTCAGCCAAACAGTATCCAAGTTATCCATGTTATTCAAAAGGACTTTGAACCCAGGTAAAACAAGCACACTTGACAAGATGTGTTTTATAACTTTAAGCTCAAAGTGATGCTAGTGGGGGAACTGCAGAGCAAGCTGATAGCAGGAAGCTGATAGGAGACCTTGTCACTCTCTAGAAATACCTGAAAGAAGGTTGTAGAAGATATGAATCAGTTTCTTCTTCCAAGTAACAAAAAAAAAAAAAAAAAAAAAAAAAGGAAATGGCGTCAAGTTGCACGAGGGAAGGTTTAGATTGGACATTAAGTAAAATCTCACTGAAAGGAACCCCAAGCATTAAGTCACCATCTCCGGATGTATTTTAAAAACATGTAGATATGGTACTTAAGGTCATGGTTTGGTGGTGGACTTGGCAGTGCTGGCTTCATGGTTGAACATGGTGTTCTTAGAAGTCTTTACCACCGAAGTGATTTTGTGATTTTTGTACTTGTAGAATTAGAATAAAAGAGTAGCGAAGAGGTATTCTGCTACAATTTTTTTTTTAAAAAACATAGTTGCAATAGGAAACTAGGAAGAGTTTTTTATATATATATATATATATATATATATATGTTTTGTGCTGAAAGTGGCATGTTCTTTACAGAAGTATTTTCAACTGACATTTAGTTAAACTTTTTAAAAGTTATCATTAAATATGACCGAAATGTCAACATTGATAGGAAAAAACAGGCTAAGAAAAATATTCATTAACAAATTTGAGAATAACACATTAACATTCTAGAAAAAATACAGAAAATAGAATAGGAAGTAGATTATCAAATTAAATTAATTCAACAAATACATTGTTTGTTGTATGAAGTTTACATAGCTTGATAGTAGGGTGTTTTTAGTAATGGTGAGGTAACACATGAAATGGCAGCATTAGAAATGCTACTCACAGGTGTAATGCTGTAGTTCCTCCAGGCTTATCTGAGCTGTCATAAAGAATACAGGAAACATGGCCTTGGAATTAGTATTTAAACTGCTCACAGTATGAGTAATGTGTCTTTACTGAGCCTTTTCTTGCATAAGCCAGTTCTGCTACTGAATACACTCTAAAGCCCACCAACCTACGGTGTCACACACCTTGCCATATACCAATAAAGGCAGGATAGGAAGGGAAATTTAAGATATTTTGTGTCTCTATTGAACATCATTTTATTTCACTTCTATGGTATGTCCACATAAATATTTGAATAGATAGATTCCAAGAAAAATGGATGCATTCTGTCAAAACACATTTTAAAAATACTTCATAAATCTATGTTTGTTTCTGTTTTCTCAGTGATACTTTGTTCACAGGAATATAATAAGTTTTCCATCAGCATGGTGGAAAAATGAAAGATCCATCCAGTAGTTTTACACCATGAGATGGTCAATTTATTGATTATTTGCTAGAGACCAGAACTTCACTGGCAAAAAGAGTAGGACCAGTAAGCAGTTCTGTTCTCTTTAGCTAATCTATCCATGTGTTTACCAGTAATAACAACACAAAAGTAAAAACCTCAGTGTTTCAATACTGAATTGTTTTTTCTTTACATCAAGAGAGAACATTTAGATTTATTGCCTGATTTTTCTAGTGAACATCCCTGTGTGTAAAGAATTCATTCCTGGCCATTAATGTGTCAAGTATCTAGTTCCAAAAAGATGGAGCCTCATCTGACTAGGAAAAGTGTTTTCTTAACATAAAGATTCCCACTGTGTCACTTCATATCTTATCATAGCTTAGAAAATGAAAAGAAAATAAATAAACAAATGGAAACAAAACCAACAAAAATCAAACAATGAAAAACAAACAAATTTTGGGGCATTGGGTCTCAGTAAACAAGATCAGCTCAGCACAGTGTTTGCCTACACAGGAAACAGCCTGACATAAATGTGACTTACAAGCTATTTGCACTAAGAATAAATTCTCTGCCAACTGTTGGTGTGGGTGGCATCCACTTCACAGTTAAGCAATCAATCACAACTTTTCATATCCCTTGTTTTTGCATACCTGCAGATGTTCACATAGAAAACACAAAGATGTAGGAATTTTAATCCTAATATAGTTTTTCACAGTTACTGTTTCACACTTACATACCTAAAAAGGTTTATAGAGTTTAGTTCTTAAAAGTATCAGAAGGAAGGAATATAAGTGTGTTGAGACTTGTGTCTAAATATATATGTATGTAAGGAATAGATACAATGGCACGATATAGGATGAAATGTAATTACAGGATCTTCATGCAGGAGTGATTTGGACTAAAGTGAATGAACAGAGCTTGTGTATAAATTGAAATGCATTACTTGTTACTGGTTCATTCAGATTAGTGAATATAATTTTTGACAGAATATAAGAAGTTCTACCAAAAAAATACATAGCAGTATTTTCCTCCTTGTTCCACTGCAGCAAATCCTCTTTGAACATATAAATTTCACTACTGCAGAAAAATCAAATTTATCCTTGAAGCTTGGGAATACTCTGTGCCATTCAGAAGCATCTTTTTCTGGCAGACACCTGAAACTGTCAAAGCTCTTTTATCTTGGACGGTGGTCACAGTAATGTGAGGCCTCTGGGATAGAGGAAAGGAGAATGAAGGAGGAATTACAGAGCTTCATAAACCATTGCTTATTTTTGAAGTAAGTCAAAAATTGCACTTTTATACTTCCTTTGGATGCAGTCTTCTTTTTTGCTCCCCTGTGACATTTTTCAAGACTATCTGATGTCAGAATTTTTAAGTTGCATTTGACTCTGCTGATATTCTATTCCTGGGATAGTAATGTCCTGTCTTCACAATAGGGAAACTACACCAAATGCACAAATAGCATATTCAATATGGTTTTACAAAGGTTTCTGAAATATGGTGTCTTTTCTGTGTTTTTCTGTCTCCTAAATTTGTACCTATTTGGATATATTTTTGAGCTGTATCAGGATGTTTAGCATATTCATTATATTAGAAATAATTAGAAATCATTTTACTCTTCATAGTTTACATAATCCAAGGAGGTATCTGTCCCTTTAAAACAAATCAAAAGTGAATTGGTTTACATCCTTATACAAAAAACAAATTTGATTAAACATATACAATATAAGTGGATGATATATTAAAGCTATCTCCAAGTGTGGCATTTAAGAACTCAGGAGAGAAAATATTCCATATTCTATTCCTTGCCTTGCCTACAAAGATAAGGTATGGAGCAATGGTATTTTCTTTTCTCTTTATTTAAGAGACGGTGAAGACTGAAGAACATCATTCATTAAATCTGTCAATGGCAATCTCATAAGTGTTATCATATAGAAGTGACTGCAAGAAAATGGGTTCTGGAAAGAAATAAAGGTGTTTGGAAGAAAGGAATGCAAAGAAGTCAGTGCTCAAATGTTTTCTCTTTCTCACAACAGAATATTGGTCTTCACAGCATCAATAAGAAAACAATGTCTTAGATAAGTTAACACTCAAGGAATTTTTATGTCAAGTGCCTTTGCAGCCTTTTGTATGCATCAGCAAAACCACATTTTGTGTAGCTTTCAGTCAGGATCTCCTACTGAAAATTAATTAGCAGTTTTTAACTTCAGATGTTCATTCAAGTTAATAAATGCTATCTTAGATAATTTAGCAAACTAAAATGGTAAATAAAAGCAGGTATTCTTTAAGACGGTCTGTATCTTTGTTGTAAAGAGTTACAGCTAAAAATTATGTGCTTCAGTTCCATTTAGAAACAAGTGAGAAACAAAAAAACTTCCAACAAAAATGGAAGTCAAATAGTACAATCATGATCAAAATTTGGAGCTAAGCATCTAACACAAACCACGATTGAGAGTTCAGTGAAGTTTTTTCCTGGCTTTTAGACAGTTTTTATAAAAGACATAATAAAAATCTGCTTCTGCTTACTCTAAAAATAACTGTGTTTCCAAACTAATAGAGGAAAGGGACCAGGGATAATCTACAAAATGGGATTTGCCCTGTGAAGCTTAGATACCCTGTCAGGTGAATTTTGGCAAAGTGATGCGAAAAAGGAATCAGAGATCTACTTGATACTAATATGATTGCTCACATCTGCAAAGCCAAAGCAGAAAAATAACAGAATATGGTAATGAAATAGCCGTGAAGATTTGTTTACTTGAAAAGACACTGTGTGGGTTGACTTTTTCTTTAAATCCATTCAGATGCAAGGTCAATTCTACTGTTTAAATTACATGTAGCATTAATGCATCTAGGGAAAGTTACTTTACATAGAAATTATGTCTCATCTAAATATTCCTTTGTGGGTTCCTGAGCCAGAATTTCAATTACACCTTGGTTTGTTCTAGCATGGCATTCAAAACCTCTTTGAATAGTTTTCAGAAGAAAACTGACCTGTTTCCTCATTCTGTGAACATGTAGAGGAAGGGTCAATTTACCTACATTCTAATTCTAAATTGAAGAAATTACTTCCATTGAAATCTGGTATAATTTGTTGCAGGCTGCCTGTTAAATAGCACTTTCTGAAGATGATAGAAGACATTAATTGATTTTGTAGTTCAGTGACACTAGGTTAAGTGATTTTCTCAATCACACAGCTTGGCTTTGAGACTTATTTTCATTTTTCTTCTTGATTTGAAAGGTTTTTATCAAATATGTGGGAGGCACTTGATGGGAGAAACATAGCATGCAACACATAATTAGTATGATGAATGTATCTGCCAGTGTCTGCCTTTGGTTAACTTACTGGATTTTAGGGTAAAGGCATTAGTGTCTCAGGAGAAAAAGCAGAGGAAAATTAAAATAAAGCCAAATGTTGCTGAAATTAGACTTACATAATGAAATAAACAAGATTAAATGGCTTTGCAAGTCTGTTCCCTCCCACTTGAAACCTGTATATGGTTTAATTTCTACAGACTGTATTTAAGTTGATCAGAGAAGGGTCTTTTCTTTTGCATTTGTAAAGCACTTCATGTCCAGTTCTGCAGTAAGCAGTAAGCTTATGCAGACCTTGAATTTTCATTTTGTTTCATTTTTCCCAGACTTACATAGCTGTATGCTGAGCACTGTGCATTTATACTGAATTTATTCCTGATAGAATCACTTTGAAGGGTATTGCACCAGCGTGGTTTTAACGGTGTCTTGGACCTCTGGCTTTGAAGTGTATTTGTTATCAGACACAATAATAGGATCGAGTTGCAAAGCTAAGTTCTGGTTATAAATTTGTATTTCTCCAATATTGCATGTTCCAGTGCAACTTCTATTATGTCTCACCTCTAGTAAGAAAAATATTTTCTGTACGGACAGTGTATCCCTAACTGGGGGTGCTGGTGGATGGAAATCTGGACATGAGCTGGCAGTGTGCCCTTGCAGCCCAAAAAGCCAGTAACCCTTGTCCAGCAGGTGAAGCATGTGACAGTGCTCCAGCTCTGCTTTGGTGAGACTCCAGCTGCTGTACTGCATACAGCTCTGGCATCCCCATCACAGGAAGGATATGGGCTTGTCAGGATGAGTCCAAGGGAGGACGGTTAAGATGATCAGAGGGCTGGAGCAGCTCTCCTATGAGGAAAGGCTGAGATTGGGCTGTTTAACCTGGAAAAGAGAAGACTCTAAGGCAACCTACAGCAGCCTTCCAGTACATGAACAAAGCTGATAAGAATGAGGGAGAGAAGCTTCTTAGAAGAGACTCTTGCAATACAACAAGTAGCAATGATTTTAAACTGAAAGAGGGTAGATATGGGCTGGATAAAAGGAAAAAAAAATTTACATTGAGAGTGGAGAAACCCCACAAAATGTTGCCCAGAGAGGTGATGAATGCTCTACCTCTGAAAACATTCATGGTTAGTTTGGACAGGGCTCTGAACAAACTGATCTGTGTTAAAATCCCCTGCTCATTGCAAAGAGGTTGAACTATATTATTTTTAAATGTCTCTTCCAACCCAAATGTTTCAATGATTCTACTGTTTTAACAAACCATTTAAAAGATAAGCAAAATGGCAATTAGGACACTTCAGTGTCAAAGATAGTTAATTAAAAAATACATGTGGTTTGTAACAAAAATTATAAGATGTGGAAGAGTGAGTGGAAGTGGAACTGATAGGAGTGGCAAATCTAAGCAAATGTGTCAGCACAGATAAAATCACCTGTTGTTATACAGTAGGAGATTTAGCTGCAATCTGTAGAGAGCAAGTTTATATAAGCATAGCTCCTTCTCAGGACATGACTCAAGAAGGAAGTATGACAGATTGCTAGGGGCTATGCTATCAAAGGCTTTTAACAAAAAATAACTTGAACAATATAAAGTTATTCTACCACATTCTAAGCAGTCAGCCTGAAAGACAGGCATGATGATTTAACAGTTTTTCAAGGCAGCATGCTATATTCTGTACTAGATATAAAAAACCTGTACAGTTTCCAACATTCACCTCTGGCAGGATATTGCAATAGTCAAACATTTTAGTTACACATACCTTTTGTTTTTTTTCCCTCAAAGTCATCAAGACATAAAAATAAGATTTTTGTGAAAGAAAGCTTTGGATATATACAAGCTTTTGGATATATACAATTTTCCATCACAGTTTACAATTATTATGTTAGAAGATATGTATTTTTTCTAAAAGCCTGGATAACTGAAATCAAAACATTTCATACAGTTGCAGAATCACGGAATTAACTAGATTTGAAAAAACCTTTGAGATGATTGAGTCCAAAAAATGACCTAACTTTGCCCATTTAGACCATGGCAGTAAGTGCCATGTGTAGTCTTTTATTAAACACCTCCAGGGACAGTGACTCCACTACCTGCCTGGGCAGCCCACTCCAATGTCCAATCACTCTTTCTGTAAAGAAGTTGCTTTTATTTGGAGGTTTTTAAAGGTCTTTGTAATATTTTGTTTTTATGTCTATAAGTGGGAATCCAATTAAAAGTAAAAAAGGACTTTAAATGAACTTCTTCAATATTAGTAATCTTTAGTCTTTTTTTTTCTTTTCATAAAGAATCATGAAGCTGTTTTATTTACAACCTGGCTATGATTTGGGAAATATTTTGCTGTTTCACACTTTGACAGACATTTAAAAGCATTTTTAAAATATACTTGACATATAGGACATCAAGAGTCTTAGCCAGACACATTTTTCCTATGTTTCTTCAATGTGAACGAAGGCTTAGTTGTCAGTGACTGAGTTATGGATAACTGATGTTTTTGCAGCTGCTGACATATCTAGCTAATGACTTAATGCAAACATACTTGCATAGCTGAGAACTAATACAAAGGTTTTACAAGAAAGGAAGACTGAAAGTCCTCTAAATGTGGGAGCAAACTTTTTTTTTCATTTTTTCCTTCTCAGCAGGAAATAATCAAATAATTGAATAGAAGGCAGCACCACTTGTATTTTGTAATTATGGTTTAAGGAAGAACCTGCTTTCAGGTGGTTGTAGATAGAGATAAGGTCTCCCGTGGGACTCTTTTTGTCCAGGCTGAACATCCCCAGATGCCTCACCTGCTTCTCATGTGACTCACTCTCCAGACCCTTCACCATCTCTGTTGTCCTTCTCTGGACACGCTCCAGCCCCTCAATGTCTCTCTTGCTGTGAGGGGCCCAGAACTGGACACAGGATTTGAGGTGTGCCCTCACCAGTGCTGAGCACAGAGGGACAATCATTGTCGTGGTTCTGCTGGGCACACTATTGCTGATGCAGGTCGGGAAGCCAGTGGCTCACGTTCAACTGTCTGTTAACCAGCACCCCAAGGTTCTTTTCCCCCAGGCAACAGAAACTATAGTATGAAACAAGGGAGTAAAGGTGACAGTAATTAAAACCTTTTATTTTTTTCTTTAACTTCTAAGGAATTGTTTTGGAAGTCATAAATTAAGGTTTCTGACTAACATTTTCAGGGTTTCAACTGCTGTGGTTTCTCTTACAAAATAATAAATAGGATGTTTTGCAGACAAATTATTAAGTCTTCCAAAATTTGGAGGAATCTGTAAATCCCTCAGTGTTGAAGCATCTTAATTACATGTTCTCTCTGAGAAAGCTTCAGAGGCGTTATACCTTTGGGGATTTCTTATTAATCATAATGTTGGACATACTGCTACTGCTTTGTTTCTTCATAAGCATTTATGTCAAGATATTTCACTTCATTTTCATGTTTTAAATCACTGCAGAGGTGAATGGACATAATGCCACAAAGCCATAATTGTTCATGAAACAAATTATTTTCATTTCTAGTTTACTTTCTTATTCATTTATTCACATAAAATAGCCATATTGCATTAAGGGTATAGAAATGTAGCAGAAAATTAAACCTTTTGCATTTCAGCTGTTCTCAGTAGTCAGAGAGGCTGTATGAAGCTGGACTTAGTTTCTGATTATAGCCAATCTAGCACTTTAAGTCTTAGTCAGAGCTGTCACAATCACAGATTCACAAATACTGCAGTTTTGTCACTGCAGGTGTGGTTGTATACAACAAGAATCTTGTGAACTCACAGTTTCACAAATAGTGCAGTTTGCCAATCTGATGCCATAGATCAGTCCAAGTTCAATGAGACCTTACTGAATCCAGGCTCACAAATGCTGAAGTTTATTGAAGCAACAGGATGGCAGGTTGACAATTGCTGGTGATGAATGCACTAACCTAAAGAGTGTGATGTTTTGAGACAAAGTATAGTAACAGATCTATTAGCATTATACATGCATATAGGTAGACATACATATATATACAAAATTGTCCCTTTAGCAGAAGGGGAGAGATACAGTCCATCAATTCATACTGAGCCAACAGAGATATTATTTTTCCCCTTCCCTTTTTTTTTAACCGCAAAAGTCTTCTTTTATACTATAATCTTTGGCCCTTCCCAAAGGGATGGAACAATCACAAGCTGTAGGTGGGGTTTTGGTGACTGTAACTTATACATGTAAGGTATTCTCTCTTTACTCTTCAGTTGCATTCTCAGGGGTGTGAAATTCTCATTTCTCAGGGGTGTGAAAATTATTACATAAATTAGGCTTAATGGGGGTCTTCATTACACGTTTATTTACTTTAAGTCAGAATTTATAGTTCAAAGGTAAAACAAACACACTGGTGCTCCTCTATTTGCTAAGGCAGCAGTAAAGGCTGTCTGACCTTCTCCAGAGGGTCTTTGTGAGCTTTCTTATCTCCTTGATAAGAAGATTTACAAGTGTTGTGGTGCCCAGTGAGGGGGAGTGAGGCTGGTGGCTGGTACAGAAGTGTGGGTACTCTTCTGTGCCTCACTGAGAGGCTTAGAGGCTTCCTCTTCACCCCAGACATCCTTCGAACATTAGGCCTGGTCCAAGACTTGTGTGAGATTACTAAGGAGCCCTGCTTATGTTTTCCTCAAGAAGCTTCATCAGTTCTTCATTGACTTAAAGCAATTCCATAGCAATTCTGACAATTTACCAAAAATCAGAGCAAACATGTAATTTAGACTTGAAAAATGTGATGACTCCTCCTTCACTTCCCTTCAAAATTCCTTCTGAAGTCAGTTTATTCAACCAGCATTTTATTCTATTCTTTAGGCATTGTTGTCAGGCAATATTATGCCAGCTGATCAGGAAACATTGAAGCATTGAAACAGAGGATTATAAGTGATGACTGAAACCCCATTTTCCTTCCAGTGTTTCACCATTTGACGGGTTTGCAGCTGTGTGTACTTGTTTGAATTATTTCTGCATTGCTATAAGCATCTCAGTCTTTTAATTGGGGAATGCACCTAATGGTCTGGAAAATTATTTCAATGTTGCTCAAAAGCTGTATGTGACACTGTAGTGTATGGCGCAGTAAAGTCTTGTCAGTTAACACAGCCATGAACAGGGTGAAATATAGCAACAGGTAGTGCATTATAAAATAATATATAAAAGTAGCTTTACTTCCTGTTAAATAACTTTTTTAAAAGAGCGTAATATTAATTAAAGATAGTATGCTTAGATACAGAATTTTTAGCAAGGTATTTATCTTAGACTCTGCTTATAATGATCTTTCTGAATATCTTTTTAAATAAAAATTAAAAAATATTTAATTAAGCAAACAACCCCACAAGATATATTTATAGCCAGCAATGTGTATTTTAACCCATCTGTATCTCACTGAATTTCAGTTTCAAGGAAAGTTGAACAAGAAACAATGAACTTGCACTGTAACTAGACAGGCTAAGGCTAGGCATTAGGAAAAATTATAATGAGATTTTTGAAGCATTAGAATGCATTGCCTGTTAAGAAATACCAATTTTCTTAAAAGATGTCTTTAAAACATGTTAGATCAACATGTGCCAGTAATGGTTCAAATGCAGTAGATCCTTCCTCAGGAGAGGAAGTCCTGTTTGTCTGTGATTCTTTTTCTTTACAGAAGTAAAATTTAGTGCTTTAAACTGATATCCATGTAGATTGTATTCAAGTAGAAATTGACAATTAATTCAGGCTGGCAAGTACAGTAATTTCACAATTATAAGCTGCACTTGATTGTAAGCCGCACATCTGGGTAGCTGGGAAGACCACGGGATTTGTCCATATATAACCCGCACCAGTTGATAAGCCACACCTTACTTTGGCAGGGTACATGTGCAACTAAGGAACGCCACGGGCCCTGGTGCTCTTCACCCGACCCAAGCTTTACGCAAAAGCTCTAGCGGAACCGCTAGCCCAGCAGGAGCCGTAGCCTTGGCTGGAGCTGGGCTGCCTTATGCAAACGTGGTAGTGGAATCAGCTCACCTGTGAATCCAGGCGAAGAAAGGAAAACACTACAAAATCCAGAAAGAAATAATTCACTTTTATTAAACTTTTAATCAGCTTCATCTTCACTCCAGTCTTCATCCTCTGTGAAACCTTCAAAGTCTTCATCTTCCATATCTGAAATCATCAGTTGTGAGATGCTGGCATCCAGCAAACCCGAACCCTTATCGGCCGTATCTTCCTCATCAGACTCCTCACTTTCGCTACTGTCGTCCTCGTCGCTTGTTGGTGCCAGAATGATGTCCGCCTTCCTGAACCCTTGCATGAGAATTCGGGGGGATATCTCACACCAGGAATCCAGTATCCACTGGCACATAGCGGTATTGCTTGCCCGGCGTATCCTCCCAGTCTTTGTGAAGGAGTGGTTTCCTCCAGACATCCAGGCTTCTCACCTAGCTCAGAGTTTGGCTTTGAAGGAACGGATTATACCTATGTCCAGTGGCTGCAGGTCTTTGGTCAAGCCACCCGGTGTAACAGCTAGCTCCGAGTTTGTCTTTTTAACCATAGCTTTTACTCTTTCTGTTGTGCGGGCACGCATGGAATCGAGAACCAGATGGAAATATCCGTCCGGTCTCCTAGCGTAAACTCAGGATAGCCATAACTTCATGACCTCCTCATCCATCCAACCTTTGGGCTTCACTGCAACAAAGATGCCTTTTGGAATTTTATCCTTAGGCATCATTTTTCTTTTAAAAATTATCAATGGCCATAATTTCTGCTCACTTGCAGCGACTGCGAGAATGACCGTAAATTATGTCTTTTTGTTACCTGTCGTTCGGATGGGAACCAAGGATTTCCCAGTTTCTTCCACAGTTTGAGTTAGCGGCATATTGAACGTTAGGGGCACTTTGTCCATGTTTAAAATCTGCGGTGGCTGGATATTTTTTTCAGCAATCTTCGCTTTGCAGTACCGGCGGCAGTTTGCCACCTTCTCCTTGTAATTCACTGGCAGGCGCTGAGACACGGTTGTCCTTGCATGTACAGAGAGATGGTGCTGGTTCATGAAACGAAAGCACCAAGGAGGGCCTCCTTGAAACTCTTCTATATGAATTTCCTCTGCTATCGCTTTGGCTTTTGTCTGAACGGCGACAGTTGTTAAGCCTCTCCCAGCGGCTCTGTGTTCGGAGATCCACGTGCAGAGCCTTTCTTCAAGTTCTGGCCATCTGACTTTACGACCGCAAAAACTTTTCGTAGTCTTTGTAGCAAGACGTAATTTATCTTCCTGCTGTCTCCACCTTCGCACCATCGACTCATCAATGTTGAATTCCCTAGCTGCAGACCTATTCCCATGTTCTTTTGCATGGTTGATTGCTTTTGCTTTAAAATCTGCATTGTAGGCAAGTCTCTGCAGCAGAGCCATGTCAATGAGGCGTGTCTGAACTCTCGAACTGGTGGGTTTCAAATCTCGGAGTGCCTCAAATCTCACGTCCTGTGCATGAAATCTCGGAGCGCCGCATCTGAAAAGTAGAATAGGAGTTGCTGCTGCAGCTCCCCCGCCCTCAGCGCGCCTGAAGCCACAGCTAGCCAAGAAGCTTTTATCTGATTGGTTTACAGTGGTCAGAAATGAGCGATTCGTCAAAATTGCGCCTGCCACACAAACCTGTACTGGAAACAATATAGGTGAATTGACTGCAACACATGACACTGAGTGTCAGGTAACTTCCGGGTTTGCTATTCTCCTGAAATTGTCCATAAATAAGCCGCACCTGATGATTAGCATCATTACTGGGGTAGGCTGGATTCTTCAATGAAAATGGTGCGGCTTATAATTGTGAAATTACTGTATATTGAAGAAGTGATGTAAGGTACTAGAATAATTTCATTATCTCCAGAGTGATTTTTACAGTGAAATGCTTATTTCTCATCTCAGAGGAAAAGTGAAACTCATCTTTTTGGGGGTTTCTTTTCTAGAAAAATGTAACTGTTTCATTAAAAATGTGAAATTCAAACTTTTTTTTTTTTTTTTAAGTCTACAATATATCAGACAAAAATCAACCAAGAGCTATTGAGGAGATTAATGAGTATTCTATGAAAATGCAAGAATTAGCCTTGCCTAGAAAGAAGATACTTGCTCCTGAGCTATCATTGAATGAATGGGCTGAATGGATTTCTGGGAAAAGTAGGGAAAGAACAAAGCACAGATATAATAGGAGACAGTAAACAGATCTCACTCAGTGGAGGAAATAGTCTCCTACTTCTATCTGGTACTTCTAGGACTATATATTCATCTGTATTAGACACCAACATGTACAAACTGCAGTTGCTCTGTGCATTGTCAGGAAGTTCTTTACTTTCAGAATGCACTGAACCATGGGAGCATCTAAAGACTCAATTTACAGTGGAAGATCTCTTTACTCCCTGGATGCATGACACTGGCTGTGTAGGTACTTATCATCTGCTTAGTACCTCAATAGTAAATCTAAACTGGAATATATTTCAGTGGGAGCATCAGTTAGTTAGATTTGCTGCGCATGGAGAAAATGCTTAGAATTCTTAAAGCCTGTCAAAATAAAGTTTTGGACAGGTTACACAGAATGTCCCTTGAAAAAAACCCAGGATGAATAGAAACACTGGTTAGAAACTGTCCCTTTTTATTTGTCTAAGTTTTTTGTATTGTTTTACAGTGTAAGATTCTAACTTATGTACATTTGAACATTAAAGGCTAGATTGTCACATGATAAATGTATCCTTTTCATAATCTTTGTTTCCCCAACTTGAAAGGAGGGAGGAAAGAACTGAACATTATGCAAGTAAACACACACATGCATATACAGCATGAAAGGAGCATGAAATAACCTGCTTTTACTCTATTTCCCTCTAACATTTTTGGGTTTTTTAAGTCCTTGTTGGATAAGTTATTGACAACTCTTACTCTTACTCTTTCTTACTCTTACTCTTACTCTTACTCTTACTCTTATTCTTACTTTGTCTATGCTATAGCCAATATTCTTTCTTCTCATAAAAGCTTATTGTATTAAACTTGTATCATCCAAAAGCAGAGAAGTGGGAACATCTCCCTGTTCAAACTAATAGGAAAAAAACAAAACACAACAAACAATTTAAAAAACCCCAGAAAAATGAAAAAAAACCCCAAAAAAACCCCCAAAAAATCCACAACAAGAAGAAAAAATGGTCCTTTTAACAATACAGAAATACTCACAGTTGATGATCTAGTACAGTGTTTAAATAGCCTTAATAAGAGTTCTTATGTGGAAAAAAATCTATACTAAAGTGCTTAGAATATTTTAGAGGATTCCTCAAAATGTGGTGTGTTCCTTGAGAATTATTCAGTGTAGAACTAAAGGACACTGAAAGTTGGTGGAAATTCGCAGGCATTTTTATAAGCACTTTTAGAACATCAGACATCATCATTTTGTTTGTACTGCTTATTAAAATATCTGTATAGCATATTGATATACTTGCTTTCTATTTTGTACCACTAAAAAGAGACTATATTTCCTCCAGAGAAAGTTTAGCCTTAATAATGAGGTACAAATATGAAAAAGCATTGTGTAGCTTTCAGACTACATAATTACAGGGCTGGCAGTTTAAAAAAAGAAAGAAACACTTTTTGTTGTATGAGGAAAGGTTAAGTTCTTATTATATTTTCTCACTATTTGCTCAATATGTCCATTTGAATAAAACAGATTTATAATTATCAATATGTCCTTTATGCCATTATGGAATATAAATTAAATTCATAAATCTCTGGTGTGACAAGTCAGTCTTTTTATATGCCTTTATAATAACAATAGCACAAAAAACATCGTTTTGACAGATTGATGAGAATTTATGGTGTTTATGCAGGAATGTCATACACAGACATCTTCAATCCTTTGCTAGAAATAGCTTTCAAAAATGTATCTAAGACCATTTATGTGGAATTGGGATGACTTCAAAAAATGTTCCCTACGTACTGAATTTGTAAAGCTCAAATAAATAGTGAGAATTTGTAAAATGCATACAGCTGTAATCATAGACAGTGCAAGGGAAGATATTGTGTGTCTCTGGACACTAAAGTACAGCACTTTTCCTGAAACCAAAATGGAATGATAATCTACGTTTTAATTATACACATACTATATGCAGCCGTCATACACTGAGAAGCACCTTTCTAAAACTTGAAAATACAAAGGGACTTTTGATATGGATCAAAGGGGCTGCTCTGGAGCCAGCTGGCCTGGGTTGCTTTCTAATCATCCCTAAATATTTGCTATGCATCATGATATGTATATACATGTATATAAAAATTGGAAGGAGCTCTGAGTCAAAAGTGTGCGCCCAAATAGTCAGTTCATTTGCTGGTCTGTGAAGCCCTGAATTTGTCATGGACATGCATTAATTTCCCAGGACATGGGAGCTCCTGGCTTTGATTCTCACCTGGCACCAATAGAGAAGATGAACTGACTGACAAATCATAGGCCAACATTGGACTGTTGAAGATCTGTTCCTTAATGTTCGGCCATTTGGTGAATATCACTTTGGCAGTCATACATTTTAGTATTATCCAGGACATAATAAATTATCAAACCTTTCTTTCTCTGTAATCTAATTGCTGTCCCCTGCTTTACACAGAATGACTAAATCCTTTTTACTCTTCTGCAAATCAGTTTTATAGATACAAGAAATTAGGGGTGTAGAAATGATTTGAAATTTCATTGTCCAGGGTCAGTGCTAATTTCTCAGAGATGACTGGGCATGATGAATTGCAGGTCATGTTTTTAAATGACTGCTTTAAGGCATTTACAGTTGAAAGCTGCACCTTTTATCTATATTATCTTGCTATAGTGTAAAGAAAATTTTCTTGCCAGGGCTTTAATTTTTTTCAGAATTAGAACAAAAATAGAAGATTGAGTGCACTGAGACAACTTGCAGAAAACTCAAACATCTTGTTCTTAAAAAAGAGGATTTGTTACAAGCAGAGCAATATAGGCATGTCTTTTCCAAACTATGCCTGTATAGAGCATTAAACTATCTTAAGATGCTAAGGATACATGTGTCATTTTCCTTTGACAAATGAAATCTTTAAAAGAGGGTACTAAAAGTCTGTTCTTCAATCTTTCTGTAAATGACTCCTGTAACACATTTTGCAAAATACCCTACGTGGTATTGTATTACTGTTATGGATCACCATATGAAAGTTTTGTGCATGTCAAAATATAATGTTAAGGTTTGCTTTTTTGTCTCCTGAAAATCAGAATGCAATTTCTTGTTATGTTTTTGGAAGTGTTTAAAAAAAATCATTGGAGCAGTATACACTCTGAGGTCAAGCTGTAGATTTTCCCATACCCAGGGGAATGTTTTTCACTGAAAAAGAATTTAACAAGTGTAAGAGTTTTGAATCAAAATTAAGAAACTTTTGCTGACACAAATGGATAGCATCTACTCAACTAAAGGGGCCACTATGCACCATTTTCTCTTCAAGGACAATTATATATTAGAAGTTTTCTTCTACAGAAGTAGCAGAACTCCTTAAATACAGCATAAAAATATCTATAGCATTTGTGCAAATGTAAAATTCCTGAAAATACTCATGCTTCATTTTAATTTTCAGTTTCCTGAGAGTTACTGCAACTAATGTTTGTAAATGACTGTCCTAGATCCAGGAAATGCATAGCTCTTTGTACTTGTCTCTTGACTTAGATCAATTTAATTTTCAATATTTGATTGAATTTACAAAAGCTGAATTTTAGGAAATTGGAATTTTATTTCACATTCACATTGTTTGTTTACTTCAGTTTTGTCTCATAAGATGCAGTTCTAAATTTCTCCATGAGAGTTTTATTGATAGAAGTATACAACTTAGAAAATTTCTTTCTGTAATTATTGCCTGCTGTATATTGGAGCATCACTGTGACTGTGTACAAGATAATGCACTTCACTTGCATGCTGAGCTGTCTTCAGTAACACAAGTTGGTAAAAGACTGGAGAGTGTAAAATGTAAGAAGCAAAATGGGAAGGAGAAGTAGAGAGATTTTAATTTAATTGTTTGCTCCTAAGAGGAAGCAAATGGCCCAAATTGGTATGCTGTCTGTGCATCCTGCTCTTGACCTCAAAATATTGATTCAAGTATATTTTTTATTCTTTGCCTGTGATTTTATTAACATTTTGGTATTAAAAAACAAATTTATTATCCAGATTCTCAGGAACTGTAACAGAAATCTTGCTTATAGAAGACACTCTTCCCTGATATGAGCTTCCATTAGTAGTTAACACCTGGAGAGAGAAAAACTCATTAACTAGATTACTGGATTGACAACTTAGTCCTAATCGTACTAAGAAGCTTTTTTTGCCTAAAAATAACAGATTAGATTCTTTACTGGTGTCAGTCAGCATAACTTCATTACCTTGATATGAAGTGTCTGGGTTTATACTGCATCAAGATTGACAACATGAAGTCCCACTCACCCTAAGCAGATATGTACTTTATGTACTGTAAGGGGGATGCACAAAAATAGTATTTGACAGTTCCAGACATGGGAGGTGACAATAGTTGCAATATCTGCACTGGAAGAACTCCTGTCCACCCTGTTTGGAACACCCCCTTCATCCTGCTATCATGGATTTTTAAATTTTTTTCCTAGTACATGAGATAATTTTTTTTAAATTACATATCAGATATGAAGACGCATGTAAATTTCTTTAGGTATGCTGTTGCATATTACTTCAGGTCATTCTAGAGATTTAGAAAATGGAGCAAAATATTCCGAGAAATGCTTGCTATAGTAGATTCAATTTAGAGGATAGAATTCTTATACAGATATATATATAAAGAAAACACTGGGTAAAAATGTTTCAGTTAAAGAAGAATGCTGAAAAGAATTCAGAATGACAACTTGTATGCTGGTCTGAATTACTGTTTCATTTTGTCATTATAATAAGAAGCAGGGTATTTTTATATAGCCTTGTGGTGAGGTGTTCAAGAAAAATTAGGCCAAGAATAATAATTTAGCCTGACCATAGACAGTTAAAGGAAGTGAGTGATTGGAACTTAACTCTAAACAGCCTTCTTCCTTATGAATGTTAAGAAACAATCTTAGGGAATCAGTAGGTTTTGTTTGTTTGCTTGTTTGTTTGTTTGTTTGTTTTAATTTATTGTGGTTTTTTGGGGTTTTTTTATTTATATTTTAAAAGTGCAGTAATAGTACTATTTAAAGTCAATCACATTAAGAAAGACTGCTTTGCTTTTTGTAATTGAAAGTTTATTTCCTAATGATTTGTTGAAAAATATATTTTAATAAGTTTCAGTGCATCTTCATGTCATTATTTAGAGCAATCATTAACCTTTTGTACCAAACTTTAAATCAAGGTAGGCCTATTATCTGTATTGTCCTACTGTGATTTTTTTAATATAAAATGAAGAAATCAAAATTAACTTTAGAAAATATTATATGCTTAAGAAAGGACAGATTGAGAATATTGAGGTCCACTTTAAGTCATTGCAGATCATCAGAAGGCAAGAATTTGCACAAGATAGAACCCCAGTGAAGGAAAAAATGCCTCTGACATTGTTATTGATCTGTTTTCTTGTACTTTGTTTGTTAAGCTTATTGATGACTGAGCAAGTAGGTTGAGTCTTAAATTGGTAGGTTTTGTTCTTTTCTCATAGGGAAAATTGAAACCTGATGGTACAAATGAAGACTGTTGCATTTTGGGTAATTTTAAATGAGAATGGTAAGTAGAAGAAGAAAAGGAAAAAATAATTTTCTTCCTTTCCTTTTTTTCTTACAGAACCCAGCATGGAAATATGTAGCGTAGGGTGCTGGGAATTATGAAACTTGTGATTTGGTTCATGAAGTTGTATAATTTCCCTCACTTTGGGTGACAAAGTCATGACTTTTCCAGGACAAATAACAAAATGTATCCAGAGTTATTCCTAAGTAAGCCCTGTTCCAGTAAGACTTTGTCAGAGTCAGAGATAATATTTTCAATTTTGTGATTTATCTAAATTCAGAACAATTTTGAATGTGGACAATACTTGTTTCAAGTCAAGAGGCATTCAATGCTAATATGTACAGCAGAAGTTGAGCACTTTGTTGAATAATGTATTCACTCAAATTAGAAGAAGAAACAGCTGTATAAAACTGAGTTGTGTCATAATTTATGTTTTGTGTGACCGTATTTTGAAGTTTTTTCTTAATTGTAGTGTGAGACGGCCTCTTTTCAACAAGTTACACCAATAATTCCATAATCCAGTAATCATTTTCTTGATAGCAGTGTACTGTAACAAATGAGCAACAAAAACTGCTGTTTTCAGCCAACTGTAAGATTTATTGTACTTCCAGGTAAAGATTTATCTTTTCTCTGACTAGATCTATCTGACTTTTAGGTCAATAATTCCTGATTGAATCTCAAGAGAAGTCAATAGCTACCTATTATGTCACCTGATACACAAAGATTTTGTGAATGTTGGGTCTAAGAAAGAAAGTAACATTTGTGAACATGTGTCAGATCCTTTATGATAAGATTCCTTTAAACTTTACTTATCTATCACCCTTGGTTTTGAATCCATAAGAAAATTTTGGAAATTGTGGCTCACCTAGAGCTACCACACACACATTTTCAGCATTCAAAATCTATTTGTTATCTCCCATAGCTCCTTAGTCAGCCTTCCGTTTATCCAGAGTACAGTTCTTAGATATTTTTTCACTTACGCAGAGTTTGAACTAATATTTTTATTGTGTGAATAGATTAGGATTTTTACAAAAGCACAGAAATTTTAAAGAAATTATGAAGTTTTTGGTCATTAATTTTGCTTTTCAAGAGAACAGTAAGATAATGTTTTTTCCTAGAATTTTTCTTTCAAGGACCACTAAGGAAACCAATTTACAGTAATTTCACGATTATAAACCGCACCTTTTTCATTGAAGAATCCAACCTATCCCAGTAGTGCGACTAATCATCAGGTGCGGCTTATTTATGGACAAATCCCAGTGAAATGCCAACCCGGAAGTGAGAGCCAGCCAGGGAGAGAGCTGCTGCGGAGCTGCTGCCGGGTGGCCGTGAGCCGGAGCCACTGGCAAGCGGGAGGCAGGCAGCCGCTGGATTGACGAGGCCAGCCCGCCTTTGCTGCGTTCGAGCGAGCGAGCCGCCTTTGTTGCCTTTGCCACATTCGCATGAGCGAGGCGCCTCTGCTTTCTCTGCCGCCGTGAGCGAGGTTCCTTTGCTGCCTCTGCCGCCATGAGCGAGGCACCACCACCTTCGCACTGGGGAGTGAGCAGTGGCTGCTGCCTTTGCATGGGAGAGCGAGCCACCCCCACCACCGAGCTGGTGGGGGCCGCAGCAGCCAGCACCAGGCCAGGAGTGCCAGGGCAGAGGCACAGGAAGAACACCTGGGCCTGCCTTTAAAGGCTTCGCTGGTCTATGAAAACTATTTGCAACTTGATCACCTGACACCAAACCCCACGCTGGCTCAATTCTGTTACAAACTCTTTACTTTGTCGCACATGGATCCTTGCTTTAAAAAAAAATGTGTCTTATATTCGGGTGCGGGTAATATATGGACGAATCCCATGGTCTACCCGGCTACCTGGATGCGCGGCTTATAATCAGGTGCGGCTTATAATTGTGAAACTACTGTAGTAATATTTTAAGTTAGTTGTTGTATCATATACATGTATATACATATTTATACTCTGATACACTGAATCTAGCACTAAAGCACTTTCCCCAGTAAAGAATTGTTTTTTTATTGATGGTACTCTGTTGGTTATTGAATTTAATAATTTGTTGGTTTTTCTTTGGTTTTTTTTTAAGGTATTAGCTTGCATCACCACTGGCATAGGACATTAAAAGAACTGTTTTCATTGTAATCCAGGTACCTGGGATAGATGGAAAAACTATTCACATTCTCATATTGACACCAGTCTCAATGCATTTCATTCACACTTTGCAGATAATCACGATGAAGTGCTCAGTAAGGTTGCACTCCAAGTGACTTATAAAAATTACATGCTATGCCATACTACTGCAACATCCTTAACGCATTATACAAGGGTCACTGAAGCACTGCAGTTCAGTAGAATGCTTGTGGGTGTGTAAGGAGTGAGTGTCACAGGGACAAAAGGGCATAACCAATGTGTAAATGCTTGGTCTGTTGGCTAAGCAGGATTTTTACTAACAGATAATATGATTTATATGTCTTGACCTTGTCAGTCATTTGTAACTAAATTATTCAACAGATGAAATTTTGTCCAGATGTAGAATATTTTCAGGACTGTATGTTGAATTCCGTTTTTTGGGGTTTTTTTATTAGCTGGACACCCTTTACAACCTAGTATAATGAGAAATGTTAGAAATTTATTATTTAGAAATTTATTTAATAGCCTATTAGAAAGGGAAAGAAGAAGTATTCAATACTAGCAGTCTATTCTATTTTAAGACAGCAGGATTTCCAAGCTTGTGAATATAAGCAGTTAGTTTTGAGGTTGTTTTAAACTCTTTCTTGTCAAATGCAATTTCCTTTGAGAAGATTCATGTACTTAATTCCCATCTGCTATGTTCAGAGGTTACTGAATGTATCCACTTTTTACTTAATTGTTTTGTTTGTCATGTGTCATTAGGTTGTTCCTCCTCACAAAGGATTAAATACCCCTGTAAGAAGCTTATACCTGAAGAAATTGCACTTAGTGACTAATTTAATCTCTTCCAACATTCTTTGCCCTGGTCTTCACATTTTCTTGGTTCCTCTGCTTGCATACCTGACAAGTAAACTGTTGTGGAGAATGCTACCATATCTAAGCAGCACTAAGATATATGTTGGGAACTTACAGTAATTTTATGATTATAAGCCGCACCTGAATATAAGCCGCACCACTGGGGTAGGCTGGATTCTTCAATGAAAAAGGTGCGGCTTATATTCGTGAAACTACTGTATATCTGTATCTAGGTAGACTCCACTGTTATCTTGGCCCAACATTTCATTCCATTATACAACCAGCTGTCACTTGCTACCATTTTTGAGCAAACAATTATTCTGTCCCTACTCCCTTGGGGTACAAATTCTTCTTTGCTCTTTAAATGCATTTTAAATTGAATTCTCAAAAAATACATTTTCAACAGAGCAGCAGTGTTATACTTCTGCAGGCTTTATCTGAGACACATGCCTACTACATGAACAGAGTTTGAGCACCATATTGGTGAAGGTGGAGGATCTGACCATTTATCCATATTGGCTCCTAGCCACATGTTTCTTCAAAACTAAAGAAATGCCAGTAATTCAGGTTCCAATTCCAAAGAACTCATGAGTTTGTGCAAAAGCACCACGTTGTCTTCTATCAAAATTGAATTATATAATCATGCACAATTATGCAGAGAATTATTATTTAGTGGCAGTTTGTCAAGACACAGGAATGCTGTCTATTCTAAGGCTTTCTTCTACTTCTCCATATCACATCTCCAACAATTTTGTATGGAAAAAATGTGTGTTCAAAAATGAAAAAAACAATTTTAGAAGAGGGTAAAACCACTCAGGTAGGAGATTTGCTTGAAAGAATGCTTAACTATATTTTTATGCCTGAAAAATCATAGGAACTTATGTACAATTTGTACTTCGAAAGAAACTACTTCCACATTTTCAGGACTTAACATATTGAAAAATAGTTTCTGAGGAATTAACCCTTTTTTGAAGTCTTTTCAGAATCTGCACAGACACTAAAATGGCAGAATTTCCACTTTTCTTCACTCTCAACTGCTGACTGTTTTGGGAACAGAATTAGATTAATGGAGGACCTATAATTATTGTCCAGTCCCAAATCTAAAAAGGTTTGTAGATTCCCCTTGAGTAAAGTAGATTAGCAAGTCTGCAGAATTTAAATGTGTGCCAGTTTTCTGAAAGGCCAAGCAAAACCAGTTTGCAATATGAGGCTGGCAAATTTGGGCAAAGGGTAAAAAAAGAAAAATAGAGAAGCTAGAAAGAATTTAGCCAATTATAGAATAGGAATAGCAATATTGCCCTTCCATGTGTTTTTCCAGAAAATAGGCCATACTAAACAAACCTGATTTCTTTGCTTTATGAAATGGCATGTTATATCTAAAGAGAGGATTGCCATGCCGCATGCAATTCTAGTTAGCTGGATATTAATTAGTAGTGGCGACAAAGCACAAATTAAATGGCTATGAACTGGCTACCTGGGAGATAGGAAAAAAGTTATTTACCATCTAGACAGAATTGTCTGAAAGGAAGAGATTCCTCCAGGTAATCCACAGGGACCAGTGTAAGACCAATTCTATTCAACTTCTTTCTGTGCAGATTAAAAGTAAATGAAAGACTACCACTGGCAATATTTTTGGATTACTATTTCTAGAATAGATATCCCTTTGATTACAGAAGTTGTGTATTGCACATTAGAGTTTACTGTCTTCTTTCTGGAGATGTCATGGCAAATTTTAAATTTAATTGATTTGATTGTCCCATTATGACAGCTGGGAGGTACTGTGATTACATTTAGTATCCATGCAATTGCCACATAAATTGGTGCATTTTCCACTTAGTTAGTGAAAATTTCTTCCGATTCCTTAATTTAGGAGACATAAGCAAAATACTTTCTTTCATTTTGTAATTTGTCTGTTACTCAAAAAAATTTTAGAGAAAGCTGTTTTTGCTAATACTTCTTTTCAAATATTTTTTTCTCTTGGGGTTATTTAATGTGATATAATCAGTCTGGTCAATCCACCCTTCTTTTGATAGCAAATGGATGCTATTCTAGCCTATTTCTTTAAAATGTTTATTATTTTCCTTTTAAAATGTTATATTTCAGTACTTTTTTTTTAAAGCAGTTGTCCTTAAATTCATGTATTTCATTCAACGTCAGTTTTCTTTGGGGAAGGATATAGTGTCTTTCAGTACTATAGTCATGTCATGGCCAGAGAAGAAAATTGACCACTAATTGTCATTTCTATAGTGCTATGACCTTCATCCATGAAGTGTGTAGGTATTTCCCTGTAAAGGAAAAAAGTGTTAGTTATATAAAGCAGATCTGAGTCAAAGGGCTAGATATTAAAAAAAAGAATCTTTATTATAGAATAATTCAGAATGTGGAGTAAGACCATAACTTTATATTGCAGATTTCTGTTTACAATTCCATTTTGAACTAAATCACAAATTCAAGTCAACATATATTGGGAGTTCTAAATTTTAACTTTATTTTAAAATTTTTAAGGAAAAATTCCTACCCTAGAAAAAGCAGTGATAAAAATAGAACTTTTCTTCCAAAAGAAATAATAATATTAATGAAATTACCATCTCAAACACTTTAAATCCCTTAGTAAATTGTAAACTCCACATTTTGTTAGCTGTTAAATACATATTTAAAACTACATTTGAATCATAATTGTCTGTGATCATGAAAAGAGATATAAGAAAATAGAATATGGGGATTAAATGTGAACTACTGGCCCTTCATCAAATCTCTAGTGACCATTCTCATGTTCCAATAACAGAATGGAAATTTTCCAATCAAACAAATACTTACTTCCCCATGACAAAGCAGTTCACCATTAAAGTAGAGTTGAGTGATTGTTTTCCTTTTGTTTTCCCCACTAAGTAGAAAGCATATGAGCTCAAAATATTTAAAAATTACCCTGTTTTATCCGGGGCAATTCAGACATCATGCAGGAGTAGACTGCAAAATAAAGATGACTAAAGTTCTGTAGCAGTTAGTGAATCTAAATGAGTTCTTATTTTGTGTAAGTAATAAGATAAACTCTTTCAAATGTACCAGACTAATAATAAATACAGTAATTTCATGAGCATAAGGCATACCGGAGTATAAGATGCACTTCTGGGTGTCGGCAAATTTCTGAATTTTTGTCCATATATAAGGCGCACCAGAATATAAGGTGCACTTTTTTTTTTCCAGAGAGCATCTGCGGGAAACAAAGTAACCAATTAGTAACAATCGTACCAGCTGTGCTGTCTTGGGTTACAAAACAGGATGGCATAAAAGTATCTATTCTATCACCATCTGTTGTGACCAGGTAGGGCAGTGATCCTTATCTCCATGGGAGATACTCTGCCAATGGGCCATCTATTGAAACCAGTAGGACATTGTTCTTTATCTTTGCACTCCCCATCCTTCCTCCAGGGAGTTATCTTCTGCTAATGGCCCATTGAGTCCCACTGTGTGACTGATAAAATTACTTCATCCCATTGAGAGTTGCTCCAGCCAGAGGGGAGATCCCAGCTTTCCTACCTAGATAAAAACTTCAATTCTGGGACACCAAGTCACCCTCTTTTCCCTAGACTCCAGAGGAAAACTGGACTTTTTTTCCATCCCTGGACCTTTGGAGGGAGGCTGCGCCTTTCTAAAAGACCACTGCTTCAATTGAATCACATCTGTCACTGCAGGAGGAATGTGGCCACCATTTAATGGTACTGCTACCAACACCCTGACTGATGGGTGTCAGGTTGTACTCTGACTTTGTGTCTTGGAGGACAGGTGTCTGCTAAGAAAGGCGGGAGCCTCTCTTTGAAATGGAGAATGCACACCCTCTCTCTCCAAATTGTTATAATTTTGATGTCAAGGGGCTCTTACGCAAAGATATGGGAATTAGGAATAACAGTCCTTTACTAGGGAAATTAAAATAGAAATATAGTACTATAAAGAAAGAAACTCCAAACCCTGACAAAGTCAGAGTACAACCTGACATCCTGTCAGGCAGGGTGTTTGTAGCAGTTTGATTAAATAGTGGCTGCAGTCCTCTTGTAGTGACAGATGTGGTTTAGTTAAAGCAGTGCTCCTGTAGAAGGTGCAGTTTCCTTCCAGAGGTCTAGTAGTGATGTGGAGAAATCTTGGTTTTTTCTAGAGTCCAGTAGAGAAAGGGCTACTCCGTGTCTGAGAATTTCAGTTTTTATCCAGGTAAGAAAGGCTTGGCTCTCACCCCTGGCTGGAGCAACTCTCAATAGGATGAAGTAATTCTGTGAGTCATACAGTGAGATTAAATAGGCCATTAGCAGAAGATAACTCTCTGGAGGAAAGATTGGGGGGGTGCAAAGATAAAGAATAATGCTTTACAAGTTTCAGTAGATGGCCCATTAGCAGAGTATCTCCCACTGAGATAAAGATCACTGCTCCACCTAGTCACAACCGATAGTGATAGAATAGATGCTTTGATCACATCCTGTATTGTAACCCAAGACACTTTTTCAGTGTTTGGGATTTTTTTTCAGCCCATCAAAACTTTAAACTGGTTTTCTTATTCTAAAAAGGCTTTGAAATTAAGAACCTGCCCAATTTAATTGTTTCAGTTTTCAGAGAAGAGTAATCTGCTGCAAGTGAGAGAGATGAAACTATTAGTCATGATTAGTCATCTACAAATCCTTATTAACTATCTCCAAGCCTTGATTCTGTATCATACCATTGAAGCAAAGGAAAGTAAGCATAAATAAGGGGAAATTCTGTTTGTTAAATTAATTTAAAAATGCAAGTTGCTAGTACTAGGAAGGATAGTGTAGAAGACGTTCTACTATGTTACATTTGGTCTGTTACAAGTTGAAATGGAAGTTTCTTTTAAAAAATCCCATACTTGGGAGCCACGCATATGCATAAGCATACTTTTTTTTTTCAATGTAAAAAACCTAAACCAATTCTTTTGAAAGCCAAAGCAGGATATTCTCAGTTCTAATACATTCCCATATTCCAATTTATCAGTAAAAAGTGATTTTTCAGAGTAGTTGTACCAGTTGTTGTGAACTATATTTGTTTTGATGAAAATGCATATTTAAAATATAGTGGTTCATTTATCTAAATGGCTATGTAAATTTCCTTTTCTAAATTTAGAGTGTGTATAAGTTGTGGTTATTTTCATTATGTCATATTGCAATTTCTGAAAAAAACATTTCCAAACAGTATCATTTTAAGGAAGAAAGCACTGATGAACTAAACCAGACTGCTGTACTATTTTTAGCCAGTTTGTCCAAATCTACACTTCTGATGGAAAGTAACTTACGGTTCAAAACAGTATTAAAGTAGTTCTAAAACTGCGTGGATGCTTTAAAAAACATGCGTTGTGCATAGATCTCCTCATTTTTGTGTGAATTGCATTCAGAACAGAATGGAAATAATGGTATAAGCTATATGAAATTTTCCATTTCATATGTGGTAATGGCTAAAGGATCCCGTCCTTGACCTGCTGGCAATGCATTTCATGATAAAGCCTAGGAAGATGCTGAGGACCACACCAGATTCTTTGATGAAAAACTGCTTCCCAGCTAGTCTGTCCACAGTATGCACTGGTTCCCTGCCACTGCACTTGACACTTCTCTTTACTGAATTCCATGATTTTTCCGTCAGTCTTGATCTAAGAAATTAGCAGGGTCTAATTTACGGCTATTATCATAGGTGAAAAATGTCTCCTAATTGAAGCTGTGCCCACAGAGTTGTCTGTCCACAGTTTTATTCTCACCTTTGCTTCTACATGCATAGGTTAACTAAATGCTAAAAAGATTTCAATGAAGATGGATAAAAAATAGAATTTTAGTATCATTCCATTTTGGTTTTCTCTCTCTAACATAGTAATAACAATAAAAATCTCATATTTTGCTTTACAATTATTAAATAAGTCAAATATAAACAAATATCTATAAGACTGATGTATCAAAAAAACCCACTTTCTTTTGAGATTTGTCAAATAGGAAAATCTAGCTTTTGGGTAGTTTTAAGAAATATGTGATATATTAATTAATAAATTACCTTTTGTTAGAAAACACCTTGTGTCTTATTTCTTGTAATAACAGTTCCAATTCATTAGATTTTCTATTTAAAGAGTTATGTGAGAAAACACTCTTGTTTTGGCAATGTAACTTTGGGTCAGGAATGTTATAAGTTAGATTAAGCATTTAATAATATAATGATTGATTTAAAAAATATTGTTTCAATTTCTTCATATTTTCCAGCAGGTTTATTGTCTAGTGACATCTGGAGTTCTGTTAGATATATATATATATATATATATATATATATATATATATGTATATGTATATGAGACAAGCAACTCAAAACAACTTAGCTCTACCTTTCCTTTAAAGAATGGTTATGCCCAGCCTTTGCTCTTGCTTGAACAAGCTAATCCTGATATTTTGTTTCTTTTCTTTCCCTCACAGGAGTCATCAGGACTGCCTTGCACAACATGGACAGGGAAGCCAGAGAGCATTATTCCGTTGTCATTCAAGCCAAAGATATGGCTGGGCAGGTCGGAGGGCTGTCAGGGTCAACAACTGTAAATATCACACTCACAGATGTCAACGACAATCCACCCAGGTTTCCTCAGAGTATGTACAATTTCAGCATATTTGAAAATCACTTTGATTTTCAGTGAAGTAGGAAGCTATTAGAGAAATGCAGTTAGTAGTCAAACTTGTGGGGAAGAGGCTGCTTGGAAAGCATTTGGATTCACCAATATTTTTTAATTTTCCAGTATTTCCAGATAAAACACAGAGATGGCACATCAGAAATACTGAAACCAGTAAATTTTTTTTCCAGCCTAACCACTGAATAGTATTGAGATGGGTTACAAAGGTATACTGTTCTCATATGTGGCTTATTCTCCAGCCCTTGCTAAATGCCTATTTCAATAGCTGTCTGATTTTGATCCCATGAGGAAATTATGATGTTCTTAAAGTAGATAACAGCAATAAGGCAATTCATTAAAATATTTAACCAAACATGCCTTAGGCCGCTTCCATATGAATATATAAAATGTTTTTCTTCTGCTTTTTTTATACCAAACTAAACTTTTAAGATCAATTATTACACTTCAGATGGTCAAAATCTAAGATGCTTCTCAGTATTGTTGACCAATGGTGGAGCCATGTTGATATTGATTTCAAACAATGTTATCACTTGAATAAACACCAGAATAGAATGTCTTAATGTGACCACTAATAGGAAGTTAATTTCTATTCAGCTCATTGGGGACACATTGATCTGACACAGTAGTTGGGATCTTGTAGGAATTCTGAATTCTGTTGACTATTTAAAAATCTTCTGGAACATAAAAGCATTTTCCCTGCATATTGGCTCAAGACCAACAAGAATATTGTAATCTGGTCTCAGACACTGTGTGAGGTGTTGTAGAACATAATGGACTGGTACCTACAGGTACATCCACCAGGAAATACATTAAGCTGTTTGAATTAAAAGATTTAGAAACCATTGTAGAGATCACAAGGTTCCAAGGAAAAACAAAGCTCCCTGACAAATACACATTGTATAAAATCTGACCAAACAGTAAGTAGGCTTATTTAGGTGTTGTAGAAATTAGTGTCTTCTCTGTGCCTCACAAAAACTTGAAAACAGGAAGCTTTTGAAGCACACACTTAAATAAAATATATTCAGTTCTATGTTCCACAAATTCTTAATTGTATCCATTATTCTATTTAATACTCCCCAACTATTGGAAAAGGCAAAGGTAAGGCTTATCTTTGAACAAGTGCTATATTAAAAAGAAAGAATGTCCTAAGTTTCCATAAAACTCAATGGATGCAGGAATGAATCCTTACCTACCAGGTTTCAAGAACTGGCCTCTTATTTTAAATGGAAGGGTTTAGACGGAAAACTGATTGGCAGGCAGAAATATACATTAGCATATGTATTTATCTGTATTACTATTTTCTTGGAAATCAAAGAAATAGAAAATGTTCGTCTTATAATTTATATGTTTTAAGGGATTCTAATATCATTGGAAACCACGAAACATTTCACATTCAATGAAAACTTAATAAGGAAGAATAAAATTGTATTTTAATATTTATTCTTTTAACATATTTTTTTTCCTAGAACAAGTTTTGTGAAATTCAAACATTTGCTTTCTTTCCTTACAGAAGATTGCTATACACAGTTATGGGTGACATTATTTCCTTACTCTTTTTCAAGAACTATATTTTAAACCCCTTGCAAAAGAGCAGTAGCTATATGTAAGTCATAAAGAATGAAAATACAGCTGGTCTGAAAAAGGCCGTTTTACCATCATGAACTATATGCACAAGTCTTACACTAAAAGCAATAGCTTCTTTGTTTATTTTTCCTCTGTTTCCTTTGTGTGCCATGATTTTCAGTTAAATTTCTCTTCAATTTCCTTATTAGACAGAATGCTAAATGAGACTTACTGAGGCTTGTCACATTCAGAATTGAATTCAAGGGAAGTGCTAACCAAAACTGCCTATATCGAATGTAAAACCCTTGGGACAGGCTGAGCCTCAGCTAAATCACATTCTTTTGGTTAGTTTCTTTTTCTCCGTTACCGTACTTGTGACTTTTGAATCTGATTCTAACTGTATGAGTATCTTACTTGAGAATGTGCTAGGAAGTATATCTGAGCGATGCCATTATTTTTTGTTTTATTTATAAATATACTTTGTTGCATATATTCAAAAGAAGACAGCTTTTTGGCTTTAGTAGATCAGTGTTCATTAGACATGAAAATGCAGTAAGATGTGCAGGATTTTTCCCCTTAAAGAAATACTTTAAACTCCTGCTTAAAACTTAGAAATGAAGGTTGTAAATTTATCTGCTTGAAAGAATTTATTGTGTTTTTCTCTGTATTAATTCTGAATAAAGCTGACTTCTCTTCAAAAAAAGTCCTAACAGAAGAGGAACAGTTTTCCAAAATATATTAAAAAAAATAATCCAGGAGGAATAATATGAAACAAGACTGAATAATTTTATCAGTTTGATTTCTGGTATAGGAAGCATAGCTCAAAAATCCTGATTGCAAAACAGCCGTATGTCTCAAAAGTAGGAAAGGGGTTGTGAATTCAGTAGAATAGCCTGAAACCTCACATATTTTTTTGTTTATCAACTACTTCTTGTGCATCTTGTATAATACTGATTTCTTTTTCTTTATCATCATAAACTGCCTTTCTTTTGAGAGACAAATAATAAATGAACTATCTATTCAATGTAAGCTGACAGACAGTGCTCTGCATGGGAAGATTTTTGCCTCTCTTAGTTCTTGTTAGATTTACTACTGATGGATCCATGTGGTTGATGACTGAGGGTCCTAATTTCATAGTAAAACATTTATTTCATAATTTGATAGAAGGTATTCCATCTTCTAGTGGCACTTTTATTAGCCTTGAGCTACATCAGAATATTCTGTATACTTTTCTTTCATTAATTCTCTATGGTGTTGCTTAAGATGAATAAATTCTCTGTGTTTTGCTTTGTTTAGTATGAAGAGATTCTGATAGTATCAAGATCATCACACTAGGCTTCTTTTGATATGCCTTGCATATCAAGTGCTAATTATTGCATTCTGGCAAGTGTGTAAAAGATCTATAGTTGTTGTGTCTAGTTTCTAATTCGTAGATTTTGGTTTTTTGCTAGATCTAGCTCAGTTCCTTAGGATAAAGCAGAATTTAAGTACAACTCATGACTTTAAACACTTTTTATAACGCTTGATTTTTGAGGCTTGATAGTTTTGTGCTAATAGTAAACATAATGAGAAATTACATATATGCATAATTAATTTGGTATCTGTTTTTACAATATCATTATATGAAAAGTACACAGCCATGTTTAAACAGGAATTCAATATGAAGATGCTCCTCCTAGTTCTGAAAATATAAACTCACATCCCAGAAACAGCCATTAACACTGTTCAGTGCAAGTAAGGTATCCACTATCTGACCTGTTAATATAGCTCATTAGCTAACTAAGTATAAAAGTATCTACTACTCTTTTTTTTTTTTTTTTTTAATTCATATTCCAGTGTGGTTCTTTCTGAATCCCCAGTTCCATGTAGTGGATCCAGTTGTCATGATTTCCTGTCATGAACTGTCAGCACCCTCTCACTCCCCACTGCCATGTGCTGCAGCCTGTTACGTCCTAGCTGCTGACTATTCCAGGGCTATCTGCATTCTCTTTTACCATCTGGCACCTGCCAAAGGTGTTGAGAAAAGCAAAATTTTGTCTGATTGTTTTTAGGTCTTTCTTCTTAGAACCATAATGTTTTTTAGATCTTTGTCCTTCTATTAAATTGGACAAGGGTTAAAATTACTGGAGACTTTTGAGTTAAACGGATTGTAAAAGTTTTGTGTCCTCAGGAAACTCAGATTTTAAATAAAACAAGATAAGGGCATGATAACTAGCCTATCTTGAGATTGCTGACATCTGATCAACTGAACCTCTTAAAATTAGATTTTCTGCATATCTAGTATAATGTAGAACTTGTTCATTGTGCCATTTATGGGCCTGAGAAGTGGGACCATAAGAACCTAGTGTAGCTCAAGCAGTCCAAGTGCAGGTCTGCATCTGGATTGGGGCAATCCCAGGCATGAAAACAGACTAGAAGAACTCAGTGAAAGGTATTGGAGGTTCTGGAGGGTGAAAAGCTGGACATGGACAGCCAATGTGCTCTTGCAGCCCAGAACGCCCACCTGCATCCTTGTCTATGTCGAATGAATTGCACCCAGCAGGTCAAGGGAGGTGATTGTCCCCCTCCACTCTGCCCTTGTGAGGCTCCACTTGGAATGCTGTGTCCAGATCTGGAGTCCTCAGTACAAGAAAGATTTGGACCTGCTAGAGTGGGTCTGGAGGACAGCCATGAAGGTGATCAGAGGCCAGGAACACCTCACTGATGAAAGCAGTCTGAAAGAGCTCAGGTTGTCAACCTGGAAAAGAGAAGGTTCTAAATAAACCTTATTGCGGCTTCTGAGTACGTAAAAATGACTTATAAAATAAATGAGAACAGCTTTTACGTGGGCAGATAATGATATCAGAAGGGAGGGTCATTTTTAAACAGAAAGAGAATAAGTTTAGGTATCAGGAGGCACTGTCACAGGTTGCTGAGAGAAGCTTTGGATATCCCATCCCTGCAAGTGTTCAAGGTCAGGTTGGATGGGGGTCTGAGCACCCTGGTGTACTGAAAGGTGTCCCTGTCCATAGGAGAGGAGTTAAAACTAGATTGTCTTTAAGGTGCCTTCAAACCCAAGCCATTCTAGAAGTCTATGATTCTATGTATTGATAAGTCCAGCATCCAGGCAAGATTTGGAAGCATTTCAGTCCAGAAGTTATTATCTTTTCCAAGGTTGCTTATTTATTAATACTTTTTCATTATAATTTGACTAATACCTTGTCCTTATTTCACGCTCATTACTTCCCATCTCTCTGACTACTACATTTTGATGTAATAGTGTACTAGTTTGAAAGCAAAACCGGTGAGACTCTAAGTCAGAAATACAATTTAATAGAAAAAAAAAAAAGTGAAATACATGCAGTAGTACACAAAAAAAAAGAAAGCACTGGCAAAGTCAGAATACAACCTGACACCCTGCTAGTTAGGGTGGTGGCAGCAATCCAGATGAAGTGGTTTTGCTGAAGTGGCAATCCTGTAGAAAAGATCCAGTAGCTCCTATCTTCTGGCAACCAGTGAGTAAGAGAGCTACCGGCTGTCTCCCAGGCCCACATTATATCCAGGTGGGAATGCTTGGCTCCTCCCCCTGGGCAGAGCATCTCACAATAGCATAATGTTATTTTATCAGTCATGCGATGGGTCATTGATGGCCCATTAAACAGGAATGTGTCCCGGAGGGAGTTATCTATGACTCATGGGGCAGGGCATTGATGGCCCATTAACAGAAGATAGTCCAGGGGAGGAGGCAAGGAAAAACACTGCCCCTCCTGTTTTTAACAGTTCATGGAGATGGTGATTGAATACATACCTTTGGACACATCTTTACATTGTAACCTAGGACAAATAGTTGTGCAACATAATTGTGGTGCTGAAAAATATCTTTCTTCTCACATATTCTTAAAGGTAGATTTATGTTGAATTGATTGAGGTTTTAAAGTGTGTGCACAGATTTGAAACTCAGTGCTCAGGTTTCAAAGTGGATGCCGAGTCAGTTACAACTTCCTTTATGAATGCAGTTGGTGTTCAGTATACTGATCTACTTTGACAGAGAATTATCACAAGGCCCCTGATTTTTTTTTTTGAGAAGAATGGTATGTTATCACATTTGCACAATATTTGAAGCTAAATCTACCAAATTGTCTCATATATCACTGAAATCTAACATGAGTTGTTTAACAACATTTGATCGTGTAGGAAATCTCATGATGTTCTGTTTTCTGAGCAGAAAAAGTGTGATTCCAGTAATCAGTTTTTATTGCAAAACTTAATTAAATAAACATACTACTTTTCAAGAGCATTAAATGTCTTATTACAAAAATCTCCTTTAATGAAACTTCATGAAAATAACATTTGGTAATATAATTGTTTATGGAATTCAAATACTACAGGAAGTTTGATGGGGGGAAAATATATTTATGCCCAAGTCAGAATAAATACTTTTAATAAATGTGTGGTCTACATACTGATTTTTAATACTACCTAGGTGCATTAACTTTGCTCATAACAGCATCATGGAGTCTTATTTCATTTTATTGAGTATTTATTGTCCATAAGGATTTTTGTGTACCAGATCCATTATGAATTGCATATATCATACATATCAAAATAACTTCAAAACTCTCTAGACAGAAAAAAAAGTGCAGGTTTTTGTTGCTTTGTTTGTTTGCTTTTCTATGGATTTCTGAATAAGACTGTAATGGTTTTGGGAATTTGTTTATTTTTCTCTCACAGTGAAGAATTGGGAGCAGGACCACTCCATTTTGAGGAGTTTTCTTTGGAAAGCCTTAATTTTCATGTCCCTTATGAAGTTAAACCCCAGTGTGATTACAATCCTAGCAGTGCTAGTGCTGTGGAAAAACAAGCACAAAAACAAAACGAACACAGTCCAAATGGAGTTTAACCCTTTTACAGGTGTTGCTATTGCTCTCTGCTTTACCCAAGCTGCCTGATGCAGCCATGCTCACCCTTTAAATGGTATAAGATATGCTGAACAGAGCAAAGCCTGCTGCAGATCACACCCAACAATTAAGTTCCTCATTAGTGATTATTATGGAGTGCATATGGTGCTTTTCCCATGCCATTTGCATAGAAAAGACGTATTTGAGGATTCAATACCTACAGGAAAGTAGCGAATCTGAAAATCCAGGAGAAAAGTAGTTTTATTTTTGTTTCTGCTTTTACCTATGAGCAGCATAAACTTATCAATATTTACAAGAAGTCAGAATACTTTGGTTGTAAAGTTCAGTGTTCTGAGATCAGAAAGTTTTCCAGAACTTTTAGTTATTATCTCTAAAGACAAAGTGTCTTGTAACATAAAGTCATTACTGATTAAATTCTTAATCACAATCATAAGTCTTTTACAGTGTGATGTTAAAAGCAGGGACATTGGGATGTACAAGTCTTGTTTCAGCCAAAGGAGTCTCTTGCATCAAAGAAGAACATTTGGCTTGGGGTGGGTTTTTTGTTTGTTTGTTTTGTTTTTCTAAATTGACCCAAGGTTTCTATGTTCTTCACACTCTCAAGGTGAGCAGAAGTTTGAAGGGTTTGAGTTTTGAAGTTTTTTGATTGTCATATTTGAAAATAAGAAGTAACTTCACTTATAATTCAAATACATTTAGAAAGTGCAATAGTATTGGGGTTTTTGCCAGGGAAGAAGAGCAACACACCTCTTAAAAATTTCTTAGTTGAGTTTTATGAAAGAGATGTTGGCATCTAAAAGAAAATTCAGATTAAAATTTCTAGATATAAAATTGACTGAACTTCTGCAATCATAAAAGTTTCTGTATTCATAATTATGATGGATTAAAATTTGATTTAATTTATTAAAAATAAGCATAGTAAAGGAACTTGTGACATATGTCCAAGACATACTATGACTAATAGGGTTCTGAAAAGACTGCAGTCTCAAAAGGGAAGTTCAGAATAATCTATTACATATAATGAAAACAAGCAGCTCTGTGAATAAAGAACAGCTTTCCTAAAGAAAGCCACCCAAGAAGATTGAGCACAGTCCACAGTTGAAGCTCCACTTTAGTTTTATCAGAGATGGAAGACAGTAAAACATGAGGTATACCTTCCCAAACAACAGGATCATAGGTTACTTGAGACTTGAAAAAGTAATGTTACCCAAAGCCCAGCTTAAAGCAGATTCAGTTAGATCAAGTTACTAAGAGTCTTTTCTGGAAAAGCCTTGAAAGATCATTTTCAGGTCCCTTTCTGCAAAACTGCTGTACAGCTGGCTGTCGCAAGTATAAATGAGTGGCATTATTCCTCCCCAGGTGTCATCACTGAATGTCATGAGGTTTGTTTTAGCACATTTCTCCAGCATGTCCAGGTCTCTTCGAGCAGCAGCCCTGCCCCCCAGTGTAATAAACATTTTTTCCCAAATTGGTGTTCAGTACTATGTCTCTTCTCCCTCCCATTGTTAAATATGGTAATGTCTACGGTTCAAGAAGACATTGTACCTATAAAAGTAAGTAAAAAATATCAACAGAATTTAATATAGTAATTTCATGATTATAAGACACACCTGATTATAAGCCGCACGTCCAGGTAGCCAGGTA
>VRYO01001463.1:75784643-75809471 GCA_009812075.1 Sialia sialis | reverse complement strand
ATTCTTCAATGAAAAAGGTGCGGCTTATAATCGTGAAATTACTGTAGATTAATAAATACAATAATTTCAATAATATGCTTATTGATTTTCATTAAATACTCTTACACTTCTTTTCTGAGAGATTCACACAGAGAAATTACTTTTCTGAGAGTAAGCTACAGCATTGAAGGTTGCCTGTAGGCTAATTGAAATGAAAGTATATTGTAATAAAGATAAATAAATTCTTTCTGTATTATAATGACAGATAAATCATAAAGTTTATTGAAAGATGGAGATTGCATACCTGAATTTGGAAAATGTTTCAATTAGCATGAAGTCCTGCAAAGTGGTACCTTATAGAGTACCTTACCTGGAAAAAAGTATTAATTTCCTCATATCATGAGCAAAGGGAATGCATGTGAGTGGATGTGATAAAAGCTGAGAACTGAATCAACCAAGATTCTTGATCCCTAAGAAACAGGTCAGCTCCTCTAGATAAAATTAGACTATCCCCAAAGGATTTCTGCTTCACAAGAGCTCCTGAAAGCCTGCAATGCTGGAAGCATAAGAACAATCTGCTCAACAAGTCAGATTTGGTGGAAAAGTTTTGCTATAGACTGATCATACCTGATCCTCAGGGCTCCTATCTTCTCAGTAAATTGTTTTAGAGGATTTAGACAGAATAATAGTTTACAATACACAGTATACCCATCCCATATTTCACAGTGTCCTATTAAACTTTCTTTATCCAATGCCCAAGGAAACATCAATAGAATCAGAGTCACAGATTATGCTGAGTTTAAAGGGACCCGTCTGAGTCATTAGGTCTCAGTGGAGAATACCCAAGGAGTCACAGCATGTACCTGAGAGCATTGTCCAGATCCATCTTGGATTCAGACAAGCTTGGTGCTGTGACCACTTCTCTGGAAAGCGTGTTCTAGTATTCAGTGCTTTTCATCAGTTCATCTTAATAGCATGATTTAGTGTTTAACATTTCCAGTTTCACCACTAGTCTAAAAAATGTTGGTAATATAACCTTGATGTTGCTGAGTTTTATCATCTTGTGTGTTTGGTTATTTTAGATAGCATATTTTGTATTTATGTATTTGTCTTATGTCTGTATGAGATATTGTCAGGTTGTCTCTATGAAGCAGTGGTTAAACACTTGCTGCAAGACATTTCTGACCTCATCTCGTAGTTTTTAATTTTTCATCAGCTTTCTTTTTATTCAATCTACATTTTTTAAATGTTTCAGTTCTACAAAAACTGACAGAATTCATGAGTCATTTCAATTTTATTTTTTTTTTGCTTGAAGTTTTAATATTTCAGAGTCTTTGAAGTGGGTATTGGTATTACAATTTTCTGAAACAGATGGCTAACACGTGGGGTGTGATTATAAATCAGAGCATAGTGTCATGTAGATAGATATATTTGAACAAGCTCAACTATTTAAAAGTCTCCAATTAGCTCACCCTATCATATGAGATATAGCATGTCCAGTTCCTGAAGTGGCTTGATAATATATCATATTCTCAATGGCCTTAACCTTTTCCTTTTTGGAAGAGCAAAGGCGTCAAAAAAATGTATTTTGCATTTGTTTTAATAGTAAGTAAATTTCAAAATTAATCCCATCCCATTACTATAATTTTATGTATGAATTAAAGCAGCCAGCAATACAAAAATGTCAGTTGACATCATCTGTAAGCACAAAACATTGCAGGGCATTAGTTTGGATATTTGTGTAGGTGGCTTTTACATGCATATCAAAGAATTGCATCAAAATATTAACTGTGAGTTTTAAATGAATTAAGTAATTGTCCTGTTACATTGGTATCGGTATTTTATTTTTTACATGTTAAGTTGTCATTTTTTTCTCTTGCTCTACTGGATGTTTCCTATTTTTCTTAAGATTTCCCAATTTTTTTTTTTTTGTTTGTTTGTTTTCCTATGAAACCTCTCTTTTCCTTTAGACTAACAAAGATTAGTGCACTAGTCCATTCTTACCACACTACTAGTTGTTTACTAGTACTGTGGGCTAGTATGAAAAAAAAATTCAAAACAAAAAATAGGCTTAGGAAATGTTGTTCAAAGAATTAGATAAATTTATAATGAAATCTTCTGTTTTATAGCAGATATCTGTAAAGGAAGCTGTGTTTTAGTGATTCCCTTTTCAATTGCAGCTTCTGTAGGTTGATAATTTCTTCAATCCATCCAACCAGTAGTGGGTTTCTGCCACACAGGTTTAATATCTGAATCCAATTTAAATTTTGCCTTTCTTTCTCCTCATGCTCACCAAGGGCACCTCTGCTTAAACCCAGCAAACCACAACTTTTTTAACTTTTGTATGTCCACTTTCAAATCTGCTGGTCCACCGTCCTGCCACTCAGTTTTGCACTATTGCACTCACTGTCACACAATGTCTTTGAGGAACATGAAAGGAATGTGGTAGAGTTTCTGAAAATATGTAATGACAGAGGTTATTTAGAATTGTTGATGGTTGGACTGTGATGTAAATTCTGCAGACTGTTAGGGAGGCATTTGGCTTGGTGTTTTCTAGATGGGAAATGAGGATGTTGTTGGCATGTGCATACCTTCTATTGGATATGAATTATTCTTTTCAGTTCTGGTAGATTTCATCATCCCTACTGTATTATAAGGGTAGCATTATTGGAGAAATCTTCTTTAAGCTGTTTTTCTGGCCTAGTTGCAGATGGAGATTGATGTTTATGTAATGACATTATGTCTCTTTGCTGCTTTTATTTCCTTGTGGCAGCTTCTCATCCACTAGAAAATTTTGTACCTTTTAGAAAATTTCATACAAAATCATACAGACAGTTAAGAAAACTATCTTTCAAAAAAATATTTCACTTACTAATTATTAGCCTAAAAGGCTGCAAAAACACTGAAAGGAGGTCATAGAAGCAAAGGAATATTTTTCTAGGTACAAGTGTGCAATACTTCTTTTTACCCATTATGTTAATTTTCATTTACTGTGAATGGCAATTAAATTTTTTGTGCATAGGGTAAAATATTAAGATTTATTATGTTTTTCTTTAGTAAAATTTACATATTGAAAATGTTGATGCAATGTTGCAAAAATGATCGGATTTCAGGAAAAAATGCAACCGATTTTTCTTTTCAAAAGGACTCACTTGACCATGCATTTAATTATAAGTTGGTGAAATATATATCTATTTTGGTTATGGAGAATATAAAATTGTAATAATACTGGTATGAAGTAATTTTTCAATATATTGTGATGTACAGCAATAGCTATGAAAACTAAAATTCTACATTAGGTAATTTGGATTTAGAATAAGGAATGAAGGTATCACAAGTAAAATATATTTTTTAAAAAATTTCTTTCAGGGATCTAAAGAAATTAATAGATTTATTTCTCACTTTAGAAATATGTAAATACTCTTCCATTGACTCAGACATCTATCAAGCAGATAATGGTTCTCTAATTTAGTTTGACTAGGAAATGTTCAAACTATCATGTTGCTTTTCTTCCCCTCAGAACATTATCAACTGTATGTTCCTGAGTCGGCTCAAGTTGGATCAGCAGTTGGCAAAATCAAAGCAAATGATGCAGACACTGGCTCAAATGCAGACATGAAGTACACAATTATAAATGGTGATGGCTCTGGGGTATTCTCCATATCTACTGACAAAGAAACAAGAGAAGGAATTCTATCTCTGAGGAAGGTAAGTCATAGAGGATGTAAAATTTGGGTGAAAATTCTACTTTTGTCCCCAGCCTACTTGAATATTGGCATAGAAAGTTTATCTGTGGCAATGAATGCGAAATTCAGTTTTCATGGACTTATTCTTTGATTTACTTTCCAGATGGTATCTAAATGATCCAGTATTGTGCTAAAGGCTTAAAATGCTACTGGTCAAGCTATCAGAGAGTTATCATTTATGTGTAGTTCCTATATTTGTCCCAGTCAAATGAGAGTTCTCATGTGCGTTTGTTGTTATTGAGTCATGTAGATATCAATTATATATATATATCCATTGACCCTAAAAATAAAACTGAGTATATATTCAAAATTGCTAATATGTATTCTGGTCTTAATTAAAGGTTGGAGAAATGAAATCCTGAGAAAATGTGAAAGAAGTGAATAAATTAATACTATCATAAAGCATTATTTTTTTAATTTTTTTTTTTGCTTCTGGATAGATATATATGTATCTCAGATATTAAAATAAGTTTAAAAATTAGTTGCTAAAAATTAGTTTCTAACTCAAGAAAATATTATTTTTATAATTCATAAATATTTAAAATATATTCTTTCACTATCATAAAAAGCTTTGACTCAGTGTCTTTTGTAAAGGTTATGTAATAACCACCTTTTTCAACTACATAAAAGTAAACTGTCTTTTTATTTTTACCACCAAATTTATTTCCTGTTGGCCTTGTCGGAACTAAAACCATAATCTGTTATTTCTTCTTCAAAACGAGCATTGTATTCTTACCATGGCTATTGTTCATTAGCTACAACATTTATGCATGTTCGAAACATGAAGCAGAAAGTAAGAATTTGCAATAAAATGAAAGGCATATGAAGATGTGTTAAATCACATTTCTCACTGGTTTTGGCAAAGAAGCATCCAGAATTTTGCACTATGATTTAGAATATAACAAAAGCATATGTTGCCTGTATTTTACACACACAAGACAATAATTTAAGGAATTTTTTCATCAAGATAAGAAGAGGTACATATTGCTTCGGTAATGTTATATTCCAATTGAGCAGAAATTTGGAACTTTAAAGTTACATAAATTTGTGTATAATACTTCCATTATTTCCTTGGATGTTTTATCCCTTTGTACAGAATTAGAAAAGTGATCTTGATTTTCTTTCTTTGTTTTTGTTTTTTTTTCCTCTTTTTTTACTCAGCTCTTGTATGCAGTTTAATAACTATATTATGTTCTGTGTGCTGTATTGCTTTTAATTTCGATTGGGTTTCAAGCTGAATTTTTTGATAGCCAAAATAAATACTCTAAACTAAGAAAAGATTTTTTTTTTGTTTTGTGTATTAGATACCAGTGGTTTCTATAACTGTAGAATAGAATGTGTCTAATTGTGTCTAATGACTTGAAATCGTCATCAAAATATTAGAACTTCCTTTATGTGAGATTCTGATGGAATAATAAAAATTTTTTGTGCCTCCATTTTGTCTTTTCAACAGGTATGCAAAGGCTATGAAAGATAGAATCTTTTCTAGTGTCATTCTGGGCTGAACCCAAACACCCAGTATTTTCATTATTTTTTCTGTTGACAAACCTGTGGAGCCATTCTTCAGAGATCCTTTGACAAAGGGTTGATTACAAGCTATCATGAAGTATTTCCACTTTTCATCATGCATTTTCTTGTTTTAGTAAGAAACTGGAGGAAACCCAAACAAAAAAGTCCAGTAAAAGCCATTATTCTCTATATCCTTAAAAAAAAGGAATGGGCATCATGGTTTTCAGTAAAATATGCTAGAACTTTCCTGACCTCAAGTCAGCAAGTATCATTCAGGCTTCCCAGAAAAGTGTCTAAGAGCCCATGTCTCTTCCATTTTTGTATAATGAGACTGGAAATGTTGAAGAAATGATAGTTATTTCTCATAAAAATTCTGTAACTCCTTTTGGGAGTTACAGTAATTCCTTTTGGATATCTCATATTAGATACTCAAACCACAGTATTATGCATAGCAGCACTTTCCAGTGAGCTCTGTAAGAGGTCACTTGAGCTACATTTGGCATTTTCAGTTTGGCATGAAAATTATAATAGCCAGTGAATACATACAGAAGTTGTGATGGGAAGACATTATTCATTGGGAAAATAAGAAACATGAAGAAAATTTCTGTGTAATTAATCTAAAATGTAAAGATTTTCCTTTCTTTCTGGGGAAGACAATGATATTCAGTGTTGCGATAATTTTAACTAAATACAGAAATGATTTTCATATGTAGAGACAAAAGACAAGTCTGTCTCTCACCTTATATCTACAGTTAATGATTTAGGTGCTATAGGCAGAAAAAAAAGCAAATGAAAGCAAAAAAACTACTCTGTGTATATTTGAAAGGTCAGCTTTTTCTGATTATTTGAATAGAGTATTCCCCTAAAAAATTAAAAAGCACTATTGTCTGATCAAAGAACTAGATGAAATAAAGAGTTTGTGTTACGACATGATTTTGTGTCATTCGTCATGTGCTTTTTTGAGAGAAATTACAGTAATTTCACACTCATAAGCCGCACCTGGTTATAAGTCGCATTTCCAGGTAGCTGGGAAGACCACAGAATTCGTCTATAAATAAGCTGCACCAGCTAATAAGACGCACTTTTTTTTTTTTAAAGTGAGGATCCATGTGCAAAAAGTAACAAGTCAGTAACAGAATCGCATGATCGCGGGGTCTGGTGTCAGGTGCTCAATTTGCAATCAGTTATCACAGACTAGCGAAGCCTTTTAACACAGCCCCAGGTGCCCTCCCCATGCCGCAGGCCTCGGCACTCCCACCCCCAGCACTAGCTGCCGCAGTGCCCCGCTCAGCAGCGGTGGCGGCCCCAGTACCTGCCCGCCTGACCCTCTCAGCGGCGGCCCTGGCGCCCACCCGCCCAACCCACTCGGCAGCAGCGGTGGCCCTACTGCCCCCCTACCCTGCAAAGCCTGCTCCCCACCCACCCTCTGGCTGCCTGTCCGTGGCTCCGCAGCAGCCTCCTCCCGGGCTGGCTCGCACTTCCGGGTTGGCATTTCGCTGGAATTCGTCCATAAATAAGCTGCACCTGATGATTAGCCGCACTTCCGTAATTGGCTCGATTCTTCAGTGAAATAGGTGCAGCCTATCTGTGTGAAATTACTGTAAACTTCCTGTACAAGTTAATTCAGTCATTGTCAGTGTAAACTGAGTTTTCCAAAAGGACATCAAAGATACAAGTTGCAGTCCTATTTTAAACCTGTTTACTCTTAGAATATACATGCTGCAGAGAAATGAAAATCGCTATTCAATATTTTGCTGCTCAAAATAAAAAAAAAAATTAACGAAGATGAGAGTTAGAATTTATTATAACTATATTTCTTTATGAATTGACATGAATCGTATACTTGCTGCTTTTCCTTACATAGTAGTCGATTTGCAAAGTTATGGCAAATTTCCGTGCTTTTAAAACTTTTTCCTTTTTACATTCAAGAAAGGGAAACAAAGAATGAGAGGGTCACAAAGCCTTATACTGTTAAAGTTCAGAGAATAAATTAATTATCCTTAAATAAACAGAGCTGAAATCAAAGAAAAATATAAAATGTATGTAAATCCTGACCCATTTTTCTTATGCATCATCAGTCAAATTACTGTAAATTTCATCTACAAAACACACACTGACAGTGATAAGCCGTATGTTGAGTTCCTCATATTTCTTGCCTAACGTACTACTTTGCCATTCCTTGGGGTGACAAGAAATACTCGTTTAAATGTGGATGAAGAATTTTTGTTAGACAGACTGTCATGTCCACACAGAATTATTCTAGTGTCAGTGAAATTCTGCCATTCCATAATGGCCATAAAAATTCTGGTAAAAGAAAAAAAAAATTTAAAAAATTCCAAGCATATGCAACTTCTTTTAATGATATGACTGTGTTTTGAGACTATTGGAAACAGACAGACTACATCTGTAGCCTTTCCCTCATTCCATAGAAGGACCACCTGGTCGTAAAAGTTCCTGTCTCTTACAGTGACTGTTTTACTGTAAGAAGTTGTTTTTATTCAGTTGAGGATAAAAGAGATGCCCAAAAGAATTTTAATTTTATTTTCATAGACAGCAAGTCCCTGTTGCAATGAAACTTTTTTATTAAAGATATGGACTTACTTTAATACAGGATAAATCCTGAATGTATCTACCTTTTTCAGAAGGAAAATCCATTTAGGATTTACTGATTAAAACCAAAAGGTGACAAAATCCAGACACTACATTATCATGAAAGTAGAATCTGAGACTCATTCTAAACCCTGGGTTACTTCCAAAACTAGTATCTTCTCCAGTATTCTGTTGTAGAGAAAAATTGAAACCATCCTGCTTTGTTTATATCCTTCTACATATAAGGTATGGCAGTGGCTGCCAGAATAACAAAAAATATCATCCCTTTCCAGTAACATGAAGAAATATTGGAGAACAGAATGGCTCTGAGAATTTTTCTTTTTCTGCCAACAGCCACTCAACTATGAAAAAAAGAAATCATACACACTTAATATAGAAGGAGCAAATACTCACCTTGATTTTCGCTTTTCGCACTTGGGACCATTCAAAGATGTAACTATGCTGAAGGTCATCGTTGGTGATGTGGATGAACCCCCACTCTTCACTATGCCTTCCTATGTCATGGAAGTTTATGAAAATGCAAAGATTGGGACTCCTGTTGGCACAGTAATGGCACATGATCCTGATGCTGCAAACAGTTTAGTGAGGTATAGTAAATCCAAATTATATGGATTAATTATTCAATCATGATATTGAATTTCACAAGCTTAAGGGTTAATGAGATCTGGAATATATGAAGACTGTTTATTTTAGTGCATAAAGGGAAACATAGTTTGGAACAGTGTCACGATCAGTCTGTATAGATTAGATTCAGTAACATAACCTTCAGACTTGGTTTGCCCTATAAATCTCATCATTTAAACAAAGGTCTGATTTTCCAGTGGTATCCTGCTGTAAATCTGTTAAATAGCATAGCAATGTTTTCCTCTGTCAGAATTGCTTTGACCCTCTGCACACTTGCTGCACTGTAGCTGTCCCAGCCGCCTATGCAAGACAACAACCTGTTTAGATACATCTTCCTTATAGAGACAAGCAGGGTCATTTTTGCAAAACTTTGGTTGAGGATGAGCCCAATATTTTGTAATATGCTTCAGCTTCAGTGGAGTATCAAAAGAACCAAATATGTGTAATGAACTTTGTGCGTCAAAGATGGTAGTAGATTTTAAAAGTTTCCAAAAAATAACCACAAAAACATTTTATGCTTTTCCTTTCCATGACGTGATGGTATAGCCTTTGTAGAAATCAGATGATTATATCCTTGACAGCAGTTTTTCTTAAACTAATTAGGTATATTTAGTCTCCTGACTGAGTTGAAATCTGCTGGGTATGTGTAATAGTCTTGGTAAGATGAAACAATCTTTTTAGAACAATGAAAACATCAGGCTTTTACGGTTCTTTTGTGGTAATAGTCTAAGATTCAAAATTTTTCATGTCAGAGAATCAATATATGCAATTTCTTAGTGGCAAGTTATTGCCTTTGAAAAATTTCCATTATGGTATTTGTACCTAAATCATATCATATATAATAAAAATTTGCTAAAAATAGCTACCAAATGCCTGTAGCTCTAATACTATGATTCTGAAGCTACTAACCCAGTCAGACCAGTTACTGTTGGGGAAGTTTGGAGTAGGAAGGGCAAGTACAGATTTGACTAGTTGGTCCATAATTCAGCTGTCTGCTGACCATAACACTGTTGTCTAGAAAGAGATAACTCTGGCAAAAGGGAAGCAACAGCACTTTGTACAAATGCTGGGAAGGCCAGAAGTAGATTTTCTGTGTGAAACACCCTGTAATTTGGAGATAGAGGGATCAGAAGGAAAAGTAATTCCAAATATTGAGCTTTTTGTGTTTGCCTTTTTTTTTTCCAAACCTGAATTTGTAACCAGTGATTGAGGACAGAATGTTAAGTATCCATATTATTCATATAATCGAGGGAAAAAATTGTTCTTGCTTTTGTTTATCATGTTTTCCCCTCAATTGACATATATTTTTGAGTTGTTCCTTCTATATCTCTATGTCTCTCTAACATAGCATATTAAACCATGAAGATCTGAAGGGAGCCAGTTCTCACTCAGTTACATATTGGTGGGGTTTGACATGGCAGTGGCAGCTAAGATATCCTTGGCATTATATTGTGATTGGGTCCAACCTCCAACCAGGCTTTATCTATCTCGGTGGAACTGACAGTGAATGTCATTTGTGAGAGTGTGGGCTTTTTATGAAGATGCTTATTCTCTAAGGCCCTAACTAGCATGCTGCTGTGTGAGACTCTAAACAGACACTAGGCTGGATTGGTGTGACCTCAAGTTTTCCTTGAGCTTCCTGCTGCAGGAGCAGAAATGCTGGTCTGGAAATGGACAGCTCCAATTCTCCTTTTCTTACCTCAACTTCACACAGAAACACTGTCGTAGTACAAAAGGGTTTTGTATTGTTTCAAGATCTGGCTGCAGCTTGGGGAACTATGGGTTGGAAGAGGTGTGACCTGAGAAATGGGACAGACTGCATGGGCTGAGCTGCTGCTCCACTTGGAGGCAGGGTCCTGCCCCTTGCTCCACTAAGGGCCATGAGCATAGGAGCCACTCAGAGGTGGCTGTATTTCTCAGAAAAGCTGAGTGTAGTGCACTTACAGCCTTTTGTACTGCTTTGAAAGAAATGTCCGTGCTGTTGGAAACCTTGGCGAGTCTGAAAGATAGTCAAAAAGTAATTGAGTTCACATCTCTTTTTTGTTTCCCCACAATTCCTAATTAATTGAAAATGAAAATAGTGATAATAAAAATGTAACCAGGAAGATTTAGTGTAAATCTCTTTGAAGGCAGAGATCACAATCTCCAAGGAAGATAGGAAGATGGGACTTGCCCTTCTGATCTCTGTGCAACAGGGGTGCAACAGAATAGCGCTTCTTATCCAAATGGCTCAGATACAACTCCAAATACTAGAATGCTACAGGACAAGATACAGAGCAGCGATTCGCTGATCAGTCTTTCCTAATCCACTTGTGCATCCTTTCCACTTTATGAGGACACTCACTGCTGTATAGGAGATTGATGAAGCATTTAGGCAGACACTGGTGAAACCATATCACTTTGCTGCTCAGCTGCTAAAAGAGATACAGTGCTGTGATTTGTTCACTGCCCAATTAAGTAACAGTTTATTTTGATGGCAAGAACAACTCTTGTATACAGAATAGTGGTTGGAATTGTAGTTAAGGTAATTAACAGTGCTGAAATATTTTCAAGTTATTTGAACTGAACACAAAAATAAATAGCAGCATCTATTGCTATCTGTAGAGGGAGACAAAGTGGGTTTTGTCTTTATTTCCTAGCTTCAATTTCATCACAGAGATTTCATTTCATTCCTGAATTGAGCTGTCTACAGAGGGCAGTGACTTTTTGCCAGTGCTTGTACTAGTGTTTTAGTCTTTAAACCTCAGCAGAACAACTTCTGTAATATCAAATGTGGCTAATAGTGGTGGGGGTCTTTGCATTCAGTATTTATCTGCTTGGCAATTTGGACTGTTCTAAAGGAGTTTTTGGTTTTAGGTTGATTGATGTTTTTTTCTTTAAAAAGCAGAAATGCATTTTCAGGGAAGCTTTTTTAAATGCTCTGTTTTAAACTAAGATTATTATTCTACTGAAATATGGAAAGCAAGATATAACAGAAAACACAAGAAATAGAAATATTAAAACTTCATCGTATTAATTTTAAATATAAAGAGTTCTTGAGCTCAAAAATCACTTAAAAATTCACCTTAAAAATTGTTTTCTAAATCAACAGAAAATATCCCTAATTTTAATTCATTCATATTACTGCCTCATTGGAACATTTATGAGAAATTAATTCCCTTTCATTGCTTTGTGTCAAGTATTCTGCTTCCATACTCATATCTTTTGCTTGAAAAGGTCATGGTTAAGTCACATCTTATAATAATATCTGATGCGCAAGTGGGTCTTGAAAGGTCCCTTCCACACAATACAGAAGAAAGCATGACTATTAAATGCTCTAATTACAATTTTTTCTTAGTTCATTATTCATTTTAAATCTCTCGAGATCCACTTAGAAATTATGGTTTTTTGTTCCTGAAATCATACACAGAAGATAGGCATGGAGATTAGGGGTGGAAACAACTTGTAACTGGCAAGGCACTTACCTGTGCTGAGAGCAGCCCTGGGCTCTTAGCGCTGCCTCAGGGCAGGGCAGCACCTCTTGAGACCCTTACATCTTCCTGAAGGTGTGATCCTTGGGTGGTGAGTCCACCCAGCCACAGCACATATTCCACATGGTCCTTGGAGCTTCCCAAATACCTCTGGTGTGTTACCAGAGGAATGGTTTTCAGAAACATAATGCTGCAGCTGTTCCCCAAGCTACCTCCAAGGCAGTGATTCAGGAAAGAGCTAAGGTGTAGTTTTAAGGTCATGACACTTCCTGCAGTTCTCATAGAATAGTCAAAGTAGTTACATGTCAGGCAGTAGTTCACCCAGAATAACTGGGTGAATGTACTATGAAAAACTGAAAGTCTTTATTAACCTTATACACTTAGGAGTAGTTTTTGATAAATAAGACATCCCATTATAGAAATACTGTAACATCAGATCACTCCATTGAGTTCTCCTTTGTCATGAGTGATACAGGAGGTAAATCACTGTTTTGAGCATTAATGACAGGACCTCTGCTCCTGCTAGTCATGTTTTTGCACCCATTTATTATGTTTCATTTAGGTTGTTTATATTTCTGGGAAGAATTTTGCTTTTCCTGGTATCATACAGAACACTTCTGGTGAATGAGGTACAGGTCCTGATCAGAACTCTGCCTGTGACAGAAGTCTCAAATGACATGAAGGATAAGCTTCTTCTCTTTTCAGAAGGTCTATAATTGCTTGTCAACCCTTGCATTTTTTTGGTCCTTGCAAGATTGATTTGTTATATTAATACGTTGGAATTCCATTCAATTTTCACCCTAATCATGCTGTAATATATCTTACTATAATGTTTTTTTATTCACAAAGATTGATCAGTTATAGGAAAGAGAAGTGAGAAAAAAAATTGTTGTTTTGGTTTTGGTTTGGGTTTGTTTTTTTTTATTATTTTAATTTTGTGCTAAAAATAATATTAATTTTTTAAAATTTACTTTGTCCTAAAAACTGACTTTTAATTTTGTGCAGTGTTGGTGAAGAATAAAGTACAGTCTCAGCCATGATCCTGGCTTCCCACTTTTCTAATGGTCTTATGTGGTTTCCTTAAAATGGATGATTTATCATAATCGTTATAATACACGTATATACTAATGAGTACAAAAACCTGCTTTCCAGCATCACAACTGGTATGTAGAGACTCTAATAAATACATAGTTCCCTTGTACTACTTTAATTTCCATTAACAACCTTCTCTGTCCTTCTTTCAGAAAGAATACTACAAAGTTAATGAATTACAGGTGCATATGATTATAACAATTAATATGGTGTAGGAATTTTTTCCTCCATTCCTGCATTAGGTAGAGAAACTTATTTTAACTTTTGCTGCATTGATTGTAAAAGACAGTAATCTTTTAGATTCATCTGAAGGTGAATACTTTCTGTCACCAGCCTTTAAAAAGTAAACTTAATTTTCAGTAAATTGTATTTTAAGAGGCACGTTCATATGTAATTGAATGAACATACCCCATAAGTTTTATGCATTCCTATTATTGTTTCTCAAAGTCTTAAAGACATAAGGTATCATGAAAAATTCAGGTTTTAGACTTCTTTTCTAATGTAAAGTTTAAATTTGCAACTTGTGATTCAAATTAAAGAGAAGCGCAAGAAACCTTTCAACTGCATGAAAAGATCAAAGGGAGTGGCTTAAAATAAAAATGATATTTTTAAGTCCCCTCCCCCCTTCTCTGAGATCAGTTCAGTTTCTATGCTACTCGTCCATACCCTCAGCAGGGAGAAGGGATAAGACTGTTCCCCTTCTGGAAAACAGAGATGCCCTTTCTCCTAGTTATTTTCATTTATCTTACTTGTTCTTTGAATGTCATATAAGAGGAATAAAATCAGTTTGCTGCTGTCCTGTGCACAGCCAGCATGACTTCCCTAAGGACAAGTCCTGCCTGACCAGTCTAGTGGCATGATGGAGTCACTACGTCAGCGGACAAGGGAAGGATTACAGATATCGTTTATCTGGACTTCTGCAAAGCCTTTGACACAGTCCCCCACAACATAATTTTCTCTAAACCAGGAAGAGATGGATTGGATGAGTGGACTGTTTGGGGTGACATCATTGCAGCTTGTCTTTCTACCTGAAGGGAGCCTACACAAAAGATGGAGAGGAACTATTTACAAGAGCATATAGTGGCAGGACAAGAGGGAATGACTTCCAACTGAAAGAGAGTTGGCTTGGCTTAGATATTAGCAAAAAAATTCTCCTCTGTGAGGGTGATAGGTCAATGAAAAAGGTTGCACAGAGAAGTTGTGAGTGCCACATACCTGGAAGTGTTTAAGGCCTGGTTGGATGGAGCTCTGAGCAATCTGGTCTTGGGGAAGGTCTCACTGCCTGTGTCAGAGAGGTCGGAGTTAGATGATATATAAAGTCCCTTCCAAAGCAGGCTATGATTAAATGAGTCTATGACTCTTTGTTGGCTGTACTTAGGGCAGCTTGCTGAGATCAGTACCATCACATAAAACAACCATCCCTCCCTTATATATATGCCCATGGGAGAACATGTGAGATTTTCAAGATCCTACCAGTCCTGTCCTGGCAAAAATCTGCCTTTCTCAAAGGAGACCTCAAAGCACAACACTATCAGAATCCTCAAGTATTCTAAGATTGTCAGTAAACTGACACAGAAAAAGGACACCCTGTTTTTAATGGCTGGAGAGAGATGGGAAATTTTCTACAATTTCTTCACTAATTCTCTATCTGGCTTCACAGTGAGAAAACATTTTAAAACCTTTCTTTATAGTGTTGAGGTGAGAGGTCTATTGATGTTTTGCTCCCCGAGGCCTAAATTAGTTTTGATTCTTATCAAATTATGTGTCATAGGTCTCCCAGTAACAAATATGTCCATGCCCTTTAGCAGGAACTGGTAAGATGTTCTGACATCTCTTCTGGCTAGGAAGAATCCAGCTCAGGTTACGGGTCAGAATCCCACATCAACCAGAACCATCTCTATCCTTCTCTCAGAGCTGAGAGAGAAAATACAGACAGATCAACTTTTTGACCATGAAAGACTGATTTTTCATGCCAGAACATCATCTTTACGTTTCTGTAATTTCTACTGACTTCAGAATGCCTCAAGTATTAACATTTTATTATGGTTTTAGAGTCAGCCTTCATATCTGAACTTCTCTAGAGTGATAGGCTCATGAAACTCATGAAACTCTAATAAACAGGCATGCATCTATCAATCTTTTTTTTTTTTAATTTGGTTTTGTGTAAAATATGCAGGGAAAAGAAAAAGATAGTATGTAAGTAGAATACTACTCTTTAATTGGTAGGTAGAAAAGTATGTGTAGCTGTAGAGAAGTAGCTACAGCTAGCTTGTAGGGGAAAATAAAAGTGTTTCTCATGTAACACTGACTGCACCTTATTTCTTCACCTTAATGTTAAACTCTGAATAACAAGAAACTGGGATATAAGAAGATATAGTTCTACCGTCAACACATCTACCCAAAATACTTTTAGACAGACATAATCCTCTGAAGAAATTCATAAAGTCATGAAAAGAAGCAAGCCTTTATCTTGCTTTGAATTCTGAGTTGTGCCTTTAAGGATGTGGCCTGTTCTTAGCCTATCCTGACTGGTAGACTTAGCTGGAAAAATGATCAGTGATTAACACATGCAGACAGAAACTGCCATCTAGAAATGACGACTGTCAGAGGACTTATTTCCCTCAAATGAACAGTGCTCCAAATTTCCTGTGTCCAAGGTGAGCAGTGAGCTGGAGGATGGGAGTGAGAACTGGAGCAGGAAGCTGACTTCTACATAAAATTCAAACCAGTAGAGGCTGCCTCACAGGGGCTTTTCTGGGAGACAGTGGCTCACTGCTGTCAACTCCCCCCTGTCCCCTGGGATCCCACAACTCACATCTCCAGGACTAGGATATGGAAAGCTGCCACTCTGGCTGAGCTGAGATTTGAGTATGAGAGGTGAGGAGTCCTGTATTGAAACAGCAAAGTACTGCTGATCAACTGATGGATGTCAGCTGGCCATCAGCAGCAGAAATAACTCAGCAGGAACAGAATATTTAATCAACTTCCTTTAAATGCTGTGAGAGGAACAGTATCTCTCTCAAAGTTATGCTATGGCTGTTTGAAAAGAAAGCAAAGTAACAGTAAACAGAGGGATTACCTTCTCCAAGCTACCTTCAAATGTATTTAATTTTCTCACCTGGAAAGCACAGTTGAAGGCTGTAGTTCTCAGTAGCAATCTTCTGCCAGGAATCTCTGGAACATCGAATGTCTCCTGAATGTACCAGACATGCTGCAGGGAGAAAATTGGTTACCTGCTGATTGGCATGACTTCTGACTCACTTCACAATTGCTTTTCTCTCCTGGCTGATTTTTTTTGAACTGTAGGGAAATAAATTGGCCCTGGAATGGAGGTAGTGCAGTGCAAGACAGTCACAGCAACAGAATGTCTCCCACCACCTCATTTGGCTTCAAGGGTTTGCTTCTGGTTCCCAGGCTCATGAGTACTGCTGTCAGGAGGCAGAGAGAAGATTAAAGGCATGCCCCAGCGTGGGCCATTTCTTGTTGTTCTGCAGCTGGTCAAACACAGAGAATTGCAGCTGGTTGGTTCTCTTACTCTTTGTCATGTTGTACCTTCTCCTGTCACTCTATGCCGTTACTTACTCTTTCTTTTCTAAGATATGTTATATAATGAAATAAAAATTTCTGTACTTTAAATCTATCTTTTTCTGAGAAAGTTTCTTGCTTAAATCTTTGACAGTATAGGCTTCCTTATAGTGGCATTTGACTTTTAACTGGTAAGTTTTTTAAGATATAATTAGCTGGACAAGGTTCTATTCCCTTCTCATGGACTTTTTTTAGTAATTCTTTGTAACCAGTTTTACTTGTTGTTTGAGAACTGGCTATTTGCTTATGTCTCAAAACAAAAATTCAAGGAAGGACTGTGATCTTTAAATTCACATCTGGCTGAAATTTGTCTTTGGAAGTTTATTATCAATGATATTTGTAGCCAGGGTAAAAATATGCAACAGAGTTCATTTTTGCAGTTGATAAATAGGGTAATAAATGAAAAATAACATAATGAAAAGGTAAGTTAAAGAGTTGATTAGAAACAGAAACAGAAAACTTGAAATCAGTTTATCACTGAATAGACAACTGGCATAGGCTTTTACTGTTCTGGTATGGCTCTCTCTAGTTACTGTGTTTTAAGGACAAACATTGAACTTGAAATTTTAAAATAGATTTGAGGTTTTAAGACAACAGTTTAGGTAGAGAGATTCTGAAAATGCTTGTCTTTTCGCTTCAGAAGCCCTCCTAAAAGGTTTGGAGATTATTAACATTTCTAAACTAGTTTAGCACCTGTGAAATTGTTCACATTTTAAGCAGTCTTTGCATTATTAGAGTCTGACAGGTTTAATAGAGAAAGTAGATTTACATGTTCCATAGTGACCTTCTTCCCAAGGGCCATCATTCATTTATATTTCCCTTTATTTTCTAATTGATGCAAAGGCTTTTACTTTTCACCAAAAATGGAGGGAATATCTGTAATCGCCGATCCACTGCTTTACTAAAAGGCAGGAAGTGAAGAATGAAGCCAGAGGAGCCAGTGGCTTCCTTTGGTCAGAAGGACATAGATGAAGCTGGGAATGCACTTCCATTCACTGACACTGCCTAATAAAAATATGGCACATGTTGAATTTCCAGTGTTTGCAAGATTCAGTTTTAGTATTTAATTTCCTTCAGATTATCTTCAGATAGTATGACTATTAAATTTTCTATATTCATGATAATTTTACATGAAGTTCCTTTCAGATTGGTTTCTGTTGCTGGTTTGCATGTAAACAGTTTTTGGAGAGCTGTTTATCTAGGCATGTCTTGTTATTAAGTCTCTTTATTAACATGTGCCATGCAGCTTTGATGTGCTAATTTAGTGTGCAGTAGTTATAAGCATGCTAAGTCACATGGCATTGTCATGAATAAATGTCTATAAAGAAATATCTCAAATGGATATTTTAAATTAATTTTTGAATTGATGCATTCCAAGTGAGTAGAAACCATCAACTGAGTTAGGGTGCAAAATCTCTTTTGAAATCACTCTTTGAAATTCAAAACTTGCACTATATCTTTTTTTGTGGTATAGAAAAAGTATCCAAAAGTAGATCACTAGATGTGGGGGGAAGGGTAGGACCAGAAGGGAATGACTGTGTCTGTTGTCATTAATACTGAGATGAAAATATATTTTTTAATCAAATGAAGTAAATTCAGAAGCTTAAGTAAAGCATTATTTGCTCTAGAATGTGCTCTATTTATAGTCATATCAGATCTCTAGTCTCAATGTGTAGATAAATGAGTGAGTAGTATTTATAGAGGTCTAAATTGTTCAGCATTTTGTAAAAACAATGAAACTTGTTGTAAATGTCCTTTGACATGACAAAAATTAGTTACTCTTCCAAGAAAGTTCTTGTACAAAATATTTTTAAAGCAGTTGGAAGCAGAACTAGCATTCCTAGGTTTTCTACTCGGTGGAAATATTTTCTGTGACTTGTTTTACTGACAGATTCATGAAGATTGGGGAGCAGAGAAGCTGCTTCAGTTATGATGCCCAAAACAATTTTAAGGAAGAATTTTAATTATGGGAAAACCTAACAAAGTACCACTCTCTTATTTACTAATTGATGAAGAAAATAATTGCCAATCTGTGAATATTTCAAACTATATGCAAAATTAACTCATGAAAGGGAAGTGCAACAGTAGAAAAAAAATTGGAAAAAAAATATTATTCTATCATCATTGGAAGTAAAAGTTTTAGTACAATAAGTTACCACAGGATCATTTTGTTTTCATTAATGACACAGAAAATGCAATTCAAGTTATTAATCCATTCCTAAGTTCTTTAAACAGAGATTTGAGGTTCTGTGGAACACACTTTAATTACTGATTTAGAAGATTATACTCATATTAAAGAATAAAAAAACAATTCATTGGAAAATCAAATACCAGTTTTTCTGTGCAAGCTTCATTTTTGGGACAGTTTTTTTTTTCCCTGTACTTTTCTTACCAGAAGTAATTTCTTTATAAGTCATATGTACAAAAAAAGCAGCTGGGTATTCATATTGCTTTAAGTTTTTTTTTCTCACTGAAGTCCAAAATAAAATTCAATCTATTTTTAAGATACTGTCTACAAATAATACATAGCCCTATTTTTATGGTTCTGTGGTAAGCACAACAGTGACTAACAGAATAGTCACTTTGCCCAATGTTGACAATAAGCAAGCAGTGTCCAGAGTAATTAATGTTTGCAGGAATGAGATTCTTGCATTATAAATTGTTTTGTATTTGCAGTACATATTCCATAAGAACAGGTCATGAAAGAATATTTGATTTCTTTTTTTCAGCAAATAATCCTTGTTGCTATCAGGAGACTCCTAGAGTCAAGAAAAACAAAGCTATACTAGGAGAGAAGTAATTAAATTTTATCACTGCATAACTGATTGTAAGCTCTACCAGTAAAATGTCTCCAAGAAAATGGAAGGATTATTATGCTTCCCATGCTTTCTCTCTTAACCTTCTAGTTCATCCTGAAAAAGACGTTTGTGTTTCTGTGTATGTATCTTGCTCAAAACAACCAAACATTCATTATTTCTGTGTTAAGAGCAGTATGATCAAAATGTTCCAACTATTTTCCCTAGCTCAGTTTTCCTAAACTGCCAAGCATGAGGTGTAAGGCATGGGGGCATTTCTTCACCTGAGCTTGCATCTTCTGGATAAAGTTAACAGATGTCAACATGACTCTGTGGCAAATATGACAGCTTTATGGATTTTTAGAGGTTGATACTAGTCTGTCTCCAAGATTTGTAATGGTAATGCTATCTGTGGGCATGGGAGATACAACTTCTCCACTGAGACTGGCACAGTCTTAAAGAGCAATTATAACTTGTACAAATAGAGCCGCATAAAATAATGCCAAAAGGATAATTGTGTGGTCCATTTTTTTCTTTATTGTGATGTGTCCAATATTCCTCAAATTAGAGGATTCCAATATTCCTTAAAGCAAAATAAATGTCTTTGGATGCCAGCACCATCCAGCATTTCATGATCAGTGACTGATGAATGTTCATCAGGAGTTTTCTTTCAATTCCTCTCCTGAGTTTACCAAGCATGGAGAACCATATCAGCTTTCAGAAGTGTGTCTGCAGTGACCACTGTGTATAAATTCATGAACATTTTGTCCTTTCTTGACAACATTACTCTTTTGTTTCTGTTGGCTTTTTTTTTTTTTTTTTGTTTCATTCAGTTAGCAAATAGTGTCTCCTGAAAAAAAATTCCTGACTTAAATTCTTAAAAGTTAGCCCATCACCTATGTAATCAAGATCTTGTTATTCCACTTGTTTGAATCAACTTGAGCTGCCATCTTGCACATCCAAAGTGTCATTATTTGGGTACTTCTAGTGTATTTTGGAATGAAGTATTCTCAAGTGTTGGTAATAATGAACTGCACAATAAGTTCTGTCTTAGCTTATGGGAAACAGCAAGGACAATTCTTTCTCCAGAGAAACAAAATGGGTAGCAACTTAGGTCTGCCGTCTCTCCAACAACTCCCACAGTCCTACGGCAAGGCTTTCACTCTTCATTGTGTTGAAAGTAAATATGGAGAACAGGCAGAAAGCTTTGGCAGTTTTGATTTAAAGTGACTGAACTATGGTTCTGTAGCTGCTGAAAATGCTTGAGGCATGGTAAGAAAATCTGGAGTTCCACAAGGCAAGATGGCATACTGTAAGGCAGATGTAAACATTTATTCGATGTAGGAGAGGTGGGTTCTCTCCAGTAAGGAAGATCTACCCAAGCCACCAAATCCTATCTAGGTTTTCCACTGAGTGTTCAATCCTTTGGCCAGTTAAGGTAACTCACTCAGATTTCTGCTTTCCCTACTAAGTGCTTTATTTATTTTACTTTTTCACATCATCTCTGACTTTAATATGTCATTCAATTAAATGTTTGTTTGTTTGCTTGCTTTTGTTTAAACAACTGGTATAAATAAGTACTTTGGGGGAGAAATAAAACGTATTTTTAATTGTTCTGAGCTTGGCAACTTTTATGCTTGTCACTCTTTTTATAAGCTAGGAATTACAGTTCTGGTGATGTAAAAATAAGAGCAATTGGATGGGACAAATAAATAAATTTGATCTTTATATGCCTTCTATATATTAAATATATATGGAATTTCACAGAAAAAAGGCAAGGATGACAAATTATCTGGAAAATTTATTGTGGTATATATATATATATATATTTATATTATATTTTTTTCCTGGAGTTAGTTAAAAAGGCTTCGAAGAGTTCTGCAATTGCTTCTTTGGTTAAAAGCCATTGTAAATTATTCCAGCACTGAGAAAAAATATCTTGTCAATCTCTTCTTTTGTGTTCTTTCCCTCTGCTTCCATTACCGACTTCAAGGCTTTTACTTTCCCTGCTAGGCAAAGTGCCCAAAAGCCAAGGCAGGTAAAGTAGGGAAGTTTAGTTTTGCTTCTAGGGTAGTGTCAATGGCTGCTCTGAGAACCAGATGTTTCTGATACTCTGTAAAGGTTATGTTCCAAATGGCTTATGTGTCATCTTGTCATCGACTTCATGTCAGAGCGGCATGCTTCAAAAGCAGGAATCGAGGCTGATCACACCGGTTTGCAGTGACAGGCAAATAAGCTGAATTATAAGATCTTAGTACCTGCTTTCTTTTCTGCTTTTCCATTTCATGATTTTTAGTCAAAATACATGTGTATCTTAGATTTGACAGGGTTGTATACTGCTGTGCGAAGTACTACCTGTTGGCAATTAATATCTTTGTGACTCACAAGGGAAATCTTGTTATGTATCAAAAGAAATAAGACATTAGGAAAGAAACAAATCTGGTGTTGCTTTGGGTTTCTCCAAATTAAAGATTTTTTAGGTTGTTTTTTAAAATGTCTATGATTTTAAAGCTTGAAAGTGATATTCTTATACAGCTCTCTGTTACTTTGGATTATATATACTACAATGAATATATATTTATTGTTATATTTCTTCATAGATATTTCATTGATCATAACACAGAAGAAGATAGGTATTTCACCATTGATGCTAGTACTGGGACCATTAAGACTGCCAAGATCTTTGACAGAGAGGAGATACCTTGGTACAACATCACTGTGGCTGCTTCTGAGATAGGTAAACAATTTATTTGGCACATAGTATGAAAAATAAAAATTAGAAAGGAAAATAATCACTCTCAGATTTTAAGAGAAACTGTCTTAATATGTTTTGTTTTTAATAGCTCCAGTGGGTTTTTAGTTAGTCTGGATAAAGGAGAGTTTTCTGTGTGTGTGTGAATACTGTAACTCCACAGAACAATTAAACAAAATGCCACATGCTTATGTGATTTCACTGGTGTAATTCTGCTGCAATTCTCTCCATGGGACATAAGGCTGCCAACTTACCCAGCAATATTTCTAAGCATTCAATGTCCTAAAACCAAAAGCTTGTCGCATTTGTTTCACAATTCATATGTCTAAGAAATTAAGACTATTTAGTACTGTCTGAGAAATGAATCTTTCCTTCTTGAATCTACTATCAACTATTTTAATAAATTGGATACTAATTGTAAGCTCATGCTAATTTATACTTCACAGATGCCTGGTAGTTTCTGATCATGTCCCTGGTCTTTTAATAGGCAAATTGTCAAATAAAGATGCAATAAATACTTAACTGTGCATTTGAAAGTCCTCTAACTTTGATGAATTTCCATTGCCTCAGATAAGCCTTGCAATGATCAAAAACCATCTGGCTGAGTAGTCTGAGACAAATATTTCTACTTGAGGCAAGGAGAGTTTAAAGAGATTTTTGGTTAGCCTTTTTATTACAGGGTCTTTTATTTCTCCACAGTCAAAGTTTTAAATTTATAAAACTCGACAAGGCAAATGAAGAGAGAAAATGTCCCATCCTGGATTGATAGTTTCAGTCCTTCTAAGCACTATTCATTATACTATCTTTCAGTGGCAGTGATTTGGATCAAAACCGTGAAATGCTTTTGCGTATATTCATTTTCCTTTTTTTTTAAATAAAACACCACTTTTACCTCTAACAGGTTCCACTGACATTATTGAGCCTGGTCTGCTTTCATGTGTTACACCTCTAGGTTAAAATTTAATCTATTCTGCCACTACAGCACTAGCATATGCTACAAAATAAACAGCACGAAAGTATTTCATAAAGACAACAAATTGTTTCTTATTATTGGACCTACATTCATAACTAAATTGACATTTTGGGCTAAGTGCATTTCTATAGTAAATAATAGGATCTAGAATTTTATGATTAGCTCTTTGAAAAGGTAAACACTAATACTCCTTTGTGCTTGACAGTGCTGTCGTATATAGAATGTGCTATTCCAATTCAGCAAGAAATAAAATATAATTAAAGCCTAATCATGAACAGGTGCACACTGTTAATTCAGAAAAAGATTTAAAAGCTACATTGGGACAGTGAAAAAAGGAGTAGTCACGAGTCCTTTTTTGGAAACCATTGAAATGTAATTATTTTCCAAAAAGAAATCTCAATAGCATAAAACTTAAGCATAGGTTTCTCCACATTATTTGTTTTACATAATAAAAAAAATGCTGGTACACATATCATACTGAGAATAGTATGAAGAAGGAGGATTATAACCAAACCAGAATTGAATTAATTGTAAAAATTATACTCTTTTTTTGCTTTGCTTTTTTTTTTGGTTTGTTTTTCGTTGTTGATGTTGTTGTTGTTGTTTTGGTTTTGAGATACTCTGCTTAGAATTCTCTGTTTCAGGTGCATTTTGCTACAGGAAAACAGAGATCTGATTTTTTTTTGTCCCTTGCACTGCCTTTGTTACCGTTAAAGCTGAGGATGGAAAAATAAGTAAATCTACAGTGTCAATTGGAAAAACAGCTCATTTATGAAAAAAAGAAGAGACAGTAGTGAAGAAGAGATGGATGACACGGACTGAGAGGCAGCCTAAATGACAGCCTTTCCTTGTGTCTACTTCCTCAATCCTTTTCTTATTTGGAAATTACAACACAGTTGTTCTCTTCCAAATCCATTCTAAACTTAATAGTTGAATTTATGGTGGAGCAAGGAGCATATGTTGTGTATTGCCAAAGCTCTTACTTTAACTGCAATCTATCCCATATCTAATCTCACAGCTTTTGCTTTCAAGTTCAAGCACAAGCTATTGCAGAACTAAGACTGAAGCTGAAATATCAGTCAAAGGCTATGACCAAAATGTTACTCATCTGTGGTGGTGGTATTCCTCAAATTTATCTGATATAGTAGAAGGCATTTGCAGTTTCTGACACCATTTTCTTGGCCAAGAACACAGGAGAACCTGCAAAGACCATATAGATTGTATTCTTTCAACAACAGGAGGTGCTCTGTGGGTATAAAGTATTGATTGTAGTTAGTTTCTTAAGTGTTTTCCTCTCTTGACTTTGTGCTACATTTCACTGACAGAATTCAGTTTCTACCTATAATCCTTTTGGCCACTATTTGTAACCAGGCTTATTTTACGTAAATGAAATTTAGAATTGACATTATATTTCTACCCCCAAATGTGTGCGATACCTTCATGCTATAGCCTTATTATCTCTGAGCCTTTCATAAGACATTTACTATCACTTTTAATCTCCGTATATGATATATATAATTTCTGCATTGGTCAAATGTCCTCTCCGAAATCTGAGGAAGTCCTACCCTTTACTCTGTGGGAGTAATGCTGATGTAATAATCAGCAGGTTTTTTCTGGTTTTCCTATTACAGTAATTTCATGATTACAAGCCACACCTGAATATAAGCCGCACTTCTGGGTAGATGGGAAGACC
>VRYO01001463.1:75726804-75778735 GCA_009812075.1 Sialia sialis | reverse complement strand
GGGACTCCATTGTTACAAAAAATTAAGCAATGAAATTCACTACTTAAAAAAATAAAATCCTTAAAGGGAAATATTTTTTTTGTATCATTTCCTGTATTTATGGTTATCTCTATAGGTATATTACAGAAACAGAAATAAAATTATTACCATAAACCCTGCCTTCACCAAGGGAAAATAAAAAGTCACGTTCATTCTTTATCTTTGACCTCACTTGAATTCTGCAAGTGAGAAAAGGTAACATTTACTTTATTTTTCAAAGCAAGAGAATCTGCCACAAAAGTATTTCCCCAAATCTGAAAGGGATTAAAATAGCTTGTAAAAACAAAACTACAGGGTCTGAATTTTGAGACTGTATTGGTCGTAGTGTAGTGACAATGACCTGGATTTCTGCTTTTTACTGGCGAGAGCTGAACACTGTACTGGTACCCTGTTCAAACTTACCAATGAGACACAATTTACTTTCAGCCTTGGCAAGCTGCCTACTAATGCACCACAGCAATATGAATTTATAGCATCATATGATCATTAAGGTTGAAAAAGATTTCTAGCATCATTGCATCCAAGCATTTAACCAGGAGAAAAGGAGACTCAGGGAAGATGTTATTGCTCTCTATCACTGCCTGAGTGAGGGTTGGCCTCTTCTACCAAGTAACAAGTGAGAGGACAAGAGGAAATGGTTTAAACTTGTACAAGGGAAGGTTTCACCTTGATACTAGAAAAAAATTCTTAATTGACAGGATGGTCAGGCATTGGAACAAGCTGCCCAGAGAAGCAGTGGAATAATAACTCCTGGAAGTGTTAAAAAATCCTGTGGATACAGCAGCATCTGCTGTTCTCTTAAATGTGTTTATCAATGCAATACAGAAAGCCTACATAAAAGCTATTTTAAAAAATCCAACAGCTATTGAAAAGCAGTTAGTTCTCCATCCTGTACAAGAAATGATGCTTTTAATTCAAATTTCAGTGCTTATTCCCTGTTTATATTGTTTTAGTCATTGGATTCTAGGCATGGTTGATTTTCTTCTCCTATTTCTTTGGGAAAAGCAATAATGAATATATTCTTACGTTATCATCTGAAAATGGGGTAGGATATGGCTCTCAGCCACCAAGGTGGGGCCCCAGAGAAGGGATAGAATACTGAATCGTATAGCATTTGTTTCCCTGTTTGAAGCTTTGTGACAGAAACCTCAAAATGGACATTTCCTGCTACAGATCCAGTATGTTCTAATCAGACAGTCAATACCAACATCATCTGAGAAAATTTTGCTCGCATTAAAGCAAGAGAGGATTTCCAGTTTGAAAGCTCTAAATATTTTTGGTCTACTGCAGTTCTATGATTATTACTATTGCTTCTGTAATTGCCGCTGCCATTACTACCACTGTAATACAAGAGAAGTGAGCAGTGCCTTCAGCTTTGTGTTCATCAGTAAAAAGTTAAATTTTGCTACAAGAAAAAATTAAAAACTTTTGCTATCCATCTCCAGGTAGCATTATTTAGAAGAACCCACTTCCTTAAAAAAAAAAAAAAGACTAAAATGCTACACTCAGTCTTAGATTTTACATAGTTTTCTCCTTGCCAGAAAATGTAGTTTATCATTAACATACCATCCTGAATTAAACCTAGTATTTTATTAATATTGCCACCATAACTTGCATGTTGGACATTCTTTCATAACTTCAGCTTTTAGCAGTATATTTTATCCTTCCTAGATCTATGTTTATTCTTCTAACGAGTTAAAAACTAATCTTTATTAGACAAATTTGATGAGTCATTTGTACTTCTCTTTAAAAAATAGTGGTATAGACAGCTTGAATTTCCTAAATATTGGTTTCCATCGTAAGGTCTTGAAAAGATGTCAAAATGGGCTTATATAGTAAACAGTTATGAACCAGTCTACAGTTAGCTAACCTAAAAAAAAAAAGAAATAATAACCAAAAAACAACCAAGAAGATTAAAAAAAGCAAAAAAACAAATAAACAAATTCATGAAAGATTGTGGTGTCAGGACTTCTATTCTGAAAGTCATTTAGATAGAAATTTTTTTCATAGGGTCTATGGGAATTTTGTTAATGTGAAAAGAAAGTCTCAGGCATCAGTAACTATATTAAAAATCTTTCTTCTTAAATAGGGATTTTAAAGTTTGCCCACAGAAACTAATAGAAGAGAAGATTCAAGGCTTCACACTGGCTGTTAATTGGGTCTTCTGTATACTTAGAATAGACTTTTCAATGGAGGATCTGCTAATGAAATTGATTTACTTTACAGATGTTTAGTATTCTGGAAGAAGAACTATTTATTCTGGGAAAAGTCTCAAGCATAAGAAAGTAAGTCCCTAGCATAGGTGAATCAGAGCAATGTTTCTGCTTCAGTTACCCCTTAAAACAGAGAGCATTCACTTCAAAAAATGTATGCTTGAGGCATAATGCTAATAGGACACAGAATATTTTGTAATGCACAGACCTGAAATGTATGTCAACATGGATTATTTTAAAACTGGAAATCTGCCAAACTGATGCAAGAAATTTGTCTAATTAAGAAAAACTGCTAAAAGTACCAGTTATTAGATTGGTTTAGAGATTGAACATGAATTGTGTTCTTGGAAAAGATTGGAGTATATGTTGATTCTCAAGATCAAAATTTTGCAAAAGAAAAAAACCTTGTATTTCCTTCAATTCCTTCTCATTCTCCTCCCCCATTAGAACTGTTCTGTTGCCTTGCATGCAAATTTATGTTGTATGCACACTGTTCAAGACTGTGTTGGTAAGTGGTGTTAATGCTGTCCCATTAGCATTTTGTAGTGAGTACCTTGTCAGTATGGAAATTTGCCTGCAAATTTTAGTGATCCCATGAGGTACCAGCTTCCCGAGAGCTGCTAATATTGTTACCTTCTGCATGAAGAGCTCCTTCGAGCTGATGAAGTATTTATAAATTCTTTGTACTGCAAAACAGCTGCAAAAGAAATAAAGGTAAACTTTCTGAATCTTCATTAAATCTCTCTGCAAAAGTACTGCAAATCTAACTGACTAAGATTGCTTTGGGTAGCAGTGACAGGCATACAAGAGGACACATTCAAGGGGGGGCAAAAAGGTCTGCAGCACTGTGCTGAGACAAAAGTATTTAACTCTTTTTGTCACACACACTGGACTAAGATTTTATTTCCCTGGTAACTATTCCAAACATGCCAGCCTACACAGCAATCCTTTATCTGTTGTACCCACTGCCCTGTGCTCTCTCTGCTTTTTTGCTCCCTTCCTCTTAGATGTGTTATGCCCCCTTATACCTTTGAAGATGGCTCTACTTTGAGCTGAAAACTGGGCCAGTGACCTCCAGAAGACCATTTCAGCTAAGATTTTTCAGTGATCCTATGATTATCTGATAATTAAAACTTCTGTTTCCCTCTTGATAAAGCTCCACCGGTTTTCTGTAGTATTAAGGGGTTCAAATTCTTTGTTTTAGTTTCTGAACCTTCTCAAAAATTAATTTAATAATCTTTAACCCTTTACCATAATCCCTGCTTTCTATCTCTTTATTATGCTTTATGGACTCTCTCATTATGTGCATTGTGGTCCTTCCTTTCATTTACACCACTTTCTAGCTCACAAACCTCACAAATTTTGTTCAAGAACCTCCACAATAAAGCTCAAAATCAAAGTTTCTTTGAGCCATAGATATAATATTCTGTAATTTTAGAAATAGGATTTTAAAAATTTCATTGTCTGATTAGATTGACAGAGGACATTACCTAAATGAGTTGTAAGCTACATTTAAGTGAGCAGTAAGAAATGTTAAATCTATACTGCCTGTGATGTTCTGTACAATCTTTTCACCTACCTCCAGGAAACATCTTTTTGTATTAATACTCCTACTCTAAATGTCCTGGATAGAAGATTGCTTCCTTCAGAAAAAACAACAAAGACAGATAAATGGCTCCCTTCTCCCCAATACTCAGTGGACAGTGAAGTATCGTTCTTCCCTCACTTATATATCCTAGCATTTTAACTTTCCTTAAAGTTTTCTACTAAAAGCGTTTTTTAGATAGCAATAGAAAGCCTCATTCTAGCATAAACACAGTTGAGATAGTCCAGTTTATTCCCTTAGTTCACCTCTTGCATAGATATTCATAGATTCAGGGTAAAGTTGTACAGCTGTAAAGAAAAAAAATAAAACAGTAAAGAAAAACTTCAGCAAGACAATGGAATTTGCAAGCCTGTAAATGTCTTCCGAGCATGTTTTAGCTTCTAATGCTAATGGTAATTGGAAATACCATTAATCTGTAAGTTAAGTATTCTGTTGAATTTTTATCTCCTTTCTATTAAAATTTTATGGGGATGCTTGACTAAGTTTCAAAAGTGAATTAAAATCATTGTGTGAACATACATATTAGTTAAAAAGAGAACATGAAAAATCTGAGGGAACTTCTAGATGCTTTTGCTAGTATCCCATGTGAAAACAGAAAAAGAGACATCCCTCCATTTGTCAAATAAACTTCAACATTTTCAAATATTCTTTCATTGTGAGCCTATAGGACTAGTGGTTTTAAAGCCAAGTTTGTATCTAGTCAAAGCTTTCCAGAATTCTGAGCAGAGATCATTGAATGTGGGGCAAATATAAGGCATTTTACAAGTGACAGAAACATGGTAGGGATTAATTATGATCAAAATAACCATGATGAATGAAGTTTCACCATGAATGAATCTTGGACTATTAATGTTTATCTCTGTCTCTTTTTTTTTTTTTAAATTCTTATGAGCACACACAGGGACATGAACTATTGATATGTCATTCTATGATACCTCATTCTTCCATTTTATTCCATTTGAAAGATTGATTTACTGTCTTCAATTGATAGTCTTATTTAGTTGGTGAATGTAGGATGAAGTTCATGATCTAACTGATTGATACTTGCATGGACTACAGAAGGCATGTATCAGATAACTATAAAAAGTTTAAATACATAATTCTTTCAACAAAATAAAATTAACTTAGAAGTAAGAATAAGGGTGTTATGGACTGAAAGGAATTGTGTTTGTTGGTTTTTTTTCTCCGTTTTGTCATGGAAAGTGTATTCTTACTGAAAGGATAGTATTTATTGGGCTTTTTGAGGGTGTAATCTTTCTGAGGGTGAGGTCTCACGAAAATACTGATCGTGGCCTAAGGCACTGGTACTGAAACTGTTTGTGCAAAAATCACTTCTGCTCACTTCGGCTAAACTTTCTTTCTTTTCTTCTGCTAAAGCAAAATTCACTATTGTGTGAAATACCATAGTAACTTGTGAGAAACCAGAACTCAAGCTTGGGAAAAGTTTATACATACCTATGCATTTTGTTATTATATTAGCATTTTAATTTCTAAACTCTTTAAGGAACTGTGAATAAGAAAAATCGTTTAATATTTTTTGTATTAGATTTAATTCAATACTGTGATGACAGTTTACCATTCATTACCAAGTAATTGATTATTTCTTAGCATACAGTGTGACAGTAGAAGTCCAGCAGCTTTCTCCCACTTCATTTTCAGAGTGGCTTGTGTTTGATTTAAATGACTTAAGTCTCATGCCATACTTCCCACTCTTTTAAATTGCTATTTTTAAAAAAACAGTTAATGAAGCATAACGAACATCTTTTAGTATGTTGTTACCCAAATTTCTGTAGCTGCATCCAGTTTTCATCCAGTTATTGTGTTAATAAACCACTTTTACATTGAGGAGGACATGAAATATTGAGTATTTCAAGAGGCTTAATAGAATCCTGTGTGTTTTGCAGACAATCCTGGGCTAGTGAGCCACGTTCCAGTTGGTGTTAAAATCCTGGATGTCAATGACAATCCTCCTGAGCTTGCCAGAGACTATGATGTAATCGTCTGTGAAAATACAAAGCCTGGTCAGGTAACTCTCACAGCTATATTTCTTCAAGTGATAAAGAACAATTACCTTGTTAATGTCCCAAGTATCAGAAGTTTGGAACATACCATAATTCTTTCAGATTTCATTTTTGGATTTTGCATTTTTTTGAAATTTTAATTGTGCCATGCAAAAGGGGGAAAAAATTGGCAATTGTTCAATATCTCTTTCTTCTTGCTACAAAAAATACACTCAAGCTATTATCTGTAAAGACAGGAAATTTTAACCCTGTCAGATAAGGGATAGAATTTGACAAGCCACTATCCTGAACAAGTGAATGAAGCAGATTTAACACCTCTCATCCAAGTGCCACATAGCAGCAATGTTTCAAAGACAGCTCTCTGCAATGACTGGTGAGCATGGCTCACATCCTCACTCTTTGCTTGTTGGTTTCCCTTGTCTATAAAGGGTCATTAAACAAAAGATCTTGAATGGCTTTTTCACAATTGTGGGCATGGGGAGGGCCAGAACTGCAAAGGAATAGCTGAATCATACTCCAGACACTGCTACTCTGATCAATGCACATCATTGCAGCCCAGGGTTTGACTGTTTTGCCAAGTGCTTTTGCTTTTCTGCGTAGATGAAATTTTATCCACAATAGAGTGCCTATTTTGCGTTATTGCACAGGTTGTATGTTTCAGTTATGAGCTCATATCTTTCCTGAAGAATATATTACTAGTGATAAAATTATTTTCATCCAATCCTTAAAAAGAGTGTACAGTACAGATGCATAGTGATATATTTCTGTTTTTAAAGCTGAGACTATAAAAATGCCATGTGTCATCTGGCTGTAGCCTGATCAAAGTTATCTAGACTCCACCAGTAGACAAAAACTGGCACCTAAAGCACAGTATAAGAAACTGGCAAATGTGTCTGATACTGCAAATACTTCCCTAGTATCAGATCATTTGAAGGTCATTTCCTGATCTAAATGTGGTTTGTATATTTTTTAATAATCCTTTAATAACCATCTCATATGAATCTGTCTAACTTTTTCTATGGCAGACATAAATTTTTTATATCTGCTACCTCATGCACCAAGAAATTTTGTAGTTTAATTTCATACTTTAATAAAACCTAACTATTTTTTTTAATCTTTCCATACTGTCTTCAATCGATATTTACCAGTTCTCTTGGGAGAGAAAGAGGTAGTGCAGTTGATGTATATTTATAATCGCTGTGATATGCATTAATCTCTAGTACATTGTCCCTTAGCTATCTCTTGTCCAGACTGAGTCAGTCCTACTTAACTGGAGTAATTGGTGATAAAGCCCTTCCAGACTTTTGATCATTCATCTTTTCCTCTTTTAAACTTTCGCCAATTCTTCTCTATTCACCGTGTGATAGAATCAAGATTCAGCATGTAGTTACGCAGTGGTTTATAATTCTTACAAAATGCTTCATCGTATATGATGCTCTCTGCTTTGATCCTTAGTAATTTCATAGCAATTTCTAAGAATTACTTTGATTTTTAACCAGTAAGCATGGAATACAAAACTTATCCCTGCCATAACACTAAAGTGTTATGTAATTATGTGCTATGTATTACCTATTAAAAGTAATAGTCAGATCAGAAATCCCCATTGTGTGTGAAGTTAAGACTTTATATCTATGTATAATGAATTTCATTTGGTTTTGTATTGCCTGGCTACTGAGTATTGGAAGGTCTTTAATGTCAGCCCTTCATCTTTTCTTCTTGAACAATACAATAAGTAGATTCGGTGGGCTGATAATCATACTCTTTATAAGACATTTATTATTACACTGATCAACAAGTGGCCCAGCATAAGCAGGAAATCACTGTGGCTCTCTCTCCTTGTGTAATATGCAATTTAAAGAAGAGATCCTATTTCCTGTCTTTAGAGCAACAAGGTGTGCAAGGACCTTCCTTCTTATCTAATGACTGTGTAGTGTTCTTCAGTGCTCTTATTGAGACACTGGAAAATCCAAGCAGGTCTGTCTGTCAACTGAATATCTCTTAACGAAATGCTTATTAAAGTAAAAAATAATATTCTGAAAACCTCAAATAAAGGGAAATAAAGAAGAATTAGAACTTGTAAAAAACTTATGTAAGAAGAAAACAATCTCTTTTAAGCATTAGTTGCAAATGACTTCAACTTTTAATTATATGTCTAAAATTATATAATTTAACAATAAATTTTAAATTCTTATAACAAGTAATAAGGCAAAGCATGCAGTGAAGCTATCTCAGAAATGTTCTTTACTGGGGCTGATGTTGCTGGTTTATAGCTAATATTTTGTAGCAAAGTTTTAATTCTCCAATAGTAGTTTTACAAATTATAATTCATGGTCAAGGTCTTTAAGGGATACAATAGAATTTGCTCACTGGTCAGCCTTGTACTTTTCCTTGAGCTACTGTTGCATGTGTTGTATTCTTCAACTAACAGGGCTTCTTGACATACATGTTATGAACTATTTTTCATTTGCATTTCACAACGACATTTCAGAAAAATTGTAACACTAAGCAAAAGCCAAAACAAAACATAAAATCTTTTGCTCAGATGTTACCACCTAGTCTAAGGAAAGAAAAAAGTAATATGGTGTTCAGCAAATTTTAGGGAGGGGCAAATAAACTGATTGCAAAAGAAGACAAGTGTTCCATATACTAAAAAGGGTTTCCAGCTGGTGGTTCTGAATCCCTGAAAAGACCGTATACCTATGAGTTATCCACCATCCTGTGACTGTGTTTCAGAGGATTTATGTCTTAATAACAAATTCTGTCCTGCTGGGGACACCTGCATGACTTAGGCTTCCATGTTGCACTGTCCTGTAGGATTCATAATTTCTTTCCTCAACACATCTATTTTGAAATTTTTATGTGTGAGATACACTAACCAGTAGAGAGTCATTGAACAACTTGCTTATTATCAGAAGACACCTCTATGGTGTGAAATAATTGTATAATCTAATTGCAAAGTCTGTCTCCTACTTTTTTCCTTCCACTGCCTTTTTTTTTTTTTTTTGAAAAAGCAAAAAAAAACCCCAAAAAACCAGCAAAAAAAAGTGTTTCAGTGTTTAATGCTTAAGCTTTAAGTTTAAGTGACCAAACCTAAGGCATGTCAAAGCAAATGCTTATGAAGAGGTGATCAATTCCATGCTGAAGTGACACCTTTAGTCACTTAGTAATCATACAGTTGAGAAAATAGACTAAGTATCTGCAAGAGATTCTGAATCAAGCCTGGTTGATATTATACATTCAAGTAGATGAAGTGACTCTGATTTGATGTTAGACAACATTCAGACTAGGAGAATGCTGACTTCTTGACATATACTGATTTTGTGAATGAATGTGAAATTTAACCAATATAGGAAAATGGCATTTTGCCATCTTCCAAAAAGTAAATCAAATTAGCTGGCAAGGAATGCCTCTGGTATGTGTTTGTAATGTGTTTATTTGCTTGTTTATTAATTAAATTCTAAAATTATTTTGAGTAGAATTTAGCACCTGCTCTCTGTCTTCTCCAATTAGTTCTCCTCAATTCTTGAAATTCTCTTTTCTTGTCATTCCTTGCCTTAAAAAAATATCATGAACCTACAGTTTCATCCTATGAGTGTTGTCACCTGGGCTTTACTGAAGCTCAGATTATGTGTCAATATTTTTATTTTAATCAGGCTTGGCAAGGTACATGTTAATGTCTGCTAATAGGCTATTAAGTACTTGGCCAATTAATTAGAAAAGGGTTAATATTACATTTGTGTGTCAAGATGATACATACATTTGTTTCTCACTGCTGAATGAATGTTGCAGAAATCTTTTCTGAAACTGTATGAGCTTCCTGTTTAAAAACATAACAGGTCTCCAAAAATGCTTTGACCTATCCAATTAGAAATACAATACTTATTTTCTATGAGAAAAAGCATAACTTTTATACCATGAGGTGCTATACTTTTTATATACATTCATGGATTCAGGGAACACTTTAATTTACATGTGTGAAATCAAGGAATATAGACAGCATATTTTGAGTTATAAAGTTAGTCTTAAAGCCAAATAATATTTACACTGGTGTCACTGAGGCCTTGATCAAAGGCATTTTTGTTGCAGAATGGCATGCTCCTGAAGCAGCATTCTGTAAAATGTCACTGAATGTTTTATGTAGTATAATGCAATTGGATGAGAATTTATCCACCATGCTGTCAAATAAAAGCTGAAGCTGCATGGCAAATTGATTTATATTTCACTGAGAAACAACACGGAGGATTTAAAAAAATATTGAACAAAATAATATCTTTTTCTTATAGTCTTTGCTCAAGTTTTTATAAATGTGTATGGTATTTAATGGCATTTTTAGTATCTGAGTAATAACAAATAGATTCTTTGGAATATATTCTTCTATAACCCCTTTTTTTGCCTTGCTGTGCCAAATATCATTTCAACATTATGAACTAAATATATATATATATATATATATATATATATATATAAGAAAATCCTATATTTCTGGTTTTACATGGTAATTTCACTAACAGTTGTGTTACCTTTGCAAAATTCAGGAGTGAAAAATTAACTTTTGCCAAAATTTTCAACCAGTATTGCCATGATTTTGGTAAAAGTCATATGCATAATTATAGATATTTCAGATTTTTTTCAGACTGATATTACTATGCTCCACTTCAGCAAAAAGTATTACGACACACTAATAAAATATAATTGGCAACCATCATAAGTACTGTTAATTTTCTCAGATGTGTATAGTCAATGCAATGTACTTTACTGTATATATTAAACGGAACAAGCATTATAGCCTATTGAGTTGTCATGGTTTAACTCCAGCTGGAAATTCATGCCCACACAGCCACTCACTCACTCCCCCCACAGTGGGATGGAGAAAAGAATCAAGAAAGTAAAAGTGAGAGAGCTTGTGGGTAGAGATAAAGACAGTGCAACAGGTATGGTCAAAGCTGCACATGCAAGCAAAGCAAAGCAAGGAAATCACTAATCCCCACGGGCACGCAGGTGTTCAGCCATCTCCTGGAGAGCAGAGCAGCACCACATGTAGCAATGCTGACTTTGGAAGTCAAACACCATCACTCCAAACATCTCCTCCTTCCTTCTTCTTTGTAAGTAAGCCTGGCATAATTTAGTATGGAAAATCCTTTTGCTCAGTTGGGGTCAGCTGTCCTGGCTGTGTCCCCTCACAATTTTTCCTGCACCTCCACCCCCTCGCTCGTGGGGTGGTTCAAGAAACAGAAAATACTTTGACACTGTGCAAATCCTGCTCAGCATTGACAGGAAGGTCTCTGTGTTTACCAACCCTTCTTCCAGCAGAAATCAAAACCACAGTCTCATACCAGCTACTGTGAAGAAAATTGACGCCACCCCAGCCCAAACCAGAACATGGCTTCTCTTATGTGAATGGGGGTAAACAACTCTGTGCTGCCTTTCAGTTTTAAAACAGACTAGGCCACTGGAGTCTGTACTGTTTATGTTTCAGGTTCAGTCCAGACAGACTGCAGCTGAACACTGAACAGAAAAATTCTTATGAAAAGAGCACTTTCCCTCCCCCTTTTATGTTTCCCTCAGGATATCTATCAGCTCTGTGCAGCAATCTGTGTGGGCTTCACTGCCTATGTCACAGGAACAACTTTTATTGGATTCCACTTTAGCACTTGAGTTTCAAGACCCAGCATGAAAATGAAAGCAGAGGTAGAAATACTGTTTGGTCCCACATTCCAAGAGCTTAGATCAATTTTAGTTGAAAGTAAATTTAAAAACCACCAGGGCTTTCAAAGGCAAAGGTCCTACCTTTCAAAAATTCCTCTCTCAGGCATGATTCTGGCTACATCCAGTTCTGTTGCTTTTTGGGCAAACTAGACTAAAGCCCGGAGTGGCTGGTATTCTTCCTGTTCTGTTCTCTGGAAATTTAAAACTGATTCTTAACAGGAATTTTTAGCAGAAATATGGTTAGCAGAAATATTTTACCAATATTGAAGTATATTTAATTAGGACAGCAGGCAGATGATACTTCGCATAGACAATCCTGGTTCAGCCTATCTTTTGGCTCCATAAAAACAGAAGTCAGCAGGATACAATGCAGATGGTGATAATCTCTCTACCAGGTCCTGACCATATCAAAATATCAAAAAGTATAGATCCTTTAGATGCTTTTACCTGGCTCTGAAGTGTGGTTCCTAAAATATTTCTTACTAGAGAAATTGAGTTAATGACCTGGTCATTTCATCTGTTGAATTCAGCAGCAGTCAAGTAGAAAATTAAAATAAGGTAAACTTGAGCATCCTGCTGAGGTCAAGTACTAAATGGGTCAAGTTCCAACCTCAACACAGTCACTGTTTATTTTTTGTTCCAGGTAATTCAGACTATCACTGCTACTGACAAAGATAACTCTGCAAATGGTGCAAGATTCCATTTTTCTCTTGATGAAGGGCTTTCTTTGAATCCCAACTTCTCTCTAAGGAACAATGAAGGTAAATCAAATAAATAAATCTCAAAGAAATGGACTTCGGTTTTGTCTGAGTTGAACAGAAAAATTTGCATACATTTCCTGACAGGAACAGAAAACTGTAATATGACATGACTGAGTTGTTGGATATTAAGGACATGTGTATACACAATATGAATAATCAGATATTGCTTTTTTAATTTATATTCCACCTTATTTTAGCATTTATACTTCATACTTTCAGGAATGTTTTTGAAAATTGGATTAATGAAAAATATGTAAATTTGGCCTACTTTTAGGTGAAATAGCACTGTTTTGGTACTGTCAAGGTTACTGCCATTTATTGCTTAAAGGTGAAAAAAAATTAAGGGGAATAAAAATTGGAATTCATGTTTACTTTTACAGATATGACATCAGGAGCAGGTCCTTCTATGGTTCCTGAATGATAGTCTACTACTTCATGCCATTCCTAGGAAAGTGTGTCTTAACATTGCAATCAGAAATTCATAACAGATAGACCCAGAAAGGAAAACAGCTTTCAGAGTCTCCCAAATAAGTGTTTCTGAACATTTATTGAGTGAAAAAACTGTCTAATCTTTCCACAACCCAAATCAAAGTCAGCCTTGCTCTTCATCAAGTATACCATTGTGGTCTCCACTTTGCAACCTGATGAAAATAAGAGTAAACTTTAAATGTTTGTCTAAATTTTCCTCTTGACGTGTTGTGTATGTGTGTATTGTGAGGCTTTCTTTGTATGCGTGTGTGGAAATGTGTGGGATTTGCTTTATTTCACAGTTATATATTTGTAGTACTGCTGTTTAATGCATTCTGAGATCTAACAGATCACTAGTCCTTTGTAATGCATTAACTCCATCATTGGTCTATTTGGTACATACAGTGATATTGAAACAATTCTGTATGGACATTTTATCTCTTTGTAAAATTGATCAGGGAAGGAGATTGTATAATCTTCCTAAAGAATCTGTTCCAGTGTTTAACTATGCTTACAGTAGAAAAAAAGTCATGCTAGTTACTTGGATTACATAAATGGATTTCATATTCAAGGTCCAAAAGAGATGAATAAATATGTATCAGTATTAATAAATAATCATGAAAATGAAGGGCTAATTTATATATAAAAATATTCCCTAAGTGAAACTCCATCACTTTCCCAGATTAATATATAAATCCCACTCAGATTGTGATGGAACATTATGGTAAAAGCCAGACTGTTGTTTCTGAATGAAGGAGGGCTACTGTTACATATTTCTGTATTTTAGTCTGTGTTTCCAATAAACTCATTGAGCATTAGACTGTGATTTCACGTGAAAGGCCATGTGCATGTTTATTTCAATACAAGATATTTATATTAAGAAGTTTTTTTCAATATCTCTACTAAAATAGTGGTTAATGACAAAGTAGATATTTTATGGTTTTGAACATATTTAAAATTGGATCTGTAATATGTGTGTTCATTGCTACATAAGTTATTTAACTACACAGATTTATAAGAGGATACAAACTTCTAAAAAATATTTGATGCAGCAATGTCATGTTCATTTGTTGGATAGAAATATTCAACTTTGGATAGAAGTACTTGCTGATTTTTTTTGACTTCTCCAAGATCGTGAGCAATGACTTAGCAAACAACAGCTGAAAGCAGTGCTTGAACTACTCTACATTGGATTCTATGGGGGGAAGTAGAGGGAGGAACTGAAAAAGGTGTCTTTTAAGGTAAAAGCCTATTGTGAATTATGTTTTTATTTCACCTAAGGAAGAACAAAATTATGCACTTCCTACAGATCTTGCATAAAACTCCTCACGTATAGAGTGACTCCAGAAATGCAACATCCAAACTGGCCATATAATTAAAAAATGATTGCTTAACTCAAACTATTACAACAGATTTATCTTAAAAGCAAATGCATAGTTATGATTTTGCTGGTACAGAACACTTTGCATCCATTGTTTAAACATTGTCCTTTATAGGGACCTTTTCTTTGTGACACAATCTGCACATAGAATGTTAGTGAAACACCTATGAAGTACATGCATAATATGCAGCTATTTAGCATTTGCGACTTTTATATTTCTCATCTACTTCTATTCAGAAACAGATTTTCTGGTGCTTTCTATTCTAAGAAATAGGAGAAAGAAGGTGGGCAGAAAAGTATTTTTTTATGTCTATGACAAGTTTGCACTTTTGAAAACCTATGTTTTTGAGCATCAGGCTTTAAAAATAATCAGAACGCTCTGAACAGAAGACAGCTGTTATTTTTACCTCTGGATTTCCAAATTCTATAAAGGCTGGCATTCTGAGAGGATTTCATTTGTTTATTTGTTAAGTTTTTAAAGAAAAAACCTACAAAAATCGTCTTAAGAGAATTTTTTGTAATGTTTGGCACAATGATAAAACCCAAATTCTTGATTTCATGTAGAAAATGGCAGTCAGTAGTGGCAGTATCTGTCTCTACAAAATTATATTTCTCTTTCAGTCACTTTCTAATTCAGTCAACCTCTCCTTTTATTTCTTCAGGAAAAAGGTTCTGTTTCATAAAAATATCTACAGACACTTTTTCCCCTTGTTTTCATAATCCAAAACAACAGAGATTTGTTCCTGGAACCAAATATATTTTTGCATTAAGATATCCCTAATCATTTATTATCAGTATACTCCACAGCAGCGCACTGTATCTTAAAATATTTATGCTTATGCCTATGCACTTTGACTGAAATCTAGGGCTTGTACAAGCATAAGATTCTGTAGTTTGTTCCTCTCTACCTGTAAAGATTGCAGCAATATATAGTTCCAGCATGAGTATGATCCAGATCAATAATATTCTATGGCTTCAACAAACTAAATAGGTATTAAAACCTTAGTCCATATAACTGATCATTTGATCAGTTAAAATTTCATCTCTTGGACCTGAACTTGTCAATTTTCTAAATGAATATCTCCACAGTTTTAAATCTCCATTTGTGGAATATTCACCCTCATAATGCAGGATTTAAAACCCTGAGGTAAAATGTAGGTCAGGATAGTCATAGGGCTTTACCAAATATAACATCTAGCAAAATTAAGAGTTCCTTGGATCCCCTTCTGTAGTCTGTTTGTACTACAGTTTTCATTTGAAAGGAAAAAAAAAACAAACAGAATATGATAGTTTTTCTCTACTGTATTCATAAGGTACAAAACATTCTTTGCTCCTATTTAAGTTTTATTGCATACTTTTAACATTTTTTTCAGAGAGAGTAAAGGCTTACAAGTATGAGCAATAGGACAGGCAACAAAATGATGCAGTATCTGTGCTCATGTAAGCTGGGCAGAACAAGACCTGGAAGAGAAATCCTTTGTTACACAAAGAAAATGCATTAAGATTTAATAATTTTCTGCAGCTTTAGAGAAGCTAAAGAAGACAAGAAGCCTTTCTTTTTTTTGGTTTGAGAATTGTACTTATGCAGGTCTTTTCATCAAAATAGGGTTGTTTGCAATCTATTCTGCCTAGAAAATTGTTACCATTTCTATTAGGACCTGAGAAGCCAAGTACTTTTTCCTCTGTGTTTTGTATTGTAGGTCAGATTCTACATGAGTCATTTTATTGTTTTCTGTGCTCCCCACACTTTCTTTTTAGGATATTGTCATGGATAATTTTGTAATCTTTTTTCCCAAACTTACACTTTTTATCTAATCAGAAATATCTACTTTTGCATATCCCATTAAAAACCTCCCAGGACAATTTGGGAATAAAACCATCTTTTGTTGGGAAATCTCAATAAGGACGACAGAAGTTCTTCCCAATAGATCAGTTTCTATGTATTGAATTTTAGACTTGTACTTTTTTTCCTTACCCTAAAAATAATATTTTTTCAGGATGCTTAAAAAGCTGTAGCTATATTTGCCAAAGTTTCTTCATCTGATGAAAAATATATCTGAACGTGTCATTATTATCATATTTCCAAGCATTAATATGTAGGCATACTTCTCTTTCAGAACTTGCATAGTATTTTTCAAGAGATGAAAAAGGACTGAACCCTCAGAGAACAGTTCACTTAGAACATTTAAGAAATTTCTGCACTGTAAAACACTGTTTTGCTGGTGCTATTTTTTAACACAAGATATACAGTTTACCATAGATACTTAGTGATATTGTAAATTTCCTGGACAAGAAGGGTTTATGCAGATAATGGACACATTCAGCCAACACTGCCAGCAAGATCTGTGCATTCTCTTACTTCAATAAATTGAGATTACTGACTTCTGATAGCAGACTAAGATTAGTTTACTTTCAATGAAGAACAAATCCCTAGAAGGATGCTTAGCTTTTGTTTTCCTCTTCTTTTATTTCTTCAGGACAAAGGTTTCATATTACAAAAGTATTTGCAATTTATTTTTCCCCTCTGCCCACTTATCTCAAAGATCTGACCCTTTGATTATTGCCCAGTGATGGAGAATATTCTGGAATTGGAACGAAGGTATGCCATTTTCCTGATACTATAATTCTGGAGATTCCATTTTCTTAATTTTGTGTCAGAAGATCCATTAACACCCACAGAAGCGGAGATGTGTTTTTCTGTAAAATCTAGAGTGCAATGAATTCACTGGCATCTGTATAAAATGAATTTTTTAATACATTCATCCACCCGTGCCTGTGATATATTTTAACCCTTTTCCCTGTGTCACAGATCAAAAAATAATAAAAAAAAAAAAAAAAAAAAATTACTTATCATTTCTGTTATTTAGAGAGATAACAGAAATTAATTGATCCCATCCCAGGGTGAAATTTTTGCAGAACTTTATCACTCTGCCTTCTTATTTGCTACCATATTGGAAAATGTGTCTGCGAATTAACTTCAGAGCTTTCAAGCTGCAAATGAGTATACCAGATACCAGACCATGTCTTAGTTGTTCTAGAACGTCTAAAGTGGTGTCTAAAATGGTTGGATTGAAGCCCCCACTTTGAAACCCGTCATAAGGGGAAAACACCCACATAATTCCCACTTTCATTTACATCAGAGTCGTGCTTGTTCTGGTTATGTCGTACTGTGAGTTACTGCTGACCTTCTGTAAAATATCATTCTGCAAAGAAGACAAGTTGTTACTGGAGAGAAATGATATCTGAGAAAGTGCAAAGTTAACATCACACATGACGACTGCAAATACAGTCCACAGAAGTACTCTTACTGTAAATGGATTGAATGTCCGAGTAGGTATTATCACAGAATCAACATATGGAAGTTAAAAATAAATCCTACCATGAGTATAACAGAAAACCAGGACCAGTACCGCAGAGGGAAGACATTTTCCCTTTTCAGGCCTCTGAAAGCTTCTGAGTATCTTTGGAAATATTTTCATTTCAAAATGTTGGCTCTAAGATTGATTGTAAAATTAGTTCGGTGCACAGTATAGAGGATCTTGCATTTCTTTTCTGGACTGCAACTTGTTGGTGATTCAAAAACAAACCATAAACAAATAACTATATTTCAGGAAAAAAATGTGGTCTATGTTACTTTCCATTGTTGCTACCCACTGAACTATAAATTTATAATAGCTTTTTGCCCATTGGCAATAGCTTTGAAGCCAGCAAAAAATGAAAACAAAATATTTACAAGAGTTATCAATAAAAAAATGAAACAGAAATGTCTATCATGTAATTCATACAAACAAATTAACAGCTCTAATTTTAGAAATGTAAGAAATGCAAATAATTCCAATATATCTTCTTTGGTTTTAATTAGTTTATGACTTCTCAGAAAATTTATAGTAGTTGAACTGCTGATACAAGCAGAACTGAAAATTGAAACATGCCTTAAGATATAAAAAGGTTTTACTTTTTTTTTCTTACTTTCATTTCTCTTGTCTCTGCTTTTAATTCATAATGTGTCAAAGGAATTCTCAAAATGTGAATAATAAATGAGCATCCTCTAATGTTTTCCAGCAGTCACCTTCCATGGTGTTACCATTGTATTTCTGCTTCCTTGATTTTTCTGTGCCCTCCTTTCTTTATTTAGCTCAGAAGCTCAATGTAAAAATGCAGAAATGATAGGAAAAATACCATGATAACAGCCTTATATACAGTGTACAGCCTGGCTTAGTAAACTATAGCATCTTCAAAGTGTGAAATCATTGCTGTATTACAGCCATTCAGCATTTCTCATGGGTAACCTCAAACTCAATTAAGGTGAATCTTAACTTCTAATTGACATATTAGCAAAGAACAGCCCAAACAGGCGTGAGTTTAGTTCAATAGAAAGTTTAGATCATTAAATGGAGAAATGTACATGAGGTATCAAATAAATATGTGTGGGAGTTTTTAATTTTCCTTAGCAGTCATTCCTGTAATCTCCAGTTATTCCTGGTTCTTATCATACTCCTCAGGGGTGAAGTTCACCATTTAAATCTATTGAGATAAAAAAGTCTTTCCTTCCAGGCCTAGAAGAACAAGATATGTACCTCTCATCATCTTATTGCTGTTGCTGCTGTCCTATACACTTCCCTTCCCTGACTATTTGCTGTATCTTTTTTTTTCAGATATCAAATAAATTTCTTACTACATAACCCCCTGGCTCCTTTTCAGACTAGTACTGTTGATATAACTTTTTTTCCCTTTTCAATAAACTCTTTTCTAGATCAGCAGTGTCAGACTTTATTGTTGGCTTCCTATAGCTTTTACAGATGGTGAGATTTTTTTTGTTCTGTGCAAAGCTCTTAAAAGTTGCTGTCTTTCTAGTTCTTGTCTCAACATGTTCCTATAATGGTTTTTGATAAGATACAAAAACAATTAAAATTTGAAAGTTCAAAACACCAGAATAGTTGTCAAGATCCAGTCAATATTGTAGTTTGGCTAAACTTTTTTTCTATCAATTTTTTTTTTGGCATATCTTTGCATATAATTTTCCTCAAGAACAGAGCATCAGAGATATAATTTCTGTGTTATAGCAATAGGATTGGGTTTGATAATTTACTGCTTTGCTTGATAATCAGTGACCTTTTGAAAACCAGAATATCTCCTTTTTTGAATAAATTTTTGACATCTTATTTGTAAAATATTTTAAGAAATTTAATGAGAACAAAATAGTATGTGAGAGTTCAGATACTTTCCAGTATTTTACTTTTATGTAAACACAATGCACTAAGTTACCATATCTAAATCTGTGATAGAGTAATAATGAGAACTAACACCTCTGATGATATTGGGAACAGAAAAATTCCAAGCCAGTCTCTGAAAGGTCATACTTTTTATTTGTGTTAAAAGTTGTGAAATTTCATTGAAGGAAAAGCTTTACACTCTTTCATTTGGAATTCTTATCACTGGGTATGGTATTACACAAACTTCTGGGTATGTAACATCTGTTTCTACAGAAATTCACTCACTACTCAAGAGAATGCAAACAACAAAAATTAACCATGGCAATTCTTTGAAATTAAAAATCTTGTATTTGTTCCCTTATTCTTTTTAAGTGTCTTTTACCAATATTTCATTGTATCTTATATTTAGTTATATAATGTTAATAGTACAAGAAAAACAATTTAATATTGAATGAACAAATGCAACATTGAAAGAAAACAAGTCTATTTTTAAAACTTTTATTTATTCTGTGCAGTATCAAAATACCAGTTCTTTTACTAGGCCATCCTCCTAAAGAAGCATATATATATATAGCATATATATTACAACTTTCTTCACATTTTTTCTCTGTAACATTGAATTATATAATTTCCCTATTTCTTCCTTTTTTCTCTCAGCTTTAATGTTTTTTTCCTCACAATTTTCCTCCCATCTGGCCACATTTATCCTCATAGCATAGATTCTCACATCTCCATGTTCTTTCTTTTACATCTTTTCCAATAGTCTCTGAGCTAAAATTCTATCATAACTTCAAGATTGCTTGATCAGAAGTCCTCAGTTTTTCTTCACTATATTTAGACTCTGAAGCTTTTGTTGTCAGCCAGCATTTTACTTACTGCTCTGGGAGCTGTGCACTGGATCATTCACTCTTTTTTAAATTTATGTCACAGGCAACAAGCACAGCATTCAACCTTGTATCCCCTCTTGCCTCTGTGTGGAACCCAGTGGAACTCAAATTTCATTATCAAGGGGTTTTTCTCTTTTGAAATTGCAAAAGAACGCGAAATCTGTATTGCAGCTCAACAGCATACTGTTATTATATTGCAAAAGGAAATTAATTACATGCCACAGCGATTCATGTGCATGCATGAGGCTATTTAGGCTTAAGGATCTGCAGACTGATGAAATAATTTTGAGGTGGGAAACAAACTTGGTGCACTCTTGTCTGTAGTGCCTGAGAAGGGTCGCTGGTGTATGTTAATAACAGTGACTGTGCTTGGGCATTATGTGAGAGTCCTAGTTTGCCCAGAGCAGAATAATAAAAAATATTTTAGGAACGGGGTGTATGTGTAACAAATAATTTTGCAAAGTATGCTATATCGTGAACATTTTATAGTCTTTATGGAAGTATGATTTTCACAACATGATGTTCTAATGTTCTGTCATAATTTTTACAGATTAAAGAATTATCTGTTCACCTCATTCTGGATCCAGTAAGGTTCTGTAACTTGAATGAATATAAACAGCATAATAAGTGACTAATGTCATCAGTCATCAAAACATAACCTTGTAGAAGCAGGACTCCAAGGCCTAGAGTAAATAAATAAATACATAAATAAATAATCTTCAGAAACAGCTCTTATGTCCACTTTAAACAAATACAACTCTTTCACTCAAATGTGTGTCCATCAGCCCAATGGGGAAATACATGCCACACTGGCTATATTGTTACACTAGATATTCACAGAGCAACATGGATTTCATTTTTCCATAGGTTATGATAAAGCCGTTTAATGCTGTAGCTTCAGTGGGAAGGAAAAATAAGAAAATTTCTTTTTTGTTTACTTGTAATACAAAGAGAAACCTGGCAGATTTATTTAGTACTTATCACTGTTGTTTGGTGAAAAATTCCAATTTCAAAAGCCTATAATTTGGAAACCATGTGACAAGCAATACAAAAAGAAAGCTCTTTTCTTCTGATGTCTCTTTCCATTTATCATTCCTGATCTCTGTCTTTCCATTACTTCTTGTGTTTCAAATTCCCACTGTTTCCAATTGTTTGGGGACTTTTTGTTTTGTCTTGGACTTCTTTTCAGAGGCTAGTATTTTCATAGCGGTGTAACAAACTGAAAATAAACTTTACACATTTGAATATTAGCTATAACTATATATTCTTTTAGCATTTCTTCCCCTGCATTCTCTTCATGCCTCTTAATTTCTTGGACTTAAAAGCATATGTGTGACAACTTCCTACCCTCTTTAGTGCTAGCAAATACTTTTGTAATGTGCGTGTAACAAGCAGTAGATTTTCATTGTCGGTCTATACCAATGAGGATCTGTTGGTAATGGAAGGGTGACAAAGTCTTATGTAACTATTTTCCCCTTACTAATCTAGAACGTAATGTCCATTCTTTTCCCCTTCCTTTGCCTTCCCTCTTCCTCCAGAGCACTCCAAAGCATGTATCTTTGGTCGCTGTCCTTTTAAATGTTTTGTGAAAGCTCACTTAAACTTTAAAACTGCTTGCAAATAATAAAAGATGAAAGTCTTCTTTTAGCTTTTACTAAAAAAGTTTTAATATTCTTCTGACAATCAAGAGGATTTTGTGTTGTGCAAAAATTTCTCGATAGATATCCTTATAATTGCAAGTATTCAAATTGCTACCAACAGCATAGTATGGGATAAAAACACTTGTAAATTGTGAGAAACAAAATGTTTGTCAAAATTCACTTATATTCCAAAATTCACTTATATTCCAATAAAAAATACAAGAGTTTTAAATACTCTTACTTATATAATGTTAGTTACTTTCCATCTCCTCCCTTTTTTCCTCTATTTGCTAGAAAGACTTCCTCACAATTTTTAACTCTAGATTGTGCATTTTCACAGGTTAGGACTGGCTAATTTTAAGATTCCTCATGCTTCCATTTCATGGGAAACCAACAGTAAATAATTTATTTTTTTTCCATTTTTTACGTCACTGAAATGGCATTCTGGTTTTGATATTATAGATAATACAGCCAGCATCCTGACAAGACGAAGGAGATACAGCCGAAGCACCCAAGACATCTATTACCTGCCAATTCTGATTTCGGATGGCGGCGTGCCCCCTCTCAGCAGCAGCAGCACGCTCACCATCCGCGTGTGTGCCTGCGAGAGAGACGGACGAGTGAGAACTTGCCACGCTGAAGCTTTCCTCTCCTCGGCTGGCTTGAGCACAGGAGCTTTAATCGCAATCCTGCTCTGCATTGTCATTCTTCTTGGTGAGCCATTTGCAGTTCTAAGGAATGCTATCCCTCCAATGCCTCTCAGAATCTGACAGGGTGCAAGGTTTAAAAGTGGTATTCTTTAGAGCTGGTGCTTGCCTGGTAGGAGGAGGCAATTATAAACACATAGCTTTGATTAGAGGGGAAAAGTTTAGCTAAAGTTAATGGGGAAAAATGCCTTTAAAGTACATTTATGAATGTCTAGAATCCATTAGAATTTTTTTTTAGAGGTTTTCAAGTAATTAATACTGGAGATTTTTCTTTTTCTGTAATTTGGAAAGATTTCAAAAGAGACTGACTCTAATTTCATGTCTTGAATAGTGTGAAAAATTATAGAAAAAGAGAGCAGCAAAGCATTTTGAAATGCAAGTATCATTAAGAAGTATCATTAGCACTATAGAAAAGCCATTTCTTAATTAACTTTGTGAAATAAACTGATAGCAATGCACAACATAATCCACAGGGGACAAGGCACATATGAGACTATAAGCAGACTCATAAGATTAGTGCCATTACAAGTGGATTTCCTCTTACTCTTTTAAGGATTTTTTATTTTCCCAGGCCAATTCCAATGTTACCCATTAGTTAATATTGTAGTTAGTTTCAATTTGAGGTTTTTTTCCTGTCAGAGACGCAACTTGCTGCATACATGACTCCGTGGTACTCATGTGACTTTCTGCATCTTTATAGAGATGGCAAGAAATAATAGTAATTGCAGTGTGACCAAGAGGATGTTTTGAGGATTTTTTTCTCAAAGACTACATTTTCTGAGACCTACTTTCCTTATAGTTTACTTCAGTATTTTCTTGTTAGAAGGCTGTTTTAAAATATATAGTTATATATTTATCTTGTAATTTTGTGTTTTATTACACAAAATTGATTATTCATAAGAAAAATACTAAACCTTTTACATAATAATTCAATTTTTGTGTTAAACATTGGTTTTAATGAAGCACTGAAAGCCCTGTATTATTATTATTATTATTATTATTATTATTATTATTGCCAACTTTAGTTACTCATTTTTCATTTATCTGAAAGAATGTTATCTTCATTTATCTCCTTTATGAGATCCTCAGTAAACTAAGTAGCAGATGATCCCAAATAACAGTACTGAAAATACTGGCCTAAAAATATTACCCCCTGTATTTTTGACTTAGTGTCTGCTATTTCTGAAACATATTCAGATGTAAACTTTAAACCTACTCTAATATCTGCAGTTTTCTCTTTAGCAATTGTGGTCCTTTTCATCACCCTAAGACGTAGCAAGAAGGAGCCTTTGATCATTTCAGAAGAAGATGTCCGGGAAAATGTTGTGACATATGATGATGAGGGTGGTGGAGAGGAAGACACGGAAGCGTTTGACATCACAGCACTCCGGAATCCATCTGCTGCTGAAGAGCTGAAATACAGGAGGGATGTTCGTCCTGAAGTGAAGCCCCTGTCCAGGCATCATCCCTCCTCAAGCCTTGACAGTATAGATGTCCAGGAGTTCATTAAACAAAGACTGGCAGAGGCTGACCTGGACCCCAGTGTGCCCCCATATGACTCCCTGCAGACATATGCCTATGAGGGTCATAGATCAGAAGCTGGGTCTATCAGCTCTTTGGATTCAGCAACGACACACTCTGACCAGGATTATAATTACCTTGGAGACTGGGGACCTGAGTTTAAGAAGCTAGCTGAACTCTATGGGGAAATAGAACCAGAAAGAACAACTTAGTTGTAATTCCCATAACAGAGAATTTCCTAAACAACTGGACAGATAATGGCAACAATGGTAACAAAAAAAGAGTGAATACAGTTCTTGGAACTAAGTTGTATGCAGTTACTGTAGAACAAGTGCCCTTTTCATATTTGAAACTGGGTTCCCCAATTGGAAGAAAGTCAAATTTTGGAAAATACAGAAAAAAGAATCTATTGTCCCTTGTGTATTTTTTTTTAATTGCTTATTAAAGTCTCTGGTACCTTATCTGCAACAATACCTAAAGTAAAGCCAAGAAATTACATTTTTATCGCAATATGGGCAACAGCTCCAAGCTGCAATAAGTTTATGGTCATGTCTGTTTAAGAAGAGAGCTAAGAGAGGATCAAATCTCTTGCAGGTGGTTGTGATGTTGTGTTTCTAGCTGTGCTGTAGGCCTTTTGATCCCAAGGTGAGGTAGACATTGAGGTTACTATCAGTGTGAGAAGTACTACCAGTCTTTTTCCTTTACAGAGGTGATAAGCCACACCTGTCCCCGTAAATAAATGGTCCTTCAATGATTCAATCTTATTGACTTAGCAGGTTGCATTGAGAAGGTGTCATTTCATTATGTCCTTCATAATCTCGTCATCCATAACCAGTTAACAGATGGAGGGCACCATTATCTGTAGCTCAAACACAGCTCTAGCCCATACCCCCAGATCTGCACTGTTACTGCGTGCTGCAGGAACTGTTGTTTCCTGTGTTGTGTTTTTTCTTTTTGTCTTTTCATGGGAACATCATTCATCTAAATGGAATAGGCCCAAAGTACTCTTTATGCAGTGAAGCAGATGAAGCCTAGGCTTTTTCAATAAAAACAACAATGGCAACACCATTAAACTATGCAGTTTTTTGGTTCACTGTGCTTTACGTATGTCAAGAGCTGAAGCTTTTTAAATCTTTTGCTGGTCTGACTCCAGAAGCTACAACAGTCTGTTTAAAACCCAGACTTCTTAATCATTATGTTTTTCTATTTCTGTGTGTGACTGAAAGCAAAATAGAGCTGCTGGCAAGACATTGGATAAAGAAAATTTAAGCAAGGAGAATAAAATTAGAATTTTTACTTTTGAGTTCTATATACTGATATTTATTTCTCTTACAGTAATTGCCACCACAGCAGAACAAGATATTTTTTCCTTATTTCAAGCATCATGGAAACAGGAGCATTTTAAGTCACCGAAGGGAATATACTATTACTGTGGTTCCTACAGATTAAGCAAATTGATTTCTTACATTAGTAACTATGCAGCATTGGTTGTTCTCCTTAACATAGCCGGCTGCTTAACACCTAATCCAGCTTTTTTTTTTTTTTCATTTTTTAGCATTGCAGCAGCAGAACTGCTAAGCAGCTCTGCTTAACATAGAAGCCTGCTTAGCACCTCATCTATCAGATTCCGATTTTTCCTTTCCTTTGCTTGGAATTTTAATATTTTCTTTGTCTTTCTGGTGATAATAATGTAAGAGGAGCAGGAACGCATAACATCCCATGAGAGATTATGACCTATAATGCTCACAATCACTGTTAACAGTCCTCTGCTCCTAATTGTAGCTCCACTTTAGGGAAATGGACTTATTCCAGTACGCAATGTATTGGAAAACTGTCCAGAGTAGAAGCTGTGTACTTTTTTTTAACTCTCTGGTCTGATGCGCAGAGTGATACAGATTTGTATGCTGCACTAGTTTCCTCCCTCTGCATTTTAGGTGCCACTTGCATTCAGTTTAGTAAAGAGGAGTCTATATTTATTCCTGATCTACTGTGAGACACACAGGTGAACTAGATAATTAAGCCTTCTTTTCTTTACTCTATGGTTGGATAGGTCCTAGACATGACTGAAATTTCTTATCAGTTCACTTCAAATGTAATGTTTTTATGGTTTGGTTTTTGGGGGTTTTTTTGTTTGGTTGGTTTTTTTCCTGAGATATAGTTGACTGCTTTTTGTTTAAGCAGCCTTCTGGAAAACATGGCAAGTAGCTTTGTAAGGAAATTTTACACTCTAAAAATTATTAGCTGCACTGTTGTTCCAGAATTGGGTTTGTTTTTTTTTGTATACTATTTTGTTTAAAATTTTAATGTTTGTTCTCTCTTTCAGAATCTGAACCCACAGGGAAGTTTAGTAGGGAAAAACCGCTGAAGCCTAAGATATTCTTCTTATGGCTTGAAAGAAGTTGAACAATTTGTGTTAATTTTTTAATACTTTTTATGAAATACAGAATCTTTTAGAAAAGCTTTTAAGGAGGCTTTCTTACTGGAGAATGAAGTTAGATGCAGTAAGAGTTACAAGCTGAGAATGGTTGTCTTTTATTGTCCTTTTTGGGGGTAAAACAATGATATGTTTCAGTTTTGTCCCAAATAAAGCAACAAGTAGTGTGCAATTTTATTAGGAGTAATTTTCTTTTTGTTTAGGTCACACTTGATTTATGCCAACATCTAAATTTTTATACTGTATGAGTAGCGTGTTTAAAACAAAATGTTTCAGCATTAGTACTACCATACTACTTTGTATCACAGCTGCATGAAAATTGCATTCATTGTTGTATTATAGTTTTGAGAACTAAGTATTAGTTATCTTTATGTCTATTCTCTCTGGCCCTACACCAAAGCAGGGAAATCAATTGTATTTTGTGTTTAAGGCAGTGTTTGTGCCATTGTTTTTATTTATTTACATCACAGAACGTCCACGCTTGAAGGCAACAGAAGAGCAGTGACACAAACAATAACTCCTTATGCTAATGGTCAGTTTAAGTTAATAACATCTCAGAGAAATAGCAATCCCCTTTTTTTTTCCATTTCTGGTGCTCACTTTGCTGCTCTACAGCATGTGCATCATACCCCAGAAATCCTGAATCCTTTAAAACTCTGCAGGGTTGTTGAGACGCTGCTTCTGTGCTGCTGCGGTGTGTCCTATTCGGTACGTCCTATCCACAGTGATCGCCAAATGTGCTTTTCTATCATGATATGTCTGCATGCTTGCTGTGATAACTGTGTTTTATTCAAATACACATCACAATGCCGTGTTGTTTGCATGACAAATAACAGAATATGAAATCTTCAGGGCCACAGAAGAAGGCCTCACAGGGCAGAAATAACAGGTTTACAGTTTTATTATCCCAGTCCCAATTTTTTTTCCTTTGGTCCTTTGTGATATAAAAACAAATTTAAACTGTATTTGAGAAATTCTATGTTGACCGAGATTGAAGTGGAAGAAAATTAACACTTGATGGCACAATCATTTTGTAGCATTGCTGATTTAAACAAGGTATATATTCAAATTATTGTGGGAAACTTTTTCTCAGTTTATGGTTAAGTCTGATTATATAGATTATGCTTAAAGCTTTCATGGATCTTTTATGTACTCATATTCTCAAATATTTTCCTATTAGCCTAAATAGCAATCCTGTTGCTGCTTAACAGCTAGATGCTGAAAACTGCCAGTTTGACTTAAACTGGAAATACTGAGTGAAGTTAAATGGCACATGCAAAGTGATACTTAAGGGCTTTTCTATTTACAATTTGATTTCTGCAACAACAATTCAACTACTAGTACATTTCTACCAAAATAATTAGTTGAATTCCTTCAAAAAACCCCTATTTCTTGTAATGGTGAGGGCACTAGGTATGCTGTATTCTTGACAAGTCAAAATAGTCTGGAGAAATACTCAGTATAAGATTTGTAAAATGTGAAACTAAATTGTCAAACTAAAACCTGTCAAAAATGTAATTTAATGCACTTTAAAGACAAGGAAGATCTTGAATTCAGCTGGCGTTAGATTGAGTCATATGTTAAAAAAAGTAAATTTTTTTATCAACGTTACCTTTTGTTATATACACATAGAATACTGCAAAAGTTGAAAGTAGCTTCACTCTGTTATGCACTTTATTTTTTTGCATTCTTCTTAGAAAACTAAAATAACTGCAAACATTTTTGAGTTTTAATTCTAATTGATGAAGTTGTTTAAATTGTGAACACTGAAAGAAAATGTCTATGGGAAAGTATTATTTTTGGTATTTAAAAGGAATTACGAAATTGTTGTGGTCTAAGAATTTTTTAAATCATCCTTTAGAAAATATAAGTATTGGACCAGTCTGAAATTAACCAAACTGATAAGCTCACACAAGGGTAACAAAGGGAATATTCTGAATGCAAAGATGGATATAAAATTATGCCACCTAGCATTACTTTGTGGATTATAAAGTGCTAAGACCTTGTACCTGCAGTACATATAAATGGCACAGAGCATTCTAAGGAACATTAGAAGTGTGTTGCAAGTTTTGGGCCATTCTTATTTTTCCAAAGTCTCAAAAAATATATATTTTTTTTAACAACAGAGTAATGTAAAGTATACCTCCTTATGCAAGTGTTACTGACAGAAATTGTTACATTTTCTTTTAATAAACAAAAGGGACAAAATCTTTTATTCGTATTTTTCAAATAAAATGTGCTCTTTGCTATGGTGATGGGTTATTGCATTCCTCATCACAACCAGTTATGTTATTTTGTCTTCACTCCTGGCTTCTACACTCACCAAAGAACCAGAATGTCTAAAGATGCTCTGTCTTTATGAATTGGGTATGAAACAGTTGTATTAATGAGTTGTATTAATGTCAGAAATGGTATGGAACTTGAACTGTAATGCCTGGTATAGCTCCTTGGTTGTGCCACTATTTCAAAGACTATCTCGCATGATTATTGCTACAGATGGATAGGAATGGAGAGAAACACCATAAGAAACTTTACAACAGACTGCAGTATAGCTGCTACATGGTTCATTACTTTTACTTGTGGCAACTGTTCCTTTCCAACCATCACTGTTCTGAAACTGAAATGCAGCGTTATAGGATGAATACATTATCCACATGAGTGAATTGGGGAATTGCACATCTATTAATCCAGATTGGTGATAAAATCCATGGTTATTATCCTAAGTTGACACAGAAGACAAAGGCAGACAAGGACATTTACAAGGCTCACGCTCAGGCACATGTAATGAAAGTGAGCAAGAACCAGTCTTTTTTTCTCAAAGGAATTAGTAGGCTTTATCAACAAATGACATCTCAGAAAATAATGATGCCACAGCTCACAACAAACTTATTACAAGCAAGGCTGTCTTTCCCAGACTGTCATAAAATTCAAACATAAAGATAGTGTCAACAGGAAACAAAAGTAGAATTTTCTAGTTGGACCCTACTTGCTCTTCTTTATTGTATGAGTCAATTTAGATTGTGTACCATACTATGCAATTTTCACATATGCCTCACCACAGACCCAAAAATAAAATGTGTGGTAAGATAATATTTGTGAGATAAATATTGTCAAGCTGAATCTGCATGCAAATTCAGAGAGGTTTTGTGGTATTTGCTCAGTTGAAGTGTTAAAACTTTAAAAATAATTTTTAGAAATATATTATGTTTTTTAAGACTTTTTTTTTTTTGTCTTAACAAAGCTTTCTATTATCTTATATTTTCCTGAAATTGATTTTTGGTTTGGAGTGCATACTACTTCTATATGGCAAATGTATCATTTACACTTAGGTGCAGGTAGAGAGTCTTCAAAAGCCAGAACATTTTGCTTGTGAGTTTAGCAAACGTTTTCTGCGGACTTCATGATTCCATGTAAAATTTTTGTGTTCTTGCAACTCCTCACAAGTCCATCAAGGAAATCTCAAAGATCCAATAGAATTTCAACAGAATTTCACAGAATTTCCACACCAGCTGTCTCTTAATCTCGTTTGTCCTGGAAGTACATGCAACAAAGCTGATAGGCAGTCAGTACGTGCAGAAACATACTCATCCAGCAGATACGCCCAAATCAAAAATGGACATTGGAATTAGCACTCCCAAAGGATCATAGGGCACAAAGACCTTGGAAAGAAATGGATTCCTAGGCAAAGCTGAATAAAATCAGGGTCCACAGGAACTCCCACCATAGTGGACCTTGTCATCATGCATATTTCAATGCCCACATAGCTGGTGAGCTCAATGGAAAGCTCAGTACAGGTACATATAAGTAAGTGAACTGCTCAAATATCAGAACTGCCGCATCTTTTGCTAGAGTTCTGGGTGGGAATGGGTCTGTCTTTATACATTTGTCAGGCTAACAGTGTCAACATAATTCTGAGACATTCTGTAGTTCTAATGCACAACTTTACCTACCTCATTAACTGTCTTGAAACAAATTGGATTTCTCTTGACCTTATTCTTAAGACTGTGCATTTTTTCTTTAAATTTGAATTAATATCCTTGGTTGAAGAGCAATTCTTCCCTTTATCTTCTGGAACTGATCTGGGTACAAAGCACCTACAATTAAAATACAGCCTTGTTTTGAAGTCTCAAGCACATACATCTAACGGCCCCTTTCATTATTGGATTTGGGCTGGGCAAAAACCACAGTGCTTGTGTATATAAAATAAAACTCACTCTTACTAAAACCATTTTTCCCCCTGCTAGTGTAGGTCTATTTACTAAAAACTATGTTTGAAGTGAAAAAGTGTATGAAAGTACACACGTTCTGATTATGTCATATAAACAACATTTGGATTTCTCAAAAAGAAGTAAACACAGCTCATAATCTCTACTACTTAAAAACTATATTAACTATTTTTTTAAAACAAACTTGTATTTTTCAGGTAGTTTCAGTGCTTTGTGCCACATAAATCTTCATTTGAGAAATGGTGACATGGAGAAGAGTAATTGAGAGATCAAAATCTTTTTATTCTCTCACTGCTCCAACTATTAAAAAGTAGAAAACTTGAAAATATATTTCTTTATGATACAAATTGAATTATCAACTCTGAAAAAGAAATCTCTTGCATAAGATGTCATTTAAAAAAAGAAGTTGCTGTTCTTTCTTGCATGTTTTTAACATATTTTTTTAATATAGGATGCTAAAGTAGGCTTTAAGTTTTGTCTAAAAGAGTCATATAACTGTGAGCATAGATGTGATTTTCTGAGAGAAGGAAATTACATATAAAGTAAAACTCTCAAATCTTATGTGTGAAACAGAAACTCAGGCTATTTAAGTACATAAGACACCAACACCTCAGAAACACATTCCATCCCATGTAGTGCTAAAAAAACCAAAAACACGAGACCTTTAATCCTCACTTGATATTTTTCCAAATAACCATTTCATGCATATTTATCAATAGTGGGTTTTGTTTTTTTATTTTTTTCAGTAAGACTCCCTGCAAAATTTCTTCCTTTGATTCCCTCAGAACATTATGAAATCACTTCTGTTGAATTTGATGAAAACACTCTCAGGACAGTTCTTTGACCAAGTCCAGGATAGAACTTTTCACCCAAACCTGCAAGGGCTAATCATTAACTTACTGGTCAAAGATCTTTACCATGGATGTGCAAGATAGACTTCAGAGCAGTTACGTGGGGATCTCTCATTTCAGATATTTAGAAGTTTTAGGGAATTTTTACTGTTTAATTAGTGTTTTCTTGCCTTCTGTCAATGTCTATGGGGATGAGGGATCCTGAAAACATCACTTATGTATTTTTGACTTTGTGTCCTGCCTTATTGTTCCTTTTTATTTTTTTTCCCCCCTTACCATCACAGGCCCCATTTTCCAATGTCTGCTTGAAGCACTGCAGTATAATAACTCAGGTTAAGAATATCAGGGGAATCCAGGAATATAACTTCATCTATCCAAAAAAAAAGGAAATACTTTTTCCGTGGCATATGAATCCAGGTGTACTAATCTTCATTTTTTAACCTTGGGGCAAACACTTAAATTAGACTTTATCAGAGCTCAATTCCTTAACATTTTTTCCCTGCATGATGCTACAAAATTCAAATAACTTTCTCATGGAACGTAAAAAATCTTGCTGTTTTTAACATTTATATTATCCAAGGCCCTAGTGTCTGAGGTCACAGATAAAATGATATTATTTGCCTGAATAATTGCATACTCTAAAGGCAAGATTTCTGATTTCAGTGTTATGAAGTAAAGATTTATAAGGGAGATAAGTGAATTATAGGAAGCAAGAGGAGCAAAGGAAGGCTAGTAGAATAGACAACAAACACCACAGAAATGATCAGAAACGCCTCACAAAATAAAGTACACAGTGATACAGGACAGATTTTTCAGTGAGGTATTATAATAGTTATTGTAAATTTTATGAATTAAAATTGCAATATTTTATGACTATTCTACTTCAAGTTAATAAAAACGTAAGTAGTATGTGATATATAATGGAGATAGGTTAGGAAATTCAGAAAAAAATCCAGTGGAAAATTACATAATTAAAAGTTATTTACATGTTTCTTTATATTATTCATGTTATACTAATTTCTATTGCTGATATTGTCAATCAACCACACTTCTGGATGAGTCATATACCCACAGATTCCCATTGGTATGCCCAGTTTTTTGTCTTGTTAATTTGACATGAATTTTGAAAGTATTTAGCTTTTTTGCAGGAAGTTTTGGACTGTACTTTTCTAATGAAGAACTGCAACAACTTCCTCACTTCTGGAGCAGAATTTTAATTTTTCTGATAAAGATTACAGATTGCAGAAACAGTGAAAAAATCTACCCAAATGGCTGCAGATGAAAACAGTTATGGTCCTACTTACAGGAATCCATTACTTTTTGCCTGATTTGTATCCACACAAAATATTGTCAGGGCTCTGAAGGCATTGGAGAAAGCTGTGGTTATGATGTACATAAGAAAACCTGCGCTGAAGCTGTCCTATTTCTTTCACAGATTTCAAAAATTATAGGTTAGGTGAGTCAAATATGACTTCATTGCTCACGCTTCGTTTAGTTTGTGTGAAAACAAAACAAAACAAAACAACAAAAACTCTGGAAAAAATATAGACATTACACAAAACACAGAGCATAAATGCACCATATACACGACCTTATGCTATATGTAGCTTACCATCCCTAAAAGGACAGAGTAAAAAGAGGCAAAATCTAAGGCTATCTTGGACATTTAACCTCCACACTGGATTCTCAACTGTTATGTCAACAAAATAATGTTTAATGTGTACATGCAAAGATGCAGTGTGTCATTTGAAAATTAAGTGACTTTGGACAGCAGTTTACACTTGAATTCAGTCTGTCTCTTCACAAGTTATATTTTAGAAAGGAAGAACACCTTTTGATAAAATGGGTCAGATGATAGAAACATCCTAATTCAAGTGCGTGGAAAGAATACTTGGTGTCTTGTAGAGTTCTACATGATTCTGACAGCCAGGAAGATGTGTTACTGTGGAAAAGAAAACTTTTGGCCTTGGAAAGTGAAAAGACTCTCCTTGGTTTTGAGGCATTTTATGACAGATATTATCACAGCTTGAGAGGATTTATCCTGAATGTGAGAGGTTGTGATGGTCTTTTTGCACCTTGGGCAGTTCCCATTGATGGTACAGTCTGTGTGGTCCCTGGTGCTGCTCAGGGGCTGCCCATTCTAGACAGATGTTTTATTAAGAGTATGGTGGTAATTGTACCTGCCTCAAAATTTAACATGAAACTCTGAGCATAGCAGTTCAAGGTCACAAGTTCATATTTGACATGGAAATGTGAAATGTATACACGAGTAGCAGCGAATGAGTACTTCTTTGTAGGAAATTTGTTTCTAATCTCACTTCAGTGTTGGAACAGAAAGCCCCCATGTTGGCAGTGCCAAAGAAACAGCCACTCAGCATGATCACCATATGCCTGTCTGCTCCTAAATACATTCTGAATCTCATTTGACTATGGGGATTTGACAAGTAATCCTGTAACAGACATATCCAAATTTTAGGTAAAAGCATTTGTCTGTATTCAGCACAACATTCCATCTCCAGCTTCCACCCTTATTATATCACTGCTGCTGTTCCCAGATTGCAGTGGAAGTAGAGTTTATGGATAAGCATCTGCACTTCTTGTGGCTGAATAAACACCAGCTGAGATTTGCTACCTCTGGAACCTTAACATCTACAAGAAGCTGATAAATGCTCTAGTTCAAATCTTGACAGAAATAACATTAATAAAAATAAAATAGGTGATATTTTGTAATTGAAGTCCAAGAGATAGAAGAAATAAGGAAAATATAAGATTGAAACATTTTTGAGAGGAGATAAATAAATAACTTGATGCGTCTGAGTGACTTGAAATATCTGGTTATTTACAATGGAAAATCTATGGAGAAGCAAAAGTCCTTCTTATACTTTTTTGAAATTGATAAAGGATAACTGCACAGTGCACACAGGAAAGAGGAATAGCCATATGGGATCCAGTAATAATGGACATGAAACTTCAGTTTATTTAGTGATAAGAAAACTCTTTGTATATGCAACAATATAGAATCAAGGCCAAATATTTTGTATATAAGAACAGTAAAGCAGAAGAAAACTTATTTCTTAAAACCAAAATTCTTTGCCATGAAAAAAATGATGATGCATCCATAAAAAAAAAATTACTTTTCCTGTCTCTGTCATTGATTCCCTATATGTCGTTAAGAAAATACCATCATATATGACTATTAGCAAGGCATTAATATTTTTTTCCAGTCTGGAATTACAGTAATTTTTCACTGATAAGCCGCACCTATTTCACTGAAGAATTGAGCTGATCCTGGAAGTGCAGCTAACCACCAGGTGTGGGTTATTTATGGACAAATTCCGGCGAAATCCAACCCGGATGAGTGAGCCGGCTGAGCGGGGACCTGCCATGGAGCCGCTGACTGGTGGGTGGTCAGCCAGAGCCACTGGCGAGCAAGCAGTGAGGGAGCGGCGGTTGGCTGGCTTCGAGCGTGTGGTGAGGCGGCGAGCCACCGGCTTCGTGCAGCCTGAAGCTGAGCCGCTGCCGAGCAGGCGGAGAGCCACGGCAGCCAGAACCAGGGGTGGGAGTGCCGGGGCCCGTGGCACAGGGAGGGCACCTGGGGCTGCGTTTAAAGGCTTCGCCACTCTGTGAAAACTGTTTGCAAATTGAGCACCTGACTGCAAACCCTGAGATGGCACAATTCTGTTACTAACTCATTACTTTGTTGCACATGGATCCTCATTTAAAAAAAAAAAAAATGTGGCTTATCACCCAGTGTGGCTTATTTATGGACAGATTCCGTGATCTTCCCAGCTACACGGAGGTGCGGCTTATAACCAGGTGCGGCTTATGAGTATGAAATTACTGTAATTAGACCTCACTGTTCATTTATGCTTTCTTGAAATCAATCCTGTCTATATGTATATGTACTCTAAGTAAAAAATGCTAAAACAAAAGGAGCAGAAGCCTCCAAGTTATAATTTCTAGTAGTAACATGGAACCTTACATCTAAAGTGATTTAGAATCTCAACTCTAATGTTCATCTTAGAAAATCTCTTTTTGTTAGGTACATTAAGAACCTGGGATGAAAGTGTAGGAAAAAGTCCAAAACCTACACAATCTGTTCTGAAAATATTCTTAGAAATTGTCTAGAAACTGCCACAAGCAGCCAAATTGAGCCTATTATATGGACAAAGTTCAGAAATTTGCCAAACCAGAAGTGTGAGCTGCCAGTCGGTGCCAGGGGTGGGCAGGAGGGAGTGCCGGAGCCTGTGGCATGGGGAGGGCACCTCACACTGCGCTTCAAGGCTACGCCGATCCATGAAAAATGTTTGCTAATTGAGCACCTGCCAGTAAACCCCGCGATTGGGCAATTCCGTTACTAATTCGTGACTTTGTTGCGTGCGGATCCTCACTGCAAAAAAAAAGTGTACCTTGTAGTTGGATGTGCCTTATTGTCACGGTCCGCACAACCTGAGCAGGGGTCATGATGGTTCATTTGACCACAGGGTGCAAAAGACAAGAGCAAGAGAACAAGGTTTTGTTCAGCAACAAGCAGCAAAGCAGTTTATTGAGGGCAAATAACTCAGTTTGGGGTAGCGGTAAGGGAAAGAGTGATAAAGGTGACGGAGAAGAGAGAGAGAGAGAGAGAGAGAGAAAGAGAGATATAGCTACCAGCAGACGGGAAGATGTTTTCCATCCATTTGTGAGAAAGAGTTCTCAAAGGGTTTCAGGGTGAGTCGACTCTGGCCAAAAGGTGGGGAGATTTATGGACTATTGTGTTCAGATGACTGTGGCTTCAAGAATCAGGTGCAGAAAGTATAGCTGTTCTAGCCCCGTACCTGCCTGAATGTATTGTACTGTGACAGTACTGCACACACACCCCTACACAGTCTCTTGGCAAGCATCCTCCCTAGCCAGGCCAAAACTCCTGCACACAGTGAGAGGTGGGGTCCTGGGGGTCTCTCAGAGTCTCAGTCTCTGATGATGATTGTGAGGCAATTCAGGCGATCTTCAGACTGACCCTTACACTTATATATGGACAAAGTTCAGAAAATTGCTGACAACCCAAAAGCGCGCCTTATAATCCGGTGTGCCTTATAGTTGTGAAATTATTGTACTCTTTTTCACTATAGAAATGTGAAAACAAAAACTAGGGACTATAAAATAGGCTTTTAGCTCACAGATTTGAAATAAACAAAATGAGATAGTTTTTCATATGGCATACAATCCAGTGGCAAAAGTCAAGAGATTATACAGTCTTTTTTTCATGACAGATATGGCTTTGGAAGGCACGCAGATGCAATCTTTTCTTTAGCTACTGTGTTGGTGACTTATGCTGTTGTCCTGGTTTTTACCTAGTGAAAATGAAAAAAAAAAATCTGGCTTCTGCCGAAGAGAAGAGGTACTAAAAATGAAACCAATTATCAGTAGACTTCCAGTATTTCATGGTTAGGAGTTTGGAGTACAAAGAAACCACCAACTAATTTCCAGCCCTGTAATACTTACCTCCATCTTGTTCTGCATCTTTTAAAGCTGTTGGTCATCCAGTTACAGAAGTAGTTCATGAACCTTCTTCAGCTGACTTGGCTTATCTGAAGATAATACCAGTCAGGAAAATGAACCCACAAGTTCATTTAAAGTCCAATGAATTATGAAATGGAAGTCAATTAACTGCTGGCCTCTACTCATCCTGTACAGTCCACAGGCTTCTATTATTCCATTCAAAATGCTCCGAAGTGAGTCATTACTTAATTAAATTACTGAGAGCTGAGATTACAGACAAACCACATAAAATATTCAGAGAATTAGTCTTAAAGAGAAATAGAAATGTGAACCACTATGTTTCTCAACTATTAATTACATCACCTGTGACACTCAGAGGGTTCTTTCCTTTCATCCATGAGACCATAGATGAAAAAATACCTGTTGAGAAAATAACTCAGCTTTGTGTTTTATTCAGTATTAGGATACCTCAAAGCCAACTTTGAAATTAATGATTCCAATTATATATGTTAAAACTTGAGAAATTCAGGGTAAACCCAACTAACAGTTTAAATCCATCCATTGCTGAAAGTGGTAATTTAGAAGAACATTTTAAACTATCACATCTTTTTCTTCAAATATGACAAATTGAATGAAAGGAAATTAATATTTTAAGCATATGAACTTATAAATTTTACATTGTTCATGTAATGAGCAAATAAATTTTTCATATTATGCAGTAGGAAAAGACACGTATGGCCAAAACACATTTACTTCTTACCTGCAAATTAGTGAGTGATTTTATTGTAAATATTCCTCTTCTTTCCAGTGCCTAATCTTTTTAAAGAAATTACTTGGTTATATTCACTGATAAAATTTTATACTGTGTACATAAAAATAAACTGTTTCCTAGGGAAAAAAAAACAAAACCCTGCTGCTTACTGAGACCATAAAAAGGTCATGCATTTAATTTAACAAAAGGCAGTATAATCATATTGATTATGGTAAAATAGATGTATGGGCCTGGGACTATAAATGTCTCTGTGGAGACCTTTCTGTGTGTAAACGTATCAAGTATATATATTAAAACGTATAATTCTGACTTCCTCTTGCAGAATGAAGATTGCATTCTTTGCTTACTAAGAGTTTACTGCTGATACACAAAAGATTCTGTGGGGTATTGATTGTTTTGCAGTGAGCTATTTCTTCCTTCCTTGTTAATCAGTCGAACATTTATTTGTTTCTTGTCTTTAAAATTCATCACTCTACCCAGACTTGTATCTAGCTCACAGCATTTTATTAGCTCTGTCAATATTATTTGCAAATGCGACAGCTATCACTCATGGTTAACAGCTTATTTATTTTTACAGAAATTGCACAATTTACTGGCCAAAATAGTCACAAAAGCCAGTTAAGCATAAGGCATTTGATGTGCTTCACACGAAATGCAAGAGAAAATATTGAATATGTGAATAAATAACTCTGCCTATTTAATTTAGAATAGTTTGAATATTCAAATGTAACAGCCTTGTATTACAAAGTTCTGCTACAGATCCAATTTTACTCAGTAAATCAGATACCCCTCTCCCACAGAGTCACACCACTCACACATCCCCCTGTTATACTATGTTCATTTTAAACATGTTAAATATACGGCAAAATTATAAACTTGGTTTGAATAAAGAGTAAGAAACATTGGCCTAAAGAGAGAAGCAGAGTCATAACAGAGCAACAAATTTCACTGTGTCAAACTAGACAGATTTCATTCTTGTACTAAACATTTTCAACATATCATCTTTACTGTTGTGTTTATTTGATAGAAGCAAGGGGGATTTTTTCCATCAAATGGAAAAACAGTTTCTGATTGGTGACATATGCAAACTCACTGGGATATTGTTTCTTATGCATTTGGGATAGTGCTGGAGCTCGATTATTTCTGTATATGATGTATTTATATTTACATGTCTGTTTTTTAGGATGAATCACCAGACTGAAGGGACCACTTAGCTCGGGGATGGCTCCCTTGACCCTATTTCAAGTCTACTAGAAATAATCTTCTTCTGTTGTTGTTCAGAGATACTGATAGCCTTCCTGGGACAAAATTGTTTTGCATTGCAAGATGTTGGAGGCATTTTAGGGTAGAAATGGCAGATTGTGGTGTGTGCTTAGAGGCATTTACTTTTCTGTTTGAAAATAACTGAAGTGGCCACAGTTCTGAGCTATATTTTAGTCATGACTGTTGCCTCTACATCATCTTTTTATGCCTTGTAGAGCATACCAAATATTATGTATGGGAAAAATATGACACATGTGTGAGATTCAAACATTTTACATTCAAAAATTATCTTTTTTAACCACTCTCTATGAGACAAAATGTAAATAACTGCTTATAAATCAAGGTTATTGTGTTAAGAGGGATAATGATGTGTTTTGTCCTTCTGTCCTGCAGAAGCGCAGTGGTAGGCTGACCTACATCAGAATAGTTCTCCCGAAGTCTAAATTATGTGCAGCTGGCCATGATGAGCTGTCTTTTGTATATTGTTGGATGGAGTGAAACTGCTTCCCATCAGGGCAGGCTTTTTATATGAATTTTTGCTGTAAGTCACACATCGAACTGCAGCGTGTTCACAATGTTCTCAGAGATACAGCACTGAGAGTTTCTGTATGAAGAAGTCACACAGTTCAGCACTTTGGAGTCACAGCTATTGATGTCTTATCATGGAATATAAGCATGAGGGAATAATAAACTCTGCTGTCGCCTGCTCCTGGGAGCTGAATTGCTTGTTTATGCTGCTTGGCATTTAGACCTCTGTCTAATAGAAGACTTGATTTCATTTGTTAGCCTCAAGACTGAGTGGACAAGGTCCAGACTCCCCTAATACAATTCCACTGACTAGTTTTTTCTTTTTATTTGTAAGTAAACTTGATTTTAACACATTGTATGATTTTGACTCTCAGGCATGGCAGAAATACGAGCAAGTAGGAAATCTAGAGCAGAAAAACACTTCTTGCATTTCTCTGTTTTACTTACATTCTTCAGTTAGTGGAAAACAAATCATTAGTAACTCAAAGACTTTCAAAAATTTAATCATTAATTTTTCCTATCGAGTTTAAGCAGACAATTGTACAATGATTCATGTTAACGTGTTGTTGTGCATTTATCCTGACAACCACGTGCTGGGGTCACCCCTGTCCCAGCAGTGCTGCAGCAGGGCTGGTCTCCATGTCCCCACAGCCCTGCACTTCCTGGCCACAGGCACCCAAATCCTGGCTACTCTACCCAGGGCTCACCCCTGCTGCCCATCCTTGCTGTCAAAGTCTGGACATCTGGACACAACACAGCCATGATTCGTCCATGATTTTCATATGCCTGGCATTCCTTTTCCAGACTCCTATGTGATTTTCCAACAGACTGTCTCATGTGATCCCTGCCTTGTCCAGGCTAACATCCATAAAAGCCAATAAGAATGTTGCTGCCCTTTGGACTGCCCTTTGAATTAACTGTGCCTGTAACTTGCATTCCACAAATTTAAGGGTACCTCCTCCTGTTTACTGGTCAGACAAGAAATGGCCTCAGATGATGCAACATTTGCCCATTGTCCTGGCTTTGCAAGGACAGGTTTTGGTAGCAGGGAGGCTACAGCAGTGGCTTCTGTGGGAAGCTTCTAGAAGCTTCCTCCATGTCCAACAGAGCAAATGCCAGATGTTCCAGTACAGACCCACTTCCAACCAAGGCTGGGCTATTTAGAAATGGTAGAAACTTTCTGTGGTAACATAATAAAGAAGTACAAAAAATATTGTGCTGTTGTAATTGCAGCTGGAGCAGAGCAGGGTGAGAACACACAAGACGAACAACTCTGCAGACACCAAGGTCAGTGGAGAAGGAGGGGAGGAGGTGCTGCAGGCCCAGAGCTGAGATTCCCCTGCATTCTGTGGTGCAGACCATGGTGAAGCAGCTGTCCCTCAACAGCCCAGGAAGGAGCACCTGGATGTAGAGACCAGCTGCAGTCCATGGAGAAAACCCAGGCCAGAGCAGGGCAAGGCCTGAGATGAGTCTATGAAAATGTGTGAGTCCCATGCTGGAGCAGGCAGGGACCTGCAGACCTGTGGATAGTGTAGCCTATGCTGGAGCAGATTTGCAGGTAGAACCTATGACCCGATGGTCCTGATGGACCTGAAGGACAGTGCCTTAAGAACTGTATCTGTGCAAATTGGACCCATATTGCAGCAGTTTGTGTAGTGTTGCCCATGGTATGGGCTCATTGGAGAAGTTTGTGGAGAACTTCCAGAGCAGGGGAAGGACTCTTCTCTATCAGCAGCAGAAAGAAACAACAATGGACTGACTGTCACCCCTATTCTATCTCCCTGTGTCGCTGAGAAGGGGATGGAGGGGGAGTGTTTTAAGGTCTTCTTTTGCTTCTCATTATCCTGATTACTGTTCATAATAAATTCAATTGATAACTCTAATTCAAGTCTGTTATTTTTTGTGACAGTATTTGATGAGTAATATTTCTCTGTTCTTATTTAAATGTATGGATCCTTGGTCATATTTTCTCTTCCCTGTCCAGATGCAGAGGGGAGTGGTAGAGATGCTTTAGTGGGTGTCTGGCATCCAACACCTAGTTATTCTTTGTTGCTTTTCATAGCTTGAGGGCAGCTGAGATGATTTAATACATCTAGCTCAGAGAATATATTTGGTAGCCTTCTACTTGGCAGCAAATCCTAGTTATCAAACAGAGCTGCACAGAGAAAAAGTCATTCTCTCCTTGCCATTAGATTTTGCCACTTCTGAAATCAAACTGAATCTAAGTATCACAAACAGAAGTGTGATTAATTTCTCAGCATGAGTGAAGATAGAGAAGCCCCTAAATCATAACTTAACATGATAAAAACTATGACCCACAAGAAAAACCCCTTTTATACAGTACTGCCACAGTATGTGCAGGAAAAAAACCCATTAATATTGCATAATATGTATTTGGAACATAGGACATGATGTAATTCCTGAGTAAGTTGTTACTCTACATCACCATTTGTAATGGTGTTTGCCATAAGACAATATAAATTTTATTTTTTTAATCACAGTGATATTATTTTCTTGTGCCTTTAAATCTTATTGCTTAGAATATTGTATAAAATTCCATGTAGTTTTGTGCAGAGAACAAGACAAGAAATTCTTTCTTTAGTCTATTTTAAACATTGCTTCCTTTACCTCTTATTTTCCACAGCAGTGATCAAGGCTCAAAGAAGCTCTTGCAACTTTTCAGATAGTTTCAGTCATTTTTGCTTCACTTGTTGGAGATTACTATTCCCATGTGTTGTGTTAGCAAAGTAGTCATGCAACACATTTGAAGCTTGAACTAAGAGTCCATGTTTTCCCCTGAACAAGACTAATAAATAAAAAATATCTTGTCTAAATAGAATTCAGGTATTGCACTGAAGGGAAAAGGCTTTATATGTTAACACCTTCAAGAGTCAAGGATGCATAGCAAAATTCCTGCACGAGTGATGGAATTCAGATTTTGAGCTAAATTATTTTACTTTCATTTTAATAAAATGCTCCTCTTTTTAAAATTTTGTTATGACTTCTCTCAGTATCTGTTAATTTTTTTTATGCACATAAAAACCTCAGATATATAGGCTGCCTTTCTATACCTTAAATCACCATTCACAGGGTTGACCCACTGCCCTAGAAGAAATGACTTTCAGAACATTATATCTGAGAGACAGTGTTAGGTGACATCTGGATGCATCCATTTATCACCCACACACTTTTACTCCTTCTAACTCTTAAGTTCATTCAGCAGGTTGTATCCTACTTCATCCTTGTACACTCAGCTGACTCTCAGTGATAAAATGAAGACTTTTACCAATCTTCGGGTTTTCATTAAAATGATCTCTTGAATGCTGTCAAATCACATCTATTCCTGCAGCTGTCAAAGGAATGCCATTGCTCAGATTATGGTCTTTCCTTGGACTGGTAGTTCTGTTAGCTCTCTTGAAAAAACACTGACAATTGTACACATTCAGTTCACATCAGTTATGCATTTAAAGGAAGGTGTCCACACTCAGTGCTCATTCTTTGTGCATGAACAGTGTCTCTGGGTAATAGGTATCTAAGGCTGTTCATAGGCATTATTAGGATAACTATGTGTATCAGCTGGGACAACTGAAATTCTTTACTGGTCAAGTGTTCAAGTGCCATACCAACACAATAGTCAATATTTAAATGTGTTAAATGTACACCTATGGTTTAAATGAGAGCAAGTTAAAATTGTACATTTAGAGTCTTATCAGTTTTGTGCTAATTTAACTGTGGCTTTTTGCTACTTTTTTGCTACATCACTGTTAAAAAGGCCATTATAATGAAACAAAACTTGAAGATGAAAATAGGCTTGAAAGGAAAAGTAAAGAATTGTCTTGGTTATACATATAGACCTGTTTAAAAAAAATAAAATAACCTGCTATAGAAGTTCAAAAGTAATTTTCCTAAGGGGTCATACTTCATATTCTGGAAAATACAGCCACTTTCAGAAATTAACTAACTGATCTAAAGAGTACAAATATGTCAAATGAAGCTTATTACATAATTATTTGTACAAATTTGCACAGATCAAATTGAAAAAATCCTCTGTCCTGCTATATTCATCTTTGGTACTGTGAACTAATTGCATGTCAGATAGACATTTAGAACACTCATTAAAAGTTATGGCTCCTTAAGTATTTTTCTGCACTGAAACAACAGTTGATTTCCTTGCTGTTTTACTAATGTGTTTACCAAAGACAGACAAGGTGGTTTTGCTCATTATATCAATAGAGTTGAAACTCTGTTTCTGTGCATTTGGTGGCCTCTCATGTCTTTGAAAGTAGCTAAAAGCTTTAAAATCCTTTAGTTGGCTTGATTAGACAGTGACCCTTTGCCGGTCATTGATTTCAGGATCTGGAGTTTATTAGCAGGTCACCAGGGTACTTTTTCCCCCTCTGTATTGTTGGCCATTACCCAATTTGAACAACTAAACACTAAACCAAAGGAGAACCAATGTTGTTCTCTTTTAAAAGGTTTCAGTGTTTCTTTTGCCTTTGTATAGTTACATGATTTTCATGTATATACTAATACTTTAATATATTTTACTTATATTTTGCTTATGTCAAATTCTATAAATTTTATTGATTCTTTTTAAAATATAGGAATGCAAGTGAAAAATAAATGGTGACTCAGTATGGATTTCAGTTAAAGGTTAATCCATATTAAAGGCTTTTAATAGAGAAAAAAAATCCAAACCCCAAAACAAACTAAAAACAAACCAAATGGAAAAAGCCAAACAAGATAATACTGAAGTAAAAGCTCATAAAATGTTTTGCAGCATGCCATATCACTCCTTTCTGAAAACAGAAGCAGACTGACTTGTATGGAAAAAACATTCAGTGAATAAAGTGCAGATTACAGTAGCTGTAGCATGGCTGTGCATAAAGCATTGATTGAAGGCATTGGAAGCAGAGTGTCTAACAACTGTGTAAACAGAATAAAATGGATACTGTCCAACACAGCTTTTTTGGTGCAGTTTGCATACTTGGTAAGTGTATCTGCTATTCCCTCATTATGGAGCTTGAAAATAGTGAGTGGTAAAGGATTATGCTCCAATTTCCATACAAAAGCATTCAACCCATTATTTGTACTCTTGACTGTGATGTTCACCTGAACAGTTTCTTGATAAGTTCTGCATGCATAGAGGCTGCAATCAGGTTATGTTACCCTAACCTGCCCACAAATACTACATGAAAGAACATTGTGTCCACATTGTTGAAACTATCTTTATTCATGCCAGTGCATTGTAGGATGTGTAATGTTGGGTAGACAGAGAAATATCTTCACCAGCTGAGTTTTGGCTGAAACAGATACGTTGTAGGACTACTTTCTACAAACCTCTGCAGGGATTTGGACCCCAGCTGATTGATACATTGTATTTTGAGTCTTCTTGTTTGATTGTTTCAGACAGGCAAAATCACAGAATCATAGAATTGTTTGGGTTGGAAGGGACCTTTAAAAGTTGCTTAATTCCACCACTCTTCCAATGAGCAGGGACATCTTCCACTAGATCAGGTTGCTTAGAGCCCAGCCCACCCTGCCCATGAACACATCCAGGGATAGAGCATCTACTACATTTATGGACAACGTACACAATTGTCCCACCACCCTCAATATCTAATTTAAATCTATAGTATTTCAGTTTAAAACCAGTACCTCTTATCCTGTCGCAACAAGCCCTGCTAAAATTTTGTCTCTGCGGTTCTCAAAAGCCCACTTTAAAAGCCCACTGAGCTTAAAAGCTCAGATCTGAAAGGCCACAATAAGGTCTCCCAGGTGCCTTCACTTCTCCAGGATGAGAAACCCCAACTGTCCCAGTCTGTCCCCACAGAAAAAGTTTTCCATTCCTTTGGGCATTTTTGTCACTCTCCTGTAGACCTGCCCCAACAGGTCCTTGTCTTTCCTTGTGCTGCACCCAGAGCTGGATGCAGTGCTCCAGGTGAGGTCATGCAAGTATGGAGTAGAGGGGCAGAATCCCCCATGCTGCTTTGGATACAGCCCAGGACACCAATGGCTTTCTGGGCTTCAAAAAGACATAATTGATTCATGTCCATCCTTTCATCCACCAGCACCTCCAAGTTCCTCTCAACAGGACCACTATGAATTTGTTCATCCCCCAACTGAATTATTTCTAGTTTTTTAAGATATTGCTTAACTTCTATTCATTTCAAAATAGAAATGAATATTTGGAACCATTAGCTATGGAAGAGCTGTATCTCATAAAAGTAGTCTGTGAATTCTCTAGTGAATTTTCTGGCAAATGAAGGGAACAAAGAGGTTACTTTGATTTTTGTTCCTAATGTGCATGCTATCCTGCTGAATTTTTTCCTAGTAGGTGTGGTTATCCACTTTGTATGTTGTCTACAGTCCTCCGGAGTTCACAAAAAAATCTCTCATTAGGGCTCCCATATTTCTTTCAAAAGGGATACTTTGCTGTGCTTTTAATATAGTTTCTTTAAGAAATTCTTGGTTGTTTCTGATAATTTTTCACTTTACAGCAATTGTATTTATTCTGAGGAACCTTTTAAAAATCTCCTTTTTTATTCTGGACTTTCCTGCAAAAAGATGTATACTTGAGCAACTCTAACCACCACCCCTGCAGCGTATCTTCAGCTACAAATATCTTATAACTTAAGATAAATACACTGAATCTTGTCTGTTGCTTTTTATGAATAAACTGGCAACAATATTCTCTGGTTTAAAGTTTCTATCTCTAAACGGGACTAAGCAATAATCTCATTTGATTTTTACAACAATTAATGTAATATTTGCATTATATTATTAATACGATTCTAATTTGGCATCAATAAAGAAAAAAGTTTTAACAGTTTCAGTTTTTCTATATTGTAATTCTGTTTTTATTCCCTATCATAGAGAAAAATAGATTGTATTTTACTTCACTCATTTGTCTAACTCATTCCAAAACATAAATTCTTTTTCATGTATTGAGAGAAATGTAACAAAGTCAGTAATTGTTTTGACACATACCTTAAATTATGATGTAAGAAGTGTAATTTTGAAATATACTTCCCCCCCCCCCTCCATTTGTTAAATGACCTGAGACAAGAAGAAAAATTAAGTACTTTATCAAAAAAGACAACATTTGTTTATAATTCCTCTGGTAAAAGGGCATTTGTCATACCTCCATGTTTTCTCCCATCTTTTCATCCTGGGCTGTAATACCATCATTTGCTTGACTTACTTTCCTGAACTTTGACTTTTGTTTTAGTCATGCAGTGTGAAAAGTATTAATCTGGCACGTGAACTCAGGTGTGATCTGCTTGCCTAGGCAGTCATAGTTTATCTGCCTCTCATTTGTCTTAATAAAGCTAGAAGAATTGAGAAACCCAGTCAGGTCACATCAGTTAATGGACTATTCTTGTCACAGACTAAATTTTCTCATTAGAGGCAGAAGAGAATAATTTCAATGTTCAATCTCTTCTGGATACTATCTATCTGTATACTTTCCCTCTCCCCTGCACCTCTCCTGTCTAAACCACCGCTGATTTTAATTGATATCCCCTCCTTTTTTTTTGAATTGATGAGCCAGCAGTAACCTATGATGTGTCTTTTTCTGTTATATTGTAGTATTTTGTATGATGCATCTTGAGTGTGACATTAGATCCTATTCTGCAGCTGAGGAACTACTGTTAGTTGTTATAGACCATTGAAAAGAAGGTCTATTTTTTTCTTAAATTTGGCCTTTTTTTGAGGAAAACATCAAATAAATTACTAGGTAATTTGTTCCTTATATTAGTGCTGTATTCACTATATAAAATGATAATATATTTAGATCACGCTAACAACAGCATATGATCCCTAATTTCACTACAAAAAGCTGAATTTCAGATTAAGTTTTGTCATTAATTTAGTAGAATTGGGATACATTCTTTAATTTTATTAAGATGCAGATTACAATAAAGGTGTCTTGGAAAGAAATAAAATTGGGAGTGGATGAGACATATGTTCCAGCACAGCTCACTCTCTTTATAATTTAAATGGAATTTTTTTTTTTTTCCCCTGATTTTTTTCAAAGCTCATAGCCTGCTTACCTTGCTTTCAGAAGATAAAGCCTTGTATTCTGTCCTGGTTTTGGCCAGGATCAGCAGCAGGGGAGTGGCCAAGACTTTAATGTTATTCAATAGAGAGGATTTTCAGAATAATGTAAAGTCCGTGCTTCCTCAGAGACTTCATATGGGACACTAAATCTAAAAAAAAAAAAAAAAAAAATCAGTACTGAAAACCTTAACCATGGTTGATTTCAAGACAAATTATAAATTTCTTTAGAATCTAAGATCTGATTAAAATTAAAATCTGATATTAACTTGATAAACTCAAGAGAATTAAATTAGTTGTCATATTTTAAATCAAATGTTGAAGTTTTGAATTATTCATTGTGCAACTCTCTGTGTTATAAAGCATAGAATTCTTTTCAAAGACTTTCCTGATTGCCAGGTATATCTCTGACATATGACTGGTTTTGTTTAGCTGTTTCTATCACTTGCTGTTTAAAAAAGCATGAATGTGTCTATTCTACTAAAGGGTGCCTTCTTGTAACAGATTAAACATATATGTAAAAAAAATATACAGTTATAAATCTATCCAAAATATTAGTGCTATTTTATTTCTCAAGATGAGGAAAGTAATATAAGTTCAGAAAACTATGAACTTCATTGAACACAGGCAAACTTCTGATAGGCAAACTCACTGCATAGTTGGCCCTTTTGTTTGCATCCAAAAGAACAAAAGGCAGCTGTGTAGTGACACAGTACCAAATTGTGTCTAGAAGATCCCTTCCATAAAAACAGTCAGACTTCTGCAGATTAGATTTTTTTCTGAAGACAGAAACTTCTTGCAGGTAGGCAGAAAATTCTAATTTCACCTTTAATGCTGAAAAACCAATAGGTCACTTTTTTGGTAAACGCAAAAATTGCAGGCTTGTGCAGTTAAGCATGGATGAATAAATAGTATAATTTTGAAAAGTGATTTATATGTTACAGAAACATAGGTCTTATATTTAATAAGCTATAATGCAAGATTAACCAAACTAAGCTAGACTAATATTTTTTGAATGTATTTCTTGATATACTTTATGTTGCACAGCCCAAATAATTTGTTTGTGATTGACAGCATTATAATAACTCATTAATTCCATATTTTTTTTGTGTTATGAAATGAATTGCCAAAGTGTTGTGGGGTTTTGTTGTTGTTGTTGTTTTTTGTTTGTTTGTTTTTGGTTTTTTTTTTTTTTTTTTTGTCTGTTTGTTTGTTCGTTTGTTTGTTTTTCCTGCAGGTAATAACAGTCAACTTCTGTGATTTCATGTATTTTCATATTTGGAATTCACATGAGAGCAAACCCAAATAAAACAGCAGGACTCTATATAAGTGTTCTATAAATCCTATTTATCATATCAATTTCTATTTTAACCATCAACAAAGGAGAAATAAAATGATGTGCAAGTGGTATTTTGCACAATATTATGAAAAATAGTCATAAATAAATTAGACAGAAGCTTCAGTGGATGAGCAAACACTCAACCAAACCCCTGCTAGCTGTTCTTTAAAGCAGACCCTTCAGTGGAGTGGGAGGTCATGGGGGAATATAGATAGCTCTCATTTCTCTCAGAGCTAGACAATAATTCACTTAACCTCCTGAATGGCCAGCTGATCTCGACAGGTTTGTTGCATAAAGGATATTTGTTTGATTTGTAGAAAATAACTCAGCCTTTATGTATTTTCCATCAACAGCTTGCAGCTTCTGTATTTTCCCACCACACACCCTAGATCTGTGATGAGAAAGTAGAGTTCCAGGTCACAAGAATGAAATTGCCTACATTGTGGGATGAATTCTTCCAGAGTAATTTAAGAATGTTATAAAAAACAAGTTGTTTATAAGATTGGTTGAAGCATTTGATATCTACCTGATGCAAATTCTTCAGTGGGTGAGAGCAAGAATAACAAATGCAGTGAGATTTAAACAACAGTAAATAGCCTTGAACATGACAGTGTAAAATAACTGTTAACAAACTTGGTGGGAAAAATTATTTCAAAAAAAGGAAGGAGAATACCTAATATATAGAATTTTCTATGGCAACAAATCTGAATTTCTAATAATAATTAGAAACATTTGCTGCTCTATTGCTTCAATAAACTGCACTGTTCATGAATCTGATAGTATAAGCTCTCGTGGAACTTGGCCAGACCTTATGTACTGGATTGGTAAACTGTGCCATTCATGAGTCAGTGATTGTGCAAGTTTTATTAAACTCAACCAGACTGGTACTGCTGAATTTGCTATAAACATAAATTAGGCCCAGCCACACTAAACCCTTCTGATTTTTGAGAACCAGGTGTAAGGCAATGAGTTTTAATTTCTGGCACATCTCTATACCCTTATTGCAAGAGAATGTAAAGCAAAATGAAGCAGAAATTTTTTTCTGTAAAATAATTTGAATAGAAAGGGTATAGGCTTGACATTGGGTTAAGTGTAAAAAGTCTGCATGAATATTGACAGCAATCGTCTCTTTTCAGAAGATCTTTATAAATAATTAATAAAAATAACAAATAATTTATCAGCTAACCATCATATCGAAATCCGTGATCCCATATTAAATATATAAGACGCAAAGGTAGTACATAAAGCACCTACTGTTTCTGTATTTAATTTACATGTATTTTTAAAAGAGTAGTATTAGAAAAAAAGACAGAGACATTAAGCAGCAAGACCAAAAAGAAAAGAAAAGAAAACAAAACAAAACCACAAAAAAACAACAACAACAAAAAACAAAACCAAAAAACAACCCACCGAGCTCTTCTATATCCCACTTTGCTGTCCTGTCAGGAACAAACATATATGGAATTTTTTGCTTGGGTTCAGAGGCTATCTAAAACAAAGTGGTACAGAGAGTCAATAGAGGATGATCATAAGCCTTTAACTTCTTTGATGGTGCAATGAAATCAGTAGCATATTCCTTTAAAGAAGCTCCCTGTATCTTACAACCTAATCACATCATAAATAGCTCAATATATTATGTGAATAAATAGGATATATAAGCTCTCGTTCTTCTGACATGCCCACATTTTGGTAAACTTCAGTTTCCACACTGTCACTGATTGAGTTTTGCCTGAGTTCCCTAACAGGCAAAATTTAAAAAAAATAAACCTATCTGCCTACCTGCTTTAGGACTGTCTACCATTACTATTTTTGCTACAGTGATTTCCCATTTAAAACCAGGTGACAAGATAGTTTTTAAAAATTGATAAGTTTACCCATTCTTTTGTTCAGTTTTCAGCATTGCTAGTTAAACAAAAAGAAGGAAAAAAAAATGAAAAGCATTTTTTTTTGGTAATGTGAGCAGTTATTAAACCTTTGCCACAGTCAATAGAGACATTAATTTAAATTAATTTAAATGGAAAGTGGGTTGTAGTGATGGAAAGGATAAAACAATATGAAGAGACAAAATCTGCAAAATCTGCACACAAAGATGACTTATTTCTTATTTCTTATTCAACATTGCAAACTGAATCTTTTCCGAAGGAGCCGAATAGGAACACTAACTTACCTCTGCAGGATATGCATCTGATCAAACCTAGAGTCTGTGTCAGGGATGAGAGTTGAGCAGTTTTACTCAGTTAAAATTTAGTATTACACTTGCCTTTTTTCTAAAACCCAAAAGTTTACACTGATTTCTGATGAATAAGTCATTCTGCAACATGAAAATCATGTCATGTTTTCTATATTATACTAAGTGCATTTATTTAAATATCATAAGCTCCAGTGAAACTGTGTGTGTGATGGATATAGACCATTGATCAAAGATGCTTCCCTGGAATAAGGTCGAATTAATGATCGAAGTGTAAAAAATGCCTCATAAGGTTGGTTTACAGATGATTTAGACATTATATCTATGCTACAAATCATATGCAGGATTATCAGAAAATAAATGCACAGTACTTGTAAAAGTTTGCGAGCACTATAGAAAGTACAGTAGTTTCACGAATATAAGCCGCACCTTTTTCACTGAAGAATGCAGCCTTCCCCTGCGGCTAATCATCAGGTGCGGCTTATTTGTGGAGAAATTCCGGCAAAATTCTGACCCGGAAGTGTGAGCCGGCCGGCGGGGAAGCTGAAGTGCAGCCACGGCCAAGTGGGGAGCTGGCTTTGCGGGGCAGCAGAGCCGTGAGCGGGGCGGGGGGGGCGGCGCCACTCCG
>VRYO01001463.1:75714375-75725804 GCA_009812075.1 Sialia sialis | reverse complement strand
ACCTGCAGGTGCGGCTTATAATCAGGTGCAGCTTATAATCGTGAAATTACTGTAGGTTTTTTTGCTGGGAATTCATAAAATTTTCACTTGGCTATCCAAATAAAGTTTGAAATTGGTTGCTTTTTTCAAAAGCGAGGAACAAACAAGTCAGCTGAATAGATGGATATTTCAATGCAAATATGTAACCCCAGAAGCTCCCTTTAAACTTGGTATTTGTGAATGTTTTGCTGTTTGTTCTTCTTCATGAAGTGCTTCAGTGAAATGCTTTTCATACTGTTTTATAAAGCTACAAATATCATATGTGAAATACATGCACATATTTATGCACATCATTCTCTTCACTTGAAGAACTGGAAGTGAATAAAATCACAGTAATTTTATACACAGAGCATACTTCTGAAGGGTTAAAGTTCTTAATTGGCCAATCATCTGCTCTTTCTCAGGAATACATGTCTGGGTGAAATACATTTGCTTAAATATTTTGTTGTAGCCCAGAGATCATAATAAAATAGAAATAAATCCACCAATTTACCCATATTCACTAGAAATTAGTGTTATAATCTATGAGACTATGTGAGTGTTGGAGTTATTAACTGGAGTAATGACCTCAACCTGTGGGCAAAGAGAATTTAGATATAGAACTTCAGACATTGCTGACACCATTCCTTCCTTAATAGTTCATTTTAGTGTAAAAATATGTTAAAAGGATCTGGTCACAGAAGAAGGATTTTACCCTTCTGTAGTTCTTACTCTCACTACTGATTCTTCATTACTCACGCCTTTAACAAAATCTCTGCCTCCAGTGCATTTGCTCATTGGTCTGTGTTGGATGCCTGGTGCTTCGTGCGTTATTAGTTGTCTGCCATCCAGGTAGATTTTGTCACATGAACTGTTTTTTACCAAACTTATTTGGGTTGAGACCTCCATTAAAACCACAAAGCAATTAGGCAGCATCTTCAGATTTTTCACGTTCATGTTTCATGTTCTTATTTTGTCTTCCATCTTTTCACGGCTTTTTGAACTAAAGATAAAACTGTCATATTTCAAAACAAACAAACAAACAAAACCCCAAAATAGACAAACAAACAAATAAATCAGAAAAAAAAAACCCTGTGGAAATTCCGTATATTTTTAGATTTAAGAAATTTAACAAATTAAGAAATGCATATCTCAACAATGGCTGCTTTCTAGGAGCCAGAAAGACAAAGAAATAACATATTTAGAGTTAGTTCATATTTAGTTCATATTTAAATTATTCCAGAGCTCCAATATGTATAGATAAACCCAAGACATAGGCAAGCTTTTCATTTAATCCTTCCAATCTTTTCTTCTCTTGGAGAGAGATCTGTTTTTATGAGATTCTCAGATACCATGCTATGTCTACATTAGTCTCTAAGAAAGACTTCTGGATGTGTACAGGCAAAAGAGATGAGCAAATGGTCTTGGCGCTTTGGTTGTCACTATTAATTTTCCTGAACTTGTTTGCTTAGTATTAATTATGCATGCACTAGCAAGGATGTTAGGAATGTCAGACCAGCTGTGCTAAAATGGTAAGTAAAGTTGCATCAAACTCAATGGAATGAAAAAGTACTGAATAAGTAAAAGTTTGTTATTTATAATAGATGGGCTTTTCTAAGTGATATTGATTTAGAAAAGGCTCACTTGACAAGAAATATCACTGTGCTTTTAACAGGCATTAATCACCAGATGGCAGTGGCCTTTTAGGCAAAAAAAAATGTTTATTTGATTATATTATTACCAAAGTCCAGATCATGATACAATATATCACACTCAAATGAAATATTTCCAGAAACTTTCCAGAACATTCATGCCTCCCGTATATTGGCAATTCCCCCAAGGACTATGGGTAAATCTTGATTTCTTTAGACAGTTTCATCCACTTGTTTTTAATTTTTAGGACAGAATAGCACATATTATTTGAAGAACACAAGTCTGAGTGAATTCAAATGAAATCTGTTCCCTGAAACTCTGTACTCTCATGGGAAGATGCAAAACATATTCAAGTAAAATTGAAGTCTGGAATTATCTTGATTTGTTTTAATAGTTTATTGCACTATCTGTGAAATGCTTGGGTGGCTAAAGTCAACTCAAAAAATAAAATGGTGGTTGTTGTTAAACTGCAGACAATATTTATTCAAAATTGTTATATTAAATGGCTTTATCTGATGCTTAATTGTTTGAAATAATGCTTACCAATAGCATATATGATAATACTTTTCTTTGCCATTTCTATCAAAGATCCAGCAAGCAATGATAAGAAAAACATTTTTACAGTATAGAAATGCAGAGCAGGCAGAAAAAATGCATATTGACATACACCAACATAAAAAAAAAGAAGAAAAACTCTAAATTTTTGAAGATGACTTGAAGAAGTTCCCACTGTAAGCAGGGATTTAACAGACATTATGAATTCCACCTGCACTTCCCTAATGGATCACAAAGCCATTTGTGACCAAACAGTGAGAAAGAAGTTCAAATAATAATGACATCTGTGAAATATGCTAAATATATATTATTTATCTGTAAAATACACTAATAACTTAACTGTGTGTTTAATTCCCCCTCTTGTTTTGGTTGAGAAAATTTGCTTAATGGTGTGTTGTGTGGGTATAACTTTGCCTGGAAGAGTAGTGACTTCTGCCATTTGTATGGCTCATATTGAGCCATAATAATGCCACTGTTATCAATGGAAAAACCATAGTTCTGTATGTGAGATATGCTTTTTTTCTTTTGCTTATAACACACTTTTGAACATAAATCCAGGGTGCATGGAGGAAGCACCTAGCATTTTGAAAGTCTGAAATACCTCAGGGGACTAGGATGAGGAAGAGGAGGTGAAATGTTTTGTCTAAGCTACTGGCAGAATTGACCTTAATCCCCCTAACTGTCTGAACCTTCAGAAGTCAGTCATTAATATGTCATTACATATTTTTACCTATCTGTGCTAATGTGCAACAATCGCATTCTGATCTTACTGTTTTTGTCTTGCTGAGGGAAAGAACCAAAGTTTGGTACTGCCCACAATGTATTTGCAAAAGCGATTTTTTTCCACATAAAGAAACATACAATATCTGTGAATTTTCTCCTCTTCAAGATTTTTAATAACTAAAATATTATTAGGTTTATAGTCTCCCTGAGGCTGAAGTTTCATTGCCTACCTTCTGTCCTAAAAGTCATCTCATCCATGGTTTATGCACTGGTTCTAAGTCCATGTAAATAGAGCTGGAGGATGATTACCCATTCTCTTCTTTCTCTCTTCTCTGTTTTACTTTTTATTCTCTTCTATCAATTCTTTACTGAACTAGGACTCATATGAAAAAAAACTAGTCTCCCCTGCTTTCTGTAATTATTAAAAATGCTTCCATGTGTTTCTTCATACATTATTCTTTCCAGCTTTTACAAACAGACTTTTCCTTTTTCAGATTGCTCTACTACATACTTTTATACATACAAGATATATATATATATGCATGTATGCAGAAAATCACAAATGCTTCTAGACAAAAGGTCACCAAAAATGTTACATAGTCATAAATTGTTTCTGGCAATGAATGGGCAAATTTGCTAATGATGAACACCAATGAAGCTCAGAATTTAGTTTCACTCAGTTGTCACTGCTTTTTCAAACTTACTTGCACAAAAGATCTTTAGCTGAGAGGTGACTGCACCACCTAAGACAGTAGTATTGTTCTATCCTAATGTTTCTGCACTATAATTTAATAGGTTTGACTCACCTTTTTGCTGGCTGGAACTGGGGATTTTACTTTGCTTTTCTTTCTGGACTGACTTTCTGCTAGACCACAGCCCTTGGCTTGAGGGCATATTAGAAGTGAAAGCAGTGAAATTCCCACCACTATCCATGCGCACCTACTGTGTACTTCTAATAGACTCACAGTGCCCAAGTTTTAAGATAGAAGGATAAAAGAAAACTCCTTACATTGATTTCAGTTATAGGTTCACCAGTTCAAAGATGGAAAGCAACACAAAATTCTTAATAGCTACCTCTGCATCATGTAACCACTTGCAAATTAATGTGCTAATAGGAGAAGATCAAACAGGATAAAAGAAAAAAGTATGCTTATGGGATAGTCTGATCTCAAAACACTTCTGTATTTCAATTTTGTCATGATTACCAAGTACAGAAATTGAACATTTCCTTTTAAAAGCATATGGCTTGTTATGAAAGTACTAGATTTTGGAGACTAAATTTTTATGGTGTCATACTACATTTAAATTCTTACAGTGTTGTGTTCCAATACTATGATGTGGTAAGAAACTCCTGAAAGATCAACTACTACATAAACTTAAAAAAAAAAAAATCTCTCTAGAACTGTAGCTGTAAACACTTGGATTTCTGTCCCGAAATTCAGTTGTACCTTGTATTATGCAATTCAGTTTAATCTCAGAAATTTGATGCATTACATAGACTTTTTCAGAACTTTTCCAAATAGAAAAATACTCTATTAAAAATTACTTCTTTTCTTTCTGGCAGTTTCATTTGTTGTTTTCATGCTTTTTTCTACATGTTTTGTAATAATGTTGTGGGATCCTGCATTAAACATAAGAGACTATGTGTATCACACCTGTGTATCCTATTGCTGTTCTCAACAATGGAAAATTTGTTATTTTGAACAGAAAAAAAATTGTGTGCCTTTTATAATGCCATAAAAATTCTTCCGTTTAGGACAGTCCCTAAAAACTTCATGTGGAGATTGAAATAATAGTGGGGGATAATAAATATTATTTTTCTTAATTTTAATGAGTAAATGGCATTCATACTTGTCAGCATGTAGTTACCAGATGTAACAAAAAGTAATGATATAAGAAACAATTTTAACACAGTGACAGATATGAAATATGGAAAATATCAGAAATTACTGTTTAAACTGCATATTTTTTCTATGTAATGAATACATAGAATTCCAATAAACTATTTATATTCTGAAGAAATTCAGAATTCTTTCAGCATGTCTATATAAATACATTGAAATACCAATGAAGAAGGTTAAAAAAATATATGTATACTCTTTAAGAGCTACCCTCTGTTTCTAGTCAAAGGATTTAAAAATATTTAAGACAAATTAAACAGCAGTATGTAATTGACACAGGAGTCTGAGTCTCATTTTCAAATGCCTGAGTGGCTGGGAGCACCGAAATATTCAGATTTGGCCCATCTGGAATTGCAAATATTGGCCTGTGACATGTTTACTAATTAATCACTTGGACTATTCACCATTAGGTATGCAGAGGATAAGGGATTCAATTGAGCTGCATGTCATGTTCCTGGAGAGATACCATCCCACTTTAAAAATAGGAGAAGTCAATATATCATACATTTTATGTTAGCTTTCTGCTTTAGAGCACCATGAGCTAAATCCTGAACTCTTGTAGACAAAACACAGATGCACATATGACAACTATTTTTTTAGAAATCAGTGAAAAAAACCACAAAAAGTTTCACTTCCTTTCTTAAAAGATTAACAATTCAATATTAACAATATAATAATGTATTTCTGGAAAACTACTTTTATATGGAAGCTGTATCTAGATTGTTTTCAGCCTGACCTGATGTTACCCAGAAAAACTACATGAGACTTATGTCCAACTGTTTTGCTTGACTAAACACATGGACTTTTGCAAGGAGAAAGACAACATATAGCAATGAAATTCAGATCCAGTCAGTCTAAAAGACTGTAAATCTTATATTTTAAAATCCTTTAATTTTTCTCAAAAATGGAAACTAGAGGAAAAAAAAAAACAAATCCCCAATATCTATGACTCACATAAAAAATCCAAACCTATTCCTTTCCCCCTTATGCGGCATTTTCATGGACAGACTCTTGAAGCTGAGAGGGCAAACATGACAGACATTTATGCATTGGTAATGCACTACTGAAGGCAAAGAGGCATTAAAATGATTCTCATGTGATAAGACTACCTGTAGAAACAAGTGATCTGACCCACTAGTACACTGCACTATCTTGGTTTTCCTTACCTATTCTTGATAATAGCAAAACACTTGCATCTAAAGTATACCATATCCACAGTCAGTGGCAGAGATGGAATAATACTTTCTTGCAATCAATCAAAACATGTTTAAGGACATTAATTTTTGAAAGTGTCATTTACATACTGGTTTGGAAAGCTAGACACTAGGAATGTTTGACAGAAGCTTCACAGTGTGTGGAGAGGCTTGTAGTGATTCTGGAAATAAAACAAATTTGCCTGTGGAGCATTAAATGTGAGCAGAAGTGAAACTTTCCAGGACCCAGAAAATTAAAATGCATTTATCTTTTTTCTTCCCAGCTTTCTTTTACTGTTTTTCCTGTTATTCTCAGTATCCCTGAGCAGTAGAGTAGTACTTGTTGGCACTGTTTGGTCAGTACTAAAGGCAGTAGGAAAAATAAATAAATTAAAAAAATAAAACAAAAAAACAAACAAGCAAAAGAATTTTGAGTATTTTGAAAGAAAACAATAAAAATAAGAGAGCATCTAAAAATCAGGAAATTAGGATACATTGGAATTATGTGATACATAAAATTATTATTCAGAAGAAACAAGAGATTGAGACAAAAGCACAGATAGGAAACAATGACAGCAACAGTGAGAAAAAGACAGGGGAAAAGGAATAAAAGATCAGTATTTTCTCCGCATAATGATTTTTTCATGGCTTATGTAAAAACTTCTATGCACCTTCTAATTTTCTGTATAAGGCCACAGTATGACTGCAGTACATCAAGAAAAAAATTCTCTGTGCATTTCTCTGTCAATGCACAAAACACTTGTTCAGAAATTAAATATCCATGACCTGAGGCTCATCAGCCATTTAGAGTCTCAGAAGTAACTGCAGCAATGATAGGTTAAATGTGTGTACGTGAAGACCTCATAAAAAAAGATTGAAGTGCAATCCTCCTTTGAAATTAGTTCTTTAGATATTGACAGCAGGGTTTGCTTCTAGTCTTTTTTTGCAACATATCATTTGAAGGTAATATACTGATACCATTTGGTTACTCTTGGCCTAGCAGCATTAGGTAACCACCAGGTCATGCTTCAGCAGCTGTTGGACAAAATTCCCCAAAATAACTCCATTGTCCTATTCTTAAAACTAGGAAGTCACTAATCAAAAATCAGAAAGCACAGTTTTGAAACTGAAATGTAGAGTTAAGATTGCAGAAGATTTTTTTGCTTCATGCATTGCTTTAAAACATGGGGGAATTTCATACCATTTCACTTTAATCACTGTGAGATTGGAGCCTGACGTGCACAGATACTGCTGAAAGGCAGAGAGGCTCCCCTATGGAGCAATTTTAGATAGGAGCTGAAGTTATGTGTCCCAAATCATTCACTAGATGATGCTCTTTCTCTTATTTATACATAGGGCCTAGACAGACTAGCCACTAGGCATATTAATTGGTTGGGTTGTTATGCTTCCCTGATGCCTTTATTTATGAGGTAAGATGAGCTAGTGTTACAAAGAAAGCAGAATATATATTAATACAGAGAAAAAAGGGAACAGGTTCACTGCACCAGTGAATGAACAGAGAAAAATCTCTACCAAAACCCCAGCAGACATTATTAATATTGCTAGTGTTTTTAATTGAAGTAAACGGATTTTTATGGTTGTGGTTTTGTTTTGTTTTGTTTTGTTTTTTTAATTAATTGATATTAGAGAGCTAAAGACAAAGAATTCAGGTACTTTAAACAAGATATCTTGAAGATATTTGGCCCTCAAGTCAGCTGTCGTGACCCGGCCATACATAATTTTTGATTCAAGAACTTGACCCTTTTTGTATTAGATTCTGCGTACTGAATTCTTCTTTACTCAAAGACAACTGTATTGTGTAGTAGTATAGGCTCTTTTGTTTCCAACTACATGGCTGCATTTATTGGATCAACATCATAGTCTATTTTTCAATAAGGTCATAAATAGATTAGATTAGAACAGACATAATATATAAAAACCAAAGAATTCTTAAGCTTTATGTGAGATGTTCTTGGGAAATGAAGTGTCTTTCAGAATAGTTTATAAGCAAATGCTTTAAAAATTGCCTAAAACAAATTCTAAAAAAAATTTCTGCATGGATATTTGTAGTAATGATTATCTTTCCAATTAGGAGAATAAGTCTGATACACTTAGCCCACTTTATCATGTGGAAGAGGAAACAAAAGTTGTGGGAAAATCCACCTAGCCGTTGTTTCTTCACTTACTCATTTTTCCTGTGCAACCTTCTTCCCACATAAAAAATCTACACCCTCCATCTTCAAGACATGGTAATTTACTGATTTTTTCCTCATGAGTGTAGTTAATCCGTTCTAAGATGCATTATATTCCTGAACATAACAGCCTTTGTTATGAGGCAAAAGTGTTAAGGGACATGGGAATATAGTGACTGCATTTTAAATTTAAATGAGCTATATATTCCTGCTCTTGAGGACTTATTGGATGGAATGGGAAGCAGGGATTTTATGCACGTGCAAAAGAGTATTGCCAAAAACATTAGTGGGCCAAATGGATAGCGTTTCAAACATCAGTTTTCTTATACTGTGTCTGTAGAAGAAATGTGGTGGTGTGAGCCTCTTATTCCCCAATCTAATGTTTTTATTATGATTTGTCACAATAAAACTTAAGATTGTGTTTTGCAACATTTCTTTCAGGATGTAGTATTTTTCATAAAATGTTAAGTTCTATTGCTTAAAAATATCTGTCTGCACGCTCCCCTCTAATGAAAGCCTGAGAAACTTTTGAAAAAAACGTAAGCTGAGGATGTGAAATTGTGTCTACTCTTGTAAAATGTATTATTTAAAGAAATAAGGATAATTGATGACATTCATGCAGACAACTGCTTATAAGGAAAGAAAAATGCAGAACTCAAGAACGGAATATAAGGGGAAAAAATTAAAGAGATAAGCACTTAAATGGATTGCTTCTAATGCAGAGAACTTTTGAATAATAATAACATTCCATCCAAGTCAGTCAAAGGAAAGTTGGAACTGGAATTTCTAGTTCTAATTTTATATCTTTTGCTTCAAAATCAGTTGCAATTATGGTTTGGTTTGGTTGTAATTTAAGGACAAACTGTCAGACTTCATGCTGTCTAATCACACGTATATTTCTTAAAACAGTTGATGCAACATTTTTACTTGCAATTTTATTTCTCAGACAGGATGAGAAGCTGGGGATAAAGGATTGGAGTTGATTAATTTATATAAAATAGTAGCTGGACTATGAAGACTTATGGTGAATGAATGGGAATTATGGGAATTAAAGCAATAGTATCCATAAGGGTACCAGATTCTGTGTTTTGAATAGTAAGATATCTGAATGGCTTGGACAAAAACTGGCAGCAGAGATCTGGCATACTGAAAGAGAAAAACAGCCTAAACAACTAACAACAACTAGCTCTGATTATTTGATTGAAGAATTGGTGTTTCTTTAATTTTTCTGTGTCTGAGGGGTGTACATCTTAAGCATGCATACACTGAAAAATTTCTAGTTAAATTTGTAGTTATGTTGGAGAAACCTGACAAGTGTCTATCTATTTATATATTTTTATTGAACTGAAAATCAGTATTTTGCAACATAATAGAAACAAGGCACAGGAGACTCAATATATTTGGTTCCTCAATATGCAACAACAAGGAAATTAGATCTTAGATTGTTAGATATGAGGTTTAGTATTAATTTTAGCTTTATGATTTACTTGCTTGATTCATTTAACAGTACAAAAAAGTGAATCAGAGATTTGTTATTTCTTTGTTCAGCTCCAGGAAAGCTTTGAATAAGACCTCAAAAGAAAATTTTAAAAATTAAGCATTATATATTTTTAAAAATTAAAATTAATGATTGGAAAATGTTTGAAGATTATTCTAGAAAGTAAATTTTTCTGTATCCCATTAGGCTCTTTAAGCTGAAGTCTCTAACAAAGCTAGTCTAGTGAGACTGTATCCCTTGCTGAGATATATCTTTATGCATATTTCTCTGCCTCACAACAACTTTCATGCCAGTTATCACAGACCTGAGATGATGATTTTTTCCCAAATTTGACAAGTGAACAAGTTGAGTTAGAAATTCCTTTATCAAACTGCAGGTCTGGATACCAGAGGGTAGGCTAAATAGAGCTAAGCTCTCCTTTTTCTGGAAATAATCCATCCCAACTCAGCAAAGAGAAATCCTGGTGCATAAAGACATTTTGTGATGCACAGTACAGACTTTATAGAAGAGAGCTGATGTAAGTGTAAGAAAATCCTTTGAGCCATAAATTTTAATCAAGCCAGGCTTCATTAGTCCAGCTATTCATAGAAATGCTTGTTTCTATAACCACTGGCAAACGTGCCAGCAAAAACATCAGAGTACACTGACCAAGGGATTCTTATCAATCAAGCCTGATAACAGTCTGGCACATATCATTTCTTCCCTGGAGAAAAATTAAAAAGTCAGGAAGTTGAACTTTGACATGACACTTTCTTCAAATTTTGCAACTCTGTCTCAAGCAAATATATTAATGATGAGGACACAGTTCATAGAGTCTATCTCATTAATGGACATCAGGCACTGAACTCTGAATGAATTTCTAAGCCTAATTAAAAAAATAAAAGGACAGAGCTACTTTGGGGTTATTTCTTTGTTCACACATTTGTGGTTTACAAGGTTCCTTAACACTTTCTCTTCCAGTGACTGTCCATTGACTTTGGACTAGATCCTATTTAAGGAGAGTAATTTGGCCAAATGTTTTCATTATCAAACCACTCATTAAGTGTGCTTGCAGAACAAAATCCAAATATGTAACCCTGCCTTCTAAAACATCATATCTGCATTCCTTGCACCCCTTTTATGGTAATAAAAGCAAATTTCCTGATTTAAATTGAGGAAATACACAGTGAAAGAGAAGCCAATAGTCCCTAGTCTGGCTTCCACATTACGACGTGTGATGTCTTTTGCAGCATATATTATTTTAATTGATTTTATCTTGAACTTTTGTAACAATTCTGTGTCTGTTGGCTTCTGACTGGAAAAAATAAAGGTTGTTTTATGTTCCAAATAGTGCTACTTGTACATAGCACTGCTGGAATTTCCTGAAGAGATTTGAAAGGAGACCTGTAGAATGGAAGCTTTTCTTACAGTTGATCTTGTGCATGAAGACAAGGGGAGTCTTGCTTTTATACTCCTGCCTTTATGCTTTCATTTTTGTCATCAGGTTTCAAGGTTACATACCTGGCTTCACACACGTGTCTAAAGAGAATGTAAATTATGTAAAACTAGATCTGATATGAAACAGCCAGTATCAGGGTAGATTTAGATTCAATGGTTTCAAGACTGAAAAACCTGTGGTGCCTGTTGACCTCCAAACATAACTCAAAACACCAATAATTACAGTAATTTCACAATTATAAGCCAACCTGATTATAAG
>VRYO01001463.1:75692657-75713375 GCA_009812075.1 Sialia sialis | reverse complement strand
TCTGGCATTTCGCCAGAAATTGTCCATAAATAAGCCACACTTGATGATTAGCCGTACTACTGTCATAGGCTGGATTCTTCAATGAAAAAGGTGCTGCTTATAATCGTGAAATTACTGTACTTTCAATTTCCAATATTGTAAGGATGTAAAACTTAAGTCTTCAAGAAAAGAAAAGTGTCAGAAGCATCACCTGTTTTTTAACTGAAACTTAGCTTGATACAAGTTTTCAATGGATAAGGAAATTAGTCTTTTTTTCATTTTGGATTCTTTTATAACTCAAAATAATAAACTAGCACCAGCTCATCTAATTGTGAATCTGATGATAAAAATGAAAATTATACCAGCTTGGGTCACAGAAAGAATCACTGCCTGCCTCAGATCTTTTTCTCAGATGACAGAGGTTACTTTCATTTTTTTAGTGGGTTTCTTTTTATTTTTTTTTTTTTTATTTTTAGCTTTTTTTCTACCATGAGAGATTGAGAATGACCTAATTCTGACTGATCAATAGATGAAAGACAAAATGTGAAACAACTTCAAAATATGATCTTCCCTCAGGGTCTTCCACATTGCCAACTAAGACTCCTTATTGTACAGATATTGTCTTTCTACTTCCAGGAGGAAAAAGGGAAAAAGAACAGCTTAGTGTTGTCTAGCAGTTTTTTTATCAGCTTTGTGGAAAAAGCTTCTTAGAGCACAAGAGATGACCCAAAGTGAAAAAACAGGCTGATGTTGCTGCAAGCTGAGCAGACAGCTGATAGGAGGTATTTTAGGCTGCAGAGGTGATACTTGGAGGGTGGTGTGAGAGCCCACTGTTGAGTTTAGGGTGTGCTGCCTCAGTGCTGCTGCTGTCAGATATCACTGACCTCACGACTGCAGCTTTGTTAGCACTGTGTTTTACTCTAGAAAAGGCACAGGAATGGCTAATCCAGCAGCACCTCTTTAAAGTGCTGTGAAATAAGTGAGAACACTGCAAGATAAACTGAAAGTCAACTGTGTGATGTCAGAAGAAATTCAGACTCCTGGCATGAGCTGAATGATCCTTGAATTGTCTACTGAAATAATTTTGTATTATAAGGAGTCTTTACCCGTAAGTAAAGTATTCTTGCAAATAAAAATCTCACACAGGTCTTGAAAAAACAGCTTTGGAAATGTGTACACCAAAATACTTAAGTGTTTAAGTCTCTAGGTACATTAAGAAGTATATACTTACAGTACATCTTCATTCTAGTCTCTGTGTACTGACATTTCAAGAGTCTAAGCCATGGGAAATCTTATTGAAGAGCCTGTTGTTACCAGTGTTCAGAGTGAAAAGAACAAACCCAAGGACGTAGTTTGCATTCTGCATTTAAACAACAGCTGATTAGGTGATAACAGCATTAATTACCCGTTGGCAGGCAAACAGCCTAGGTAATCAAAAATGTATTTTCTGCAGTGAGAATTGTATTGTCATGAGAAAATCGGTGCCAGACACAGCATTTTGGAGAAAGAATCTGGGCAAACTGAGGCTCCTCTCTCTCTAGGTGTAGTATCAGTACTGTCATCTGGTAGATTAATTGCAGAACAACATCACTAAGCTTTGGGCTTAGGTTGCATCCTCCTACTAGAGGAAATGGCATTATTGGATAAGTACTAATAAAACATTTGCACAGAAAAATGATTAAATAATAGATACTACTTCTGAAAAAAAAAAAAAAAGAAAAAATATTATTTGAAAGCTACTATTAAACTATAATTCCTAGATTTTTTAGTGGGGGGAGATAATATGGTTTCCTGTTCTCTTCTAAGTGTGTAAGGTGTAGCTTTGGGCACTGATACAGTTTGAAAATTAAGTACAGTTTTACAATGAAGCAAAATCAAGCACCATAGTAAAATTATAGCTGAATGTCACAAAGATTTTCTAGGAAATGCATGACAAATAATAATTAACATTATGAATTAGGTGCATTCTAGATGTTATCTCTGGGGGAACACTGCAGCTCATTAATTTTCACTGATACTTTTTTGTTGGTATTTCACTGAATCCCTCTTTGTTTTTATTGAATCTCTCCTGCTTTTATGTTAAAAAAATACAGTTCCAATTATGATCAAGTGAAAAAAATGTTTTCATTTAGTAACATAATTTTAAGATCAGAAAATATATCTTTATAAACAATATAAGTAGTTAATTTTTCCTATATTTCAGTTACTACTTCAAGAATTTTGATTCAAAATATACCTAAACTCTCATTATAACAAAGCTGTCAAGAAAATTGATAACGAAGAATGGTCTGAAAGTTATCTAAAATGTATGTTCATAGCAAATAGCTATTGATTGCTTCTCCATTAAAATGGGTGAGGTTAAGTGAACCCACATAAATAGCATTTGACTTATCCTCTTCGGAGAACAGTTCCAGATCATAGAGGAGTTCTACTTAAAATTTTCAGATTTTGAGATAAATACAACACTCATTCAAAAATATGGGAGAGTGCTCTAAATCTCAGGAGAATGAAGAAAATGCTAAGTTTTATGATGGTGCTAGCACAAACTTTTTTTTTTTTTTGCTAGTGCTGTGGATGCAATATTTCTCTCTTATTATTTAATTGCAGTTTTTGTTTCAGTTTGTCCTGCCAAAGGGAATTCCTCGTTTATGTTTCATTGGTGTGTCCACTTAATAGAATCATTGCATTAATACCAGGGTCTTGTCACAAATTCAATTACAACAGCTGTTGCATACAAGCAATTAGACATTTGCACAGCAGCTCCCTCCTAGCAGTTACCTTTTATCATTCTGTTGCTGCAACTAGACTCATAATTTATATCTGTGCTGTGCCTTCCGTGCATGGGATCTTGAACAATTAACTGCTCATAACCTTTTCTAAGGCAGGTAAAATGCCAATATTTTCACCTTCCCCTGTGGAATAGCTGGCAGAGCACTTGGGGCCTGATTTGCTTGTAGAAGGACAAGGCACAGAAGGCAAATAGCCAAAACCAATAGCACCAAACCTTGTTTTAAATTGAAAAGAACAGAGGGTCAAAGGTAGCCACTCTGAAGCACATCTTTGCTAACCAAGAGGGCATAAAAAATAGTTGCGAGAAAGACGAAAGAACTGTTGGATTTGTTGTTGAAAGGTGAACAGAATTGTGTTACAAGTGATAGATTCTTCCTTTCCCTGCAGGAATATGGTGATATAAAACCCCCTCTGTACTGATATTTTCATTCTGCACAGAAAAACATTTTTAAAAATTACTTTCCATTGTAGTTACACAGCCTTACTGGATGCTATGGAGTTTTATTAGTGCAGATGTTTGTCTGAAGAGAAATCATAGATCCGATTTAAGTAGCTCTTCTTAAAACTATCAAGCTATTTAGCTGAGGGTTGTTTAAGATGGAATGAAGGAAATGAAGCTTTTTTTTTTCTCATAAAATTTAAATTTGTCTAGATGTTTTGGTGTATAATCCCCGCTCCGTCTCCAGTTTGTGCCATCAGTCACTGCTGGATGGGATGAACGTGAACATATTGTGAATGATACTGAATTCCAGCAATGTTGCCCTGGATCAAGACTTCACAAAGTGCAAAATGAGTACCCCATGACTCACCTCAAGGTGCAATGCCTGGAGCCAAGGGACTCAAGAGCAGCACAAAGTAAAGAAATTCTTATCACTTCTCAGTTCTGACTCTGCACTGGAGTTTGCAACCCCCTTACCCTTTCTTGGCAGAAGGCAAATGGATACCTCGGGAATGTTAATATTTTAGTGAGAATACCACAGTAATATTAACCCTCCTCGATCCTTGGTTCTTCAGAGTTTGTTTTTTAATCAAGATCAGTTCAGGTGTCTGAATTACCGGTATTTTAACAAAATGAGGGACACTTTAAAGGTAAGCATATTCAAGCAGAAGAAGCAAAGGAAACTCTTAAGGTGAATATGCTGCCAAACCACAGTACTACATTTATGTGTAATATATTGCTGTCAGACACCTTGTTTGTTTTGATAATGAATTTTGAGCAATGACTTGGATATTTGTCTTCTCTGACAGAGAGGGAGACTGCTGCAGCATGACATAATTAATTATTCCTGGTGCATTTATTGGAGAGAAACAAGATTAGCATTTACACTAACTCTTTCCTTGGGAGAGGAAGTGACTTTTATATTCTTGTCATTTGATCTTCTAAACATATCAGGGATAGGTCCTAATTGAAGTTCATGGTTTTAGAACTATGCCTGAATGCTGCAGAAAATTTCCTCACACATTTCCAGAAACTGAATGTAGTACAGGTCTGCATCTCCAGAGATGAAGATTTATTGCAACAAAGGATTTCACATTTTTAAGCATAGACTTAGACCAATTAGTGGGAAGACTAAAAGTAAAATGAGTTGAGATTAACTATCCAGTCTCCTCATTGCATTCCTTATAGGAAGGTCCTTTTAAGTAGTTCTATACTCAGTTAATAATTTTTTCTGAGTTTCAGCAAAAATCATAGCCTTTGTCTAGTTCTCAAACAGTTTTTTCATCCTGTAACTTCTGATGTTTTCCTATTTATTTGTTCTGTTGTTCTCCAATACTCTTCTTTTGGTCTTAGAGTTTCTTCTAATTTTCTGTTGCTGCCTGTACCCTGTTTGTAGAGAAAAGTCACCCACTCGAGCAGTGTCAGATATGCTCTGCAGAGGTATTACTCACACTTGCTCTCTAAAGGGTTTTGCTGGATGCAGAGGTTAGGCAAAACAAGAAATTCTGGAGTTCTGCTCAGCCATGCTCATTAATAGAAAAGATTAACTACAAGCAGATCAGATATCACCCATCATGGGAAGCAACATTTGCAATTGGTTTTTGAAGGGAAATTAAGTGTGTTATATACAAAACTTTGCTTGTTGTGTGCACTTAGAATTGTGGTCATTCACTGAGATACAGCTCTTTCTGTAGTGAATTCTGTTTTCGGGAGTAGGAGAAAAATGCATCTATCTTCCATTGGGTTTAAAACTGCAGTACAATCTGATTGCAGTAATTTCAAACCTAAATATATGATTTCTATGGCAGCCGTCTGTGAAAGGTTCATTTTATGAATAGTGTAATCATGTTTAACATAGGAGATGCTTGTGCTGCTGAGTAGGCAATGTTTCAAAGTAAAGAAAGTTTAGAAAAGAAGAAAAAACATTGGGAAACAGACCTGTTATAGAGCTTCTTCAATTTGTGTAGAGTTGATGGGAAGAAGAAGCTTCATCACATCATATGATGGTTCATTACTTGATAAATGAGCCATAAATATGCTCACTTGTACATCCAGCTCACACTTCTCTCAAAATCACAGCAAGATTTTCTCTTGCTGCCTCATGGGCAGTTATTTTATCTTCCTTGCCCTATTTCCAGTTCTATGCACTGTGGGATTTTTCTTGCCATATATTTTGTGATAAAAATGAGACCCAGCTGGAAGCAATAGTAATTCTGGCACCAGAAGTCAAGCACCAACGTTCTCTTTTCCAAATATCCTGTTGTTTCTCTTGTCTTGGCTGAATGACTCCATTTATAACAATTACCAGCCAGAATGGACAAAACATTGTTCTTTGCTATGGAGTAGGTAACTTCGAATGTGCAGTGCTTTGCATAGGAACATGAAACAACATGAAACTCAGTGCCAGGCTTGCTATGCTTTGCTTGCTGGATCTCTACACTCCTAAGCATCATTTGCATCAGGTTTTTTTTATCCATATTGACAGATACCAATAGTTGCCAATAGTTGTCATAACAGGATAATGCACACGAGCTTCTTTGGAAAGACCTCTTCCAATATGCGTGTCTACATATGCTGCTATCTACAATGAGATATCTATACACTAATACCTGGAGTGTTTTTTGCTTTGCTTTTGATTTCTCTGATAGTTTGGGGTTTTTTTCTTTGTTTTGAGGTGGTTTTTTTTGGTAACTGCAGATAAGGGAAGTAACTAATCTGTGCTTTCAGGTGTTTTCAGAAGGTTATGAGCCGGACAAAGACATTCTCCTTAAAATGGCAATCCCCACAGTGGTGAGCATTGAATGCCATGGTTTCTGCAGCAAAAATAACATCCCTGGGAACTTTCATTAATTCCCACATTATAGAATATATATAGTCATATTTCATGTCATTTTGTCAGAACTTCAAGGAATACATCAGAACTATTTAGGTATAATTTGAAAATAAGTAAGTATGTCCTAGATCTCTTCTGTTGGTATGTTTAAACATATACAATTTAATTCCAAGCTTATCTCCTTTAAAAAGTCTACAATTAATTTTATTTTTTTTTTAATTTTAAATATATATTTGATTTTATATTTTATAAATTCTTTGCTATAGCTGAAAAAGCATGTTTCTTAACTTCACCCCCCCAAATCCAAGTGCAAGTGTATATAATTATTTTTAATGGAACATGTGTAAATATTTAACTAAAATTCAAAACTAGAGGGAACAAATATGAAACAACTGAAACATACAATTTCAGCTACTATTCTGTTGGAAACTCTTGCTTGGAGATTATCACCCACATACCAGAAAGCAAAAATAGACCCAAACTGCACTTTTTAGGAGAGATGGCATGGTTTCTTAGAAACAAAAGGGAAACTACCTGATATGAAATGACCTATGAGACAATTTTCTATCTGCAACTTCAAAAAAAGGATTATCACATTAAGTACCTTAAAATCCATTTATATTTGCTTTAATGTACCTATCAAAATTAAGCTAGTAGATGTTTTTAATTATTTACAGCTGAGCCTCGAGTCCTCATTATAATTCATACCAGTGACTCCTACTGTCTCAGTTTTTCATATTTTGCTTCATTTAGCAAATGTTTCAAATGCCTCCATTGTAAAAAAATTACTTGTGTTAAAAAATGGGATTTTTGTGTTTATTTATTTGTTTGTTTGTCTTTTTTTCTTTTCTCACAATGATCTTCTAGTCTGACAAGGACATTCACAATCCTTCAATGGCTTCAACAGAACATATTTGGTCTGGAATTGCATCTCAGTGTCATACATGGATGACTTTGGATGAGTACAACAATCAGCCAACCAAATCTGAGTGAGACCAGGTCAAGTGAACATGATTTCACACCATGAAAGAACACTTAAGAAAAAGTCCTGATAAAATGCTTCTCTAAATCTGTGTCGTACGCAAAGAAGCATGGGATGGCAGGTAGGCAGCTGTCTAAAAAGTATTCTTCCATCTGTATCCAAAACTACACTAGGTACGCTCACTGACGAGGAGTACGGAATGTACCGTCTTGTCAGGGACTATTGGTGCAAGTCATTCCTACGTGTAGAAACTAGGCTTTGGGTAAACTGACTCCTGCAAGTCAAGCGCAAGACCATCCAGAGCAAAGGAAAGAAGAATGTGAAAATTAAAAGAGGCCTTTTTTAATGGCCTAAGAAGCTCTATTCTTTCTTGAGTAGGAAAAGCCAGCCAAATAGTAGCAGCTCTGCTTGCAAGTTTTCAACCTGCAGTGGGATTTCCTAGGGAATAATTGTTTACTGCTAAATTATAAAAAACCAAAATGCTATTAAAAGGTAGAAGAATGTTTCCTTAGTCTGTTTGCTTTAGGTCTTTGAAAGCCCTATGACATCATCAGCACTGATTCCACTTTTCTTCCGTTTCTGTCATTGCAAGACTGAACAGAGGCAATATTGTTCCTTGGGACTCAGTCTCTCATACTCTACTTAGAAACCTTGAAAAATCATACAAACATGTTAATGCATCATAATGTATTTTAACACAATTGTAATTTGCAACTTAATTGATGGGCACAGAAATTCAGGCACATAATTTAGAAACAGGTATTTCTCATTTGTCAGTACTGATGTAAATACTAATTAATCTTTTTATCATTCACTCTTGGCATACATGGTGAAGATGTTACAGTTTTGTTTGACTAATTCAGTTATCTTTACAATAAATCTGGAAGGTAATATTTAGAACTCAAGATTGACACTAAAATTGCCCAGAGGTCATACATCTCTGGGTGAGGGCTTACTTGTCTGACACTCGGTAATGGGCCTCCTCCATGAGATTTCAAGCAAGTATTGAATTGCACTCCTTCACTACAGCTTTCCTTTCTGATATGCTTTTGTCTAGGGGGTTTCTGTTCTATTCTTTCTCCTTCAGAATCGCAACTTTAATAAAACCCCCAGTATATGATATCAATTGGAAAAATAAATTATTCATTTACGTTGCAATAATTACCTTGATGTGCAACACTATTAGAAACTTATCTCATTTCATCTCCCTAGAGTCAGTATCTTCTTCAATGTTTTCATGCTATCTGATATTTTCTTCATCTACACACAAATCTGGGGAAAAAAATCCCTGGTAAATATCTTCAAGAATATTTAATGAAAAATAATATTGAATTAGATCTCTCCTCCCCAAAAGACATCTAAAAATTCATGAAAGAAATAAATTGTGTTAGGAAAGACACTCATCTGAGTCCTTGAGTATCCCACACACTAAATAATTGGTAGAAGTTTGTGTCCAGTCAGTTAATTTCTCCACCTCCTCTAGAGTTGTGTTCTCAGCACCTTGTGTAGTACCTGCCTCATGTTCATGACTATAGAAAAGACTATGGGCGCTGTCCACATTCATCCCTAACTCTTCTCCATATGCACTCTGCAAAGAGAGCACTGAGGATGTCTAAAATTACAGCATTTGCTGTACAGTGACAGCACATCCCTCTACAGGATACAGGGGTTACTGTGATGTGTTGAAAACAGAGACAGGATTATGAGCATGCTTTACTATCTCATTCAGTAAACATCTGGTTTAGCTTGGGGTTTTTTCAAGGTTATTTTTTTCTAGCAGTTATTTTATTTTGCTTAGGCTGGCAGAATATTATTTTTTACTATCTCTAAATAAATCTGCTCTGATATTGTTCTGAGGGAGTTAAAAATTACTAAAAGTCTTAGGTAAGGATGCTTAAAATATATCAGTGTAGGTTCACTGGGGAGCAACAACAAGTAAATTGCACCACTGTGAACTTACTAATGCAGATGCTGTTTGAACTCAGCACAGAAATATTTCTGATAGGCTTGCTAAGGAATGCTTGAGAATGTGACATGTGTCTAAGGTTGACTCTTATTAGGGAACCTCCCCTGAAATTTTACTCATTGATAATCCAAGCCAGTCCAGTGAAGAGGAGCTTTAAATTAAATCCTGTGTTCCATTATGTCATCTGAATATATCTTATACACTTTCATGTAGACTGCCTCAAACTAGTTTTGAGAACTAATTCAAACCAGTAAAGATAAATTTTGAGATTGGAGAATGCAGAAAATGAAAGTCAATCATTTTTTTAATGAAAGACAATCAAGCATTCTGGTATGTCCAGTCATATACTCACCTGTTGCTTCATTGTAAACATTTAATTATCAAAAGCTGTGGTGACCTCATCAGCTAAGATGGTACTAAATATCTTGGGAGAAGGGTAGAGGCTTAGACCCTGTAGTATTAAAATAAGAAGCAGTCTTGATATTTATTTTTTGAAACAAATTCTTAAGGAATTTGAGTATCTTCATTCTGGATTCTTCCTTCAAAATCTCTAATTCCATCTTGCTCATTTTACTGGTCCCCAGGCCTTTCTGAAAACATCTGCTTCCCCCATCTTGATAGCTGCAGTGTTTCTAACATGGAATAATAAGCATGCTTCATTATGGGTGCACAAAAAGGCATTTGCCAGAATGAAGATGCAGATGCAGCTTTAATCCTGGAAATGCCCAATGAACCAAGAACGCTATTAAAAAAAAAAAAAAGAAAAAAGAAAAAAAAGGTGAATCTCCTCATGAAAAATAATTAAATTACCAGGGACTAAGGACAAGAATTGGCAAAGCTAAAAAACTTTGGTGATTTTCTTGAATCCAAATGTGCTTTCATTTAATCAGAAAAGATATCTGATACTTGCAGTACATTTTCATAGCTTCTATTTCATATCCAGTAGACCACAAAGAGGAAAGTTTGTTCTTATCAGAGTAAAGAATGGAAACATACAAAGGAAAATGATGCATGTAAAGGATGAAAATTCTATACTGCTCTGTGCTGGAGCAATATAGAAGGGACTTCAGATTTCAGAATTCTAAAAAAATTTTATATTTAATTTTGAGAGTAGGATCTTGCAAAAGGTAGAACCCCAAGCATCCCAAGCTATACATTCTAGTCCTTTGACAGATTATCATTTCACTCTTTAAAGAGGAGAAATATTATATTTAAATCAAACGCTCTTCAGTTCTGAAGATTTCCATTATAAGAGGTTGGCAGAGGTGATATTGGCTGATTCAAAGGTCAGTAATAACTTCTCAAAGCTACTGACATTTTAATTGTCTAAGTGTTGCCACTTTCATTTCACACAATTTTATCATACTGACCCCTATAGTAACATAAATTATTTCTTCTTCCAGTAAGTTTTCCAGTGTTGGGATTCTTCAGTCATCATACATTGCAAGTTTGCTAAGAGGGTGGTTGGGCACTGGAAAAGGCTCCCCAGGGAAGTGGTCACAGCACCAAGCCTGACAGAGCTCAGGAAATGTTTGGACAGTGCTCTCAGGCAGAGGGTATGACTCTCAGTGTGTTCTCAGTGTGCAGAGCCAAGAGTTGGACTGATGATCCTTTAAGGTCCCTTCCAAATCATCATATTCTGTGATTCTATGAGCTATCAGGATGCATACCCCAGTTTATGACAATGGGTTTGTATTTTTTTTTTTTTTGTGGACAGGTGAGAACATACTGTTACTGCTTTGCCAATTACTTACATTTTCTGTAAGCTTAGTCTGTCTGTTCTTATCCTCACTTTGTGCTACAAGTTTTCAAACTGTCAACTCCAAGATATTTCATGAGGAGAAGAACTGATTAAGTTCAATTTCATGTGAATATATTCTGCTGGCTTTTTAGGTGTTTCTTAAACTGTTACTACTTAGTCTCCAAACTTGCCTTCTATCACCTCAGCTTTTGTCCTTACCCCCTTTACTCCTCCATGAAGGCTTTTATGTTCTGTGTGCCTGCAAACACTGCTGAGCTGAAACTGAACTTTTTGTCTTGTAGTAGAGACAATAATCTTTATATTCCTTTCATAAGACTTATTGGAACTTCACAGCTGTGAGCTCTCTGCTTCTCTGCTAAATGTGGTAGAAATTGGACAAATGCTTCAAAATTATTAGGGAAAGTATTAGCAGATCACAGAATCTAAAGATATAGATTCTGAAATAAAATGGGTTCTTTATGAGGATAATTATGATTAGGACATGAAGAAAAATAATATTCAGAATTTTATTTTTCTAAAGAAAAATCAAAGCAGTAAATAATGAAAGTAAAAATATTTTTTGTCCCCTGGAAGGTTTGTTTGTGTACATTCAACCCTCTGCTTCTAAGGGCTTTCTGTACCACTCTATTTTTCAGCATATCATTCAATACCCTCAACTTGGATCTATCTTTGTATTTTCTGAGGTTGCTTTCTTTTCCATCAGACCATAAACAAAGATGGTACACTGTGATAGTCCCAGTATCAACACCTGAAGAATTCTAGCCATAATGTTCTTAAAATATTTTGAGATTGACCACTAGTTATGCCAATTTTCCTCATAGATCCACTATTCAATTCGTATTTACAAATGTAGATATGGTGATCAATGTACAGTTCTGGCAACTAAGTATATTTAGCCTGGATACAAGTATTAATATAGAAATCTATGATTTTTCTGAGCTGTGAGACAAAGCTGCTCTGCAATTATGTGGCTATATCCCAGCATATATTTTCCTGTAGTGAGCTGAGCTGCTTTATATGGTATCTTTTCCAATCCAAGTGTGAGAATTTTCTTTTAGGCTGACAGATCACGATGAACTTTCACAAGTCTATGAGACCCATGGCGACTGGCCTGTGTTCCCACTGCAAAAATTAGCAAGGCAATAAGAATAAGTGAGTTTTGTCCTGCTGGAAAAGACACATGGGATTCATCACACCGTTAGAGGAATCTGCATCGCCCTGAGGGTATGAAGCAGTAAGCACAATTCCCTGTGACAAAGCTGGCAGAATCTTTTTTTGAAGTAAAATTATTTCCTCTGTGCTTTTAGTGACTAGAGTTGGAATAATGACATGATGCTACTAGTGGAGAGCCACAGAATATAAGCAAATACCTAATCTCTCATGAATTATAGGCGCTACTGTTTACCTTGAACACTGCCAAAATGTTCTCCTGGAAAGATGGACAAAACGACTTATTTTTAAAGTATCCTATCTCAGAAAAAGTATAAGACCTAACAATTCCCACAAAATACCTGTTCATAGTGCTAAAACAAGCCCTGCAAAAAGCACTTGTTTGAACATGAAATAACAGAAATTGAAGCAAGATTTCTGCTTTCTGTTTTTCTTTCTATACATCATCTTTTCTACCTAACTGCAGTTGCATTTTTTGGTTGCAACTGATGCATTTTCCTACATCCAATCCCTGCAGGAGAGGACTGAGCATTTGGAACATCTGTCATTTAATTTAAATAGGATAATTATTGCATTTTTCTGGTGTTCTTAGTTGAGAAAGTACATAATAATTTAGGAAAAAAAGGTGAGGAAAATGTGAGAGACAGATGGATGTTCGGCAAGGAAAACTTATCTCATCCCTTCAATAAATATCAGAATTGTGTACATATATAATTTTGTAAATGGGCATGAAATTCAACTTCTTTTGGGTGAATAGTAGTTTGGGCTCCTCATACAAAATTATTATTATCTCTAGGTATGATTATGTGAGATGATGCCTTAGGTTTTGAGATTTCTATTCTGCTAGGGTGAGCTTTTCCTTTGTGCCAGGGTGATGAAGACAAAATAGTCCAATTACAACTGTGGAATCTCTCCAAACCTCAGGCCCTAAGCATAAACAATGTGAAGAGAGGAGGGCGGGCCAGCCAGTAAGCCAGGAGGGTGAAATTTTACAATTTGATTGGATGATTGACTCCTATATGCAATGGACTGATATCTATAAATGTGTAAGATCTTGTGACCAACTCTTCTTTTGCTTCCATCTTGGAGCCATCCAGGCAGAGGCCACATCTGTGGCACTGATTCTGTCAGGGTGTGGCCTTGAAGGCCTCTCAATAAATACCCATTTTATTCCCCTTCATCTGTGTTATTTCTGTTCTAGCTCCCCTAGGCATCAGAGAGACAAAGAAAAAATACTGATATTCTGTCTTTGAAAAAATAAATTCTAATTAATAATTTTATATTTTTTAACTCCATACTTTATATACTTTGTATACTTCAGTTCATCCATGCTTTATACTTTGCAAAGGATAAAGTTAGTACTAGATAAGAGAAGCACTAGTGTTCTTTTGTTGTATAAACAAGGAAAACAGACAGCAAACCAAAACCATGTGAATAAAAATATTTTTGGGAAAATTAAAATCTTTAAGGTTTTCTCTTTCTTTCTCCATGGAAATAACTGTATATTATAATCTGTATAGATCTCTGTTTGAGTATGTTGTGAAACAACAAGAATAAAAAAAATCAGAAAAAATATAGGTTTCTATTGGACTGCATAGGATTTTGAAATACAAAAGCCTTGTGCAAGAAGTGTATTTCCTGATGACACAAAGGAACATTGATGTCAGTACTTATTCATTATTTTGACTGAAGTGTCTAGCATAATGCAAATTATTTCTTTGTAATCTTTCAGAATCTGTTGACATTTAAGATTTTATTGGAGCTCAGCAAACATATGTTGATAGAATTGCTTCTCACAACCTTGAATACATCATGCCTGATCACAGAAATTCAGTCAGGTCCATGGCTCAGTTTTCAGGACACATCAGCTAGTCTACACAAACCCTCTCACTTATCCTCATTCCTAACAAGGTCTCAGGATATGGACATGTACCTGGTGTCTTTGACATCTTTCTTCATTCTTCTTTAAAAATGCTACGATGGCATTTACTGTATAGGGACTCTGAACAGCACCATCCCGAATAAAGCTGCCTTTCAGCAAATTGCTTTCTTCATTGGTACCCTCAAAAAATAATTTTATTTCCAAGAGTAAACAAGGTAGGTTTTGTTCTTAATGCCTTAGTAATCTTTATATCCATTTTCCAAAATTTTGTGTTATGACAAAATAGCACTTAATGAACTTCACTGGAACAGTGGTTTTGCCTTTCTCAATGCCCTGCCTCTACCTGTAGAGGCCCATCTGATACTTCAAGAATAGGTGAAAAGCCACTCTACCTGCTCAGTTAAGGTTCTGTGAATGAAGCACTTTTTTTTTCTTTTATTACCAACTTTCCAGAAAATTACCCAGACCTCTAAATTGTGAGATTTTATTCTCAATCCTTGGAGTCAAGACGTCAGGAACAACTTCAGTCTTTACTTCTCTGTAAGGGAGGAATACAAAAATGTTGCTTATTCTGTCTCACTCTATATTTCTAGGTGCTTTTCATTCTTTGCTGTCACTGACGACAAACAGTTTATCGATGCTAGGGACCTATGGAAATCTGCTGTGAGCTTTAAGATAAAGGGATGGAGAAGAGTAGGAAAATACCATCTTCACTGTCAGTTCCAGTGATTCTATCTGAACTACATCTGAATGATAGAACAGATGCTTTAGGAAGTTTCTAAAAACCATCCCTTGTTAATTCCACATTTCACGTCTATTTGCAGCTTCAAGAGATCAAATACATTTTTTATTTCAATCCTAACAAAAATACACCTTTTTCTGGATGACCTGAGTAACATACAGGTCCTATGTGTCCTATGGAAACAGAGGCAATTTCGCCTGCATTTAAGAAATGATTGGGAAATGCCTTCTACTCCTTTCTTACCATCTTCAGAAAAGTAACTTGATTTGTCACTCAGTACCAGAATGAAGGACCTCTGGATAATGACATCAACAGTTTATTATGGGTACTTACCAACCAAATCAAAGATCTTGTAGAGAAGGAAGGAAACCCCCAGCAAGTTTCAAAATCTTTATCTCATATCCAGTTAAGATGATCACTGGTGGCCACTTGAGCAACAGTCAGAGTTGAAGGAGTATCTGCTTCTTCTTCTTCTGACAGTTTTCGATGCTGAAAGACTAAGACACATCCTGACAAAGCAAAATGTGTAGAAGAGGAGATGAAACTGCCACACAATTAATCAAGTTCAGCAATAGTATGAACCAAAGCCTGCCTTCCTGTCAAGGAAAAGATCATGCTGCTTTTTCAAACCAATTTTAAATTATGTCCTTAGGTAATAAAATGCTTTATTTTTTCACAGTTTTCCTATTCACTCTCATGCTTCTCTTCTGTGAGGATCAAGTTATATCTCACAGTCTGGTTCACTACTCAAAAAGGTATCTGAAAAAAGCCAGAACTAAAGCATATCTGTAAAGTGTTGGATGTGGTTTTCTAGTAAAGCTGAGTGCCACTTCAGGAAGCACTGTCCTATGCCTCTACTAGTAAGGATTTATATTGTAGATTCAGCTTCTCTTTCCCTTTCTGTGCTAAACACTGATCAATCTATGTGCTAATTTATCTGTTGGCTGGATATTTTAAGCACAAGTGATTTCTTATTTACTTTAACCAGTCAACATTGGAAAAATATATAAGAGAATCATAGAATCATAAAATAGGCTGACATGGAAGGGACCCATCAAGATCACTGAGTCCAGCTCTTGACCTTGTGCCAAAAATTACACCATATGCCTGAAAGCATTGCCCAAACACTTCCTGAAGCCAGGCCTAGTGCTTTGTCCCTTTCCCTGGGAAGCCTGTTCACTTCCACAGAGCATTATGTTATCAATATGGAATCCTCATAGTTTTGAGCTTTTAAACACTGATGACATTAAGCTAAGAATCCTGGAGTCTGAATCAACCCAGGCTTTCCCAAGGCAGTTTGAGGAGTTCAGTGCATCAAAAAGAATTGCAGCATACAGTATAATCTGCTCAGTTTTTATAGGATGGTTAGAAATCTAGGAACTGCTTGATACAAATGTAGATTTTTGACAATGAAAAAGCATGCTTATAATGTAACCACAATGTCATCCATACTTTTCTGTGTTCTCCATTATTTTCTATGTCCTCCATACCCACAAAGCAATTTATTGTTTTCAGTCTCCCAGGAATCAAGAATCCAGAAGATAAAACAGGTTTATCTGATAACTTAAGTCACCAGAACATCTTAAAACATAATGCTCTCAGTGACTGAGGACATAAGATTTACGTGAAGAAAAGTTTGCTTTAAGTCTTTTACTGAGTTTTTTACTTTTGTATGATTATCATTCTTTTAATGTACTCATATTCATTTAGTAGTAGGTTATTAAGATCTAAAAATTTAAGGACTAAATTTCAGCTCTAGTAGGAATAAGAGTTTGTTTTCCAAAGTAATGACATTTATAATTTTGCTATTTTTTCCCCGCAAAAAATAATTTTTTTTTGCTTGCATATGTAAAAGTAAAATAATAAATAATTTTTGTAGTACTTTTTGTAACATATCTCACATATAATTTATTCTACCAATATTTCTATTGTAAGCAGTCTATTATCTTCATTGAACTGAAAATATGAATTGGAATTATAAATATTTAGAGTGTGTAATTTCTAGTAGTCTTCCTCAGATCAAGTTGGACAGAAAAAAGTGCACAATTTAATGAATATTTTCATATTTGAAAGAGATCTCATAGCTCTCTGCAACTACCTGAAACAAGATTGTAGTGAGGTGAGTGTGAGTTTCTTCCAAAAAACAAGCAATAAGACAAGAGGAAACAGACTCTAATTGTGCCAGTAAAGATTTAGGTAGGATAGTACGAAAAAATTAACCAAAAAAGCTTAATCTTCAGAATGCACTGTCCAGGGGAGGGGTTGAGTCACCAACCATGAAAGTATTTAAAAGGCAAGACTGTAGATGTATTGGTTAAGAATATGGCACTAGTAGGGAGAGTTGGTGCTCATAGAAGTCCTTACCAACCTAAATGATTCTTTGAGTCTGTGATTGAAAGGTTTGAAACACAAAAGATGAAAGATTCCTTTGATGCTAAAAGATACCAACTCATTAGCAAATTGTCATGCAGGTAATGCTCATATCAATCCTTAGAGAGATCACCTTTCTAAAACATCTGGTTTTCCTGTCAATTTTCATTTTGAAACAATTTCTTTTTTTGTGTGTGTCTGACAGAAACTTGATTAGTGGCCTTGAGATGATAAAGCTACATATATGGAAGAAATAAGTGTTTTTTCTTGTTATCTCTTTAGTGACATTCATTAGTGTAAGCAGCTTTTGGCGTCCTTTTAAAGTTAATGGATTGCTGCAAAGGAAATCCTTTACTTTGTTAAAATCCACTTCTCAGCACTATTGGTGAGGGAAAGATGGAACAAAGTACAGACTTTAAATGAAGGTCAACATTAGATGTTAGGTATAAAGCAGAGAACAAAAAGATGAAGAAGAAAAGATAAACTATACAAAAGGGTAAGATTGTTAGGAATTAAGCCACTGAAGGGAAGGAAACAATAAGTAGTTTTTTCAACTTTTAAGAAAGGAATATGAAGAATGTTTTCAGTGAGTTCTAAGGAAAGTGTTTATTTCATTTGTGTCGCATAAATAATTGTATGCTCTTCATCTAGTTAATATGATATATCCACTGAAATAAGAAACAGTACTGGACAAAAGTAGAATGGTGTGGATTTCCACACCCACATGAAGGACATTCTAGAGATACAGAGAATTATTTACCTCTTTGCCTAAAATCGGTATGAAAAATTATCTGAAATAAGAATATGAGAATCCTATATTTCATGTTCTATACTTCTAATTTCACGGGGCAGAAACCTTTTATAACGGGGCCTGTTACTGCTGTTGTTCCTGACCTGTTGTAGATGACCAGGATTTTCTTGGAGTTCTTTCTTCCCCTCAATAATTTCTTCAATTTCCTTCATTTTAAAGGTGCTAAATCCGAAAGATATCTGTATAGATATTGTAAGTATGTACATGGAGGACAACATCTGCTTCTTAGAAGGAGCCTCATGTGTAATTTATTCAACGTCACAAATTGTACAGAAGGAACAAGGGCGACCATGGGTTACTTACAGGTTTATGTATTTTTTAAAGGCTTTTAAAATTAAATTTTATTCAATATATAATATTCAATGTATAATAAAAGCACAGGATGGTACAGTGGCTGATAATAAATGAAAAAGGGGAACAGAAGAAAAAGCTACAGAAAGAAACAAAGTTATAGCAACGTAATGTACATGGAGATGCCTGCATAATTACAAGGATGTCAAAATTAGCAGTGTCCAGACCAATAGTCAGCCAGACACACCACAAGAGCTGCAGCTACTACTCTGTTATCTAGTATTTGCACATTTTGAGATGAAAATGAGAAAATACACTCTGTCACTAGTATTAATATGACAGGATATAAAATATCAAAACTGGAGGCTCAACATAAAGTTGAAAGAACCATGGGCTGTACAAGGTACTGGTTAACAATCAGAATGAACCACTTAGCTAAAATTGAAAAAGATTAAACTATTCCTATTTTCTAGGAAAGAAAATGGATTTTCTTGTTTTTCTTTGGAATAGGAAGTCAATTTCTCCTATTGGAGATTGAAATACAAACCCAAGAAACCCCTAGAACTTAAAGAGAAAAGTTATTTTTCTTTTTTTTATTATTTTTTCCCACTTCTTTTGTACAGTTTTCATTATTTAAATAAACCATATAGAGAAGATAGAATAGTAGCTACGTTTTATTAAAAAAAATAAATCATGACAGAAAAGTACTGGTCACACAGAAAAATCAGCTGATTTTATGGAAGTTTTATATTGTTAACTTGCAGAATAAAGGCAGATTTGTTGAAGTTTGTCTCTATTTTCACCTCTTCAGCACACAAACCACACTGAATGCTAATTTTTAAAAACCTGTAGGCTAACAATGCAGAGTCCAGAATAAAGGTCATTTAACCACTTGGGTTTTCTTCTACCACTTGGATTTTCATTTAATTAAGTTTTAGAAAACTCTGCATGATTTCAGTCTCAAGGAACATTTATCTTCCAATCATGCATCTTTGGGAAAATGCTTCCATTTGCACTGGTTTTTATACTGGATTTTAAATCACACTTTTACCTTCTCGGCAGCAGTAATGAATCTTGTATACTAATCACAGCCCATAAATTACCAAGTCCTAGCTCAGCTGAAATAGATTACAATAACACTCTCTGATTCCACATAATGACAGAATGGTTGAAATTGAAAAGGATGTCTGGACATCATCTAGTGTAAAGTCCCTGCTAAAGGATGTTCACCCAGACCAGGTTGCACAAGATCACATCCTGGCAGGTTTTGAATATCTCCAGAGAAGACTCCATAACCTCTTTGAGAAATCTGTTCTAATGCTCTGTCACCTCACAGTAAAGAAGTTTTAAATCATATTCAGATGGAACTTTCTGTGTTTCACTTTGTGTCCATGGCCCCTTATTCTGTCACTGGGCACCACAGAAATGAGTCTCACCCCATCCTCTTGATAGCTGCCTTAAGATATGTCTCTATGTTGTTAAAAGCCTCTCTCAATCTTCTCTTTCTGAGACTAGAATGTATTTGTAATCAGGGATTGAATCATGCATCAGATCTTGGTGAACGTTTAAGCATTTGGTATTCCGCAGATTAACTAGCTAGTGCATTATTCTACTCTTCCAATCTCAAAGGTCTGAAAACCAGACTGCGCAGTTCACAGTGAGTTGCTAAAGGTGCAATATCCAAGAGCAGTGCATGTTTTATCTAATCACTCTTACAATACATTTCTTTCTGGCTGCAAATTTGTGTAACTGGTAACACAACCTGCATGAAATAAAGTGGTTCTGGCCTTAAGAAAGTACTTTAAAAGCCAAATCTCAACTTGGCCTTCCCACTAAATGCTTTTGAGTTTTTGGTATCCTCCAGAGTCTTTCAGGTTGAGGTGCCCTGGAAGATCATGACAGCTTTTCCAAAATAGGCCTTAACACAACACATATTTTCCTCTTTGCAGAAACACCTGCCCATCACTGAGCCCAACCCTACTGATGCCATATACAGTTCCATATATGAGACTCTGTGTGACTCCTGCTGTTATCTCCCAGAATGCTACAGCAATAGGCAGGCAAAAAGAGGCCATTTTGACTGGGAAGTAACTTTTAAAAAATGCCTTCAATACTGAACTTTGAGACTGCTGCTTGAGGGATTATCACCCCCCCATTTTCAACTGGTTTCACTGGGATACAAGGAATTGATCCATCTAAATAGAAAGCTGAACAGGCTACCTCTCCCTTACACTGTAAAATTTCAAGTACAGTAGTTTCACAAATATTAGCCGCACCTTTTTCACTGAAGATTGGAGCCCACGCCAGGGGTGCGGCTAATAATCGGCTGCGCTTTATCTATGGACAATTTCAGGAGAATACCGAACCCGGAAGTTACCTGACACTCAGCCGCATGTGTTGCAGTCGCTTCGGCTGCGTTGTTTCCAGTACAGGTGTGTGTGGCGGGCTCAATTTCAACGAATCACGCGTTTCTGACCACTGTCAACCAATCAGATAAAAGCTTCTTGGCTAGGGGTGGCTTCAGGTGCGCTGGGGGTGGGGGGGCTGCAGCAGGGACTGCTATTCTCTTTTTCGGACGCGGCGCCCCGAGATTTCATGCATGAGACGCAAGATTTGAGGCACTCTGAGATTTGAAGCCCAGTACTCTGAGATTTGAAGCCCACCAGTCTGACATTTGAAGCCTGGCACTCTGAGACTTCAG
>VRYO01001463.1:75668984-75691657 GCA_009812075.1 Sialia sialis | reverse complement strand
CTTATAATCGTGAAATTACTGTATATACATGTCATAGGCTCCATCTATTGTCTCTTTGGAATTTGAAGGTGTTTGTTTGGATACTAGTAACAAAAATAAGCTTATGCAGAAATGCTTTGTAAGCAGAGAATACAAGTTCTGCCTGTGTTTTCTGCTTATTTGTATATATGTTAGTTATACAGTTTCCTGTCCAAAACCAACACAGTTAGTTGAGATGGTCTCTTTGATTGAAGAGGTCATAGGGGTCATGGAGGCAGGGAGGAGGAAGTCTTGCAGATCAAGAGCTATGAGCAGTGAGTGCTGAAGCATAAAATTACATCAGGCTTATGCATGTGTGCAAACTGGACATCTAGGAATCATGTATGCTGCTCATTCATGTGCTCCTGGTGGCAGTAGGGGTTCAGGTTGCTCAGGTTGCAGGTTTCCTTAATAATAGAAGCTGAAGACAGATTTTCTGCTGACAAAGAGCTCAGTTCTGTCAAGTGTAAGCTGACAACAGGAGATGCAGAGTTTTGTTTATTCACTCACTGCATGGCCAAAATGTGTTTTTGTCATCCTGTAGGCTTAAGAGTAGGATAATACAAGACTGTAGCATAAGCAGGTCCTGTGAAGATGTCAGACTGGAGACTGTCTCACCAGATGGGTATCCACATGGTCTTTTGTCTACTTTTCAACTGCAGGGTTTTTGGATTGCTGCTCAGGTTCTTGAAAATGAAGAGTTTGTACCTGGACAGAAGACAAGGCGAGCGTGCCTCAGAGAAGGCTGTCAAAAGGTAATATAGATGCAAGAGTATTTCATTTTATTTCCCATAGCTCTTTCTTCTACTTTCAGTGCAGAGCTATGGTATTGATGTTCAAAACAGGAGAAGAAAAGCAAAGTTGCAGAGTAAAGCTTCACACTACCTACAAAATTAATTTTGTTTCTCTAGATCCACACATCCTGACCCTGACTTGCTGATTCATGTTCCTGACTTGACCTCAAAGCTTCCCTATTGGGATGGACATGCCTGGTGATGTAGACTCTTGGATAAACCTGACTGCTATGAGCAGACTGATTCTGCTTACCCTGTTCATGTACTGTGAGACTGTTGCAGATCACCTAGTGAGGAACTGGTTCTGTACCAACACTATTCCAATACAAATTGGTCTTCTGCTCCCAACAGTAATGCATCTAGAGGAGACAGTCCTTGTGTGAAGTGTGACATTTGCCCAGATGCAATATTTCAGCCAGTACAACACATAGGCAGAGGAAAAGAGCCAGTCAGAAGAATAATGATTTAAATACAGGCAGAAGTGAAGACCTTTATTCCAGAAAAAAACATGATTGCAAGAATATTCATTGTCTTGAGACCTCAGAAAGTCTCTCCCTACTGTTGCAAATACTTTCTCCCTCAATCCACTTGCCCATGCTTAGATCAATACTACTCCATGAGGACAATGCAGTAAATTGACTAACTTTGCTAATGCCAGTCTTAATTGGTCAGCAATCATCTCACCGGCTTAGAGAATGCATGGAGCAATAGTCCATATGTGTGCTATTTAAATTATATTGAATTATATTGGATACACTCTGGTGTTATTCCCAAAATAAAAGCCTTAAGAAAGGCTATTTTGTCAAAAGTGTCATGGAAGGTAGATCATGCTGTTAAGCAAATGTCATGCAGGCTTTTTCATAAATATCAATGTAGCATTCATACACAGGAAACATCAGGAATGCTGATACTGTTATATCTCTAAGAAGTGTGAACAAATAATCTTCCACTAAATGCTAAAAATGAGGAAATAAAAGAAACTATGTCAGGTTCTTTCCAAAACAAATTATTTTAAACAAAAACAAAAGAGAACTTCAAACAACATCAAAATTATATGACCTTCATGTGAGTAATAACCGTTAATATCATAATTAATCAGTTCTAAAGTGTCTGTATAAATTAATAACAAAGTAAATTTACTAAGAAATTAAACACTGAGAATCCATGTAAACAGAATACTAACTTACCTTCTTCACCAGTAATGTCATGGACTGACTATAATACCAGAAAATAAAGAAAAATTTAATTTTATGTCTAGTCAAAGGTTTAGCATTTTTAATTTTCTTTAATTTACAAATAGATTGAGAAGGAATATTTTTCTGGACTAAAATGGAGCATCCTAATGGCTCACTGATTCAACAGTAGGAGGTTTTTCTTACTACACAGTTGTCTATATATAAGTCTATATACAAATTTTGGAGATGTTATGATTTCTAAAAGTTCACAGCACTTTTCTTTTTAGAGGTAAGCCCGATGACTTGCTCAATGCACTTCAGGAAGTGTGCAGGAAAGTTTTGCAACCCATCATGTTTTAATAATTACATAATCTATTTTTAATGGTGTTAATTTATTTTATTTAATATATTGATGCAGACCCATTTAAGTCAGTAAGATCATGTGTTGCATCTGCATTAGGGTTTCCTAATCTCTCTAGCCATTGTGAAATCTAACTGTTAATAGTTCTTCTAAGTAACGTAGAAATAAAATTTTTAAGGATTCTTCTTCCTACTGTTGCATGTGCTCCACTGCAGATATTAGTTGACCTCATCTCCCTCAAATGTTATGGTAGCAACAAAATACACGGAAACATTATGGAACTTTATGGCAGGATCTTTTTTTCTTTCTGCCTCTCTGGTACAGTTACCATTATCTTTTTTAATGGTTAAACAATATCAAGAATTTTATTGCAAATATTTGAGTATAATATAGAGAACATATGAACCTATAAATTGGACAGTGGGCAGTTTTCCTGGGATCTATCTACTACTGATTTAAATTTTATGGCAAGTTGTCTGTGAAACACCAAATTATGCACACAAACAAATGTACAGAAATAGTTAAACCCTTGGGTGAAACAAGTCAGTTTTATTCCCAACAGAGAGAGAAATAAGAGAGTATTATGTTATGTCCTACCTTAATCCTGAGCTGTAGCTAAACTGTAACAAGGATAAGATCATAAAACAGACAGAAATTCAGCCTCTGTCTCTGGAGGGAGAGACACCTCTTAATCAGGATGCATATTAGTATGAAAGACATTTAACTGAGATCTCTTTCAGGGGGACAGATTTAAACCTAATAATACCGACAGTAATGGTGATTTAATGTCAGTTACTGCTTGGCAGGTTGTCTAGGGGTATGATAGTGAACATTGCACCTTTTAGCAGTCTCATGTTTGTTCTCACCTTCTTGTCAATTTATTAACTCTGAAGACTTCCTTTGAAAGTACACACTATGGGTACATTTTATATTTCAGATGCTGAGCTTGCAATCAGAAAACCAGAAAACCATAAGTATGTGTAGTCAGGCCAAAGTCAGCTGTATGAAAGTGTAAAAAAAGACAAATCAAACAATACATCAGAGGAACACTTACTTGGTATTTCCTATACATGATTATTACTCAAACTTTAAAAAAACTTTATTTTATTTTTTTTCTGAAAATATTAAGTATGTTTTCCATTTGTCAACACTGGTAGTAGAATTTTTCAGGGCATTGGTAAATGCACACATCACTGACATGCGTTACTAATAGCAGAAATACTCTTGGCACTGAGTAGGCATTAGTTCCATACCAGCTGCTGCACGTTTCATCACACTTTTATTTCACAGCTGCCTTCCTTACTCTGCAGAAGCAAAGAACAAGCTATGCTTCTGTTCAAGTGCATATCCTTGCTTACTCTGCTAAAATGCTTATGTCCTGAGACTGTCCAGATGATCAGCTATCCAAGCCTTGAGACTGAGCACACCTCCAGGTACAGCCTGTAAATACCTCCCAGGTCATGCAGGGCACTGTGTGCAGAAACACATCCAATGGTTTTGCTAACTCAAAAAAATGTCCTGCTGTACTGTGACCACCAGTGCACACACTGTTCAGGTGTAGGTCTGCAGAGGGATCACAATTATCAGGCAGGAGACTCCAGAACCCATTTTATCAGTGGATAAAAACTCCTCACCATTGGAGTCTCCCCAGCTTCTCAGCAAGTCATAGTACAACCTTCTTATGCTGGCAAAAGGGAATTGGAGTTGAAGAGCATAAAAGGGGGTTACAAACCTCACCAATTCAGAAATTTCTAGTGAATTAAAAGGTTTCAAAATGGGTTCAATAATTAACATCAATATGGAATGATTGTAAGGTATTCATTAAAATTGGCTAATTCTGATTAACCTGCTCACCTGCTCAGGCCATGAAAAAGGGCATGAATGAGGCTTTTGTTGCACAGCTTTCTCAGTTGATTGAATGATTGGATGTTAGATTATTTAAATCTGACCCCGTTATATTTCAAAGTCCAATTATTTTTCTTTCATTAATATTATATGTGTATTTAATGTTTTATTGTTTTAATCACTGCCTTTTATCAGTTGAGAAGTATCAAATCACAGCAGTGTCTGCCATTCCCAAAAAGGCTACAGGTGCCTGCAAAAAAGGAAAACAATCGAATGGATCAACAATGAATATATGTATGCAATATAAAACATTCCATTCCATTTCAGGAAATACTGCTCTTTACCTTTTTGTTGGGCTGTTTTTTTTGTGATCCTGCTATATTTAGTTTCTCAATAAAAAGAAGACAGAAAAGGAAAATGAGGTAAGAAAAATTAAAGAACTTAAAAAATGCTAGAAACTGAAAGATAACCCAGTTTTCATAGAAATAGGTAATTAACGTGTCTACTACTGTATTTGTGATGTGAAATCTGAAGTATTCTTTAGAGGTTGCAAGTGTATATTTGTCTTTAGTACTTACAAATATGGTTATTTGATGCTGCCATTAATATAGCTGCTCTTAAACAAAACACTCTGGAAGCCAGATACCTGCTTTTGAGGCAATTTGTTTTTGAGGGAATATGTTTTATACAAATTTTACTAGCTGAACAATTTCTTTCAGAAGTATATTTAAAGTCTGGGATATGGGTCTTAAACAAAGAAAATAAGTTATTGTGTCTCACTATTCATCTGTAATCTGTGGATAAAGATGTTCATCTCTTTAGTAGTATGTGTAAAGATCTACTAAAAAGAAAGTCACTATTTATCTGAGTACAAGTAGTTCTCATGAAGGCATGCAAGACAGTTATTTCTTGAGATGTCAAATAACTGTTTTCACAGGGAAAAAATATTTCAAGAAAGTTGAATAAAATGACCACTTCTGATTTTATTTTCTTTTCTTCTTTTTAAATTAGTCTATTTTCATATGACAGGGAGGTTTTCCCAGTTGCACACATCATTGTGTTCTCTGAAATTTTTAACATCTTTAAGGTGACTGGGTTCAAAAGCAGTTATCCTTAATTTAAATAGGACTAGTAAAATATTCAGAAAATTCTAAGAAATTTTTGAAAGTTAATGTATTTTCCAACATTTGACGATGAATATTGTCTGAAAATGCAGTCCCTACCATGATTCAAGTGCTGTTATGCTTCTTTCATTTGCCAGTGTCAGGACTGTGCTGAGGGTCCATTGTTTCCACGTGTATTTGGTATGCACAGAGTTCCACTGAAGTGTCTGCTGTTGATTATGTGGAAAACAGAGCTATACCACTACAGGGCATACCAAGAGAAAGGATATGAGATCACACTGTCACATCAAACACACTAGGAATGTTTCATCATTCTGTAGTCACATATACATGTGAAAAGGGTGAATAAAACTCCATCATTGTCTATTGACAGGATTTTGCAATGAGCACATGAGTGTCACACACAGTAGTAAACCTATGGAGACTACAACATAAAAATTGAAAACTTTTTCTGGTCTGCAAAGAACTACTAGGAAAACCCTGCCTGCAAAGCAACAGAACAGTTTTATACATTCTCTAAGCCCCATGAAACATTCTGGCATCTTACACTATATTTAAAAATTCATCTTACACAATATTTATGGTAAGAAAAGTTGTTTGGATTTTGACTTGAGACAGCAGGCTTATTTATGACAATGATTCTTCAAAAAATGGACCAGATCTAAGCATACTTTTTTACCGGTAATATTCTACTAATGTCATTATTACAGTTAGCATGTTAGTCTAACATTCAGTGACTTCAAGGGTTTAGTTTAACTCAGGTACTGGCCATATTGTCAGCTTTTAAAAACAGTAAATATCTAGCTATAAATGGTTATCCATCCAAAGTTTGCCAAATCTTTTGTAACAAAGTAAAATACATATTTTTAAATAGTTTGCATAACCCCAAAACCCTGTTGTTATTGTTGGTTTCTTTCACACAAATGACAAATGTATATGCAATTTTGTGAATTGTTTTAGTGCTGTTTGCCTTAATCGATCAATTAAGTATTTTTATAGTAAAAAAGCAATGAGAAATTCAACACAGTGCAAAAGACATAATTCAATTTACATTGTATTTTGTTGGGTATGGAAATATATGGCTTAAGAAGAAACTAAGAAGGAAGCGAACTAGAAAGCTTGAGCAGGAAAAAACAATTTAGCAAAAGGCAGCAGAGTAGATATATATTTGCTCTGTTGATACATTGGGTAGACAAAGAAAGCCATCTAATATACATAATGAGAGGTTTTAATGGATGAAATTAATTGCACTTCCTCATAGATGTAAGCATGAGAAATATTAGATAATTTTAGAGGTTGCTAACACAATAATATTAATACAGAAATTAAGGAGAAGGGCAAAAATGACACAAAGGTGGGAGAGGAAGATGTATTACTACCTGAGATTTGTATATATTAATATAATAAAAAGCCACAGCAAAAAAAAAGCCTGGGAGCTAGGGATGGCAGGCAACTAGAGATATATCTCCCAAAGAAGTGATCTACTTAAAGGATCAGCAGAGTGTCCGACATATGGACAGGTCAGCAGGGTTATGCTTTGAACGTGTAAAGTGCAGTAAAAAGGAAGAGTACTTTAGAAGACCATGTGCAAAGTGTCTCAGATAGGTCTCCTGGAACAAAACGATAAATAATTTTTTTATTTTGAATTGTATCTCCCCATCTGTAACAATGGCATAATAAAAACCAACCCTTCATCTCACAGGGATATTGTGTAAATGTTTCATACCAGTGAAGCACTTAAATATAGAGTAATGATTAGTTTTATACAAAACCAGAGATGTAAATAAGTATTTTTGAGTTTAAAAAGAGGTTGAAAACTCCACACTAACTACAGTATAGATCAACAAAATGCACAATAGCAAAACAAAATATTGAACAGCTGTTTGCTAACTAACCATTATCCTGCTAGTGCACAGAACTAAACACAGGGGAAAAGACCATTGCAATCAAATAATTAAGAGTGAATCAAGATGCAAATCTCATAAGCATTTGAATTAAGAATAAATAGGAGCCTAAATCTTGCATTTCTTTCCCCCTGGGTGGTGAATGCTCCAGCATGAAGAATTTGTGTGCCATTTGCTAAGCCTTTTTCTAAAAACCTCACTGAAAAAACAGTTTTCTTAGTTTTCTTTTTGTAATATTACATTGAAGCTTAACAGGATAATAGCAATGCTATAGTCTTTGGCTCCACGTAGAATGTTGCTACTTGGCCTAATAAGGAACCTGATAACAAGTGCTTAGCTTTTATGGAGACCAGAACAAGAGCAGTACAAAATGCATTGCCTTGCTGGCAGGTTTCACAGAATTTGGCCAGAAGATGAGCAGGGTTTGGAGTAGGGCATTTTCTGGACAGAACTGTACTCTGCTAGACACAAATGCTTCTTCTCTATCTCTTTAAGTATGATCTCATCCTTGGCTTCTCCAACCAGCCAAGCAGGGCTGAGGCCAAACTCAGGGCCCAGTGTCTGAGACACAGGGATGGCCACTGGCCAGATCAGTAAGACCACTGGCCAGATCAGTAAGACCCTAATGAAGCCCTACCCAACAAATCCTTAACTCGTTCCTGTAGTTGCTGAAGAATAGTCAGCGCTGGATGTTTAGAATGAGTACAATAAATGAGCTTATTAAGGTGATCCTTCTTATTTTCTGTTTCTGTCAGTCAGATCCTCAGGAATTCCCTGAGCTAGACAAAACATATTTTAGAGAGAGATAATGTCCCCATGAAGCACTCCTGTCCTTCCTTGCCCTTCAAACCCATATCCATATCCAAAGCAAATTTGTATTTCTCTGGTTCTTTCCTCTCCAATACTGCATTTGTTCTGCTTTAGCCTCCTAAGTTATCCTCAGCAACACAGGAAAGATGCCTGACTGCTCTCAGATATGCATCCTGGAACCACTGTAAACTGTAGCATCAACTCAAAATGACATTAAATATAAATAAACACAGTCTCTGAGTTTAAGTAGGCCCAAGACTGAGAAGAAAATTTAAGATTATAATTTCAAAAAACCTTTTTCTATGTATACTGAGGTTATGATTTTTAATGCAAACAGATCCCAATAGAGTTTTCTCCCTCAAAAAATTAAAAAAAAAACTTACTTGGAAAAAGATTCTTCTGATTTCCTTTAGTATTGTTCTCTGAAATAACTAAACAGTTCCCATTAATATTAAATTAAAAAACAAAAATCAGCCTGTCAGATGTGCTCCCAAACAATTAAGATTTGCTAGGCTTTTTACAAAATGTCTTTCAGCCTTTCTGACATGGTGATGAGGAGCAACAAATCCTGAGTTTACAGATGCACTCCGAGGAAGAAGAGTCTTTGGGAGAAGTCACTGATAAAAGTTGCAGCATGCTTTGGACATTTTCATCACATGAACCCTAGTGTTTATGCATGTCTTTTGTAGGCAAATCTGGCTTGAATGGCCTAAAATGTGAGTCAAATGAAGTTTTTCTAAATTTCCAGGTCTATTTACAATTCAAGGTAAATTATATATAAGATGGGCTATTCTGAGATGATCATGAAAACTAAAAAAAAAAAAAAAACGGAGTCCAGATATAATTAAAAGAGTAAACTTTTAATTAATCATAGACAACTGATGAGTATTTATCCCGTATTTTAATGAATGCCTATTTTTCTATGGAAGATACTTGGATTTCTAAGAAAGCAACAACAAGACAGTGCTTATGCAAGATTTACTTCACTACCCAATACAAATCAAATGTCACCCTGTTGCTTCTTAGGAATGCCGCAATTAGCAGACATATGAGCAATCAGGGAAAGGACATCCTACAAAGGTGAAAGAAAAAGATGTAACTTGCATGTCTTCTCTGGAGACTTTGTATCTATTTAATTACCTAAATGATCAAGACTGATATAGAGCAGAAATGACTAAATCAAAGTTCGCCTGAATTTGAAAAGAATTTATAGTTTAGAGTTTTAATTGTATAATTGGGTATTGTTGGAACCTTTCAAGTAAAGTTTTTATCTTTTTATTGAAAACTCCAGGGAAAATGCATCATTGAAATAAAACAATGATTTCTATGACCTAATTAAAAATCATAAATATTAAAGAAATGGAACTGACAAGTTTTTATAAAAGAACTGAACAAATAGCAAAAATAATGTAACAGTATAAAGAATTTCTGTTGAGTTAATCTCACATTAAAAACCTGTCAGGAACATGATAACTGACCCAGATTTGCATAAACTATTTTAACATGCAAATACATTGTGCATATGCTCTTTTTAATGGAAGACTCAATATTTTTCTTTTTTCTTAAAACTTTTTTATTTTTACAGAAAGCACTTTACTTCTGTCTCCCACTTCTTTAATGTTATGCTTTATCTGGTTTCCCAGTAATCTTCTTTGGTGCTTTATTTAAAATTAAAGAAAACCAATTAATCACTCAATCAACCAACAAACCAGCCAAAAGTGTTATTTTCATATTCCCCACTGGTTAAACAAATATTTGCATGATGCAATGTTTTAGTTGACATAAGAGCTCATCTGTGTGTGAGTGTGTGTGTGAGTGAGAGCACCTGTGTGTCTCTAAGGCTCAAAGCAGAGGGGCCCAGGTGTGGTACCAGGGGAGTCCCGGCAGGTCTAGGTGAGTGTTTATGTGTGCCTGTACGTGTACAAGAATCCATACCAGCAAGCAGAGCGGGACTTTTTATGCCTGGGGCCAGCTGGGGAGACTGGGGTCCAGGATCCAGGAACTGGACAGACTCAGAAAGCTCATCTGCAGGAGGAATCCTCATTGTACACATGCATAGAAATATATTTTAACCTGTGAAATATTTTCATGTTTAGACAGAGAGGAGAGCAGAATTAAACGATTGTTTATATCTGTATTTATGCAAGCCTGGCTAGTGGTTGAACCTGTGGACATAAAGCAACAGCAGCCTTACTTGTCTTATGCCTTGGATTGAGACATGATTTACCTTCCTTGAAGATGATGATTCTTCTCTCTCCCCCTTTGGTCAATTACAGTTTAAAAGCAAACCACTGGTGATGATGTGTGATATGCACATTGGCAAAAATCCCCCATTTTTATTTCTCTATCCACAGTCATAATGTATCAAAAATACAAAGAAAATATAGGATCTAGATGTTAAAAATGGATAGCAGTTCTGTCTTTCTTCACATAATTCTCTTTGTGTGAATGCATTTGTGAGGTGATTTGTGCAGTGGCCCTTGTCAGTAGGGTTCTGCTGCTGCTGTTTTTGGTGCTTCTTACATTACAATGACTAAGAGGAAAAAATGGATTATTAATTGAAATGAAATATTCAGTGAGGGAAAGTCCATATTTTTGATTGGGCTAAGTTGTGGTCACAGAATCACATAATTAACTAGGTTAGAAAAGACATCAACTCCATCCTATAATCTAACACCACCTTACAAACTAAGCCATGGCACTGAGTGCATATCCAGTCTTTTTTAAACACCTCCACGAGTGGGGACTCCACCACCTCCCTGGGCAGCCCATTCCTGTATCTAATCACTCTTATGGTGAAGTTTTTTTTTTTTTCCTAATCTGCAGCCTAAACCTTCCCTGGTGCATCTTAAGTCTGTGAGCTCTTGTTCTGTCACTGGTTACCTGGGAGAGGAGCCCAACCACCATGCAGGCTACAACCTCCTTATAGGTAGCTATAGAGAGTGATAAGGTCTCGCCTGAGCCTCTTATTCTCCAGGCTGAACAACACCAACTCCCTCAGCTGTTTTTCACAGGGTTTGCGTTCCAGGCCCTTTACTACCCTTGTTGCCCTTCTCTGGATGTGTTTGAGTATCTCATCACCTTTCCCAAACTGGGAAGTCCAGAACTGGACTCCAAGTGATGTTGATCTACTGGGTGTTTGTTTAATCTGCCTGTAAACAAAGAACTATAGTAGTGCAATATTTTTGCAAGTAATCCATCAGTTTGGTTGTGTGAACATCTTTGCAAATCTTTCAAATCCTTTCTAAATCACACTAGCTAGTGCTGAAGAATAAGCAACAGATTGTTCCACATGCCTCAGAGTGAAATGATTAGGACTGAAAATCCAGGCAATTTTGTTTCTTTTGGGACAATAAAAAATTTGAAACAGCTGTCACGGAAAGAGGAAAATATACACTCTGAAAAGGCTTCCAAGATCTGAGCTTTCAAATTAAGCTAGAAGATGATTATGTGTATTCTGAATGGTTTATAAAATCTATGGACTTTCAGAGAATTATAATCTTCTGCAGATGACTGGGATACAAGAGAGTTCATTGGTCTCTCAAATTAGGCATATGCATTGGCTTCTGAAAAAAAAAAATCCCTTCCCTTTGATAGCTGGAAGGACTTGTAAATAAGGCAGTTTGTTATTTCCAGTACAATGTCAGAAAACATGAAACAAATGATCTTGGTACAACTATCTTAAAAATAGCACAAAACTATAACCTTTTTTGCATTATCACTTCAATCACCTATAATTAGTAGTTTGGTAAACTACTCAGGTACAAATTAATAAGGTACACTTTATAAAATATTAAAGACATGCTGACAGTAGCTCTCCACAATAATAGTGAGGGGCACAAAAAAAAAAGGAAAAAAAACCCAACACACCTAAACCAAATAAAACCCAACCCAACCCAACCAACAACAACAACAACAACAACAACAACAAAAAAAAAAAAAAAAAAAAAAAAAAAATTCCAAAAAGACAGTCCAACAGGTAGGCTATTACCACTTTCTAGAAATGAATATAAATCTTTGGATCACTTGGTGGAACGGAGCAGATAGGCCAGTCCCTGTGAATTGGGACTTGTCTTACTGTCCTTTTTAGGTCAATATTGTAGATGAGAAAGACTTGCCAGACATTTTTATTTGGATCAAGAAAAGCAAACAGTGGTATTATCTCATCAAAGACCATAATTAACAAAAATATCTGTGTGCAGAAGTGGCTGCAGGCCTTTGCTCTGGTCAGCAGAGAGATAGCTGGATAGGCAAGTATGGATGTGTTCTGTTGATTGAATAAGAGGATTTAAGGCCTGTTTTTTCCTATTGTTCACTATTTTTTAAAATATCCTTCAACACAAAACGCAAAAATCCCAGTTGAAAAATTGCATCAATGCACAGTATAGTGTTGTTGCATTCCAATGTTGGGAGCTGTGAGGAGTTCTTTGAATAATGGCTGGTGGGGAAGGAAATTAAGCCTAATGAGGTAAAAGCTGTATCTGTGAATGCAGAGATGGAGCTGGCAGGGTTCTGGTCAGGGACACAGGGATGCAGGACAGATGGGAGGGCAAGCAGGAGCCAGCAAGGGCAGGAGAGTCAAACGCAGGACTCCAAGTTGGAAAAGCCCCAAAGAGTAAAAAGGCAAAGGACAGAACAGCCCCCCAAGCTTGGGGTGCAGTTACTTTTCATGTCCCTGACTCCTCCCCAGATCACTGGCCCAGTCCAATGTCCCAGTGCAGTCCCTTATCAGAGACCTTTTGCCATCTCACTGCAGAGTGTCTCTGGGATGCAGTGTCTGTGGGGTTCCCCTGCTGACTGCCCATCCCATGTGAGACATGAACTGATGGCCAGGCAAAGTGTCCCCAGAGACAAGGTGTTCCTCCATCTTCTCCTGGATGCCTCTTGGACATGGCAACCGAGCAACCCTTGACCGCATGCCTCTGACAACCATTGTTGAGGCATAACAAAACTGAATTGGCTCCTCACAAATGTCCCTTAGAATTGTCGTATTTGTAGTCATGTGACTTTCTTTAATTTGCAAGAAGGTGTCTGAGACTATTTATCCCAACTATTTATCTTCTAGTAAATAAATAAAACAATTGCTAAACTAATTTTGAAAAGACTGGGTCCCTTACAATAATTTATTTTCTTTAAGACTAAAAGCTCTAAATCTTTTTCCAAATATTCTCAGGCATGTTCTGAATCCAGCAGAGTTGGTTCAGCATTCAGGTGTGATATTTTGTCTGAATTGAGACATCCATCAGGCCTCTTATAATGAAAGAATATAAACTTGCCACAGGCTCAATCATTATTGTCCAGACAGATTTTGAGTGGTTTGTATTGCTACTGGTTGACAAACTTTGGATATTACAGTGAGAAAAGTAAACAGAGAATATATCCAGAGAAATATTTCATGTCAGTACAGATTCTTTATAATTAATGGTGGATCACTTTTCAGGAGCCTGGCAAGCAACATGGAAAATCAATATATTAGTATATGAATACATGAGTAAATGCAATTGTAGAAATCAATATATTATGTGTTTCTATGATTCTTCATACATGTTTATGAATAAGGAGATGAGATAAAAATGTTCCCCAAATATTGAAAAATCTTGTTCTAGATCAGATGAGTTCAGCTGAACAACCTAATTTTGATTTTTCATGTAAGGTATTTTTAATTAGTGTACTATTAGTCATAATTTTAAATCCTGCTATTCCATATGAGACACTAAATTAAATCTCAGTTGCATTAGTACTAAAGGGGGATAGTTACACTGTAGTCATTGGATTGCTTCAAACTACTCAGTTCCTAGACTACTGAAAATGAGAAAATAATTTTTAAATAGCAGTGATTTTGTAAAAGGTGTTTAGCCATCCAAAATATGCCAAAAAAATGTCTCTTCATTAAATCAAGAAAAATTTAGAATAGAAGGAAACATATTACATGAAGAAAATGTATTTATATTTCTGAAAAAATATTTGAAGTCATGTTAAATTGAAGACAAAAGTATGGAATAGAGCTGGTGACTGTTATTTGGGTTAAATATACAGTAATTTCACAATTATAAGCCGCACCTGATTATAAGTCGCACATCTGGATAGCCCACGGGATTTGTCCATATATAAGCTGCACCAACTGATAAGCCACATTTTTTTTTTTTTCAAAAGCGAGGATTCATGTGCGAAAAAGTAAGGAGTTAGTAACAGAATCACGCCAGTGCCGTGTTTGGTGTCAGGTGCTCAAGTTGCAAACAGTTTTCACAGACCAGCGAAGCCTTTAAAGGCAGCCCCAGGGGCCCTCCCCATGCTGTGGGCCCCGGCACTCCCACCCCTGGTGCTGCCTGCCATGCCCCCCCCCCCTGCTTGGTGGCGGAGGTGGCTCGCTCGTCCATGCAAAGGCAGCAGCGGCAGCTCCCTCCCCAGTGCGAAGGCAGCGGCACCGGCCGCAGTGAGCACACTCGCCGCAGCGACAGCAAAGGTGGCGGCGCCTCGCTCATGGTGGCAAAGGTGGCTTGCTTGCCCGTGTGAATGCAGCAAAGACGGCCTGCTCACCAGTGGCTCCGGCTCACTGCCCACCGGGCAGCGGCTCTGTGGCAACTCTCTCCCCTGCTGGCTCTCACTTCCGGGTTGGCATTTCACTGGGATTTGTCCATAGATAAGCCGCACCTGATGATTAGCTGCACTACTGGGATAGGCTGGATTCTTCAATGAAAGAGGTGCGGCTTATAATTGTGAAATTACTGTAATTTAAATTCCACTGCATCCTGTGAAGACAGAGCTTCTACACAATAAGTATAGTCTTATTTTACTCTTCTTGAAACAAGAGGAAGCCAGACAGATCACTCCTGTACTGCTTTCAAGGGCAAACAGCCATGCTTTCTTCCCTGCTGAGTATAATTTGAGATTTACAAAATGTAAAGACTGCTATACTAAACTAGATTGTCTCCCCATTATTCTACTCCCTACAGAGGATTCTAGGGAGAGAAGAACCAGCCTTAGTCATCCCCAGAACCTCCCAGATCAAAGTGCTGCAGTGAAAGATGTAGAGAAAAATAATCACAGATCCATACACCACCTGGATATTGTCTATGTAAAATGAATTGTGGAATACAGTGTTTGTTCAACTCTGCTCTTATACCACTGCTACTATCATGAGGAATATTTCAAGAAGAAAAAGTTAAATACCGATGGCATTAACTTGAACAGTAGTCCTTAAAGTGTGTTAAAAACTTGCTAACAATTAGAAGGATACATTTATACATAGCTAGGTTTGACCATTTCAGAAGAAATGAATTTTTTGCAGAAAAAAAAATCACATTCTTTTCTTTTCAAGATGAAGTTGATTTACACTAGGTCTTTATTCTAAGGCATTTCAGGCAGCATATTAGGGCAGCAACTACCAGTGGATGGTATTCAAAATTGTAAACATCCATTTTCAGGGCTCTGCATTGGGCATTTCAGGAAGAATTATATGAAGACAGAATCACATTCTCAGGAAATAATATACTTTCAGACAAATTACAAGCAAGCCGCTTGACAGATTCATTATAAGCCTTTTTGTACCTTAGATTTATTAAACTCTTTTAACTCATACTGTGAAAATTATGTGAGAAAAAGGAAGAAAAAAAATAAATCTCGGAGAATTCTATTACTGATCTGACAAAAAAGTGACTCAGTTTTTAGAAATAGATCTTGATCTGGGTTTCTTGGCCTCCAGTAAAGGAGCTTCCATCTATTTTTTCACAGGAGTTAGAGATTTTTTTTTTTTCTTCTGCTAAAGAGATAAAAGAAAAAATGTGTCAGGATTTCTGTGTAATGAAAAGTGTTTTCAAAGAAAATGGAATTGAAGTAACAGGGCATAGAGAATTTTGGACATGCTACTTGTCAGGTCTCCAACACTGCAAAGACTTATGAAAAGTGATGCCTTTTTCTTTTATCTGTTACTTCTGGGTGGCTTATAGCATTCTTAAGGTATTCTAGGTTCCTTTTGTAAAAGTCCTGGTTCATAATTCCGACCAGCCCAAATTTAACCCAGGGAAATAAAAGTCAGTACCTCCAACTAAGGCCAAACTGAATTCAGAATTTGTTTAAAACAGATCATTAGGACTATCATATATATGGAGCTATTAACATTGTGTTGGAATTTATAAGGGAGGATGTCTATAGTTCCAGCATCTCCTTTCTTCTTCTCCTTCCTTGTCCAACAGATCATCAGTGATTATCAGTGATCTTGTAGAAACTACACTTGTCTCTCACTGCCACAGGCAACATTTATTTTATAAAGTTCATTTTGATCTAAAACTCCAAATAACAGTTACTGTTACAGAAAAGAGCAAAGCATATATGTCAGTTCCTCAGGTAACATGGTGGAATCTTTATTTTCAGTAAGACTGTGTAATTCTATCAGATGTCTGAATGTTTAAAACTGTCATGGCCTAACTGAAGAAAATAACATCCCAGTTATTTGAATTACTTTTTAATATTTATTATATTATGATTTGTTTTGGGAGTGGGGATGCATGCACAAACACATGCATATATATATACATACATGCAAACATACATATATATATATATATATATATATGTACATGAAGTGAGCAGTGGAGGGTTTCTTATTGCTACTTATAGCTCGAGGAAGGATTTACAATCACACCTTCATAAATGAACCTCTCAGGAAGAAAATATGATGACAAATGCACAGATTGATATCTGGGGTGATATTTCTTTGTATGCAGAGTTTCTGATATTGATTAAGAGGATAAAAGCATAAATCTACTAATAAAAATTGTTAATGACAAAGATTCAAATCACAGATATGTGTATTGTAATGAAACTTAATACATGGAAAAAAATTTAAAATCCTGGACTTCTTAGTGCCTGAGAAAAGGGGATTTATTATGCATTTTACATATGATAAGCACAGAGCACTAATATGTTTGGATTTTTTTCTCCCTTTTTTAATGCAAGTGGGGAGCTAAGTCCTTTTGCAGATGAGGGTAATATTTGAAATTTAAAATCTGGAGAATACAGTAGCTGTATGCCACTGTATTCCTTGTTTAAATAATTCATTTTAAGAAATTGATTTCTGATAATTATTTGATCTGCGGTATTCCTAACATATCAGGACTTTAGGAATGAGGTTACCAGTGTGCTAGGAAATGTGTATAGAAAAAGATTTCTGACATGGACAACAAATTCCTTAAAAGCAATATTCATTGTTAAATGAATACCACAGAATAACATAGAGAGCTTAATGTAGTAAACACACAAGTGGGTGGGTTATAAGATAAATACCTTTAAAATCAGTGGAGCATTTCCTACTGTATTTTGCAGGTATGACATGACATGAATTTTAAGGCAAAACTGAAAGAAGGCAATTTTGTTGCTTTCTAATGTTTATTTTACTCATGAAGATCAGTAGTACCAGTGAGAAGCATTTGAAGACGCTTGATACATTAGTAGCAAGGGAAAGCACAATTTCACAGATCCTTTTCTTACCATAAAACAATCCTGAATATGCATTTCAAGAAAATGCGACAAAGTTTGTATGGAAATATAAGACTGAAATAATTGAAGGATTTTCAGGTTTTAATCCAGGTGTTGGTACAAGTACACAAAGAGACAATAATATGTGTTCTCATTCCCATGTGACTTAAGTGCTAATTGTATTTGCATAATGCATGGAAAAAAAAATTATTTTAACATATAAGGTCCTTTTTGCTCTTAACCAAGGTCTGGTATATTCATTTAGTAGTCTTCAAGGTAAATATTCTACTTTTCATTACTAAAAAGATGTATGCGCACTAGCTTAATACATCATTGCTTGTTGATAAGGTGCTTGATTTTGTGAAGGTTGCTGGGTGCTTTTTTGAACTTTTGACTCTGTTGACATGATCCAGAAAGACCAAGACAATACTGCACTCTGCATCCTCTCTTGCTGATAACAAATGACAGAAAATGTGGTAAATTGTTATGGTAGTACTTTATCAGGAGACTGAAATGTTATCACCTTCAGAAAGAGGTGTGGATAACAAGAAAATAGTAGTACATCTTTTAGTTTAAGCTTTAGTTTGCGTGCCATGTCTCCCAAAACAAATACTGCAAGACTTCCAAGGATCTGACTCTCACAGATATGTTGATGTGCATCATCTTTTTACATTGAAGCACAGGAACTAAAGAGAGGAGAAATCATATGCATGATTCTTAATGGTTTTGTTGGTAAACTTTAGCTTTTCAGACTACTCTCAGCTTTCCCATAGGATAAAGATTTAAGAAACAAAAAACCGTGGCGAAAGTTTTGCTTTCTCTTGAACCATTTATGTATTTTTTCAGATATCAGAGTATTTGCAATATTCATGGGTTTGAGTTGTTGTCAGGATAATTTACATTTACTGTTTGAATAGCACAGAAAAGAATTTATAAGGAATATATATTTCTAGTTGCTTCAGGGAAAATTTTCCAAAACAATTCTGATAAATTATTAGGTTTACTACACCTACTAAAATTCTTACTAGGTGATTTATATTTAAAAATAAAATGCATGCTTTCTGGCATACATCTTATTTCTGACAGTGTTCTCTTTTCTTTCTAAAGCAATGATAATCAAATTTTATTAACTATATTTGCAACAAAACTTTAAATCTCATTTTACTTATGTGTTGGATTTCTGCATATGACTATTAATTTAACTTTAAACAGCTCTGTATTATTTATTCAGTTTGTATATGCTTTCAAAAACAAAAAAGATAAATTATGCTCTTCAATGATCTACAAATGCAGCATCTAAATCTATGTCAGGCAGGAATACTGTTAGAAAAAGAGGAGAAAAACTATAGAAAAATAAAATAAATTTATTTTGGCACAGCTCTATTCAAGTTCATAAACCTAGTTTACTATGATCTGTAAGCAGTCAATTTCTCTTGACATTGAGAACCACAAGAAGTACAAATAAACAAACAAAAAAACCAAAAACCAACATAAACAATAACACTGACTGTCTTATTTTCAGGGTTATAGGAAGATCAAGATTTAAATCCCTACTGTGAACCTGTAGGTCACAAATCATAAGGGAGGGCTCACAGCGGGAGATGGGGGTTCTCCTTATACTTGCAGCTGCCTGTGGAAGAAAATACAAAGCTGCTGCTTTGATTGCACACCTCAGAGAGGACAAGGAAAGACATGCAAGAGTGGAAAGAAGCTGCGCTGACAAAACAGTGAAAAAGGTGGTGAAAAGGAACTTGAGACTCCAGAAAGTACTCTTTTGTTAGTGATCATAATAAAACATAAATGCTGACGTATTTCACTAGCAGTATAGGAGAAGGTGGGTCAGGCAATTGAAAATATAATTGTTGTCCCTGAGAGGGCTGCCAAAAGCTGTGCTGCCCAGAAATGCTCCTTTGACCTGGCATCATCTTAGAAAAGAATCACAGCTGCCCTTCAGCCACACTTAGGTTGTTCTCTGAGGCACAGCTGTCTGCACAGGTCAGTGTTCCCACTGCCCAGTCATACTGGGGGATGACAGGCAGCTGAAGCAGAGTGTGGGGCTCTACACAGGTTTGGTCCATGTACACAGCATATGTTGTCATGCATGAATTATTTCTTTAACACACCAACTGCTTCAGTCAGTTTCAGCCAACAGGAAAGGAAAGCAACTAAGAGAGCAAGAGAACCATAAAATCTGAATGAGGCCCTAGGAAAGCAAAGCAGTCCACAGCTGTAATTGTCAGCTGTTCTCTCATTCTGGAAAGGATCTTATTTTTTTCTTAATCTATTTTGAAAGATCAGGCTTTGCAACTCTAGAAACAGAATTGCTATCACAGAGCATCATATTAAGGTGACTGTCTTCCATTGACTGAGTGATTTACCATGTCTATAATGAGTTAATAATGTTTTTTATTAATCTGACTTGTTTTTACCTACATCCAGAAAACGTTCATGCGTAAAACTTTACAAATGGCTTATCCCATTGTCTATGATTTTATTCACTTATATATCGCTATTTTTAAAAGAAAATACTGTGAGAGTGCAGATAATGTACATTTCCAAAGTCAGACATCACAGTATATTCAATTCCTTTTCCAGTGATGGCTCCTTAGTGATGAGGTAGAGAGCTCAAAATCATTATTAAATAGAAGCATATGTCTAAATAATTGATGTACCATCACATAAACAGTAAAAAAATTATTATATAATATAGACAGTTCATGTTCAAAGTTCAGACTTAAATTTGTGTAAACATATTTAGACTTGCCCATGGGCAAGATTTTCATGTTATGACTTGAAAAAAAATTAGGATCCAAGAACCACATGTCTTCTAAAAACCCATTTATTGCAGAAACAGAATGTTTCTCAGAACAGTCATGCTGTTTACTTCCTATTAAATATACATATTAAGAAAGATGTTTTCATGCTGTTATGTCTGAGCTTCTGAAAATAGTTCTGAGTTAACAGGCAATATTCTTCACTGTTAAGTTCTGTGAAGAACAAGGTTTGACATAAAACACCATACAGTGTTGTCAAACTGAGTTTTCTCGGGCAATTATTTTCTGAAACTAACAGGTTGAATGTTGAGTATTGTTCTAATGATGCTCACTGCTATCAAGAAGTACAATAATACGTTTCCAAACATAGCATTAAAATCCCCATGATCTAGTCCAGCATGCCTTTCTGCATGATTTTGGTTCATTTTTATTTCTGGGTTTCTCCAGTGAGGAGTTCTGCTATTCAAAACCAGCTTGAAGCAGTAGGTGAAATTCAAAACACACTTTAAAACTAATAAAATATTGTTGTATACCTTAGTATTGCAAAAACTCGACATAAACAGAACTGAAAAGTTGTGTAATATTTGATAGCCAATATTTGTCCAAATATTTCTTTCTTTTCTTTTTCCCCCGGGCCGGATACCTCTGCTACCTCCCAGATCCTTTATGGTCTTTAGTTTTTCGTGTTTGATCTAAGAATATTTTAGAATAAAGGTGATTCTCGCATTCGAAATTGTTTGCAAATAAGCTACTTCTAGTACTAGCTGTTTTAGGTGATAGAATTGATTTCTACACAAATCCTTCTTTTGAAAAAGTGTGTGCCCTAACAAAGGTTAATATTTAGATAAAAGAGGGGCTTTGCCTGCTCCTATTTGTATCTGCTTTAAAAGTTCTGGTATGATAATAATTATGATTAACAATAATAATTTTTTTCTTTTTACATCAGCAATCTCCTTTGATGTTGAGCAATAGCTCAAAAGCTCCACTTTCATGTTATGTCAGTTCCCGAAAGAAAATTATTAAATCTGTAGCTAGTACTGAATTAGTGCTAATACCACAGATCTGAATGCCAAATATTACCTATTGAGTCTTTAGAAGGGAGGTAGTGTTGCTGTCACACTGAATATGAAACTAGGAATTTAAAGAGAGAAAATGTCTGCATCATGTGCCAAGGTATAAAACCAAAAACCTTGATTTTTATATATATATATATATATATATGCATTTAAAAAACACAATAGACAAACACATAAAAAGTTTATGTACAATTTATCTGCAGATTTTTTTAACAGCTTTAATATTTTTCTCTATGTTAAAGATGGTTTGAGCTAGAAAACCTAGAAGCAAGCATATTAGGAAAGCTGTCTACAAGCATTGCACAGAGAAAAATGGTCCGAAATGCACTGCGTTTTTAATTCTTTTGTGACTTAGGTTTTACTATTTTCACATTTACCAATGTGTTAACAACAAGTACAGGAAGGCCATTACTTTTACATAATTACAAAGATGAAATTTCTATATGATATTGTGTCTGATTAAAAAATAGATTTCCAAAATACGTAGGAAGCTGAAACAAGACTGAAAGCTCCAGTTGCTTAGAGAAGTGAGATGTTCTTTCACTTTCAAATTATTCACCAGAATATAAGCTTTCATTTCGTATGTAAGACACATGTGTTCTTCCTTAAGTAAGGGGGAAAAATATTAGAGAACCAACCAAGAAATTTGTGAAATGACTTGTCAAAATATTGCTTTGATATAAGAGAAAATGAAAATCCTAATGTTCACTCAACACAGGTAAAAAAAAGTGTAGAAAACAATAAGGTACCTTTTGTATACTTCTTAATTTTCAATGGGTGGTTTGATAAATTGTCTTCATATGTATTCAGGATTTTTTAATGAAAAATTTTTTTGACAAGTTCATGGTGGCAATGACTAATGTTGACTGTATATATATGCCACAGTGGTGCAATAATATAACCTTCTAAAAAGTACAACTCCCCTAATGTGTGATCCTTAATGCCTCTTTACCATGAAGAGCCATATCTAGATTTGAAATACCATTAATTCTAAACAGTCGCAAAAGATATATTTATCTTTTTAAAAAAACATCTTCAGCATTGTTATGAAGTTATATCTACAATGAGAGCTACTGCAAAAATTTAGAGAAGATATCAGATTAAAATAGAGATGATACTTTTAAGATAAGAATCTTTCTTTTAATAATGAAACATATTTTTGATGCAGCAGTGTACATTCCCTTAAGATCTTTCAAGAGAAAAATACAGTAATTTCACGAATATAAGCCGCACCTTTTTCATTGAAGAATCCAGCCTACCCCAGTAGTGCGGCTTATATTCAGGTGCGGCTTATCTATGGACAAATCCCAGTGAAATG
>VRYO01001463.1:75621066-75667758 GCA_009812075.1 Sialia sialis | reverse complement strand
TGAATGCTTATATTAAAAAATGCAAGGTTGCTCTATATCCCTTTTCCACAAAGCAGACATTAATGAATGCATTTGATGGTGTTTTATTCGATGGTTTTAATAGACCTGAGGTCTAGTAAAATATACAAATTCTTTGAGACACTGTATGGTTGTTGTGTACTCTTTGTATACAGCATATAAATGAGAAAAATACATTTCTTTTCTGTAGGGTGTGTTACCAGGAAAACAAATTTTAAATCACTAATATAAATGATGAAAATTGCTTTAAAATTTGGAAAAGCAATTTTTCAGATCAATTACTTGTATTAATATCATGCAATGTTGATTTTGGTGTGTCAGAATATGTTTTAACTAACAAGAAATAAATCTAAGTTATTCAAGTGAATCTATTTGAATTCTATAATCCTTATTCACTATCATACTTTAGCTGATAAATATTATGGGCAAAGAAAGGATGTAGCAAACCCAGAAAAAATCCTATTAAAATGCAAATGACACTAATTTCTAGATAATGAAGTATGCGTTAAGCTTGGAACACTAATGACCATAATAGTAAAAGGTATATGGAATATTTTATGTACTTCTACTTTGTGTTCAACTTAGATGACTGTATTGACAAAATCATAGAGATTTGTTATCTTCTTTGCCATAAAACTAATCAAGAGTTTTAGACTTCCATTTTCTTTTCTGAATATTTCTTTAATTTTTTTCTGCCTATACAAACAAAATATTTCTGACCAACATAAATGTTCTCAGATATCAGCAGCCACTTTTGGAGACTTTTGGGAATCCTAAAAAAGCTTTTTTTTCTTACAGTCAAATGCAAGTAACTCCATTTGCACTAGACACATAATTTGACTCCATATTTGACTCACATTTCAAGTGATCACTGCTGTTACTGTTTTTTTTAAAAAAGGAAGGCAGCCATTAAGACACTAGAAAAATATCATTTCCTCTCTGTCAGCTTTTCTGAATTTGGTTTTGATCCCCAGTTAATCTGAACTCTCCTACCTCTAACCACTTCCTCAATAATGAGCTTGTTCTTTGCAAATAAGACTTTTTCTTTCATTTCAATCCATTAGTAAAGTGTCAGCCTAGGAAAAATTTCTCTTTGTTAAACTGGCAATTTTTTATTTTAATGGAAGTGTAAAGCTACTCTCAGGAATGTGTATTAAGAAATCTGCAAAAATTCTCTTCATACAGCATTTATGATGAATGTCACACAAATCACACCCAAAAGCGAATCAAATCATCATGAATTTAATAGATTTAACTGTGAAGTATTTACTAATAACAGAACTAAAACCTTGTGTAGCAATTTCCTGTCAGAACACCTTGTGAAATGCAAGCTTGAAGGGCCAGTAATAGGGGTCTTCATGGGTGTGTGAGAGTAAGATCAGGGAGAAACATTCTGATCATACCTGTTGTGGGATCATTTTGAGGCTGAGGAGTTCGGTCAAGAAGAGAGAAGAATGAATTTAGCCAAATTGCTTTAGAAAAAAATGTCTTTTTTAGCAAGCAGCTTGGGATTCTGTTGGCAGAATCCTATATATCTCTAAACCATCATATTAAAACAAAACAAAACAAAACAAAGATATTTAACTGTACTCTGATTAGGATCATTCATAGAGACAACAGGTTGCTACCATCAATAATACAAATTCCATTGATACATCAATATTAAAAATCATAGAATGCTTTGTGTAAGAAGAGACTTAAAGATCACTTATTCCCATTTTCCTACTATGGGTAGGGACACCTTCCACCAGATCAAGTAGTTCAAAGACCCATCCAGCCTGGCCTGAACACTTCCAGGGACAGGGTAGCCACAGTATTTCTGGGAAACCTGTTCCAGGGCTTTAGCACCCTCATTGTAAAGAATTTCTTCCTAATATCTAGTCTAAATAGAAAACTAGAGAACTATTTAGCAAGTAGGAATGGTAGTTTTTAATAAATGAAAGAAGTGCTTGGCCAAAACTGCCTTTTGAAAATAGTATCATGTCATTCAGTTAACTTGATGCTCAGAACACTAAGAGAATAATTGTGAGGTAAAAATTCCAAATGAATTAAAGCATTATGATTAAAGAATTTTTAATATATTTTATGTGGCCGGTAAGCTCCACCTTAAGAATAATATTAAGGCAATAAATGTGGATGTAAACACTTGCTAGGCAGTGATATCTTCACAGACAACTGAATACATATATCAAACAGTATCAATTTTTCTAGCAACCTGACTTTTTATCTGAGTTATCCTTTACTGTAACTTAGAGCACAGTGACGCAGAATTGGTCTCCTGGCAAAGTAATTGGTATGTTGATTTTTTAAAACTGAGTTAGTGGGGTTTTTTCTGTCAACTACTCTATCTCTTGCTAACTAAAAATTGCTTGTCTTATAAATAAATGCTTGACCTATTCAGGTTTAAAGTTCACTAGTTCTGTATGAAAGATATTAAGACCAACAGCAGATCTAAATTATTGTATTTGAAATTCTATTGTTTTATGTAAAAGATCATTAAAGAGAAATTATTAAATAATTCTTGACAAGTAGCAACTAACTCTTTATTTTACATTACTAACTCTGTTTTGGATCAAATAAACAAAAAAAAGTCCAATCAATAATTCAAACTTATTTAGCAATGTTAGGCAGCAACCTTTGACTACATCTCCTTTCTTTCCATATATATTCCAGCACAGTTGTTGGATAAAAAAAGAAAAATCCAAACATAAAACTCTAAAAAGGTGGGAGTACAGGACTTTATGTTATTCCAGCATCCTCCCTGAAACTACATCCATCGATGCAGCTATATATTTTGACTTTACCTTTTAAAAATAAGATTCTCCAGATGAAGCATGGAAATGACAAGGAAAGAACAAAACCTGTAAGAGAGCTCGTTAATGGCTGTGGAAACAGAAAGTCAACTTGAGTTTTACTATGTTTTATTGCAAAAGTCCAGGGAAGTCTGTATTGAGGTTAGGTCTTTGGAACAAGATAATCATCCAGCACCTACTGTGAGCATCTGGCCTTTTCTAGATAGGGGGCATGACTGGAGTTCCTCAGAAATTTGTCTTAGCTACTTAGAAATAGAAGAAGTTTCCATCCCCTAATAGGCCACATTATTATGTGCTGTGAGTATGTTCTGAGTTACACAGGAGACTGAAGGAGATTTGGAAGTTATTTGGTAAAAACCTGAAAGATAAATTGAGTTTAGGACAAAAATAGAGTTGAGAAATTCAGAGAAAAACTCTGAACTTTGTGTTCCTGAGAAAACTGGGGCAGGGACTCTCAGTGAGTCACTTGCTCCATCTGCCAGATTTCTCCTATCTCCAACTCATTTGTCTAATTTAATAGCAACCTCTTGTATTTAATTGTGTTGATTTGTTTCTGGAAGCAGGAGAATCAGAAACTATTTAGCCAAGTAGCGGCAAGGGCAGATGTTTATGATGTCAACAAGGATAGCGAAATATTAGTTAGAAAATACTGATAAAACTAAATCCAGTAAGAGGTATTTAATCCTCAGACTACTGTTTTCACAGCTTTCTCTATTAATCTGTACACTAGATGTACTAAAAGCTTAAATGTGAAAGGTGAAATACAGAACTGCAAGGAGAACCACGTGAAAAAGACAAGCATTCACTTAATAACCTTTCAGGTCAGATGCCCCCTGAAACACATAGCACAAAGGTGAAGGGTCTGAATGTCTTCAAAATATTCTCAAGGTTTGAAGTGCAGAGATTAAAGCTGTTAAAATGTGTCTTTATGTTTCTTCTTCTTTTTTTTTCTTTCTTTTTTTTTTTCTACTATTTTTAATGGATTTCTGTTATTTTTTTATTTACAGAGCTGATGAACTAGTTAAATACTCTGTGAATCTTTTAATTAAAACTTCCCTATGTTTTGCAAAATTCAAACACAGCTTTCAAATCTGTTTTTCTGGTCTTTATTATTAATTTAATTTTCAGAGACCCATTTTAATTATATGATCATTTATGTAATTTCCACAGTAGCCAGGAAAATATGAAGTATTTCTGTGAATCTTAAACACCTCTGTCCTGCTATTCTTACTATTTCATTCAGATACTGAAAATATAATGGGGAACAGGAAGCAATCAGGGACTCCCTCAGAAGAAGAGCAGGTTGAAAATTTCTCGGGGTAGCAAGTTGTCACTTGAGTCTGCCTGGAATGAACAGAGAGCAGTGGTTGAGCTTGTGAAAGCTGATGAATTTTTTTGCTTGTGTTTCATCTTGTCCTCTTTTCTCATATGTATCAAACACTTCCTCCTAGTGTTCAATGGAAAAAAGTCCATTCCAGGACAAATACTATAAAGGAACAGGGATTTATAGGGGAAGATAAGATAGATTTTCTTCACTATTAGAAAACAAATGTGATTTTCATTTTTGAATTAATGTTGATATGTATGAATACCATACACACATATATGGATGCCTCCAAAATTTTTGTGTTCAAATGTGGACTTGTAATCCTGTCTACTTCTACTTTTTTCCTCTCAGAGTCACTGAAACCACACAGTGTCCTTCTTAATCAATGGAGTTACATAATAATAAGCAATTCTATCTTTTCAATTTTTCTTACAATGTTATGGAAATCTTTGGATTCAAAATGCTTCAGACTCTTTGATTTGAAAAGAAGTTTTAGGTCCATAATTGAAACTTTGCAGCAATTGCAGAGTTAACATCAGCTTCATACTTCCAGTGACCTGGTTTTCTTATATGCATATAATTTGATACATATATAAATTACATTATCTGTTTATGCATAAATAGACAGAAAATATAGTTTCTACTGCAAGATATATAAATTTTGCTATCACTGCTTTTGATGTATTTTTGTCTTTTAGAAGTCACAATGTATGAAATCACTTCAGTTTTATGCAATATAACATTACTATCATTTGAATTTTTAGATTCATAACAGAGAGAATGTTCACAGATATTTTTTCCTCACAAGAAGTATGAAGAAATGCAAAAGTTCCAGTCTAACCCAATGATCATCATTGTGTTTACTGAAAGAGATTCATGATATTTTTTCGTGACATTAAGACTTTGTTAAATCGAACCCTATGTGGGAACATTCAGGACTAGAAAATAATTTAGTTCTAAATTTCTTCCTGTTCCCCTGAACAAGTTGAGGGAAAATGACCTTTTGAAATATCTGTGGTGTCTTGATCAAATTATTTTGGTGGGATGAGTGAGTCAAAGCAAAACTTGAGATTGCTGATAGAATTCTCAATTGACAACAGATGATCTCCATTGTCATTGAGGTGGTTTTTGTTGGTTTCTTTCTGTTCCATGAATTACCAATATTTCCACTTATTTGTAAACAACAGGGGAAAGTACACTTTGATGTAAAGGTGAGGAGTGCATATTAATATGAAATGTGATATTTAAAACATCTCATCCTTTAATATCAAATTCATTTATTCTGTCGTAAGTAGAGATGAACTGTAGCACTGACATTTCAGTCTGTGATGTTTGGACTTCTGATTTTAGCTCTGACACACAGCTGAAAGCACAAAAAATATTTGGATTGAGAAATTTGAATTTATCCTCCACCTAAACTTCTGAGTGTCTAGATTTACTGCCCTGGATTTTTGTTTTTTCTAGTTCTGAATGAGGTAATATATTAATGGCTATCATGTCAGTAAATGTGATGTGATGAGCAGATGTCATCACATTTTAGTCACGCTGTAATGAAAAAGTTAAAAAATTTATTCACTGCACTTCCGGGTAGCCGAGAAGACCACGGAAATTGTCCATATATAACCCGCACCCCAAATATAACCCCCACCTTAGTTTGGCAGGGTACACGTGCAACAAAGTAACACCGCCGGCCCCAGCGCTCTTCACCCAGCCCGAGCTTTATGCAAATGTACTAGCGGAACCATGAGCCCGGCTGGAGCTGTAGCCTCAGCTGTAGCTGGGCTGTTTCATGCAAACATGGTAGAGAAACCGTGAGCTGGCACTAAAGTTGTGGCTGCAGCCAGAGCTGGGCTGCCTTATGCCAACGGCGGAGCGCTTGGTGATGGCAGCACGGGGCGGGCGGGCGACCAGGGGCCAGGGGTAGCACAGGGGTCCCTCAGCGCTCTCCCCACCAGGGTCCTGGGGTCTGTGGGGTAGGAGCCTGGCAGAGTTGCGGCGGAGCTCAGATGGTGTTGGTGTCGGGCGAGGCACCGTACCGCGGGATGTGAGTGGTGCAGCCGGGCAGGGACAGGGGCAGTGACAGGGACGGGCCATGCGGGTGGTGCCGGTGGCCTCAGGCCCGGCATGCTGTGCTGCCAGAACTGCTGCCCGCCATACAGCTCAGGGCTGTGTGTCACCCATGGGCGCTGCCCCCGCTGCTCTGGGCTGCAGCCGGCGGGGGGTCAGGGGATGGCGCGGCGCTGCTCACCCTGAGCCCAGCCCAGAGGAGGACTAATGGCAGCAGCAGGAGGAGGAGGAGATGGAGGAGGAGGGGAGCGCCCATGGCGTGGGGGTGCTGGGTGCTGGCGCTGCACACTTGGCTGCACGGGCTGCGCCTCGTGTCTTTAAACGTAGCCCCAGGAGCCCTGCCTGTGCTGCGGCCCCAGCACTCCTGCCCTCGCCACCCATCCCACTCCCTGGTGACCCCGCCACCAGCCCACCCGGCTCATCTAGCCTGGCAGAAGCGGCGACCCTGCCTCCGGCATGCCCGTCCCTCTCCCCTGCCGCGGGCACATCCGCCCTGCTCGGAAAGCCCTCTCCCTACCCACCCGGCTGCAGCTCCACAGCAGCTCTCCACCCAGCCGGCTCACACTTCTGGGTTAGCATTTCACTGGGATTTGTCCATAAATAAGCTGTACCTTATGATTAGCCTCACTCTGGGGTAGACTGGATTCTTCCATGAAAAAGGTGCAGCTTATAATCGTGAAATTACTGTAATTACACTTTGTGTAGTTTACCTAGATGTAGCCCTTGTCCCAGTTTTCTTTCTTGTACATAGAGGTTTTATTTCTGACAAAAAACCATTATAGCAAATAGACTCAGCTAGGGTCCTAGTTATGCTAATGTTGGAAATGGAGCTGTAGCTTTTATTGGATGGACATGCATGGCATTTTCTAATTGAAAACAGAACTCAATCATAATACTGTGTCTAATTTGCAACCAGACCTATTCCTATGTGCAAGACCCAGATACTTAAGAATCTGTACCGAACAACAGTCTCTTTCTGTCTATTTGAAAGCACAAAGGACTATGAAACTAGAAGCTATCAAAAGGATCTTTTTGTAAGCATTAGTCTTTAAATCAGAACTGGAGCTAGAATGTGGAGTGTTTTACCTCAAAGAGAAAGAATTATTTAATCACAACATAATAAAACCATACACTTTTTAGTGTGTGAAACTCTTAGACTGAAAAGTTCTTACAGTGGGCAATGTACATACAGTTCAGCATGATGTGCCTTAGAAAATATTTGTAAAGATGGGCTGAAATCACACCATATACTTTGAGACAGCTGTGAGTTCAAAATGATGCATAAAGTGACTGAAATGCTACTGCTATTGTTGAAAGGACGTGAATGTGCCCCAAATTTGTTTTGTGCATATGTGACCATGAATGAAAATATACAGCAACTTCACACTCATAAGCTGCATCTGGTTATAAGCTGCGCTTCTAGGTAGCCGGGAAGACCATGGAATTTGTCCATAAATAAGCCGCTCCGAGTGATAAGCCGCATTTTTGATTTTTTTTAAAGTAAGGATCCATGTGCAACAAAGTAATGTGTTAATAACAGAATTGCACGAGTGCAGGGTTTGCTGTCAGGTGCTCAATTTGCAAACAGTTTTCACAGACTGGCAAAGCTGTTAAATGCAGACCCAGGCGCTCTCCCCATGCTGTGGGCCATGGCTTTCCCGCTCCTGGTGCTGGCTGCCGTGGCTCCCCGTGCTGTTCAAAAGCGATGGCTCGGTGGGCTGGCTGCGGGAAGGTGGCACTAGCAAGCAGCTTGGCTTCGCATGAACCCGGCAAGCAGCTCGGCTTTGCGCAAACGCGCCAAGAGGTTCTGCTTTGCGTGAAGCCGGCGGTGGCTTGCCGCCCACTCACCAGTGGCTCTGCGGCAGCTCCCTCCCCGTCCAGCTAGTACTTCCAGGTTGGCATTTCACTGGAATCTGTCCATAAATAAGCCGCACCTGGTGATTAGCCGCACTTCCGGGATCGGCTCAATTCTTCAGTGAAATAGGTGTGGCTTATCAGTGTGAAATTACTGCACATTGGCAAGCTGATTTGATTTCAGATGATGCCTTTTTTCCTTGACTATGAGATCTTTGACATTTCTTCTAGTTCCTGTTCATTCCAAACCAAAGAAGTTTTGAATATAAGATAGTTCTTGGAGGGTTCAATTTGCTGGTATACTTCTTTTTGAGATAGCGTAGTAAATAATGTTTCAGGGGTTTTTGTGGCGTTCAGTGTTTTTTCTTTTTACTGTGGAGCAAGTATCACTACAATTACTAAATTTTAGGTGATTAAAAAGGAAGACTGTAGTCAACAGGTTATAGCATTCTCTTCTTTTTATCTAGTAGAATTTTACTCCAAAAAGTTTCTCTTAGCAACTAGCTTGCTTGATTTCCCTGCTGCCTTTCTCCTTGTTTACCACCATTGCCATTGCACGTCATGTAGCTGTTCTGTGAACATGCTGTCTTCCAACTGACTCATAGAGCTATTCATGTAGTCATCGGTGCACATTAATGCAGGGAGCATTTTTAGAAAAAAATTAAACAATTAGGGGGTGCTGGGTTATATTCACTGTTTTCAGGTATGTAGCCATTGCTGTATCAGGTCCTGGTGCTATGATAAAAATCTCTGTTGGAAACAGCAGGTGCATTTTGTCTCCATAATGTTTAACTCCATAGGTATAGGTACCTTGGACTTGACACCTAGCAAGAGAATGAGAACATTCACACTGAACAATGTGAACACCATGGATTAACTGATCCATCTCCAGCAAATGAGAAGCAGGATTTGTGATACATTTGCCAATGCTGAACAATTTCACAAGAAAGAAACAAATCATTCCACATTGCAAGGCTATTCAAATGGTCATTTTTCCAATAACAAATCTGACAGTGAAGTTGGTATCCTTGCAGGTTTGCAGTTATTTATTTTCTCAAGGCTAGAACAGCACATCAGATTTCTCATTTTAAGTGTTTTTTAGAGAAAAAAATCTGTACAAAGGTTTTTATGTAATGACTCCCATTGCTGCCTCTAAAGACATAGAAGAAAAGAGAAAATTTTCCATAATTTGATGCTATTACACTTGTTCATATGTCACTTATGTACTTGTCCAAGGAACACAAATGATATGTTTAATGTTCATCAGTTAGGAAACAAATGGCCAGTTCCATGTATTTTAATAAATGTGTGGAAAGAGGCAGGAATGGGAAGAGGTGATCTTTTTAAGGAAGACACTATGTTATCAGTTCTGTTCTGCTTTTGCCATTAATGTTCTATATTGTATCTAAGGTATGGCTTTCAATGCATTATCTACCTGTCTCTGGGGTTTTGTGAGGATAAGTGCATTGGTGTCTGAGTCATCAAGATGTTCTGATGGTAAGACACAAAATAACTGTAAAGATAAAATTAATAGGCTTTTTCTTCATTATTGAACATAAAACTTGGCTTTGTTTCCTACTGAATTAATCTGCTTTTAATCAGTCCTATCTTTACTTCTGTACATTGATCTGTGGCTTTTCTTTTCCTCTGCACAATCTCCTTGCAGGACTCCACAATGTCAGCATGTCAGATAAAATATTCCTGCCTGTATTCTTATTGAATAATTTACACAGTGTTGGTAATTCTAATGTTCTGTCAGAATCTCCATTATGTAAATAATTACACATTCACAGTGTGTCTGCAACCAGCCAAAAGAAGAAGTGAGATTTTTAGTGAGATGTAGGTGCATTATGAGGGAAAATCACTGTGAAGATCAGTGCTTAAGTATTTTAAGCTTTCTTCAATGATAATACTTCTCAAAAATTAGGTCTGAGAAAATACCACCAACACTATTGCTATTCTTTATTGCAAGTTTTTCTTCTTAATGCATGTGAAAATAGTCTTGATTTAAAACTACTGCTGACAGATAAGTAGGATTACTCTTCTCTATTTATGACAGCTGTAATAAGCTAACAGAGCATGATGACCCTGTTCCAAAGAGAAATGCAGATCATCATCTAACAGAAGAATTCCAAGAGAAAAAAAAACAATCTGACAACAACACTTTTGTTGACCTATGTTTTTGTAACTATTCCATGAAATTGAATGATGAACACCTTGGAATATATCTGGGAAATGTCTGAATTGCCAACAGCATGACTGAGAAAGGAAAAATGATAGACAGGAAAAGTGTAATTTAAAAGGAGCTAGGACTTGGTAGCAAAGATATATCTTCTTTCCAGGTTCTAGGATTTTAGATACCCCATTAATTAAAAAGGAGATTTATGTAAGATATATCACATCCTCTCATTCTCTCTATAGAAAAACAACACATAAGGCTCTGAATTTTGGCTAACTACTTGCTTTAGAAGACAGTGATAATTACAGTAATTTCACAACTATAAGGTGCACCGGTATATAAGGCGGACTTCTCGATTGTCAGCAAATTCCCGAATTTTGTCCGTGTATAAGGCACACTTTTTTTTGCAGTGAGGATCCACACTCAACAAAGTAATGAATTAGTAACAGAATTGTGCAGTTGCAGGGTCTAGTGGCAGGTGCTCAATTTGCAAACAGTTTTCACGCATCGGTGTAGACTTTAAATGCAGCCCCAAGTGCCGTCCCCATGCTACTGGCCCTAGCACTCCCGCCTGCCCCTGGCGCTGGTTAACGGGGCTCTTGCAGCTGCCGCGGCTAAGCTCATACTTCCGGGTTGATAAATTTCCAAACTTTGTCCATATATAAGGCGCACCAGACTATAAGGGACACTTCCGGGTTTCAATCACAATTTTAGTCAAAAGGGTGTGCCTCATAATAGTGAAATTACTGTACTTCTGAAGCACACTGATTTACCTTGCCAACACTGACTTTAAATATTTGTTTTAACTTTTATCATTCTGCCCCTGTATCTTTCTCTTGGATGAGTAACATGGTGTTAATTGCTTAAAAATAATTCCATTTCTAAAGATAGAACAACATAATGCCCACTTAAGTGCTTTCCTCTTGCAGGTCTACACTCTGCAACACAACAGATTCTGTGGGTTTAAACATATTTTTATAACCCTGACACCATGGTACATGAGCGTTTTAAAGGGTAATGTGTTTTAGAAAAATCAGGGCAAATCATTAACTACTTCATTACTACACAGACAAGTGTTTACAAATAGATATAGAGCAGGTAGCTCAGCATAGGGCTGCATGGAGCTGCAGGCTGAGCTCTGGGTTGGAGCCCCAGGCAAGGAGCCATGAATTGTCATCCCTGGGACCTGTGGCCTGGCCAAGTGATTGGACACTCAAAGGCAGGCAGGAGCCAACAACGTCCAAAATTTCCCAAGTTTCGACTGTAAGAGAATAAACTCCCAGGAGTTATTTTGTTCGGATTCCCTCTTTGGAGTCATTCAGTTTGAGCTGTAATTTTGTTTCTAGGCCAAATTAAATCATCTGAAGGATTTGCATATCTGAGATATTGCAGTAGGAAGCCTGGGGTGTAACCATTAAGGAGACCTGGTATGCCACTGAACGTGGGGTGTGCAGTTGTGAAGGGATCTTGGTCCCAACTCAAGTGGTGTGAGTGTGTCTTCCAGAGGGCTCGTGGATGGTCAGACAGGGCAGCTCCCCAAACACTAGAATTAAGAGGAACGACTGCTGTTTTCCTTAGCCAGGAAAATTCTACCTGCCTTGTTGGTAGTGGTTCAATTCCTTCAGAGTACACATACACTTCTGTGGATTGAGCTTATGCTGACCTAGGGTTTTGAAAAACGGATTAGAAAAATAAGATAATATTCTCAGAAATCTGAAGATCCATTCCATAATGAAAATGCAACAGTCTATGTCAATGTTGATATCATTCTTACATTTTCTTCCAAGTCTATTGCAAATTTACAAAGCATATCCCATTTCCAAATATGCACACTACATATCCAGTTATGTCTGATTAAATCAATGGAGTATGGCCTTCTCACAGAAATTTTATGTAAGCAGTTAGCCTGGGAGCTCTTAGTGTAAAACATAACCTAAATATTAATAAGGACAAATGTTCAGAGCTCCGAACAGATGTTAATGCATGCACCTTGCAGATAAAGCCAGTCGTAACTGCTAAGCTAAATCCTCTTAAACATCTCTGAAATGTTACCTCTTAGCTGTTATATTTGAGAGCTCAAGAAGATGCCAAGAATTTAGTGCTAAGTTTCTGTGACCACTATTGACTTTCCTTGAAAAGAGCAATAAAATATATTGGACTACCACTAAACTGTACAGGAAAATGGTGACAAATTTTATAACACTGATAGTGGAGGGGAAAAAAGCCTGGAAGTTAATATTAACAGCACTTAATGTTTTAGTGTCAGGTTGATGCAAGTGCTGAGTGTTCCTTACAGGCTGGTTGCCACAAAGTGTCCCCTGGGCTGGCACTGCAGGGGCCTTATCAGACAGGGACTGTACCCTTGTCCCTAGTGAGGTCATTCATTCAGCTATTGCACTGATGGTATCAAACTGTTAAACCTGCACAATTCTGAGATACTATTGTGCTAAAGTTTGAACTAAAAATCAATCTCTTTGAAGATCTTTGCTATACATACAATCTGGACCTAAGTATTCTGAGGAGGATTTGCTAGTCACATAGATAATTATATTCTTTGGGGTTGAAATAAAAGCACTGAGGGCATAGTCAAATTATTTAAATTAATGATAAAAAAAACCCATAGTTTTTCTTTTTCCATTGCATTCTTCCAGGAAAATAGGAAAATCCTTCTTTATTGACAGATGTAGTTTCTCATGAACAGATGTATTTATGAGATGATTGCAACTGGGGGAACCAGCTGTTGATCAATCCTGTTTATGTCAACAGGAGGCAAGTTTCCACAACAAACTCTCACTTTCAGGATCTTCAGAATCTGGAAAAGTACACTGCACAAGGAGTGAAGCAGAGAAAGAAAATCAGGGAAGGGAACAAGAAGAAAAGAAGGGGAAGCTAAATTGTGTCAGCAATTTTTTTTTCAAAATTTTTAATAGTGGGCCTTTACAGTATTGCATGATAATTAATATCAATCAATTCCTAATTTTTTATAAATTTAGTTGCTGTAGAAGACCAAATAGAGGAGTAACAAGGCAAGATGATGTTAAACTTGAATGCATTTTATGAATAATATTTGATAATATGAAATAGTAATTGCACATTTTCCTGTACCTGTTAGCAATCCAAGCACATTTAAACTCGACTTTCTTGTAATAAAGACAGACAGAAAAACCTTGCCCTGATGTCCCTAATTCAACCTGAGTACTCTAATCAGTTCATGTACAGTAATTTCATGATTATAAGCCGCACCTTTCTCCTTGAAGAATCCAGCCTGCCCCAGTAGTGTGGCTTATATTCAGGTGCAGCTTATCTTTGGACAAATCCCAGTGAAATGCCAACCTGGAAGTGAGAACCGGGTAGGGAGGGCACCTGGGGCTGCCTTTAAAGGCTTCTCTGGTCTATGAAAACTGTTACAACTTGAGCACCTGACACCAAACCCAGCTGGCAGTGATTCTGTTACTAATTTGTTACTTTGTTACACATGGAACTTCGTTTTAAAAAAAAAAAAAAAGTGCGGCTTATATTCAGGTGTGGCTTATATATGGACAAATCCCGTGGTCTACCCGGCTACCGGGAGGTGTGGCTTATAATCGTGAAATTACTGTACTTCTTTTCTATTCTGTATCCTATATTCCACTTGAAACCATGCACAAAAACACAGTACTATCGTACACTGGAGGAGAAAGATATTTTGGTATTCTTAACAGACTCAGAAATACCCACAGTGTAGAATGGCATTTATTTCTAAAAACACTCTAAGTGTTTGAGTCAATAAATCACCTGGAAGGTACAAGCAAAATTGCCAGTCAGTTTACTGGTGGCTAAGTAGGCTGACATGACAGCAAGGTATAAAACGTGTCTTACTGGAATGTGAACTCACTGAGAATACTTATTGAAGTAGCTTTTTGAAAAGTCTCCTAGAGTTGCAATGGAGGATAAAAACCCTCCAGTTTAAATAGCTGCTGCTCATGTATGCTTTCTTCTCTGCTGAGAGGCATAGACCCAGGGAAATCTTTAACAGCTCCTGAATGAACACAGTTTTTTTTCTGTGCACCACAAGTGATGAGTGTTTAAACTTCATAATCTAGAAGAAAACTGTGATGACTCAGGGCCTGCGTCATGATCTATTCAGACTTCCTTTTATGAACAGCTATAAGAGGTGAGAAGCAGTGGCCTGGGTGAGGCTAGGAAATACAGTTTTCTGATAGCACAGTGGATGAAGCAGAACTTGCTGTTGCAGGTTTAGTGCTCAGTCAGTCAGTCAGTCATTCCGTCACACACAGGTGAATGCTGCAGTCTGGAGAGTTAGACTTTGAGAATATCTTTGTGACAGCAAGATAGAAAAGGGAGATAGAGGTTCTTTGAAAAACAGTGACTATGCACACATTACAAATGGAGTGGAAATTAATGCATTGTCTTCTCAGCTCCACAGTATGAACTGTCTCTTTACAGTAAGAATGCTCAGAAGCTGTAGCCAGGTTATGTGTTCTCTTTTTTCAGAGAAAAAGAGAAGTGAAAAGAATTTCTGTTGGTGGAAATAACTTCTATGTCATGAAACAATTCTTGGAGTTTAGTGTGAAATTCAAATTCTAAATCTAAGTGGTTTTCTATCCACAATCAAAGAAGCATACATTTTGCTTTTCAAGCTTTCACCTTCTCAATGTTTCTAGATGCTTCTACCTGACTAGAATTTCAGTTGCTATGACAATATTATCAAGATTGTATAAGTCTTTCAACAAAAATATATGAAGTCCTACATGATGTATCATGCTGCAAGGTCCAGAAATTACTTTCTTTGAAATATTTCCAATATTTTTCTGATGCACAATAATAGAACTTTATCTTAAAATTCTTCCAGATTTGACCTGCAAAGTACATTATCTTTCTCCTTCTCTGTTTACTGTCTTTCAGAGAAACGCCTCCCTTTCTCTGGGGGAGGTGTATTGTAAAATCACCAGTAAGGATACAATATTCTGCCTTTAGTACAATTTCCTTGTAGTTGGGATAGGAGTTCATTGTAGCCAATTGTGTAAACTAAATCATAATAAAAATATATCAATAATATGGTCAAAGCTTTGAGAAGTGTAGTTTTAATTATAGTGTTCCCTGATTCATGAATCCTTTCTTGATAATCTCAGTCTCTATAATGGAAACAGTCTTATTCAGCATAAATTTCTTCTCTTGAAGCCAAGTTCCAACCTCAGCAGGAAAATTGAACGTTATGATTTGGAAGTCCTAACTTGATATATTGAAAGACTTTTCAAGCAGATATGCTCCTATTTTCTTTCCTTGGGGATGAGGTTTCATTGAAATCAGACCAAAGCAGCATCATCTCTTTCCTTGATAGTAGAGTTTGTTATGGCAGTCATGACACATGGTGTTTTGTTGTCTCTGAGAGGATAAATTGCAACAATAAAGTATCCAAGGAGTATTTTCAATTGAAAAGACTTGACTTTGCAGTGGAAAAGCTAAACTTTTATCAAAATGTAGATTTTTTGAGAAAATCTTGTTTTGTTTAAAACTCCAGTTTCCATTAAATATACTTAATAAAATAAAAAGTTACTTAATAATAAATAAATGAAAATATTAAATAAATAAAAAAATAATAAAATAAAAAACCTGATATGTTTTTCAAATCATTTTTGTTCTCCATTGCTTTTCACTTTATTACTCCTCCACGACGATATATTTCCTCTTATTTTCTTTTTAAGTTACACTTAATTTTCTTATTAAGTTGGTAGCATCCCATCATCATCTCTCTTTTCATGGCTTTTTTTTTTCTTTTCTTTTGGTATTTGTTTTGTTTTGTTTTGTTTTGGGGGTTTTTTTGGTGTTTCATGGTTTTTGGGATATTTTGGGGATTTTTTTGTTTGTTTGATTTTTTTTTTGTCTTTTCTGCTTCTTACAGAAAGCACCGCATTAAAAAGGAGGAAATAGGAAATTTTATTCCCTTTTCCTTTAAAATAGTCTTAAAATTTCCACATAATTGATCAAATATCCAATTAGACCATCTGATCATATAATGTTGTTGCAAATGCTCTCAGTTCAGTCTGCTGAACTTTCAGGAAGGGTCTCCATGACCTCTATGGAAATCCTTTCCTTAACCAGAGGCATAGTATGTCCAGTCTTTCTTTTCTTTCATATTTTTTTTAAATATTTTTTCATATTTTGCTTAACAAGTAGCAATTAAGTATATTCTTCTCAGCTTCCCTTAAATATATAACAATTTATGAGGTATCTCTTCTAGTCTGTGCCTTTAAATCTGCGAGATGTTCATAACCAGCATTTCTAAAAATATAAATAATGACAGGTTGTTTCTTTCTCCATTTTCATCCATTCAATTAGACTGTTTTAGATGTGTCCCAGATACATGGTTCTTTCCTGGCTTGAAATATTCAGTTTTATAAATACCATGTATGATTACTGTTAGTTAAAGTAACAGTATTAGTTTCTTGGTAAAACTGTGCGTTATGCATGCAGAACATACAAAGGACCTACGATTTGAACATTTAGTATTTAATAGTGTTGCTATGGATGTTTTGAAATGTGGGGATAATTTATTACAGACAATGTAAATACCAAAGCAACTCAGTACTTTCTTTTCATGCTGGCTTTGTCTTTCAGGTCAAGCAGCAAAAGCTTGCTTTTGAAAGAAAGACTTCTAGGACAACAAAAGGGACTGACAGAAAGAAGAGATTGCTGATCCACGTGTGTCTTTTTAGCCAAGAGAAGTCCTGAGATGCTCTTACTACATTAATTTATGTGACAAGAAAACAAACAAATAAACAAAATAATCGAGGGTAATTTCTAAGTATTATGCATGATGGGACCCTGGAGTGGGCTGAACATCTGCCTGCTCATGGGAAGGGGTGAATTAACTCCGTGTTTTTGCTTTGCTTGCCTGCATGGCTTTTGTTTTCCTATGAAACTGTTTTTGTATCAACCCATGAGTTTTCTACCTTTTATCCTTCCAATCCTCTCCCACTGATGGAGGAGCGAGCGAGTGACTGTATGGTGCTTGGCAGCTGGCTAGGATTAAACCACATCACCAAATTAGACTCTTGGTCAGATTAAACATGCCATAAATCTGTCTGGGCTGTTGTAAAACCTGCTGGAATCTCCTGATCAAATCCTGGGACTGTGCAAAGTGCAGATGTCCCTGCTAGACTTCTGGTGTGGCTCTACTGGGTAGGAATACACTTATCACGGAATTATATTGCATGAAGGCAATGGAATAAAATAAATACAATAATAAAAGATAAATCATAACAGATAAATCATTGCATTTGAACAGATATGTATCTTGATCATCTATCACACTACTAACAGGCACTGTTAGTAGCACTGGAGATTAGTGGAGCTTCTTTATGCTGCAGCTTCAGCCTTTTCTATTCTTGCCATTTAAATAATAAAATAAAATCTGTAGCAGAAGTATGCTAACAGTTAGAGAGAGCAAGTGTGGGCCTGGGTGGGAGGGAGGAAAGAAAAGGAAAATCTGTATCTTCACACTGAAACAATCCTATTCAGCAGAACCATCACAGTGCAGCTGCTTAAGTTGCTACTGTAAACACTATATTTTGCCAAAAGAGCCTTAGCAAAAAAGTCTTAACTACTGTATAAGATACCTAAAGCTGTATGTATACATATAACCCTATAAAATGAAGTTCAACCTGTGCTTAAATGTATCCATATAATTCTATGATGATTGAAGAAAATCACAAGAAGGCTGGCAAAACTTTATTCAACAGTGTGCTTACAGCAAAGAGAGGGCTATGAATGTAACATACTCGTGCATGTTTTTTCATAACTAGGACACAGAATATTCTTGAGTTACAGCCCCACTGTTTTCTGTCAAGTATTTCAAACATTGAATTCACATGGAGATAGATAGATGCACGCAGTGTGTGAAAGCACAGTTTCTTACTTCAACTGACAGGACTAGCGAAAATGTGTAGAACTTTGGTTCTATAAATAGCAATAACATATTCAAAAAATTTTGATCTATTTAGATATTCAGCCTATGGATAGAGGTCTTTAATATACTACATATTGTCTCCAAACTTCAGTTTGTCTACTTTGCACTGTACCTCTTGTATGCTGTCTCAAAATCCAGACCATCACTTCCTCACCAAATCATTTTAATGCAACACACTGCTTGTAAATGCAAGAGATAGGCTATAGGAGGGAAATCTACTAAATATATTTCTGTTTTCTTCCGTCTCTAATATACTTCTGTGTATATGCTGAGTCAAGAAAACAATTTTTCATCTCTTATCTCAGTGAAGATAAGCCATACATCAGTTAAGGAAGAAATAAAAAAAAAACCTTGCTGAAGTGCTGAACTTGCTTTTAGAGTACAGCTACTTGCTGCTTGCCACAAACAAGGTTTTTTCAACTAGGGCAGGTTTTGCAACAAAAGCACTAGCTGCTCCTTCTTGCAGGTTTTCATCATCTCCGGCACTGTGATTTCTTGGTCATAAATGTGTCTTGCTGACCAAGATGCTGCAGGAAATTGTCGGAAGATTGAACATATGGTTGGTTGCAACATGTAAATGTATGTGTTGAGCAATAATTCATTATAGGAAAGTGATGTTAAGAACAGAAACAATTAGGGTTTTATAATTATGTGGTTTTTTTCTTAGCAGAAAATAATGTAAAAAAAAAAAGCCAATTAAGATCCCTACTCTAAGAACATTCGGGAAATTTAAAACTAGCTTTTTCTTGGAAATTATAATAAATTATTATCATATAAATATATCTGATATAAAATTTTCTGATTTCTATAATTTTATGAGTTTGTTACCATATCTAGCAGTGAACAGGTATAAGAACAGAATCAAGAAGTTTCCAATTGGAAGATATGTCATTTAAAGAAGTACTTGTATAGGACCACTGAATAAAAATTCCAGATAAATAAGAATAGCCACAAGGGATGGTTACGTTTACCATGGCTTTTTACCAAAGTTATTTTAAAGATGTTAAGTAAGCATCAGCAAATAGATTAATAAATGTCAGTTGGCATTGCTGCTCTGGGATGTGATTTGTCTAGCTGTAGGGTATTCATTGAGTATTAATTAAATTAAGTAAAAACTTGCTGTAGTTTTAAGGCCCTAATAAGAGCTGAATTAGTTCATTAACTGCCTGCAGGCAGACAATTATTTCCATGTCATCACAGTTTATTTTTTCCTGTTTTTTTTGTGCATTAAGGAACATTCTGCTGATTATTAAATATATGATGATATTCCCATCTACGTCATTTAAGAAATGGTTTCACTCAGCTTTGTGGCTGCGAATACACGCCAACATGTCTGAGAAACAATTCAAATCAGTTGGGGGTTTGGGTTTTTTGTTTGTTTTGGGGGATTTTTGTTATGTTTTGGGGGTTTTTTGGTGTTTGTCGTTTTTGTTGTTGTTCTTGTTTTGTTTTGTTGTTGTTTTTTCCATATTCAATGCAGTATATGCAGAAACCACATAACCATATAAACAGAAACCATAAGAAAGGGAATGGTCCATCTGCCTGGAGCTACAGCTACAAGGAGAGTGTAGCCTCATTTCCCTGTAGAAGCAGTTCCTTTACTTGTTTCTGTTTCACCACTTCCACTTTTCTTCACTTCTCCAAGTCATGTGACACAAAGGAGCACAGGAGTTAACAGGTTGTTTTGAGGCAGAAATGAGGAGATTTCAATGAAAAGGGAGGTTACACTAAAACTCATTGGCCAAATTTTATGCACGTGAAAGAAGAAAAAGAAATGTGTGCACAGTATTTACAGCACAGTCTGCCAGCGGGCAGACAGGAAAGAAGAACAGGAAAGAATGGTTTCAAAAATGGCTAAGAGCCACCTGCCAGCAGCAAAGCCAGGTTTTCCAATAAAAATGCCTGAATTAAAGATGCAGCTGCTGTCTCTCTCATATTCTGAAATTTTCAAAGAAAGTTTAATTCAAGTTTATTTTAGTAAGTAGAATTCCCCCTACTGAACATATATATCTCATTTGAGATCTGTGATGTTTTTTGCTTTAGAAGCGAGTATTCATGGGAGTGGTGTGGAAATGCTAGTGGGTTAGGTGAAAAGGAAAATGGATCACTTTAGTAACTAGTGGCTGCACCTACAGTTAGAACTGGGAGAAATCAATATTCTAATTACCTCTGTGAACCATACATTGGACACAATAACGAAATAGACTTCAAGAACATGGACCTATTTCCCATCTGGAAAAAATAAACTGGCAGATGAATCACAGGAAAGTACCTGGCTTTGTTCCCAGGGTGTTTTGTCCCCAGAACATTTTGACCCCAGACCTAGGCTGATCTGAGGTAGGTTTAAACCATTTAAAGCATGGGCAGTGTCAAGTCCTGAGTGCCAGTTGCTCCGGTTACAGTTGTACAAATATTCCTCTATATTACTTCATAACGTAGGCAGGGTTAGAGTTGCTTCCTGGATATGGTCCCTTCCAGGACGGCAAGATGTCAAGTTCCCTTATAATTACTGTGGTTTACTAACAATGACAAATTCTTTTTAAGTCATATCTGGTTAAATTTAAAAATGCCTCAAATAAATTGTTTCCTCAGCTCTGTTTAAAAAAAGAAAAAAAAAGGAAAAAAAGAAAAAACACTTCTCAGATTTTTCTTAAATTTGGATTTAGTTCCTCTACTCTGTCAAGTTTTTACAAATAAAATATGTGTTATCCAATTTAGCCAATGCGGCACTATTTTTACAAAAGTTTTGTTTTTTTCAAAGTTAATTGTTCTTACCTTCAGAATTTTTCTCCATGTAGAAGGTATTACATGATTAGATGGTTTAAGTTCAAAGCAACATTTTAGGTTCAGCTATTAGTCTAGGTGGAAAAGCTCAAAATGGGTATTTGTTTGAGTTCCAGATGACTTCCTGGTTTGACAAGGGTTTCTTCTGTCAAAAGCCACAAAGAAAGGAAAGCAGTTGAGTATCTTTGGCTTATATAAGGAGGCACCGATCTCTGCAAAAGTGTAACAAAAACACCTAAACAACTCACCCTTCCTGGTAGTTATTTACCAGCAAGTATTAGGTCCCTCCTTCAAGCAGGCTGTGGTTTCAGTATCTTGCATGACTCAGTCAGGCTGTCACTTCTAAAGAGCAGCTGCAGCAGCTGAGGAAGCCTGTTGTCTTCCCATAATCCTGACGAGTCACACTGTGACACCCTGTGAACCTGATTCACAAAATCCTACAGCCTTACATCAGAAGAGTCCATGCAAATCCTTATTCAATTTTTATCCACATGAATTTGAAGACTAAGAGTTCTGCTTTGACTGGAATATAATCATAGGCTTACAGGCAAAACAATCCCCTAAAGAACAGAATTATTTTTGTTCCATGTTTAAGCCTTGCAAAGTTGAAATTTGCCATTGGTTTTGATGACAATATATAAATGGGATTGCATTGGATTCTGGGTTCTTTTAAAAGGTTACTGAGTCATGAACAATTTTGCGCTGGATAGGAATCGTAACTGGTATTTTCAACAATCGGAGCCCTAGTAAAACAGACTGAGGTTTTGTATTGAAGTTTTGTTACAATTGGTTTGAAGCTCAGAGAAAAAACTATTTGATTTTTACTCTTTTTTATGCAGATGTTGGAAACAGTGTAGCTTTAATCTGAGGGGGGATAGTGAGTCAAATCAAGGCCTTTGTTTAGAGTCTCTGTTTTGAAACCAAAGCCTGAAGCTCATGGTATTGCTAGACTCATTAATATGAATAGGTGGGAAGCAGTGAGAATATGTTTACTATTTCACTATAAAAGCAGGAAAAATCTTAAACAGAAGTTTCTTGTGGCTGGGTGAACGTCTAACCTAGTTTCTAGAAAGAAAACTTTTGTATTTCTAAGCATATGTAAAAATAGTACTATGAAACAGCAGGGAGTTTGTTTGCCCTTAAGGTATTCAGCAATACAGAAGTCTCAGTAGTTGAGCTATAGCATAAATCAACAATGAAGTATCTGAAATGAAACTATTATACTAAACAACAATCTGAGGAGCTTATATTTCTAGGCATGCTCTTGCACAAAGTAGATTCTGAGGTCAGTTTTGCTATGCATACACAAATTAAACCCTGACTTTTGCTCTAGCGCTCCCAGAAGCATCTAAAGCTCTTGCAGGACAAGGTGTGAGATGACTCAGGCTGGAACACTGGAAAAGACTGTGAGTAGCTGCAACTTTTGAAGGGGGTGATATTGACTGTGTGAATACTTGTGTTTCAGAGCTTAGTCAAGCAGATGATCTTTACCAACTGGAGGGCTCTGCAGTGGGGCAACCTACTGGATAAGAGGTTGTGCTATTTTCATTTGGGAGGTGGAAACAAGGTTCACTCTTTTATGACTAAGTCTGCTGTGTGCCACCCCAAGGGGAGGAACATCCCAGACTGGAACTTGTTTTTTCACATCAATAGTAGCCAAAGGTAAAGGCAAAGGTAAATGATCACCTAAGAACAGACATACGATGAAACCATATATACTTGCAATCAGATGGCTTTATGAAATGTCTTTTGGGAAATGCAAGAAAAGTCTGAAATACTAATTCTTTGGCTATGAATACAATGAAATATGAAGCTATAGCTGAAGGCTGTATAGGTTTGTGGGATTTAATGTTAAGCTAACCTCATGAGAGGAAAAGATCACAGCATGAGGTAAGAAGGATTTACTGCATAAGTAATAATTAAGAGTAATATATAAGAGTAAGAGATAAGAAAATGAACATTACTAGCAGTAATATGAATTTCAGAAGATACAAGAATGAGGCAAATGATTCATACAGCAATCCTCAACCCCTCAATCCCCAAGCACTCACTCCACAACACTCCATGACCCAGAAGGGACTCCTTGCCCCCATCACCATCAAATGAAGTAAGGACGTATAGAATAACCTCAGAGTCCTGGCTACTGCAAAAATTAATCCTGTTCTCTTAAGTAATTACTCTTTTCTTCAACATTAATTTAGTCTCTGGAGGTAAAATCATTAGACCAAGACACAATATGGGCTATAATAACTTGATTTAGTTTTGGGATTTCAAGGGGCTGAACCATTTCTTTTAATTTCTGAGGCCTGGGTATTTGCTGAACTAGTAACTAAGTATGAATGACTGGGACAGATATTTCTGTACCTTGTAGTGTGACTGGGCTATGGGAATCTTAGACTGGAATGGATCTGTAGCTTGGCTGACTATTTTAAGCTTTTTAGGTCAAAATGTGCTTGAATTATCTGAAATAACTCCATAGACAGATGAAGGCAGAGCACCTTTTTGTTAGCATTAACAGAGAATTTCTAATTGATTGGTTCTGCATAGCTCAACCATTTTTTCACTGCATGACAGTGTCTCAAACTTTAAAGACATTTCCCAATAATTGTATAGGTACTTCAGGAGACTTTTTGATGGGGATTCCTGATACTTCAGGACATTTTGGAAGAATACTGTGAATTATACAGCAGCAAGCAAGGATGACAAAAATGCTGCTATCCCAGGTAATTGTTTTAGATTTTTAGTTGCTTCTTTCTTGGATGAACTTGAAGAGTGTTCGGGGAAGTGAACCTGTACTTGCAGCGTCAGCCTCAGGCTTTTAACATGTTTGCTCCTTATCTTTCCTGGAAGTATGTGTTTCTGCTGACAACTTAAAATCATAACCTTTGTACCCTGAACATTCTAACATGACTGCATGATGAATATCTCTTCTCCAATGAAAATAGATTGGCCACCATAGTCTTTGCCTTGTCTCTAAAATTAAAATATTAGTCATTTTCCTCCCCTCATGATACTCTATGACTGGGGGATTAAAAGGAGGTCTGACAATTCTGAATGTAAACCTCCCTCATAGCAGAGTTTTTAACCCATGTTACTATTCTTGTATAGTGAAAACTAAGTGAATTTGACTGGGGGGTTTGCAGCGTTTTTTGCTTTAAAGAATATTGATTTCTAATCGATTCACTGCTATATATTTGATGGGCAAAAACTGAGAAGTGGGCACTTTGTTTCTCCTTTTAAGGTTCAAAAACAGACAGATTTCTACTGGTGCTGCAGGATTGCAGCTCCTACTGAAACTCAAAGCAATTTTCATAATATCATGCTGACACAGAAGCATATGTTATTAAGATCACAGAATGGATGTAGTTGTTCAGAAATAACTTCTGTTTCCAAAGAGGGAAGAATTTGGAAGAGGAAAATGAAACTGTTATTTCTTTGTGGATTATTGTGTGGTATCTCTTCCCAGCACAATAACAGTTCATAAAGAGATGAAAAATTGCAGAGAAAGAATTTGTTTTTCTAGCTTTCCTGAGCTTTATAATTTATGTAATTGTATTTTTCTTTTCTTGTCTAAATCATAAAAACTAAGTGAAATATATTTCACGCAAACATTATTTTCCAATTCTGCCCCCAACAGGAAGAATCCTACCTCACTCCCAAAAGCTCCCAGTTCATCATCAGTTCCCAGTGCATCATTAGAAATCCAGATATCTTCCATGATTATTGTTTCAAGAGAACTAATTAATCATTTTGCACAAATTTTTCTCTGACTTGAGAATAAGGGTGTGCCCTTGATGTATTTTCACTATCAATGCCAACATTCAGGAATCTTCAATTCAGCATAAAATACCCATGTGGGTAGTAGGAGATAATAGAAAGAGCGGACTATTACTGTGTATCCTTCTGCCTACATCTTGTCTATGCCTACCCTTCCTTCATCCACCTCACTCTTTATTCTGTGTAGATGACTGGGTAGCCCTCTGGGTATATATTTCCCTCCTGGCTCCCTGACCCCAAACGATGAGCCCAACCACCCTCAAAGACAAAATCGCTTCCAATTTTTTATGTTATTACCAGCTCTTTTTTTTGAAACATCTGTAAGATGGTGAGAAAACCTTCTGAAAATATAAGTATATATAATGCTGCAAAGAATCCAGATGCTATGAGAGATGTAACTTGTCCAGAGGTATTGAACGAAACACCAATAAGGTGAAACCTCAGAACAGCACTTACTAGGAGAAGAAACTACAAAAAGATCACTGCTTAGATGTTTTTTTTCCCCTTGGTATTCATGTTTCCTTTCCTTTCTTCTATTATCCCAGCTTCTATTTTGTTTCAATCAATTTTGTTTTAGCTTCAGTGGAAATAAACACAGTATGAAGTAAATTCTCTGAGACAATCACTATCCTTTCTACTTGTGTAAAAAGCCTAGCTCTTATTATGTGTTATGTAACTTAGCAAAACTGATTTTCTGGAAGTACAAGTGAAAGGTAGGGTGAATTATATTAAGGAAGCAATGGCAATCTTACTTCATGTAATTTAACTGCATTGCATGACAAAAGCAAAAATATGGAGGTATAGAGCTCTTCTTTTTCCTTTCCCTCTACTTTCTGCACCACTGAAAATGGAACTGACATTGCAGATAGTACTGTGAATCATTATTATACTTATTTTCACCACTAGGCCTACCTTGAGATATTAAATATTAATGTTCATTCAAAAATACAATAAATCCTCAATGTTTTTGTAAATATGACTCCATCTTCTGTTCAAATACATTAATGGAATATTAAACATCATTTTAAACAATCATATTTATCTAAGAATTGTGGATGAACATTATCAGAAAGGTTTCTTAATCTACCCACCGTATAATCAATAATCAAGCTTACATCAAAAGAGCAAAACAGAATCTGAGTCTCAAAAATGTTGTGAATGTACTTAATAACATTGAGGTGTGCTGGGCTGAAAGAGATCATAAAGATTGATGATTTCCAAGGCGAATTAAAAAAAGCCCCTTCCTCTAAACCAAATTATATTAACCCTAACATCGGTGTCATTCAAAAAAGTTGAACTTCTGGAGCTTCAAACAAGTATTTTGAAATATTCGTACAAATGCTCTCAAAGTCAATAGCCATTTTTCTATTTGCTTCAATAATGTGCAACTAGGGCTCTAGTTTTCTCATACAACATTTTGAGGTGATAGAAAAAGCCTGAGAATTTCATGGGCTTATAAATACACTGAGTTTTAGTATGGTAGAGTCTGCATTATCTTCATCTGTACTGCTTTCCTAATACTGAATATAATGTACAGCTATATTTAAATGTACTAAATAACATCATACAGTTTTAAGAATAACTTGAAAGTGTGTGCTGTTGCTGGATATAAGCCATCCCAGCAATAGCGCCCTGTTGTTTTACTCTCACACATTGTTCTATTTCTGACTTATTTTTAATAATCATCCTTCACATCTGTAAAAATAGATGTGGGTGATATCTTTCTGAGGGCTGCTGTTGCATTTGGTTGCAATTAAAACTGGATAAGCAGTCTATTGTGTAACTTCCCTAACAGTGAGCAAAGTCTAACTTTATATAGAGTTCAGCTTTATGAATCCAGTTGCATTATTTGGCCCTCCATTGTAATTGACCAAAAATAGCCTCTTTTATCATTGCTCTCATCTCCCAGACAATATAATTTAAGTAGTTAGCAGGCAACCTTCGTGAAAAGAACTGATGCATATATTGTCCCATTAATTTTGAAACAGTAAATAAAGAAATATGTTTTTGTGTAGCCTACAGAGCTTTCCATATCTTCAGAAAACTTGATGGAGACACATAGATGGAAGAACTACATTTAGCCACATTGGCCCCCAAGAAGATGGGAAGAACTACCAGGCTGAATAAATACTTCTCATTATTACTGTTCTTTGATCTCTTCTCAGTCTTGAGGGACTTTGCAGGTGCAATAAAACAGTTGTCTCTCCTCCTACTCTATGCAGGTTGCTTATGAGGAAATGAGGATATGTTTCTGTTTCTGGAAGTTTGTCTGTGAAATGTTTCCTTTCTTGAGACAGGACTTTGCCAAGGATCTTTTGGTATATGGTTCTAATAAAAACAGTTATTTCAAACATGAATGATTTTAATTGAGTGTTGAATTCTTATTGATTATTGAATATTTTTATTGAGTTTATGCAGAAAGGTTTTAGTAGCAGAGGCTACTCAGCTAGGCTGCAGAGGTGGGTTCTGTGGCAAGACACAACTGCCCCTATGCTGTACAGAGCCAGTTCCACCTGGCTCCAAAACAGACCCACTTGTTGAGGTTTGAAGGCTACACTGTTTTTTTCTTCAGAACATAACAAATAAGTCATATGGCTCTGACATGCAGACATGCAGGCTGTGCAGCACTTTGTGCAGTACTTTGGCTGACGAATAAATTAAACAAAAAGATCAGGGATAGGTTGATAGATAGACAGACAAATAAGCTATGTAAATGTATAAGTTTAATTTCCTCCGAAAACCAAAGTTAAAGAATGTCTACAAATATTTAAGGAGTAGACTAACCAATAGTTTAAGTAGTAGCATGAGCATTTATGAGATGTTAAAAAAGTACACATGTCCGTAGAACAACCTACTTGACAAGGGCCATTAAATTTCTATGAAATGTTGCTCTGAACTAGTATCATCCAGAGGACACAGGAAACATATTTAAAAGAAAAATAAAATAAAAAGCCAAGTGCTTGGACAAATGGCAAGGCATGTGGGAAGAGCCTTAAGGCTATCACCCGAACATAAACTGAATTTACTAATGACAGTTTTGGACTAGTACAACATCAAGATTAAATATTCAAAGTTTGAATTTTCAGAGAGAGAAATCACTAAATTCAGATTAAGTTGTTGTGTATTGGGGAAATCAGACACTGTGAACATCCTTTACTTTTTTGTTTGCTAGAAAGACATATTCTCATGTACAAAATAAATTACAGGCAAATAGATCCCAAGACATCTTTCATGTTTTATCATCTTTTCTACATATTTAACATATATAATAATTGTCACAATCTTTAAAGATGTGTGCAGTTGTTAAATCAAAATATCCATTGGAAACTGGAAAATAATTTATGTCATCTTAAATACGCTGAAGGATATTAGACAGGTGGACTGAACCCCAGCTTTACTATTTACCTACTAGTACGTAGATGTGATTCCTCATTGGACAATCAAGTTGCTAAAGGAGGCAGATCTGCCTTTCTATTTCAAAGAGGTCATACAATTAGGATGAATTGCCTTGTTTAAAAACCTAACTTCATTAGACTAAAAGCTCCATTTGATATGGCTTGTCTAGGGACACAGACAAGGGCTGAGAAGTGCCTTCTGTGGTTAGCAGTCTCCCGTTGCATGGCTGCAAAAAGAGAGTGAAGACCACTGAATGTCTATCTGCTGATGGCTAAGCTGTGACTCTCCCAGAACAAGAAGCAGAGAACTGCATAGTCAAATGAGGTTGAGGGGTGATAGAAGCTATGTAAGCTGGTCTCAGACCAGGACACTAGGTTTCACATCTGTACAGTCAGAACAACTATGTCACCTAGACAGATAATACAATAATTCTGTGTCTTGTCTTGGATAGAGTTAAACATCTGGCATGGGTACTACTTCATTAGCAGCCCAGTGGGAACTGCTGATTTTCTACTTGGATGTTTCCTAAATGGCTCTCATCTGAGCACTGAGTCATCTGTTGTCACATCTTTTGAGATGTGAACTCTCAGCTTGAGGTGACAGAGATGCAAGTTTAGCAGTTGTGGTTAAGATTTTAAGTGCTTAATTTCTGCTGCTTATATCTTTCCAAGCCATTTACTCTTAGAAGGAAATTTCTCACACTGGTGTCCAATCCAGAGGTGAAGTGCTTCAAAAGTTTGATAAAAATCCACTTGGTTGTTACAGAGGTTTCTGAATGTAATATAGCTAGAGAGGAGTGAGGAAGCACTTCCTATTGCTTAGGCTATGTATACCAGATACTTTTTTGTTTCTGGAAATTATCAGTGTAATTAATTTTCCTGCTGACACATTGCAAGCTGCCACAAAGCTTTCACTTCTCTATCCAGTAACATTCACCCCATGCACATTTTGTCTTATGGCACATGTTCTTTGGTCTCATATTCCCCTTGTATGTTTTTAGAGGGCTTCATTGGAAAGAGCAGACAATATCTACTTTGGTATAGTAGATTAAAATAAGTTTAGAAACTGCAAAAGTACTCTGGGGAAAAAACCAAAAAACCAAAAAACAAAAAACACTGTGAAGATATTTTAATTCTCCCCTTAGAGAAATAGTAAAATCTATTTTATTTTGCACTAAATTTTAGCATTTTCTTGCATTTTGCCAGCTGAACATGAACCCAACACATTCTGGAGTCTCGAAGAAAATTTAAAAAAACATCCAGGATTTTCCTTAAACTATTCTGAAAAAAAAATAATGTGCAAAATCTTATTTCTATTTCCAAATTTCTGAAAGAAAATTATTTACCCAAAATTAGATACAGCAGACCAAATCCAACTTTGAAAAAATTAATCATTCCCCAGGTTTGAAGAGATGAATGGCTCTTATGCACTAGCTCTCTGTCTGTATAGATGCTCCCATATAATTCACTATATATTCTGCACTCCATTCTGCCCGTTTTTCTGCACCTGCTTGTTCTGCATATGTCACTCATGCTCTTTTCATGTTTTTCTCTCTCTCTTGTAGCACTGTAAACTTTTTTTTTACTTGCCATCATGGTGAAACATCCAGAATATGTTTCTTAACCCAGAAAAATTTATATAGAGGAGTCACAGCTTCCTACTTCTTAGGAAGATAGTTTTAAAGGTATAGATAACATTTTGGAGAGGAGAAGCGAAGAATTTTATCACAGATGAATACTATGGAGAGGTTCTTTTTCGGGCTACGGTGCTCCACATTAGCTGGCAGAAGGGAAGAAAAAGGTGAGAGGAGTCAAAAACAATTTCTGCTAAAGTCTGGAAGGTAGAAGAGTACAGAAGCAAATTGGAGACTCAGAGGAATATTAATTTCCTTCCTGGATCCTGTCTGTTCACCCCATTCCTTCATTATGACTAGACTTACTGATATGCCATGGAAAGGGAAAACAAGTCATGAAGGATGATAAAGAATTGATGTAGAGGGAGTTTCCAGCAACTCCCAGGAGAAAACAGAGTGGGAGGCTGTAGCTAATAAAAAGAAATAATCTGTTAAAAGTCCTCCCTTTAGCGGTTTAGTGGTAGTATGCATTGGAGAAACCTATGTTCACTATTTTCCCCATAAGGTACAAATGAAAGATATGATAACCTCAACTCAAGAATGCTGGAAAATTTTCATCTGAAATACACCAAGTTGTATTATTGGACAATTAAAAATTTTGAAAACAAAACCCACAGAGCCACTGGGTACAAAATCAGAAAATGTTTTCATGCTGTGTGATATCAAAACTACTTCTATAGGAATATTATGGCTTAGTTTCTTATCCTGCTACATGTAGAAATGGGAAGATTGTACTTGACTATGCTTGGACTCTCAATCTTTCTGTAGACTGAGCAGCAGATTGAATGAAAATATCAAGAAATGTTTTCTTGACTGCAGAATTTTTTTACCATTGCAATGATAAAATCAGTCTTGAGATGCAACATCTCACTGGTATACAGACTGAGAAATATTGATTACACTTGCCATGTTATCAATTTTTTTTTTTTAATGTACATTTCTGCTGTTAAGTGAAAAAGTGAATGTCCTTCCCATACTCACTTGAAGTTTAGCATGGTAATACCTTCTTGATTCTTTGTGTCTACTGTAGCTGCATGTGCACAAGAATACATTTGCCATCCCTTGACAGGCATAAGATTTCATATTTTGACAATAAGGCTGGCCCACAGAGGTTGTTTAGTTAGACTTTAAAGATCTAAATGCAAATAGATTTATTCCCCTGTGACCTGATTTTGTTCTTCCATTGCAGCTGTGTGCCTCACCAACAATCCAAGATAAGAAACTGTTCGTTTTCCTTCTCTTCAGGGACACATGCCAGAACTTATCAACTTTTGTTGTTTTGTTTGGGTTTTTTTGTCAGTGAGCATGTTTCCCCTGTTCATTGTTATCATTATGAATAGTTCCTGTTTTCCTTTTTCTCAGCTGTCCTATCCGCAATGTCTAAGAAAAAACTATCTTCTCAGGATTTTCACTGAAAAATATTCTTTCCCATTTCTAAGCTCTCGTTTATGACTTCTATTCGTATTCTTTGGCAACCTACATATATCGTTAAATTAAAAGAAACACACTATACAGCTTTTTAATGGTTTTGAAAAATGGAGATTTAAACTGCAGGCATTTCGAAGCCATGATCTTTTCAACAAGGAAAACAGAAAAAAACCCTACTTTGCTGTGCTTTCAAGTCTTTAATTTACACCCATAAAAGGATGATTGAATATTATCCTATTACTACTGATGCACATGATTTATCCCCATGTGTCTTTAAAACTCCATGGAAAAAGCTGAAACATTAATTTATTGCTTTCTTAAGTTCTTCAGTATGCTAATTGGAATAACTCCTATTAAAAAAGGAAACCAAAACCCAAACAAAAAGATGATCAGTAAACTATCTGCTTCAATGTATTTTCTGTGGTAAAAACTGAAAAAAGAACACATATGTTGTCAATAAAGTATTCCAATGTATTGTAGTGCAGTTATTTTTTTGGAGGGATAAAAAGTTATTTATAAGCTGGGAAGAATGAAAATGTTCAGAACACATGATGATTGGAAAATTACAGGCTTTTCCTTTCTTATAAAATACACTAAAATGCTGTACTCCACCTAACAATATTAAATTCAGAATAAACATGCTGTGAAATATGGGCTACAATCTTCAGTCCCTTTCTGCTGAAGGGAAGATAATAACATAAATATCATTTTATGGCCACTGATATATCAGCTTTAGAATGTGATTGCAAGATCCACAGCAATTTGAATGGGACACTCTATTACAAGCTTTTCTTTAAAATTTGCATTCTCCTTTTTGTAATAATTCTTTATAGTGTATGATAGGATGAGCTAAGTATGGAACTAGGTACTGCCTTCTGAAGGAATGTAATTAGATTTTGGTTATCCCCTAATGCCACATGATCCTTCAGGTGGGTTTGCAAGCTGAATAAGCTATTCTGGTAGATAAAAATCCCTGACCTCCTCCTCTCTTTCTGATGTCTTGTGATTCCCACTCAGCATGTGACAGAAAATACAGTTTTCATATGAGTGAGTGCTGCTACTCTACAATGTAGCAGGTCTACTTATGTAATTTTAGTCTCTTGCCTTGCCTTGTCTTGCCCTGTCACTTGTGTTTCTTTATTTCCCTTATTTTCCTTTCTAATTTAGTGTCCCTGAATATACATAAAGGGTCACTCTTTTTTTACTAGACAGGGAAGTCAAGAGTGCTATAGTTACAGTGGTGCATAGCTGGGAGTAGGTAGAGCAGCTCTGTGTTTTGAAGATACTTATGATCAGATCATGGATCTCAGGATCCATGAACAGGATCTCTATGAACATTTGTTCTATATTATATTATCCCTATCTTACGCAATTGAGAGTGACTATGGTGGTATAAGAATTCAGCAGAAAAATAATTTTATTTCTATTTTCAATTCTTACATAATTTGCTATTTCCACATATACATAGCACTGTTTGTTGGAGAAAGAGTTGAGGAGATGAACCCAGAATGGACGTTTTGGTATCTGGATGACTTTCATGGTGGATAGCTATAATGAGAAAGCTCTCTGAGCTAACCACTGATTCTAAAACGTTCTTGACTGTTAAGCACCCTGATCCTGAAATATAAAGAGCAAAACTAAAGGGTTTTTTGTGTTTAGGTAACATTTAAGAATGAGTTTCCTCCTTGGGATGCATTCCTGCTGTTTGGAAAATTTCATAATTATTTTTTTTCTGATAGAAATATGTTTAAATTTGAATGGTAGTCCTTGATATATGATAGATTTATTTAGTTATTTGAAGGTGACAGGACCCAGAGGCACACCAAAAAAGGTGTTAAAATATAACAGTATTGAAAATGGGAAAAGAGAAAGATTATTAGAATAGCATCAAACTCATTTAAAAACAGTTTGCACTTTTACCAAAGTCTTTGTTTCCCTTGACACTTTTTGAGGTATCATTTCTTGCTGATATAATTTCTTTCTTCTTTATAATTGCCAGAGAAAAGCATGCTGGCAGTGTGAAGCTGTGGAAATTGTGGAGCATCTCTCCTTCTACATTAACTTCTGCTTACAGATACATGTACCACGCATACTGTACAGAGCTTTTTCTCTGTGTGCCACAGGGAAATTTCAATATAATGCTAAAAATTGACTTGTTTTTCTGTTTGTATTTTTGATCAAAACTACTAAGTTCTCTCTTGCTTTGTTTCCAGAGAGACATAGAAGGGATCCCCAGTGTGTAGTCTGTGTGAGACCAAAACTCTTTCAAACTCATACTCTTGAGCCTCTGTAGTAATGATAATGGACATTAAAGTCTACACTTATGTCTAATGAATATTTATATGAAATGAATGAACTAGTAACTAAATCAGTACAATTTGCTTTGCTTTGTACAAAAGTATTTTTTTGGAAGATAACTACCCTAAGGTTACTCAGAAATTACTCCTACATGAGAGAATTTTATTTTCTCCCTTGGTCTTTCAGTGCTGTTAATAAACAGTGGCAAAAATGAAGTTAAAACTCTAATGGAAAGCTTAAGTAATTACCATGATAACAGGCTGATATTAATTAAAAGTAAAATAATGGTCCTCAGCCACTAGGCCTATTCTAACTATTATCTCATGTTTTAAGGCCAGATTCCAATACAGTTTTCAAGTTCATTGTTTTCCTGACTATTGTCTGAAGGAAATAATTTTTTTCACCTTCTTCCTTAGGCTTTCTGGTCCATCGGTATATGCATTGTCACTGAATTTGCTGTTAAGAATCTTATATTGTTGTTAGGAGAATGACTAGAAACTATGATGCAATATTCTCTGGGAAATTTTTGTTAGTTATTTGGTGGCTTACATGCATTCCTGGCCACTTCCCTAGATTCCAGTTTTCTGGATGATAGGGTTTTTTTCATCCACTTGGAAACTACTGTTGATAGCATTTTGTGGAAATGCTGTGCAAATTAGGTTTCACATAATTCAAATTAATTTTGAAAGGGAGAGGACTAGTTAGAACATGAGTAAGTTCAAATAAAGTTTGTATTTAGGTGAGAGTGTTCACAACATATACTGGTACCAATTAACTGCATTAATTGATAGCTGAATTCCAAAAAGTGGCAAAATATATAAAGCATCCATCTAGCATTTATGTAAATTGCTATCTTTTCTATAGAACTTGATTAGCCTGAATGGCTGAGTGAGCTTAAACTATGTTGTTTGGACCACAATGCAAAACTGTTTGTTTAAATGTAATTTTTGGATTTAAGAAAAAAAGTTTAGGAGTCAAATTTTAGCAAACTCTTTGTTACACTGAACCATATGCTTTGGAAAGAAGCTGAAAATTGATTTCTCTATATTTTCCTGCTACAGGATACCATTTGTATTAGTCACACCACCAGGTTTCAGGAGACAGATTTATGGCAAACTGGTTTATGGCATGTCCCTTCCACTTATTCTTTTTCTCTTACATCCTACTCACATTCCAGTCCTGTGCTGGAAAATAAATTTATTCTATTCCACGGGATTACAATCTTCCCCATGTACCAAATGCATCCTCAGTAGGAAAAACAAGTTCTCAAATTGTGTACGAGGTTCCCATTTGCTACACTAATAGATGCCTTTCTAAAGTAATTAAATAAACAAATACAAATAAGTAGTAAACATGAATAATTAATAGGCAAAATGTAATGTTTAGTTTCAACTTAAAGCTAATTAAATGTCTTGCAGTCAGTGTTCTTAGAATGGCATAACACTGGAGGAAAAATTACATTAATCATTCAGCAGTTACTTCTGTTATAAACTAATTAGTTTGTTTTCTGTCTTTCTGCAATCAGTAAAAGAATCTAAGTCCTAAGTAAAAATATTCAGAGCTTAAATCTTTTAAGACAGTTCACATAAAAAGTATTTCTGTACTCTTTTTGATTAGAAAAAAACTTTTATCTAAACAAAGGCAAATAATTTATTCACCCAAAATAAAAGGACAATCAAAATCTTGTGATACCAGGTGAAAAACAAATCTGTGTAAACTTGTATGGCTATGTTTAGTTACCCACAATGACTTTATAGGTGGGTGGAACACAACTGATCAGTTGTTAATTTTGGTTTAGGATTTCTTCGAATTTAGGGTTTCAATCAGTACAGTGCCTAGGCAAGATCATGGGATTTAGCACCCATGGCTATTGTTCCGTGGAAAATCTCTCATTTACTTCACCTGTATATGCCTGTACCCATTAATATTTCTTATATATATCACAAGAAGAATAGTTGATTGCACTAGAAGAGAAATACTGGGCTCTGATACTGAGTGATTGTACATGGTGTAGGTTCGTGATGCCTGAACAGAATCCATTAATGAGTGTTAGAAAATATGATTATTCATGTGAAATTGACAGAGACTTTATACACAGACACAGTAAACATAATCCCCAAACTTTCAACAATGTGAGTTGAGTTTATGTGGAAAAACTAAATAGTAGATAAAAATCCCTTGCTTAAAAACTAATATTCAATTTTACTTGACTCATACTATTTTGATAACACAGAGTCATTTAATTAGCAACTTGGAAACTTGTATATTATGTATATGACATAATTAAAAACAAATATAGACCATTTTTTCAGAAATCATTACATAACCATGTTAACATGGTATACTCTCAATGCAGGACATGAAAGTTGACTTTCAGCAGCTTAAAGTGACATTGCTAGAAGCATGGAATAGCTTGGGTTGAAAGGGACCTCAAAGATCATCTAATTTCAATCCTCCACCATGGACAGGGACCCTTTCCACTGGACCAGATTGTTCAAACACCCACTGAACCAGCCTTGTGTAGGGTAGAGTAGAGGAGAGCAGGAGAATCACCTCCTTAGTCCTGCTGGCCACTTCTCTTTTGGTGCAGCCCAGGATATGTTTGGCTTTCTGGGCTGTGAATCTGCACTGTCAGATCATAGCAAGCTTCTTATCTACCAACATACCTAAGCCCTTCTTCTCAGAGCCTTTCTCCTCTAATCTTTTCCCAACCTGTATTTCTACTTGGGATTGCCCAAACCCATGTGCAGGACCCCACATTTGAATTTGTTGAACTTCATGAGGGTTGCACAGGCCTACTTCTCAAGCCTGTCAGGGTCCCTCCAGATAGCATCCCTTTCCTTCTGTGCATCGGCTGTACCAGCCAGCTTGATAAGTTTGGAAAATTTGCAGAGGTGCACTTGATACCACTGCCTGTGTCACAGGAAAACATCTTGAAGAGTGGGAGTCCCAACAACAACCCCTGAGGAATTCCTCTTGTCACTGCTTTCCGCTTTGATCACAGTTCTTTGAATGTGACCATCCAGACAACTCCTCACCCACCAAACTGCCCATTTGTCAAATGCATGTCTCTCCAAATTAGAGATAAGGATGTTGTGGGCAACAGTATCAAATGCTTTGCACAAGTCCAGGTAGATGATGTCAGTCACTCTGCCCTCATCTAACACTGCTGTTACCCCATGATAGAAGGCCAATAAGTTTTTCAGGTAAAATTTGCCCTTAGTGAAGCCATTCTGGGTGTGACCAACCACCACCTTGTTTTCCATGTGCTTTAGCATACTTTTCAGAAGGATCTCCTCCATGATCATGCCAGGCACAGAGATGAGACTCACTGGTTTGTAGTCTTCCTTTTCTTCCTTTTTAAAAATTGGGGTTGTTTTCCCTTTTCTTGTCAGTGGGAACTTTACCAGAATGCTAAATACCTCCAATATGATGGATAGTGGTTGAGCCTTCTCTATCAACAATTCCTTCAGGATCTGTGGTATATGACCAGGACCCATGGAATTGTGAACCTTCAGACCTTAAAAGGTCTCAAACATGATCTTCTTCTACAATGTGCAGTTCTTCATTCTCCCAGTTCTTGTCTTTTCCTTCTGCAACTTGAGTAGTATGGTTGGAGCACTCAGTAGGGAAAACTGAGGAGAAAGAGTCATTGAACACCTTAGCCTTCTCCATGGCACAGGTAAACAGGTCTCCTATTTCTTTCCCCAATCTTCCTTTTATCACCAAGTGACCTATTGAATTTTTTTCTTGCTGACCTTAACATTCATGCCCAAGTTCGATTCTGTCAGGGCTTACCTGACCCCTGACTGTTCAGACAATTTCTCTCCATTCCTCCCAGGTGTAAGGACTTCAAAACATCACAATTTTCTGTCTCAAATCACAGTTGCCTGCCTCAAACATTGTTAGCACTGAAGAATTCCCACTGTGGAAAACTGTGGAAAGAAGCAACTCATCTCTGACCAGTGAAGCCTTCAACCCCTGATGAATATTTCCCTACGGATACCTGAAACTTTTACTGCAAATTAAGCCACTGCAATAAGATAAAAGTGGTACTATTGTCCAAGTGTTATCTTAAGCCTATGGGGAGATAAATCTGAGAGAGAAAAATTTATCACTGATCATGGACATAAAGAATCCATAAAGAAAACCAAGTCAACAACTGTGCTGAAATCATTTTAGGTAAAAGGTGATTATGTCAGGAGAGGATTGAGGCCCACTGACTCAAGAAACCCCCTGGCTCAAAAGGCCTAATTAGTATTAGAAGCAGCAGAATCATTTAACCAATAGAATAAGACAAGTTTGTAGCCAACAAGCATTAATTCTTTTTTAGCAAAAATATATAAATAGTGAAAAGTTTTGAATGACTTTGGGACCTGCACACCAAGAAGTCTGGGGTGAAAAAGGACCAACAGGATGCCACTTGATCCATGAGTGGTGGAAATCTTCTGCTTATTCTGTCTATCTCTTCACACCTCTCTCTTTTGTATTTCTTTCTGTCTCTCTACCTGACATTTTGCTGTTACATAAAGTCCATGCTATTGACTTTGGCAAATGGTCTCATCTGCAACTTTATTCGGGTAGAAGCATCTCTCCATAGTCAGATTTAAGCACCAGGCTACCTGTCTCTGCTTCCATTCTCTAAAGGCTTCCACTTTGTTTGAGGTTTTCCAGGATTTCCTTATTCATATATGCAGACCTCCTGGTATTTTTAGTCAACTTCCTCTTTGCCAGCATGTATCATTTCTGAGGTTAAAGGGGATGACTCTTGAGTATCGACCAGCTTTCTTGAGCCTCTCTTCCCTCCAGGGCTTTATTCCATGGTACTCTACCAAGGAGACTCCTGAAGAGGCTAAAGCCTGCTTTTCTGAAGTCCAGGACAGTGAGTGTGCTGTTAGACCTTGTTTCTGCCTTAAGAATCATGGACACCACCACTTTGTTGCCACTTCAGCCATGGCTGCATTTAAGCTTCACATTAGCCATAAATCCCTCCTGGGTGCTGACGATAAGCTCCAGCATCGCATCTCTCCTTAGGGGCTTCTCTATCACTTGGAAGGAAGTTGTCATCCATGCATTCCAGAAATGTGCTGTGTCACTTGGGTCCTGCTGTGCTCCTTCTTCAGCAGATATCGGTGTGGTTGAAATTCCATGTGATGTCAGGGCTTTTGAACATGAGGCTGCTCCTATCTCTCTATACTACATATACTCAGTATTCCTGACTGGGTAGTCCATAGAAGATTCCCACTATACTGTCCCATGTCCCTGCCCTCCCTTTAATGCTGACCCATTAGCTTTGGTCAGCTCCTCGTCCATCCTCAGGCAGAGCTCCATGAACTCCATCTGGTCATTGACATAGAGAGCCATAATTCCTCCTCATCTTCCCTGCCTGACCTTCCTAGGGTCTGTATCCTTCTGTTTCAACACTCCAACCATAGGAGGCATGCCACTGTGGCTCAATGATGCCAGTAAGATCATTGCCCTGCAGGTGTGCCCATGTCTCTAAGTCCACTTGTTTAGTTACAGCCAGTCAATTTTGGGGTTTTTTTGGTTTATAGGCATTTTCTATACATTCGTTTTATTGGCTAAAGCAATTGCAATGTACTTTTGGACAGTATTTTTTTACTTACAAGCACCCAGCATTAAGAGTGCAAGTAGTAACTCACCCAAATCCCTAGGAAGGAGTCATGGTGCTCACAGTCTGGATTTTTGTGGCCAGATGGTCAAAAAACTAACTGCTTTTGCGTACCTGTATATTAGTTTATTAACTGAGCCCTGTTGGTAACAATATCAAAACACAATTGCTCCCCAAAGAGCAGAACTAATAATGAAGCTTTTTTTCTGCAGATATTCTTACGTACCAAAGACACTGTGCCATGTCACTGATATTTCACCAGTCTTCCCATTCTTTGTGGAAAACATACTTTCCTGGAGTCCCTAAATAGGACCTAATAACCACAGGTCAATTCCACAAACCTAGCAATTTTATTGGCAGCCCCCAGCTCTTTTCCTGCTCTCTGTCTTTCTTTGCATCTGGTCAAGTAAATGCCATGTCCCTGATGTACAGCTACATTCCAATTATCTGGCCTGGTAAATATATCCTGGCTGCCTAAGTACTAGCAGTCAAATGAATGAGGGTTGAAATGACCTCAGAATTTAGTAGCTCCCAAATAGAGTCATTACAGTGATGTCACTTTTTGGTGCCAGTTTTCATACAGCTTGTAGAGAGGGATAATATTTTGCAGACTTTTGCCCCTTTTTTATTTCTACTGTGATTAGGTACTGAGTTAAAACATAATAGGATAAATCTAGTAGACAAACATAGTTTTATGAATTTGGAAGTTACTTTTCCTTAACAACATGGATGTCAAATGCAAATGATTAAATTTTTAAATTTTTCAAACTTTATATCCTCCACTTAAAATTTGTTATACTGACCTGTCACTGGAAAACAGTGGCATCCTTTTTGTAACATTTTTTATTTATTTGACTCATAGTTAGAAACTGTAGAATATTCAATGTCAAAGCCAAAACAATTTTATTTTACATTTAAATAATGACTAGGCGTTATTGTCTCAAAGCTCTTCATTCTGTTAGGTATTTTTGGATTTTGATTTTGTTTTGATTTTGTCAGTTTGGGTTTTTTTTTTTAAATTCAGTAACACATTACTGATTTCCTTTAGAATTTCACATATAAAATTTATTCCATTATGGAGGGCCAGTATATAATTTATATTCTATATTTAGTATGAAAGCAAGGTCTATGTGACTTTCTGTCCTAGGAAGGTAATTTTTCATGTATTTAAAGGGACTGCTGTAGCAAAATCTATCAAAATCCAGGGGGAAAAATAGTATAGTAATTTGGCACTGATAAGCCACACCTATTTCACTGAAGAATCAAGCCGATCCCTGAAGTGCGGTTAATCATTAGGTGCGCCTTATTTATGGACAAATTCTGGTGAAATGCCAACCCGGAAGTACTAGCCAGTCGGGGAGGTAGCGGCCGTGGAACCGCGGCCGGGTGGGCGGGGGGCGGGTGGGGAGCTGCTGCCTTCGCACTTTGCTGAGCCGCTTTGCCGAGCTGCTTTGCTGCATCGCTTTGCTAACTTCGTGCTTTGCTGGGTTCACGCTTTGCTGAGCCGCTTTGCCAGCTTCGTGCGGCTAGCCCACCGAGCCGCCACTTTTGAGCAGCATGGGGAGCCGTGACCGGCACTGCCGGGGGAGGGAGTGCAGGAGCCTGTGGCATGGGGAGGGCGTCTGGGGCTGCATTTAAAGGCTTTGCTGGTCTGTGAAAACTGTTTGCAAATTGTGCACCTGACAGCAAACCCCATCATTGCGCAATTCTGTTACCAACTTGTTACTTTGTTGCTCATGGAGCCTTGCTTTAAAAAAAAAATGCGGCTTATCACTCGGTGCGGCTTATTTATGCACAAATTCCATGGTCTTCCCAGTTACCCAGCAGTGCGGCTTATAACCAGGTGTGGCTTACGAGTGTGAAATTACTGTATATATAGTATGTGAACCATTGTTGTATATGAATATTTTTGTTATACCAAAAATTTGTTTCTGAAATACGCATGAATACAACTCTAAAGCTTTAAAAACCTTACGAATATACATATTCTCCTTCTCTCTTTTTTAATTCTTATATGTAGCAGATTTAGAGTATCACTCAAAATAGTCAGATTTGAGCTATTTTGAATGAAAAGAGACACATGATGACTCAAGAAAGCCTAATGGCTGCCTATTACTGGTTGTTCAAAGTCATTTTTTTCTGCTGTTCTGAACTGGGGAAAAATGATGGTGAGTAAAAGACTGCTTCTCACTCGATTGTCTCATGAGCCCTTAGAGTGAAAGAGGTCAAAAAAGTATCCTGATCCATACACAGATAGCTACAGATCAAAATCACCCATGTTTATACTATTAATTTTTTTTTTTTTAAGCAAAGTGGCTGCAAACATGTTGCTAATAACGTGGGTTTTTTTTTTTTTTTGCATTTATTTCTAAGATAACACCTCAGAGAAAGTGGCATCAACTTTATATTGCATCCCCCTTCCCCTTTCTTAAATCATCGTATCAGTCTCTTAAGAGGATAAAAAATATAGTTAAAGCAAACATGTTTGTCTCCAAAGATTTCCACTAGAGGAGATTGGCAGAGGTGATACTGGCTCATCTAAAGGTCAGTAATAATTTCCCATAGCTACTGCTATTTTAATTTCATTTTACACCTTTTTGTCAAACAGACACCCCATAATGGCTTCTTCTTCCTACAAATTTTCCAGTGTTGGGATCCTTCAGTCATCATATATTTCCAGATTGTTTTCTTTTAATCCACTGGGGAAGTGTTGTAATGCATATCCAGACATATAATGGATATGCAGTGCATATCCAGTAAAAATCTGTTTGCATTTTTTTACTTCTTCAAAAGAATACTTAATTTCTGTTTTGACAGCTACTTTTAAAGAGACATACACTCACAGAAGAGTTTAGGTAGGAAGTGACCTTTAAAAGTCATCTAGTTCAACCCCTCTGCAGTGTGCAGGGACATCTTCAATCAGATGAGGTTGTTCAGAGCTCCTTCAATCTGACCTTGAGTATTTCCATAAACAGGGCATCTGCCACCTCTCTGGGACATGTGCTGCAGTGTTTTACAACCTTCATTGCACAAAAAAATTCTTACCTATACCTCATCTAAATCTGCCCTTTTCTAGTTTAAAACCAGCCCCCTCATTCTATTGCAAGACGCCCCACTAAAATATCCTGTCCTGAGCTACTTCTATCCTGTGCTGACTCCACAAATACAATCAAGAATTTTTAGCAAGGATGCGAAGGACAGTGATCTGCAGTAATGCCATGGACTATTTTTGATAACTTCAAAACATAGAAACAACAGATTTCCTTTACTTGGAAACAGTGACTGGGATTGTTTCATTTTCTAGTATAGATACACCAATGTCCAATCAGAATTTTCAGCTGCTGATCTCACCAACCAATTGTATGTAAATTTTCAAAAGAACGTGTTTTCCACCATATGCTTTACTTCCTTTCATACATCTTAATATTTTCTTTAATCTGAAGAAATCTTTGGTCCATTACCCTTCATTAATGACTCAGTATAAATCTACATAGCTAGAAGAGTATAAAACAGATTTTTCAAAAAACATGCAGAAGATATTTTGATCCTTTTATCTCTTCCTGGAAAGTTTTAGTGCTCTCAGAAATAAGTGTCCTAAGCACACCTCTAAACTGGGGATAGAAATTTATAGATCAGTTTGGGTATATAAATTTTACACTTCATTGTCGCTCTGACTGACTATTTTCAGTAATGTTTTCACCAGAGAACCCCGTGAACTTTGTAAACCATCTGCAGTATCAAACTGTTTTAATGCAGCATTTTCTGCCTAGTTTCTTGGAGATGCATGCAGCCAAATTGTCTCTCCATCTGAATATTTGTAAATATTTCCTAATAACTTTAGCATCTGTTGATAATTTCAGTTAAAACTTCCTGAGAGCAGAGTTGTCAAGGGTATTCTATTACTATTAATCTAGTAAAAATTGCTGAGTGAGTAGACATATATTTGTAAAGAAAAAACAAATGCAAATCTGGCCTGTATTTCCTCCAGAATAAAGCAAACAGATACCTAATAAATAAACTTGAAGCTTTGAACCCAGTATTTTTTCTGTTAAATCAGAAATGTAAGGGAGGAACAAAAGAGCTTTAAGGACATGACAGGAAATAGGAGAAATGGAGAAATTATAAGGACACAACCAAATAAAAAATTCAATTTAATTATCTCTGCTTTTCTTGCAACATCTCCCTTTACTTAGCCATGTCATTATAACAGCACCAGTGGATGAGAAAGTGGTAACAACAAGAGAAAAGTGCTAATGCAAAGTTCATTGCTTAAGTGCCTTTAAATATAAGGGTGAGAAAGTTTTCAAGCAGCTGACATAGCAGAGGCTGCTGGCAGGCTGTCTATGTGCCAAAGACAGCACAGAGGGATTTGTCTGAGGCAGATTTTTAAATTTAAACAGGAGTTAGAACAGTGAAGCATATCTGGAGAGTGGCATCTATGAGAAATATTGTTTTTCTGATTTCCAGGATGTCCAAACTCAGCAAAAAATCTCTGGGATCTGTTGCTTTACCCAGAGACAGAATACAGAAATTAAGATATTTGGATTCCTTTTCCTCTGAGAGGAGGCATCCTCAGGAAGCCACTGTATTCAATCTCCAGTTTGAGGATGAAAAAATGCAGTCTGATCCAGCAACCTTGAAAGATTGCTGACACTCTTTTGTAGCTATTACTTTGGATGCAATATAAATTAAAAGTTCCTTTTTGTCTTTTCTGAATGGTTATAACTTTTCAGGAAGAAACATGCATTTCTTAATTTTCCATAAGAGAATAGAAAATCTACAGAGAAAAAGATAAGCTCTTAATTTTATGTTGGGTTTTACTTAGGGGTTTTGAGGGGGTGGGTTTCAGGTCACCATTGTAATGAAAACCATTGAAATTCAATTGAAACCAGGCTTAGACTTTGACTCATCCTGAAACTTAATCTACTACTTGACGCCATTAATTTTGTATAGCTATGCTCAAGAAACCTAAATAATTGTCTGGCACCTTAGCTCAGAAACCTTGTGGTAAGGGAATAATTTTAAATATACTACCCTTGAATGTATGAGAGCTACAGCAGATAGTTAAATGGATAGATAGACAGACAGAGGGAGCATTAACTATCACCAAAATAGCTGGTGAAGAAGGGAAGCTGTGAAAGATCATGCCTCTCCTCAACATATAAGCTTTATAGAAGAATACACGTTTCTGCTTTCCCTGCCTTTAATACTTAAGAATAGAAACTATTAGCAGACATTATAGCAGTGGGCATGTGCCAAAGTAATCACACTTTTCATTTTTAGAGGTGCAGATAAAATAAAAAATACTCTATTGATGTGGAAGATGCTCTCTTTGCAAGGAGGCATGTAAGTAATGCATAAACTTGTATCAACATATATATATAGTAAACGTAGGCAGAATTTCCTTCCTCTGATCTGCATTGCAGATATCTTATCTACATTGGGAAATTGTGCTGCATATTCTGTAGTCATTTTGCATACAGAGTAGCCTGACAAAATTTGCATTAGATTTCCACAATTAATATGATGAGAGTATTTTTTTTCTATATATCTAGAGTGGCAGTTTTTTGCTCAAATAGGAATACTGGGGGTTTTAAACAACTTATTTATTAATTAATACATTTATTCTTTCATTTCTTAATCGTAACACTTATAAGATATGGGAATTCATCAGATAAAATTCTCAGGATTTGATCATCAAAACAAACTTTATTCATTCTGATTCATTAAAAATGAAAAACAATATAATTTTTGCCATGTAGCTCAGTGATGATTTACTCTACATGTTAAAAAGTTTTCAGAATCATGACCTTAGATTCTAATGCATCTTTTACCCCATTACCACTTTTTGAAGCTAAAAGAAAAAATACAGAAGAGATCTTTGAGATATTTTTTTCCTTGTGATGTTGCTAATAGGGCATTATATTTTCATATAAAATTTAATTATATTACTGAGAATTAATAATCTTCTTTATCTGCACTTTATCTGCAACACTATAAATATCTAAATAAATGATTACACATTACCATATTCATTAAAAAACAAGGATATATTAATGTCAATTGATTTCAGAGAAAAGTTATTGATTATTTAAACACAAAGTGCTTCAGTGAAATATTGGTGGAACCCTCATGTATAGAAAAACTAATGATGTCTTTGCACCAATTATGAAAAATTTTAGTACAGGCAGAAGACTTGACACTCTTAATATTTTGACATCCTCAAGACTCACCAGGCAAATAATCCTTTTTACTTCAAGAATAACTGCAACACAATCCAGTTCAATAAGAAATGAAGGTCTGCATTTTAAGAGACCTTTAGGATATTGTTTTGAATCTATATTGTCTTAGAGTCACTTTGAAAAATCTAGAAAGCCACAACTTATAGTATAGAATGAATGCAAAATTCTGCATTCCACGTCTCATAAGAAATTCATTCTTTCCTTGCTTTGTTGTTTCATAGTTCTTACAAGAAAACATATTATGTGAATCTATTATGAGAACTACTCTTCTAACAAGGATATCAGTCATATACATATGCATCAATAAACATATTGCAATTGCTTCAACCACTGCCTGCCTGAAAATATAAATTTCTTCTTTCAATATAAATTTCTTAACTGTGTACTGCTATTTCCTTGTGTCTTGATTTAGCATTATGACATGAATCTGTCGACTTCCATTGCCCATACTTTGTAGGATGTTTGCAACAAGAAGCTGCTCAACACAATAATTGTAGAAAATAATATTGAAGATTGGCATAGCTTTCCTTCATATGTTGTAAAAATAAAGAGCTATTTTTAATATACAGTATCACAAACACTTTTTCATTAAGAAAAAAAAAAAAAGGTAATATATTGAAGATAAATGTTTTTCTCCATAACAAGAGAATACTGTTCCAAAGAGGTAAAACGCTACAAAAAAAATTTCTTCCATAAACTGCTGCTTAAGTCACAGAGCATACCTAAACAGGAGTATATATACATTTTAAGGAATAGAAATTAAATTCAAACTTTTTCATTTGATTTATGCTGTTAATTGGACTTTTCTTGATGACTTTTATACAAAGTTTTCCTGCCCTTAATGAATACTTTTTTTTAAAATTACAGTAATTTCAAAATTATAAGCTGCACCTGATTATAAGCCACACATCCGGTAGCCAGGGAGAGCACGGGATTTGTCCATATATAACCCGCACCCCGATTGTAAGCTACATTTTTATTTTTTAAGCAAGGATCCATGTGCAAAAAAGTAACGAGTTAGTAACAGAATCGCGTGATCGTGGAATTTCCTGTAAGGTGCTCAAATTGCAAACAGTTTTCACAGACTGGAGGAGCCTTTAAACACAGCCCCACACGCCTGCCCTGCTCACCTGTGGCCCTCCCGCCCCACTCACCGCTGCTCACCGGAGGCTCTGCTCGCCGCCGCTTGCCATGGCCCCGCCGGCTGCCACTGCCCCGAGGGGCGGTGGGGCGGCCCTGAGCAGCAGCCCCAAGCAGTAGCGGGGCAGTCCCGAG
>VRYO01001463.1:75582166-75620066 GCA_009812075.1 Sialia sialis | reverse complement strand
ATGACAAAAATTACTTTCAAGATAGAATATCAGAAAACATGAGAAGTTTGGATTATTCTTTGTTGAAGACTTGATGAAGATCATGAAGCATGGCCTTCAGATCAAGGAAAGTTATTCTCCCTCTCTACTGTGTTCTTCTGAAACACCACTTGGAGTGCTGCACCCAGCTGTGGGGACCTCAGCACAAAAAGGACATGGATCTGCTTGAGTAGGTCCAGAGGAGGGCCATGAACATGAACAAAGGCTGGAGTATGTCTTCTTTGGAGAAAGGCTAAGAGTTTAGGGTAGTTCAGCCTGGCAAAGAGGAGGCCAGGCCCCTATTGCATCCTTTCAGTACTTAAAAGGGTGCTTACAGAAAAGGTGTCGGATGGGATCTTCTATCAGGGAGTATAGTGAAGCGATGAGAGGCAATTGTGTTTGGCTGATAGATTTTGTTTAAATATAACCCTTCTCTGTGAGGATACAGAGGCGCTGAAACAGGTTGTTGGGAAAAGTTTTGTATACCCCATTCCTGGAAAGGCTCAAGGCCAGGTCAGATGCGACTTTGAGTAACCTGGTCTTGTTGAATATGTCCCATGACAAAAGGGTTGGAAGACAATGATATTTAAAGTCCCTTCCAACCCAAGTCACTCTATGATTCTATACATTATTGCTGATAAATCTGTTATCAAAAAACATTAATAAAAATAGTTTAATCCCTTTTTAACTGTGCTTAACTTTCCCATGGTTGTTCGAAGAATAACCATCTTGCCCATTACCACAAGTCAAAATCCAGCACTTCCTTCCCAACATCAAAGATGTGCATCAACTTTTTTAGAATAATAGTTTAAACTCCAGTTTTGACTTGTGACTTTTTCAGGTGGAAAGTCTCTGGGACCATCTGTAGTTGACCTGGCCTGGCCTGTAGCAAATTTAAACTAAGTGCGGGATTTTCTCCAGTAAAGTAGATGTCAATCAAATCTAACTAGGTTAACTACAAGACAGAGTGCAAATGCAGCAAGGCTGAGAAAAATATACTTTGTCTTCAGCTCAGGAGTAAAGACAGCTGATACCACATTGTAATATAAGGTCATCTGACTTTTAAAAGAATAGGATCTTCAGCCTTTTGTACTGCTTCCTCCTAAATGTTCAAAACTTCATAACCTACATTGTCTGCTGAATGGTATTTCTTTTGTCAGATGAATTCTGACACTTCAGGTGTCCTAACTAGCAAAGGATAATAATCTTACATTCATAAAAAGTACATTACAGTAAAAAAGTATCTTGAAGAGAAGTGGAAAATAAAAAACAACAGCAGTGTTAATAGTGCACTCTAATGGGCTTGGTAGTCTCATGGCGATATCCCTGATATAAGCTCCTGGTAAGTAGAACACCTCTCCAGTAATTGCATCAGGTCAGCAAATAGGTGCCTCTGTACTTCTCAGAAGAGAGTTGCCTGCTGCTATTAGCTGTCACCTTTCCTTAGTTGTTATATGGGAAGAAGACTGTGCTGCCTTATTCAGTCCAGATGTGACAGATCTTTCATTTTCCGCCTGCAGAGTAGTGAAGAGATTCTGCCCACTTGCTGCTCCTTGCCATTATAAGCCAAAATTCTTCTCTATTACTAGCCCTCTTCCATCTGTGAGTTTTGATGGAAGAGGTCTTGGCTGCTCGGCCATGGGCTGTGGGTCCACTGCAGGCTGCGCTTGGAAACAGCTGTCCAACTCCTTCTCAGCCTCTTTGGTCCTGCACAGTCTTCTCACTGAGTCCTGCTGCTCAGCCACTTGTGACAGAAGGTACCTCATTTAGGCACACCTTTTGGAGGCAGATCTGCTGCCCAGTCCCAAGAGAAATGCCTTGGCACTTTCTGTAGTCTGAGGTCTGCACTGCAGCCCTCTCCCTTCAGCAGCTCCCTCTGCGTGGAGTCTTCAGCCACCAAGGTAGATGGTACAGATGCCCCAGGGGGAGTGGCTGGCTTGGCTCTCAGACAAGTGAGAAATTTTGAGTGAAAATTCACCTCTGTTGATAGACTGTCTCTCAAGTTTCTCTTGACTGAGCCTATTCAATCCCTACCAAAGAAATTGGCATTATTTACTCTTTCTTATACCAGGCTCTAGATTTCAAGTCCTATGCACAATACCTATAAACATCTCAACCAAATTGATTTAGTGTTGAAGACACAATTCACATTTTAAAAACCCAAAATTATTTCCAAATGCAACTAGGTCCATGAACACTGGAATAAACAGAACTTGGTTTTCTCCTTACTCAAAAACTTAAGTGATAGCAGGGGTTATGCTGTTTCGATGTGTGTCTTTTTTTCTTTTATGTATTCTTTGTATTCTTTTCACATATATTTGGAGCCCTGTAGCCCATTAATTTATTCCAGATAGTTTTCCCATTACTTTTCCATGTCCTTTCCCTAGGCAGAAAGACAAAACATATAACAAGGCTCCCCTTCCTATCTTGTTTTTCCCTGGCTGCCAAGGTTGCAAAACACCTCTTCAGACACATTTTCATCAACAAACTACAGTCCTGACCAAAGGGAGGAAGACTTAGAAGGTGCATGACCCAGGAAGAAGGGAATTGCATCACCACTTGTGTTCCTAATTGCTATTTTTTTGTCATTTATGCTAATTTACCAAACTTAAAAAACTCTATGCACCCCTATGGGTGCATAACTGCCCCTGGAGGCCTTCAATAAAAATCCACTTTTATATTACTTTTAATATTAATTTTACCTCAAAAGTATGTGTTGTTTCATTTCTAAGTTGGAAAAGGCATCAGGGAAATAATACATAGGCAGACACATGCATGTATACACTAGGGAAACTCTTCTCTCCTCATGAATTCAGCTTAATAATCCTTGATTTCATTGTTAAAATGATTAAAATTATTAAATTCTTGACTACCTTATCAGTAACTTATATATGGAAAGCACATAGATTTTAAGACATCAGCTTGTCCTTCATCAGAATTTTTCCTTGTCAGAATTTGACTGTTTTTATCTTTCACTGCTATATCAAATAATTTAGAAAATGTCACTTTTTTCTCATAATCCCAGTTTTGACAGAGCAAATTTTCTATCATATTTGAGACAAGCACGCAAAATTGCCTTTTCAGTAATTCTTTTGCATCTTTTAAATTAAATGCCTCTGTTACTATTATTCATTTGTCATTTCAAGTTTGATTATGAAAATGCAAATAATATGAACTCAGTTGCACAGGAAAATCATCAGGTTCTCCTAAGAAAACATGGGTGACTACAGACTTTAAATCTTTTCATATTCATTATCTTATTGTTTTTCCTTCACTTCGCTGTGGCAGTTTCCCTAGCTGTTCTGACACTGGCCTTGCCTGTAATTTACTATTGCAAACTCAAGCTGCCACAAAGGTGCAAAGAATGGTGATGCTCACATAAAATTTTTAGTAAATTCAACGTTGCAAGTGCATTTAAGATGCATTCATTCAGGCAGTGCAACAAACATGCAAATCTAGTATATTAAAGAGCAGCACGCTTGGGGATTAGCTAGCTACCAGCAATATATAAGGACTGCAATCTATAAAGTCTTTTACACATATAATATTGCATAGCTGTGGATATAATTCCTGTTTGTCTGACAGAAGTATTCTTTATTTGGAGATTGCCAATAATGTTTTGAAAAGAGGTATCATGGAGAGCTTTATTAATTTCACACATCATGTTCACTATGCAGACCGAGTGAAATCAGTACAGTTTGTAATTTAGCTCAGTACAAGATTTTTGCTTGTTTTTATTGTCCAAGCTTACAGTCACATAGGTCTAAACAGTTGCACTACAGGTTTTCTTTTTTCCTTTGCTTTATTACTGTTTGTGAACATTAAAGAATCTCTACAAAAGTCTATAAGGCTTTGTTTTTCAAATTCCTTCCTCACAGACTGAAGTTGTTCTAAGGAGACTACATTGCTAGCAAAATCTATAAAACTTACTTCATAATGGGGCAAGTGTAAAAATTCTGGTAAAGGGATGATATATGTTTTACTTTGATCTAACAACTTCTCAATTTGGTGAAAGCAAGACAGTGCACTTCCAATTGCCCTATGAGACATGAATATCCACATAAATAATAAATATCACCTCTATTCTTGATTTCACTTTTATTTAAATAATAATTTTGTTGTATTCAAAATAAGAATATCTACAGATACACATAAGCAGGGTTCCAAAACCTATTTTTCATAAATACTTTTGTATTGCGTAAAGCTTTCCACACTGTTGGACAATGGGTGAGTGCAACAAAATGTTCTCTATCGATCTATGTCATAGCCCATTGCTTATTGCCTTGAGTATAGTGTATAAGCCAGCTAGAAGACAATCTTTTTTCCTTGAGAAAGACAACAGCGGTGATCTAGACTTTCTATTGCAGCTGTCAAGTTCAAATAAAATATAGATAGTGGATGTCACCCAATATGTTTTGGCAGAAGGTAGAAAATTCTTTTTAGCCATTTATGCTCTCTGTGTCAGTTTTCAAGGTTTTAAAACTATTTAAGGACAAATGTATTAATCATTTTTCATTCAACTTTGTACATGTAATTTCCTGTTTTCATATATCTATGACCCATGTGCATAATTTTCTAACAGCATATTTGTATCTGTAATCATTATATTCTATTTCTAGATCAATTACTTTTTTCTCCCATACTTATGTGTATTGGCAAATAAAAAAAAAAAAAATCTTTAAAATTTTATTTAACAGTGTCCAGAAATGCTGTGCAATATTTCCAGATTTTTCATGCTTTGCCATAGATTTACTGAAACTAAAACTATTTTCCACTTAGGATTCACATATAGTGCATCCTCTGCAACAGAATAGGAGAGATAAGGCAAGCCCATAATGCACTGGGTATTTAAAACTTTATGAGCAAAATAAATATTTTTGTTAATAACAATAAAGGAAATAGCTGAATTATTTTTATTCATGCCTCTCATTAAAAGAATGTGTTAAACAGTAGATACACTGCTGTCAAGATCATTTCATTTGTCAGTTTATAGCATCTGATTTAGTGGACTTACAGGTGGAACTTCTCTGAGGTGAACTCTGTGTGTCAGCATAAAAAGCCCAGTTCCTGTTTGTGGAGGCCGATGGCCTGACTGGGGAAGAACTTGTCTCTGTCCCCTGGAGGGAATGCCCTTAGGCACTCCGTCGTCATAGTGGATAGAAAAGGTTGCTCCCAAAATGCCTCTCTATTCTGTGTTAATTTGTGGGACCCCATGGGCCCTATCCCCCTTGTACCGTCCCTGTGCCCTCAGTTCATTTTTCAGTTGCTTTACTCTGCCCTCCATCTCCCCTATTTAAACCCTACTTCCTCAGGCCCTTCGAGGTGGTTTGTCCCTGTATGTCTCTGAGGAAGAAGATCAATAAAGTTTTGCTTGGAACACCATATGTGGCTCCCATCCCTTCCTCCAGTGCTGGCCAAAACGAGGACTCACTAAAGAGCAGGTCACTGTTCCCGGGAGTGCCTGTGCCTCCAGGACACCCTTCTCAGGATGCTTCCCCAGAAGGTCGCGGCACTCCACTATTGCTCTCTGCCATGACACCTATCTCTAAAAGAGAAATGCAGGAATTAAATGTACATTAATACAGAGCTAAAAATATAGTTTTGATTACAGTTCAGAAAAATAAGTTATATTCTAGTAAATTTAAGGTGTTCACAGCATGCTTTAGTGGAAGAAAAATAGAATTATCTTAAAATTTGAAGGTTGTAAACTAGAAATTTAAAGTTACAATATTTAGTATGACACTCATTATTTGGATTGTGTAAGATAGGACATAAAAATGGCAAAAAGAGAACAGAGGCTATGCTGTTTGGTAAATTTTACCAAAGTATTCTTTGTTATCTAGTTGCAGTATGCAATCTTCAAAGAGACCTGAAAAGATACATATTCATAAGTCAATTTTAGGCAGTGGTACACCGTAGCTCAACAATTACACGGATCAGATGATTTGCTCATTGTCATTCAAAATATCTGCACGTGAGAAGTAGCTCAGCAATCGTATATTAGCCGTCCCAAGTTGCCCTAAAATGTTAAAGATAGATGACTTTTTCAGACTGGTGAGATCAGAAAGATTTTTGAATGCAGAGTGACTTTACTGGCTAGCAGACTAGAAAAATGTCTGATGATGGCAACAATTTCATCAAGGTCAGCTAAATGCTTTTGAATTTGTCTAACTTATTCCCTCAAAGGCTTCATCCCAGCACTGCATTGTCAAGGTTCTGCAGGTAATGCTTTTAATGAGAATCTTTTTGCACTCTTTCTAAGGAATTCCTTTTCAATTATCTTTCTGTTTACTTTTTGTCTAGGACTTGATATTACACTTCGAACACACCATGCATAAACACTACAGAGGCTTGGTTAAATGCAATTCTACTCTTCTCTCTGTGACAGAAATACCAAGCAGATTGACTATACTTTTCAATTAACTTGAATGTTATTCTGTTGACACCACTCTGAAAGGCTTCTGTACTCCTCAGGCTAGAAAGCATAAGCAAAGTATGGCAATATTTTTCCCAGTAGCTGCTGCTGAACTGCACATCTAGAGCTTCCACAGACACAGAAAAACCTTTTGAAAAGGCCAAAGCCTATTTTTCATTTGCAGGCTGTACTGACACAATTCAGAATGAGAAATAAACCTAAGAATACAGTAACACTAAGTCTATACTTACCATCTGTCAAGAGTCCAACTATGTTTTATACACAATATAAATACATATATATATACAATATACATACATATATTTACACGCATGTGCTTTGGGAAACTGCACTCAATTGAAGCATGAATATGCATGATTTTTTTCTTAAATACAAATTTTAATGCATTTTTTTCAGTTATGAACCTTTGAAACATGATAATGTTTTGCAGAAGCTCTCAAAACAATCTCAAAGCCTGAGAGATGCATGAATTCATATCAGAAGATGTGTTTCCAAAAGCATGGGATCAGTGTCATTTGTTACGTATTTAACATGTTTAGCAAACAGCATAGGACTCGTGTATATCACTCATTGCTGATTAGCAATTGCTCTGATGGATTTCTCAACGATGAATGCAGTTAAAGGATCTAATGGAGATAGGTTTGCATTCTTGTTTATTAGGAATTATGTTCTTATCACATATTAATTACAATCCCATAACAATTCGAGGATGCCAAGAAGACAGCAAACATTTCCTGACAGTTTCTGCTTATTGCAGGGTCATTCATATCCCCATTTAAAAAGGATTCAGTAGGCAATATGCTGTAACACCGCTGGCCAAAAGCCAGACATATCATGACAGAAGGTGAGTGTGACGTTGGTTCCAGTATTCTTCCACCAACAATCAAGAATTTGTGAATGCATGGGGCTGGAGCCTTCTCATCTTACCGGCACCTCTACATACCGAATATAAGCTATTTTAAATTTATTTTTTAATTAAATTTTACATGAGCATAATATTACAAGGTAATCTCCCAAACCCCTTGTTAAGGTTAATGCTTTTTGCCTCTACACTACAGGTATTTTCTGACAAATTGTCACTATTTCTCTTGTTGCACTCTTCAAAGCATCAGATGGAAATCGAATAAATAGCTATTAAAACAGTTAAATTCATTAGTTATGTAGGCTTTGCTATTTTCATACTGTATGTCCAATAGGGACAGGAGCAAGAATGAAAGAGGCACTCATTCCATATTACCTTAAGATGCATAACTCTGAGCTGTGGCAGCTCAGAAAACAACCATGTCACCCACCCTGCAGCTTCTGGTGCAAGTGTAGTTTGTGAGTTGGAATTTCTTGGCAGGTGGCATGAATATTGCAGGAGTGTAAATCAGAAAACACTTAAAAAATGATATCTCTGTTTTGTTCTGCTGAATTAATTGTGCTTTATTCAGATCAGCTCATATCTTCCTGAAAAGTCCATGGAGTTCTAATTTTCTGATTTCAGTCTCTGTCCTAAATTCCTAAATTCTTGGATCATTAAAGCCCAAGAAGCTCGAAAAGCTCTCAAAATATTTGAACAAGAAAAAATTCCCTTTGTGAAATTGAGAACTACCTTTTTTCACTAATTAGTTTGTTACAGTACTAACAACAATTACAGCAGGAACAAAATAGTCAAGGAAATGGCTTTGTGAAAGCAAACATCCATGATCATCAGGTACCTTTTTTCTCTCTATCTTTTTCAAAGCATGAATTTTGCTAAAATCAGGATGCACAGAGCAACATGACTTCAACTTTCACAAAAAATAATACAGCCTCCAGAGCACTGGAAAGCTTCCTCCCTTTAATCCATCTCCTTACTTATTGCAAGGTTTCTAGTCAAACTAGCTGAGAACAAAAACAGGCTCTGAAAGGGAAAAGGCATTTAACTTGTATGTGGAACTCTTCACTGTGTGCACTTAAACATCAGATTAAAACACTAATTTTAAAGAAATTAGGATTTTAGTTAAAAGTTAGAAAAAACTGACCTTGAGATAGTTACCTGAAGCTTAAATAATTGATTGCCTGTCAATTTATGTTTGCTCAACTGTGTTTGCCATAGGAGAGAATGAAACTAGGAGTTAGGCCCAAAGAACACAAACAATTGCAGCCAGAAACTCATTCCTTGCAAAACTGGAGTTCCCCAAAAGCCATTTGTATTGTCATTAATAGAAAAGGTCAGGGAGAAGAAGACTTGCCTTAATTCCTCCTTTTAAGACCCCTCCCCACAAAAACGACCCCAGACTTAATTCAAGAAGCCAAGCACGCATGCTTAATAGCTATTCTAGCTAATTACCATAGGAAGCAGGGGATGGGAGGGGCTGGTATTATGAATCTGTATTTGTTTGAACCTTTTGTCAATAAATAGACTCTGTGACCACCTGTGATTTTGCAGTGCGTATTAGGGGGCTACCCCACGCTGATGCTCAGCGCTGAATAAACACACCCTTTCTAACTTTCTAACTTTAAAGAGTTGTTTGTCCATCACAGTTGAGTATTGGTATTGGACAAATACTCATATTTTAGTAAATCAAGATTACTTCTTAAGAATGCCAAGTAAATAAAGTTTCATCAGAAATAATAAGCCAAGGTCATCTGGTGTATAACATAGGTATTTATAGTATTTGAAGAAATTTCTAATTTTTACTAATAAGAACATACCAACCATTTTATATCAAGTGATAATACGTGTCACTATTGAGAGTTTTCACACTTGCCAATAAATGGGGAAACACAATCACAGGTTCACTAGGAGACGGTTAAAAGCACTTATCAATATATGACAGAATACATTAAGAACTTGCTACTTCTAGCTTATAGTTTGAGGAGACACCATAATAATTTGATATTCAAGTACATAACTGGGAAAGCTGTGGGCAAAATATGTGTTTTTTGGGGTTTTTTGTTTTTGTTTTTGTTTTCAAATAGAACATTTTTATTCTCTAGGCACCTTACAGAAGAAAACAATATTATATCCCTATGAGTATTATACAGGCATAGCTCATTGTCTACCTACTTAAGCAGAAAACTTTCATAAAATTCACAAGTGCCAAAAAAAAAAAAAAAAAGCAACCAAAACACAAACAACGTAAGAAAATATTCTTACTACCATCTTGGAAACAGATCATGAATTCAGAAATAAATTAGTCAGGTAGGTATAAGAAATAATTTACTACTTATGAATAATCAGGCAAGATATAGCTGTGGTGAAAATGTGAGAAGTTAATTGGCAAAGTGGAGTTCTCTCAGTTTGTTATGTTTTTCTGTAAGATATATAGTTAAAGTATCAAGATTGTGTATATAGAGATTTTTTCATTTATTCTTTTTAGACAGCAATGTGATAGATACAAAATGTATTGAGAATAGCTGACAAAGGTGTATGTGGGAGATGTGGAAAGAATTTCTTTTTTTTTTTTTTTTTTTAGCAACAATAAGTGTTATAGAAACTGATAATAGATTTTCAACTAGAAGTGACAGGTTTGTTTCGGATGATGCATTTTATTATCTTTTCTGGATACTTCAGGGAGCAAGGGAAGTATGCTTTTAGTGAAAAATGTATAGGCAAACATAAGAACAGCATTTCAATAGAAGAACAAAATGGGAAAAAACCCCAAACCACGAACTGCTTTATAAAATTATTGGTTTTGTGTATATTTTACTGTCAGGTCTATTTGGTTCCCAGGTATTATCAGAAATTATTCTTGCCTTTAAAAGTAAAATCAGTATAATAAATCATTAAGGATAAAGTAATTTGCATATACATTTTCCATTTCAATTTTTTTCTTCTAGCATCACGTGGAGGTTTTTTGGTTTTTTTTTTGTTTGTTTGTTTTTGTTGTTGTTGTTGTTGTTGTTGTTGTTTGTTTGTTTGTTTGTTATTGTTTTTTGCTGTTGTTTTTTTGTGGTTTGGTTGGTTGGTTGGTTGGTTGGTTTTTTGTGTTTTTTTTTTTTTTTTTTTGTTCCAGACAGGGCAGGGTGAATATCTGAAGTACCCAGTAGGGGCTGTGCTACACAGCCTTACAGCACTGACGGGGGAAGAGGGAAGGGTCTGTTCGGTCATGTAGAGTGGCAACAGTTTGCACATTACCAGTTTGTGAATTACGAGTTTTTGCATTACCAGTTTGCGCATTACCAGTTTGCACATTACCAGTTTCCGTGTGGGGACCCTTTCTAGTAAACACTTTTATCAACATTGTTGTTTCTACCTTCAGTGTCTTATTGCTGTTTCCAGTAAATTGTTCTCATCTTAACCTGCAAACTTCACCTTTTGTGCCTCCAGTTCTCCTCTCCATCCCGCCACAGAGGAACAGAAAGGGTAGGGTGAGCGAGTGAACAGAGCATCGTTTGAAGTGTTTCAATAAGACCATTCCACACACCTGGAGGTATCCACAATGCATTGTAAATCCTGACACACCGATCTTGGTACACAAAAGAAAACATGAAAAATCATCTTTTAATAAAGATATTATGGAGGGGTTTTTTTGCCTTTGCTTCCATGTTGCAGAAAAACCCCCATGTTTTTTTAATTATATGACCTGAATACTTTCAGCATCATTTTCAAAAACTCAAAAATTATTTCATTGTGCCTATATTCATCTACATGGCATACTTCTCTAGGGCTCAAAATCAGTTTTCCAAAAGCCAATAGACAAAAATGGTATTCAAGATACAAATCTTGAAATAAAATACACACTGTTCATTTTTGCACTTTTACAGTTCAATATTCAAAAGATGAGGACGAGAAGAAACATCCTCTGGTGATAATTTTTGGATGAGTCAGTTCAGGACATAGCAGCTACTGTGCTGGTTTTCGCTTGCAGTAAGTAAAAATAGGGACAGAAAACACCTCCATTGCATTAGTCTTTCCTCCCTCCTGATCATCGGGTGTAGGCAGTGAAGAAAGATGCTTTTCTTGCCAGTTTCACTCCTGTTTGAAGAGACTGTACTGACTCTAAGTCTTATTTTTTTAAGCTTTTTATTTAGCAACAATCTGTTTGTCTTATCTCTCTTCTACTGCCCAGTAATTTACGAACAATTTATTTTGTAGACATAAGGGGAAGAAATACATATTAGATAATTCCTTTTAATGCTCACTGGGCTGCATTCCAGAAAGGTTTGGAAGCAATCTGTGATACTTGATCTCAGGTCTAGAGCACAGCACTCTTGCACCTACCTTTATGCAGACATACCCTAGGGTGTGGGAATTTCTCAGCTGCTGAGCTCCTTCCAGAAACTTTTTTAATTGATTAATTTTTTTGGGAAAAAAAGAGGTATCAAACAAAGTAATGGTGTTTGGGTTTTTTTTCTGAAAATAAGAATTAGGCAGAGGAGAAAGACTTCATGTGTCTACTTGATGGTATTGTTGCTGCATGAGCTCATAATTGGCCGCAGAGACGCCTACAGAAAGCATGGATGCATGCACAAGAGGCTAGAAAGGGACACAGCTAAGACAGGCGATCCCAAGTGACCAAAGGTACATTCCATACCCAGTGTTCAGCAATAAAAAGTTGGGAAAATAAGAGCAGGGGGACATTAGTAGAGATAACATTTGCCTTCCCAAGTAAACGTAATGTGCCCTTGTCTTCTGGGGATGGCTGAATGCTTGCCTGTCCATGAGAAGTAGTGAATGAATTCCCTATTTTGACTTCTTTGTATGTATGTTTGGGTTTTTTTTCCTCAATAAAATGTCTCTATCTTAACTGACAAGTCTTTCTTACTTTTCTAAATTTGATTATCTTCCTCATCTTAAAGTTGTAAGAGTGAGGGACTAGACAGAGTTAGAACTATGACAATGTACTTGAACTATTTCAAGAATGTCTATTCATTAGTTAAATGAGACTGACTCTCAGTTCTTTCTGCACAGTCCAGCACCTGAACTTACAAGAGGAAAGTAAAATTCATTGCTTTTGCACAGACAAATCAAAATAGTACGAAAAATTAGGCATGTCAACTGGCCTAGTGACTTCCTAGTGACTGGTGTTTACATTTAAATTTTGTTTTGGATGGAAGAGGCCATACAATACCCACGGAAATTATTTGAAAGTGGTTGGTTTAGAATACATTCTGAGTTTAGAAGACATTCTGAGCAGAATGTATTCATCCACAAAAAACACATAATCAAAACAAAAACACATAGATGTTATAACACATGAAACCACTATAGTGGTTTGGTCACAAAAAGTGGAATAGTCACAAAAAGAAGAGGCAACAATCTGAAATGAAAAGCAGATCTATATGGGATATATGCATATATAAAAAAGATATGTATTTTTTCAAAACCAGAAAAGTAAATTAATACTCTCTGCTCCACTGAGCATGTGTCAAGTTGTGCTTTGATGGAGAAGAGTAACTGGGAAATATTGATGTAAAGTTCTTTATATGACAGATCAGTAAGCTATCTTGTCTCTTCTCCTAACACTGTGTTTTGCATATTTTTGTCTTTTGAGATTTGTACTGAAATGTAGTTTTTAAAATAGATTATGAAGAAAATTCTGAGTGTGTAGGGCAATTTGGCAGTATAATAGGTACCTTCTTTTTTTTTTTGTAAATTTAATAATCATTGATTAAACCTACTGTATGTGGAAAGAAAAGTCCATATTCACATCATGATCTCCCTTTAACTTGAAAAGCTAAGAGTTAACAAGTTTCCTTTCAGTAAAAATTTAGAATGTTATTTTTGTGTACCCTCAAGTATGTCTTTTGAAACTGATGCAAAAATGAAAATTTTGTATATACATATCTTTTGATTTTAACATTTATCCAAAGCAAATGAGCTGTTTACAGTAAATCTCACCACTGGCGTGATACTAAACAGAAATATATGAAACAAGATGATGTGAGGTGCAAAAATCCCTACATCTATAGAAAAAATCAGCCTTTGGAAGAGCTCTTCAGTTGAGACATTAAGTTTAAATCACCTGGCTCTGTTAGAAGTGGAGGTAAAGTTAGTGAACAAAAGCACATTGGCTAAACTAGGAAGGATCTGATGTCGAGGTTGTCCACCTTTCATCATGTCATATTCAATAATGCAACATAGTATAGAGACATCAAATATTTCAAGTTCACAAAACTGCCAACAAATCTAGAGTATTTTCAGTATGATTTTGCCTGGAGTACTCATGTTTCTGCTGTAAAGGACTACAACACATGTTACTTCAGAAATAATACTATTTATCAGAAAAAAAGATTGAAACCCAAAGAAATGGCCAAAGGTTTCCAAAGACAGCTACAAGACGGCTGCTTCAACTAAACCACATCTGTCACTACAAGAGGACTGCAGCCACTATTTAATCAAACTGCTACCAACACTCTGCCTGATGGGGTGTCAAGTTGTACTCTGACTTTGTCGGGGTTCGGAGTTTGTTTCTTTGTAGTACTGAATTTCTATTTTAATTTCCCCAATAAAGAACTGTTATTCCTAATTCCTATATCTTTGCCTGAGAGCCCCTTGATTTCAAAATTATAATAATTTGGAGGGAGGGGGTTTACCTTCTCCATTTCAAAGAGAGACTCTTGCCTTTCTTAGCAGACACTTGTCCTCCAAACCAGGATACATGCCGAGCCCTGCTGAGCCCCGCTGCCCCGTGTGAGCCGTGCCCATCTCCCTGTTCCCCTCCACCCCCCACTGAGCCTCACGACCCTGCGTGGTTCGGCTCACAGCTCACAATTCCAGGCTGGCAAATTTCTGAACTTTGTCCATATATAAGGCACTCTGGAGTATAAGGTGCACTTCCGGGTTTGGACCAAAATTTTAGTCAAAAGGGTGCACCTTATATGTCTGAAATTACTGTAGCTTGTTCAAGTGCAGGTTCTTGCCATTCTTTGTTGCTATGTCAAGACCTCCTCAGTTTTGTTTACCACAATGCTCTCCTGCCATCACCAGTAACTTCCTTGTTTCCAGATGAGATCTAGACTAATCCCTTCCAGCCAAATAAAAGCATTATCTGGCCTGCCATGGGCATTCAAGTCTGTCTTCACATTTTCACCCGCTTGTTACAGTTTTCAACGGGTTTGGTCTAGTTTATGCTATTGCTGAGTTTGTTTAAATTCAAATGCCTCATCCTCATTTACAAAGTTGCCATCTTTCTTCAGACTGGTTTTCCAAAGCCTAGAACCCAAGCTGAGCAACAGTGCTGCCTGCTGGCTCTGCAAAACATGTTTGGATCCAGAGTGTGCTGAAAAACCCCTCCAATATCTAGGGTTTCTCAGACAGCAGTCAGAAGCTTGAAACATCTTACAAGGCTGGATCTTCAATACTGACAGTCATTACAGAAATTATTGCAGCAAAGCTTATATCATTGCATTTGCATGAATCCTACCGATTATCCAGTCTTAAAACATGTGAAACAGTATGACATTTATACTTCCAGCTGGGAACTGGATCAAGCATTTAAATTTTTGGGTTTTTTAAAAATTTTATATTCCATTTTTGTAAGCCTTCAGTTTCTATTATCCTTGTTTCTGCTTGTGTCATCACATTAAGAGCAAGTCTGGATTTCACGTTTATTTAGTAGCCTTGATTCAGCTGGACCCCAGACTGCTGCACAGTAAGAAGCTGTAAAATGCTTGTACCTTAAATGTGACATTTCAAGTAATGATGCAAGAAAAAAAAGTTGTTGAAACATCTCTGTATTATAGAAAGCCTTGTCAAATTAAAGAGTAAAGATGAATTAAAGAAATTTGAAGCAGACAAAGAGTTTGATGCCTTTAAACAAGATGAATCTAAGGATCTTTGAACTGGAGAACATCACAGCAAGATTCAGGCCCCATAATGATGCCAGAGATTCTACTCAGAAGCTTAGAAATTCTGGGTTTCATTTCTGATGTTTCCATCTGCTTTTTATATTATCTTTGGCCATTTAAATGATTTGCATGATTGCAATTATTGTGAAACAGGCTAATTCTGTGATGTGATAGTAATAAAGTGTCATGAAGTTGGATTAATGATATATTACAAAAGTAATTTAATATATTTTTTGCATTTAGTATATTTTTCAAAGGCTGGATACATCTCAGCATTTCTCAGTGTCCTTGCTCTTTGTTTTGGAGAATCAAATGAGGTTTTTCATATAGTAATCAGATCTCTTGAGACCCAAGTCTTTAAGATTATTTCAGCAAATTGAAAAAACTCTCCTTTACATCAAATAAAAATTGGATTCAATTTTTACTTTTCATGTGATTGACAATAGTACAAATAGGAAATAATTCATTTAATGATTGAATTAAATATCTGGCAAAATTAGATAAGGTTAATGATCTGGTTTAGCCTCATATTTAATGTGCCTACTGAGACTACTTTCCACAGAAATTTATTGTGTGTTTACTGTGCATAGAGTAAGACATAAAACAAATTCATTAATAACATATAAGAAAAACAAGTTTTCTTCTGAGCATTAAATATATCAACAAGCAAATGCAAAAAATCTTTGAATGAAAGTGAGATTCAAGTTTGTTTAAATAATACATTATTACTTATTTGCATAGATCATAGTTATGGGTTCTTGTTTGCATTTTAACAAACATGGTTGCCAATAGAGTAATAAATACTGACAAGTTTATTCACAAAGTGCGACTAAATTATGTTTATTATGGATTTTTTAATTTCTCATTGGAAATATGGTTTATAAAACTGAAATGTATAGATTTTCAACAGCCAGCCTCCTTTTATTGCTGTTTAGATCACACATTTTAATGGAATTCATAAACAATTTATAGATTATTTTTTGAAGTAAATGTATTAAAATAATGCACAGCAAACATAATTCACACCAAGTTTTACAGACCTTCCTTTTCTTAGTTGTTACTGGTGATATATTTATACTATGATCATTTAACTATAATTAAAATAGCTTAAATAAATTGCACATTCCAATAAAAAGATGAATTTACCAATAAAATGATGCATAACATGCATTTAACAATGACTTTTTCTTACTTCCTTTTTTTTTTTTTATTTTTTTTTTTTCCCCTGGGAGGTGGTTTCTGTGAATATGTCTGGGTTCGCAGTTGTTGCTAACAGGAATCCAGGATTTCAAAGAGTTTTCTTCTATTTAAAGTTTTTTTTTTACCTGACTAATACAATCAAATACATTTAAACTGACTTGGCATCCTTAGAAATGGATTGCCAAAAATCTTTATGGGTACCCAGGAATTTATATAAAAACCTTCTTCAAAATCTAATACCAGTATCTCAGTCTTCAGTTCACCCGTTCTTATTAGCCACACACTGCTGAGGACCTTTTGGGTTGCGTGTATATCTGTAAATATGCGCTTTGTGCATGCATCCTATATGCACTCACACACACACACACACATATATATATATGTACAGTATTATATACAAAAATATATATGGTTATGTGTGTGTACATGTATGTGTGTGTGTGTATGTCAGTGTAATATAAGTGTTGATCAAAGATAACTGAGAAAAATTACATTATAAAGGAGATAACATTTCTGAGTATTTGTGATTGCTGCTTCCCCAGTCATCTTTGTGATTGGGACTTTCAAGGATCACCAACTGAATCATGGTTTATGATTCCCTGCTGAGCAACAGAAAACTTTTTTTTTGCTGTGAAGGTGGCTGAGCACTGGCACTGGATTCCTGAAGAGGTTGTGGAGGTTTAATCCTTGAATCTATTGAAAAACCCATCCTAATGTGGGCAAATGCCTCTAGGTGTAAGGGAGGTTAGGTCAGATGAATTCCGGTGCTCCCTTCCAATCTCACCCATTCTGTGGTTATGTGATAAAACTCCATTTGATAGCCAGTCCTTGATTTCACAGTTCTGTAACTTAATGAGCTGTGGTGTAATGTTATCACTGACAGAGCCTTCAGATCAAAAGGAATAGTGAAGACTCCCTAGTGACAGTCTTCTCCTGTGGTTCTTCCACCAGAGAGGCCATTGGTTCTATAAGGAATCAGTACACCTAAAAAAAAATAATAATCTATCTGGGCTGGCTAAAAGGGTTAAGATTTTGGAAATTATTCAGAAATCCCCTTTGTCCTTTGGCCAGTTTTCTTTTACCTCACTTTCACTCTCTTAATCCAGTTTAAAAAAATAGAGTTCATTTAAGGACTTAAGAGCTTGCATTTACAGAGCAAAACACATCCAAAAAATACCTCTCCTTACATATGAAGAGAAAATTATTATAAACAAGCACCTATTGACTCTGAAATGTGTGTCAAGCAGTTCAGCAAGACGAAGAAGGCTGTAACTCCAAGTAATTTGATTTATTGCCAAATAAGACGAAGAAGATAAATGATGAAATGATACATTCTGCAGTGTTTCAGTTGCCTAGAAATCACGTTTATTGCCTGTTTTTTTATATTAATTTGTTTTACGATAAAACAAGTTTAAAAACATGGACATAAAAGAACTAAATTTTGGAACTTTGTTAGTCTTCTCAGTCAGGTTTCATTTTGTATCAATTTATATTTTTTTACACTGCTCAGATATTGCAAGCTGCATGTCTCAGGACTGTTTAAATAAGCATGACCCAAATAGAAATTTTTTTTTTTTTTAATTAAAACATGCATCTACTCAATACCTATCAGCAAATGAGATCTCTAGCTCTCCACAAAATTTGCTGTACAATTCTCTCTGCAAATGTTGATCAGTTTTAAATAATACTTCACCACATGTAGACTGTTTTTCTTAGTATTTTTTTTCTTAATATGCCCATGAAACATTATTCTTAAGTACTGGTTCTTCACAGACATGCACAGATAATATCTTATGCTAATATACCTGTGGTTTTTAATAGCGCAGCATTTCTTTGTGCTTATGGAAAACATCTGGCTTTGGCTTGTGAATTTTGCAGCATTTGAACCAAGCTTTTGTCTCAGTTGTAGGATGTGTGCAGTTTACATAAGTTAAAAGCAAAACGATTTTAAACTTCTTGGAATGTAATCTTTCCCCCCTATCCTCATGCCCATTTCCAGTTTTGTTCCATTTTTCCTTGAAAAGATACATTATATTAGTATTTTCAACTTTTCAACATAAATACAGCCTGTCAATTTGAAGGGAACACTATGCACCTATAAAGAATGCTCATCTTGGAGGCTTCTAAAGATAACCAGGTACCACTTCAATCATCGAGAATTTTTATACATTGTCTTTGATTCTAAGGGACTGCACATGTGAGCTGTAGGAGCTTTTCTGAATGCTGATGTCAGGTTGTCTAGAACACCATGTTATCTTACTGCACAGAACACCTAATATGGAACCTTTTATAGGTGTTGAGGTATGTCATAACTTTTACTGTAAATAAAATATATCACACAAAAGTAATGAAGAAAAGCAAATTCCTATGTCAGTCAGTACAAAATACCCTGCACCAAAATCAGGATCACATCTGCAGATTTATTTAGAGTCATGCATGTCTCAGTATACTGGAGTCAACAATATCTGACTCTTCATGGTCATCGCTTTAGGAACAACCCAGTTAGGCAGATGTATCACATGAAATCCAAAATAAATTTGAAGAGGATTTAAAATATCTCATAGCTTGCTGTTACATAACCATTGTACCCTATTATTTCTATTACAGAATTCCAAGGACATAACAAAAATTAAACTAAAATAACTCTTTTTCCAAATATTTTTCATAAATATTATTCAATGGATACATATTATCACAATATACCTTGAAAAATGGATGCCATTTACCATCCCTCTTTACATCTTCATGATTCAACATTTACAGTGGAAATAAATGAGAGAAGAATCTTTGGAAGTCTTTCCCTGAAAATAACAGGATTTAAATATTCACAAAGGAGACCTTGAGTAATGTTAATTGGAGGTCATCAAGTCATATTTTGTCTTGCTCCAACTTAGGAATAATTTCTAAATCTAGCTCTTACAATTGGTAAAGCTCAATTTTATTTCTTGAATAAATTTTTCCTGAATATTTTTTATTTTTCTTTCATTCTCTTCCATAATTTGTTCAAAATTGTTTACAATGGAATGCAAAACTGTAGAACTTTTATGAGAAGCACAGAACACTAACACAGAAATGTGAAAATAAATGTGAAAATAAATAATTTATGTGAATTTTTTCTCAGGGGAAAAGAAGTGTATTTCATTTTGCCTGAGAAGCTCATACCAAAGAAAACATAAAATCAACATAAACTGCATCGATTGGTGATCAAATATGACAGGATCAGAGCAGAGCTCCCCTTTTCACCAATTATTTGCAAACATATAGCCTGACTACGCTGATATCACTTGCTAAGTACATATTGCTCTGTGATACATGTCTCATGATAAGTCTTTTTTTTTTTTTTTTTCAAATGTCTTATCTTGCAAATTGTACAAGATGATTTTTTTTTTTTTTATGGTGAAGTACAAAATAAAACAGAGAGTGATTCTAAAGAGACTGTGTTAGCTGGAATCCTCTAACTGAACACAGTAATGGCTTATACAAGTGGGACAATATGATGGCGAATTCCCATACAAGGTCACACACATTCAGTCTTTGTTGCAAGCGACAAATCTAAGTTATTTGGAGAGGGAAGCTTCTTTCACAATTTTTGTGTGGTGAGATTATCTTTAGAGAGACAGGATCTATGAAGAGTAAATAGCCGTTCAAATAGAGTCCTGGCAGATTTCAGTCCTGGTATTTTTTCTCCCAGTTCTTTAAATGACTTGTCTGTTCCTGGCTTTTGGCATGTGGATGCTCATACACTCATCAGCTAGCCTATGGCATCCCAGTCCCCCCTGCCCTTGTCAACAATCACTCCCAAGCATGGCAGATGCTGATCATTTCTCCTTTACTGGTAATTTCTTTACTTTAAAATAGCTGTTCTCATTTCTGTGTCACCAAATTTTCTTCAGGGCTCTTCCCTTGTAGCACAGGAATCCTCTCCCCTCATATCATTGGCTTCCTGAGTGATGACTGTTGCTATTGTGTTTTCAGTGCTTACTTGTTTGTCACTTTCAACAATTCACATAACATAAGAACATAAGAACTCACTTTGTGTTTAGTTAATTGCAGATGAGGATATTTACTATCTGCCTAAATGGGTCATTGTTTGTTGCAAAAATTTAGTATTAGATACTTTATTCTATAAGCTAAAGGTAGTAATGATCTTTGAATCAGAGGTTTACAAATTTCAGAAAGGTTTGCACCTCTCAAGGCACACAACCAAAAGAGATTTTATTAGAGATCCCTGTAATTTAATAGATTTTTACTGTTTAATAGAAATTACTGTTTGTAGGTTTTACTAAAGTTGGATTTCTAATGTATCAAATGCTATATTTATTAATTGAATTGGGGACTGATGTGATGCTTACAAAAACAGATTGGGAAATCTAAACTCAGCGTGCAAAGTGGATGCTTTTTACATTGAGAAAGAGATTGGACAAAATGCATTTTCCATAAGGTATAATTGCTAGCAAGAAGCAGTATTTTCTTGTCATCAAGTCAGAGAGCTGTTTTCTAAATTATCTCTCAACTTCAACAAGGCACAGTGGGTCAGAGTTCTTCACAATACAAGCTGTTACTAGAATTCAGAAGCATGTAGCTGGTGCAGCATTTGTTCCATGAAAACACAATCAGGCAAGTGGGGTGTAAATAGTGAAACATCAAGGAAGGAACTCAGTAGACATTGAGTGTTGCCCAGTTAATCTGTGTTACTGAATTTCTCTCTGTAATGAAATGCTCTTCTTGAAATGAAATAATTTGTATTATGAGAGGGGAAAATTAAGTCACTGACTCCCCAAAGGTTTAGAATTATTTTCTCTGTTTTCTCTGTGGTGTGAGGTCAGTGTATTATTCTGGTTCCACTGAAATGAAAACTGGCCTACCTGGCATCAGGTAAATATCTTACTAAGTTAAATGTCTTACTAATGACTGTGACTCAGCCACTGCCCTGGGCAATCTGTTTCAATGTCTGACCACAATTTCACTAAAGAGTTTTTTCCTAATAGCCAGGCTAAATCTCCCCTCGTGCAACATGAGGATGTTTTCTCTTTTATTTGCTACTTGGGAGAAGAGACTGATCTCCTACTTCACTATATCCTCCTTTCAGGCAGTTGTAGAGAGCAATAAGATCTCCCCTGAGCCCTCTTTTCTCCAGGCTAAATAATCCCAGCTCCCTCAGCTGCTCCTTGTCAGACTTGTGCTTCAGACCTTTCACCAACTCTGTTGTCCTTCCCTGGACTTGTTCAAGTCCCTCAATGTCTTTTGCATAGTGAGGGACCCAAAACTGAGTGAAGGATTTGAGGTGTGCCCTCACCAGTGCTGAGTACAGAGGAACAATCGCATCCTGGTCCTTCTGGCCACACGAGTTGCTGGTGCAGGTCAGGGGTCCATTGGCCTTCTTGGCCATCTGGGCACCTGCTGTTCAGCCGCTGTCAACCAGCACCTCCAAGTCCTTTTCTATCTCAACCCATTGACCCAGTCTGTCCAGATCACTCTGTGGTGCCTTCCTATCCTCAAGCAGATCAATACTCCCAAAAAACATGATCTCATCCCCTCCTCCAGATCATTAATCATGACTGCATTAGCAAAAGATATAACCAAATGCTTCAGTTCAACCAATGAACATATTCTTTACAAAACAAACAAAAAAAAGAGAACCCCAGAAACAACAAAAAAAGGGATAAAGGATATCCAACAGCCTTATGCTCAGATTGCATTTAGAAGATCTGTTAAAAGACAGTATTTTTAAGTTCGAAGGATTGTATTTATCATCGGTGTAAATCTGTAGCCTTTTTATTTGCATCCAAAATAAGAAATAGTTAGCTCTTAAGGCATGCCAGACCAGTGCCATTATTGAAGTGTTTGAAACAATGCTAACACAAAGAACAAGACTTCAAGGTGGAAGGAAAACTGATTTGCCATTGCTATTCAGTAAAATACCAGAGCCTTTTCACCACTGAGTCTGTATTTAGGAAGTAAAGAGACATTTCAGTCATCAGAGAAAGACCTAATAAGGGCAACCTGCTCTAGAAAATGTAGTTTTCAGGGTTTTGGTCATGTTCCAGTGAGAAAATGCAGAGACATACTTATTAATCGGGGAAAATTATTTCTGGACTGGTTTTATTGTGAGTTACCTTAATGTCTCTTTTTATAAACTGCCAGAGAAGAACAACTGTAAGCTGACAACTAAAAATATTATATAAAATCTTACAGTACTAGGTCATAGTTACTTAATGAAAATAAGGATAATTTTGAGAATAAAAGATATAATCATATTTTGCTTTGGGAATCAGAAGACAGGAAGGTGATAAATTGAAAGAATTTATTTAAAAAAACCTATATCTCATGGTTCATAAAAAAACTACGAAATCAATTTCAGGTTAAATTGCTCTTTATTGTTTAATAATATCTTCAAGACATTTGGTACATTGCTTATACGTCTTTTAATACACCTTTAACTTTCAGGTTCCTTTTAATTCCAAATATATATTATAAAAATAGTTTTGCTGTGTGTTTCTCAGTATTGTTATTGCTGTAGGAAAAGTACAGCTTCCACAGTAGCATGAGCAGTAACAAAAGTGTGTGTACTCTACTACGGCTGCATCCGTGAGGACTGCAAGTCAGACTTAATAATTCATGAAAAAGATGTCTTACATAGAGCATAGTGCTGGAAAGTATTGACTCGTATGCAGAACAGTGAGGGGCAGGTGTGAGCTTCTGCTTGCTTGAATGTGAATCAGTTATAGCTGAGAAGTGATTAAACTTGTCTGGTATGCTACCTAAAATAACATTGTTTTTCTCTAAAAAGAAAAAGAAAAACATATAAATAAGTCATGCAGCCAAAAGTTGACTCCAATTTTTACTGAAAATACAAGTTCAGAAAAAATTAAATACATAATTTCCTATATTGGTTTGAAAAGCACCAGTATTTTGATTCATGCAGAGTCAATATTTTTTAAAATATGACTTTAATAAAACTATTCAAGTCATATGCAAAATAGTTTTAGATATCTCTATGTTCTTTCTTTAGAAGCTAACAAAATGAACGCTGCTCACAGGAATCATTCTCTAAAATTCATTATCCTCACTGCACTCTTTCCACAGCCCAGAGTTTTTTATCATGTTTTGAATCTCTACTGGCCTTTAATACTCATTATCTGAAAGCAAATATCTTGAAGGATTTCAGAAGTTATCCTAATGATGTCCCTAGACTTTAATGAAAGACAATGAATGAATGTTCTAGCAACTTTATTGTGAAGGGCAATCATATGAGAAATATGTAGATTTTCTAATGCATTGACAGATTGATTGATGAGATATGCTGAAATTGCTCAGGAGAACTGCAGAGAATACAGTGTCATTACCTGCTAATAAATCGACTGGAAATACCAAAGGAGCTGCAAGCCAAGCCTGCAATATTAGTCTAGTCAATGCCCAGATTTCTACTTTTATTGATTTTTAGAAATGATCATCTGTTCCAGCTCAGGCAGGACTGTCAGCATGGGACTAAAACTGTTATCTGTGATAACCTTTTGCTGAGGAAAACAATGAACTGAAAAATGTCTCAGTCACCTTTAATCACCATTAACTCTTCAGTTCCGATACAGGAATGCATTAAGCCACAAGAGGTAGTTCAAGAAGAGCTTTGGCCATCAAAACAGCCTACTTTCGAAGCTGAATTTCAAATTTCTCAGCCTTTTATGAGATACCATGTTTTTCTTTTTTTTCCTTTTTTTTAATACTTTGATTAATCTAAACTGTAATTTAATCAATCTAATAGAAAACAGTTCAGTATGTTTTCTTTAGGCAGTCAAAGAAGTTACTTATTTCATCACCTCAAATTTGAGTGTTGCAATGGTTTAACCTGTACAGAATTCAACAAATATCATACCAGTTTTGATTTTGCAGTTTTGCATTAACATGAGAGTGTTTTTCAAAATAAAATCTCTTGCTTTTATTGATATGTGATATCATTTTTATGACTTATTATTGTCATGTTTTCACTCTAGCCAGCAGACAAGCACACACTGTCACTCACTCACTTTCCTCACCAGTAGGAGCAGGGACAGAGTAGGGAAGTTAGAAAACTTACAGTTTGAGATAAAGGCAGTTTAATAGGGAAAGCAAATGCCAAACAAGAAGTTAATTAATTGCTTCCAACAGGCAGGCAGGTGTTCATCCATCTCTGGGAAAGCAGGACCTCATTATATGTAACAGGTATTTGGGGAGACAAGTACCATTACTCCAAACATGGTCTGGAATATCCCTTTCATCAGTTCGGGTCAACTGTCTTGGCTTTGTCTCCTCCCAACCTCCCAGGCACCCCCAACATCCTTGGCTTGTACGCGTTGGCAAGTATGGGGAGCAGAAAAGGCCTTGGCTCTGTGTAAGTCCTGCTCAGCGGCAACACAAACATCCCGGCATTATTAACCCTGCCTTTAATCACAAATCCAAAACTCAGGCCCATAGCAGCCACAGTGAAGAAAATTAACTCTAGCCCAGCCCAAACCAGCACATTTGTTTATATTTATCCTACTGATTCTGCCGAGATAAACTGATATACTTCACTATAATCAGCCTTAATCTTTGCCAAGGCTCAGAGAGCAGGAGGTCCATTCTGAAAACAGAGAGTTTTCCCAGGTTCATGACAATATTTTTTCTCCTGCACTGTGCTGTTTTATTAGAAGTTCAGTGAAGTGGAGTCTGACCTGATATCTGCAATGAAAAGATTGGGTTTAGATCAGTCAGAGTCAAGTAACACTTGTATGTCAGTCTGTGTAGACATTTCTCTTTGTTTTTGAGGTTCTACAGAGTCCCACCTGGATACCTTTCACTTCCTAAGAAGTCCCTTCCTAAATGTTTTCTTTTGTTCTAGAGCATGATAGGTTTACATACCAAAATCTTACTTAGTAATTTTCTACAAGCAAATAGAGCATGTATTTGGAGAAAAACCTAACCTTTGTCCTAGAAAAGATGACAGAAAAATATCTCTCTGGGAATTGTTTATGGGCCGGGAATAGATACTCAAGAGCTGAAGTACTTGCTGTGGAGCAGGTTCTGCAGCCTGATTCCAAGACCTCCCTATAATATTAATTTCACATTTTCATTTTACTGAGGATTTGGATAAAAAAGCATTTTCAACATAGTGCAGACTGTGATTTTTTCAGCACATGCATGATCCACATAAAGTAACCACTCTCAGAACTCACAAAATGCATGACTGGATAAGCTGTCTTCCCCAGTCTGTCCTTTTCATCAACCCAAGAAGGATGTATTCGTCAAATGTAACAGCATGGGCTGGAATTTTGCTACATTTATGAGCAATGCATAATTTTTATTTAATTTGTAAATTAATTATGGCTTTAAATATTGACCCTGTTAATGCAGCACAGAGTAGAACTACGTATGTATTCCCATAACAAAACCATGTTTTAAGGTTTCCTATCTCAGGCATTGAAATCCAATTTAGATGCACCCTGACATATGTGAATTTCATTTTGGGAAGAATGCTTTACATTTGTTGTGACTAGTGTGATTTGTATGCTTTTCCAATTATTTATAGGTTGATTAAATGTTTCTGCCTCATTTGCAATAGACGTTCACAAGAAATTACCACATGCTATTTCACAAGAAATATAACATTTTCAGTTCAGAATTCTACTTTGTGTTCTTCATAGAAAGAAATAAACTCCCTGATTTAATATATATTGTAATCAGTTCTCCTTAGAATAAGGATTATTAATTTATTAAAAATCAGATAAAATTGGCATATTCATTTTGAAACAAAAAATAATCAGCTTCTGTGTCTTTATGAAAAATGGAAATGCTGTCAAAATAGTCTTTTGCATATATTTGTTGTAGTTTGACCTTGATTGGACACTAGATGCCCACTAGCTACTTCCCTTCTTCCCAGCTAGACAGGGGAGAAATGGAAAATGACTGTAGGTTGAAATAAAGCAGTTGATGAAAAAGAAAACAGAATTTGCATTAGCATAAGAGAGGAAACAAAAAGGCTTATTATCTACTCAAGTTAGAGATTTATACATTTTCACTGACTGCTATCATCCATCCTTATACAGATATATATTATTTTCCCATTTCATGGGCTTCCTCCACATGACCAGTTATTAAAAAACAGGCTATTCCATCAGGATGGGTGATCAGGACAGGGAAAGCAGCACACTCGAGCCGTGGGCACTGACACTGGCCCAGCTGGGATCATCATCATGCTCTCTTTGCTCCTTATAAAATTTGTTCTTTGTGGGTTCATGTCATTCCTGCCTACTTAACTTCATGCCACATGGAAATGGCCTGAGCATGGAGGCCATCACACAGGTTATCCATGAATGTGAAAAGTTCTGCAATCAAAAGAGCAGTGCAAGTGAAATCTCCTTGAAATAGATGGTAGTGGATGGGTTAGAGCTTGGATAGAGCAGCTTGGACAACTGGCATTTAACTAAAGTCCAACCACCACAACAGCCAGGTCCCCTTTTTCCATTTTGGAAAGACATGGCAGGAGACACTAACATGCACTGCAGTGTTTGTTTGAAAGAGTGAACAGCAAATTGCAAACAATTCATAAATGTTATACCATAATTCCTCATATAGATCATAATTAAATCCACAATTTGTGAAATGAAACAGTCCTCAATCACAGTGTAATTACTTTTGACCCCTTCTTAAAAAGGAAAAGTTACTGAAAAGAAGAAAAAAAGAGTTGTGTATGAACAAAGAAAACCATTGCTTTGACAACAGAATGTGCCTTCCTGAATATGATCTTGGAATATTAGAATTAATGTTGGAAGGCAAATGGACACATACAATATTTAGCTTTTTAATCTTCTTTCCTATTTATTCTTCCCACTAAAAAACTTGAAAGGTAGATTTAGTTGGGGAAAATAACAGCCAAAAGCACAAAACCCTCCAAAATAAAATGAAAGCAAACTTACCAAAACCCAACACTCACATCTTTTTTTTTTTTTTTTTTTTATAATTGCAGTTGGGCTTCTTTTTTGGTCAGTATTTTCATGATCCAACTTGCAACAGGATTATCACTGATGACAGGTGGTGTATATTTATTAACACTAAGCATTCTGCAGAGTCCATGACTTTTCCTTGTAAAGAGGAATATATTGACAAAAAAGAGATCCTCAAAGTTGGATACCTAGAAATTAAGTTTTGGAATTCTTAAAATGCAAAAATATGTCCTGTCTGTTAAACATGATCAAACTTCTCATTTTCTTTTAAAACAAAAAATGTCTTTCAAATGCCTCAGTGTGGTATACTCAGGTAAGAATTTTGTGACTGTATTGGGTTCAGCTGAGATGGATTTTTTTCAGCTGATGGATTTTTTTTCATAGTGGCTTGTGTGGTGCTGTGTGTTGGATTGGTACTGAAAACAGTGATGATAACCCAAAGATGTTTCAGGTATTGCTGTGCAGGGCTTACACAGTCAAGGTCTTTTCTGCTCCTCCCATCACCCACCAGTGAGGGAGCCAGAAATGCACAAGACAATGGGAAGAAGCACTGCCAGCGCAGCTGATCCCAAATGAGATATTCACAGGATCATGGAATCAACGAGGTTCGAAAAGACCTTTGAGATCATGGAGTACAACCTATGACCTAACACCACCTTTTCAGCTAGACCCTTGCAGGTTCCAGACTACAGGACATCATGCTCAGAACATAAAGCTGGAGGAAGAAGGAAGGGAGGAATGTTCAGAGTGATGGTGTTTGTCTTCCTAAGTCATTGTAAAGAGTGATGGGTTCCTGTTTTGCTGGGTATGGCTGAGCACCTTCCCTCCCATGAGAAGTGATGAATGAATTCCTTCGTTGGCTTTGTCTGCATGTGCAGCTTTTTCTTTCCCTATTAAATCACTTTTATTTAAAATGCGAGTTTTCTCTGTTTTACCCTTGTCTTTCTCTCCCCTATGCCACTGTGGGAAGAGTGAGCAAGTAGATAATGGGACTGAGCTGCCAGTTAGGGTTAAAGCATGAGAGCAGTACACTGCCATTTCCATAGCTTTAGAAGGATTTTCAATACAAACATTTTCTCTGGCAAATTTTAGTGCTGCACATGATTTGCTTAAGAGTGAAGGAGTTACCAAAATAAATTTTTGAAAATGCTCAGATAAATTAGACATGTTAAACATAAACCTAGCTAATTAAATGGTCCTTTTTTCACTTTCATATCTATCTATCTATCTATCTATCTAGCTCTCTTTTATATCTTTTTGGTTTTATTTTTTTTTCTACATTCAACTTTTTAAATACAATTCTGAGAATAAACATCTAGAAGGTACAAAATGGCAAAGAGGGTATAGACATTATTGATATACCCATATGGTTTTGGAAATAGCCAAAGATAGTAGGTAGATAGATAGCTATGCAGATAACTACAAAGTGCAAGTGCAAATATTTATTTTTATATATTTATAACACAAATGAGGATAGGATATGAATAACTGTTCTATATGCATATGAAGTGTTTATTATGTCTATCACATGTTTAAAATTACATGTGAGAGTAATAGTGAGTAATAGCGAGAGTTACATTAGCAGGCTACAACTGACAAATATTTATCCTTCCTTTATGCTTTCATTTCTCTATCAAAGAACTCCTCTGGCTAGCAAGGAGAATATATTACATGCTTACACAAAACCCATCAAAATAGTAAAACAAGAATTCAGCTGTCAAAATAAAGCAGAACTGTTCTGGAACAGAAGCAGGGTTCACAAACAGTCAGCGTTTGTGTATCAGTTTGTGCTTTGCAAGCAGTCTTGCAATTCTTATTTTACAGTTCCTCTGGAAAAAAACCAAACAGCCCAGAGCATCATAAACAGTCATAGCTACAAAGCAAGCACTTGAAAAGAATGAAGAGATACAGCAATCTGCAATTCATCTGAACAGCAGTAGAAAAGTTTGTTTCACAAAAACAATAGGTTAATTCATCTATTCAATAGTGGCAATTCGAGTGCTTGTAAAAAGCAATTAAAAGTGATAACTGACACATAGTGCAGCACTGTTTTGGTCTTCTACGTAGACCAGGGCAATCCTTCCTATGAAAAGAAGCCCTATGGTCTTACTCAAGCTCCACAGACACCTTCCAGTAGTAAACCCCTATGTAGTAAAGAGCTATGTGAGATTGTGCCCTGAGTGTGATGGCCTTGCACAGCCTACAGTGGCAGATCCTGATTCTGTCATGCCACTGACCACTTTCATTTTGGTTAAAACTAAACAAACTTCTCATCCTATAATCTTAAATTTCAGGATGGAAAGAGAGGTTTTAAGCCCTTTCCTAGTTATTCTAAAATGTTTTATCAATTAAGAAATAACATAACGTCAAAGAAAATATAAGTTCAGTCTGCTAATTGTTGCTCACCTGTTGTGATGAACTGAAGGGGCTCCCATTTACCTTATTGCCAGAATACAGGCCTTTCTACCACTATGTTGACCTCTTAGAGATGCTTAAGCAGCAACCTTTGCTGCTAAAAATTTAATAAATCTTAAAAGATAAGAAAAAAATTGCACCACCCATTGGCTAGACAAATTGGATAAGAACTTCTATAGAAATTGTCTGGTAGAATTTTGTAGTGTGCTTCAAGAGGCAATCAAATTACATCCTAACTACAGGAAAAGGTATCTTTCCCATGAATACCTGTACCCGTTAAATATGTTACTTTAAATTTGATGAGTGAGTTTCTTCTAATATTTTTTTTACATGTAGAGCTGCGGCCTTTGATGGGACCACTGGAGGCACTGGAGCAAACTCTGTACTGCATGGGGCATCTCCAGCTGCTCAACACAGGGACTGACCCTGCACCCTGACTCAGTGCTGCTGCTGCCTTGGATAGATGCAACTGGTACAATTCTGTTTTCCCAAATTTGGTTATTTGAGATGCTGGAATCTGTGCACTGCCAGAACTCCTGTAACATTCTTTTTGACTGAAACATTTTTTCCTCTCTCTCCTGCTCTTCTCTTACCCTTTTCTGAAGACAAATCTGGATTTGGGGGGATTTTTAAACCAAATTTCTGGGCTCAGCCATCTATCAAGGAGGATTAATACCTGAAGATGAATATGACAGTCCAGTCCCTTATTTAATTAAATAATGACTGTTTAATTATCACAAACTATTTCATATTTCTACTTACTTTTAAAATGATTTTCTATAAATTATAGCTCAAAATATTTTGGTATTGTGTAATTTATCATGCTTTGTATTTTTACTGAAGTGGAAAGATACTTATTCAACAGATGAACTGGCTATGCCTTTGTTGATAATGACAGCCAAAGAAGAAAAATATTGCTAGTAAACAGAACAAGAAAGCTAATTAGCCTAATATTCATTATAATTGTACTTTCAATGTAGTTTTAAAAATCATGCAGATTTATGTTACAGCAAGATTTCTTGTGTTACAGTTCATTGTCTTTTGAAGGGTTATTAATCAGTATGAACAGGGTGGTAAAACTGCCCCAAGAAAAACAAAGAAATAAATATACAAAAAATTGCCCAAACCACAAGTATTACAAGTCCTCATTCACCTCTTTATATACATTGCTGACTTCAGACATGAAAAATTTTATGCAAATATTGAAAAATTTTTTTAAAGTAAATCAGTAATAAAAATACTTACTGAACATTGTAGTAAACAATCTTTACCTTTTCTCCACAAACAGCATGTGGCTTATTGCGTTTTATACGGGCTGAAATACAATGGAGAATACTATTTACTTAAAGCAACTATGAGCTTCTACCTGAATGAAAAACAAGTTAAATTACAATACCATCACTGTCTTATCACAAGGGTGCCCAAGCAATCTGACATATGAAGATGATAACGCAATAGGATAACCTGAAATGCGATGCCCTGTGGTTATCTCGTGATCAGACATGAAAAACTGAGGTTAATCTTCTCTCTCTTTTTGACAATTTCCTTGATTAAAATGACTGGAATTTTCTCTCCTGATCACTTTTAAGATGAACAGTCTTTGCTAATTGAAATGATAAATGATCATAAATGAAATAAGGGGGAAATGAGGTGAAGCTCTGTCTCTGGAACTGTATCTATGTAATTACCAAGTCAGCAACTAATGCCAATGAAGGCTCTATTACAAAAAGGCACAATCACAGTGGAAAGCATGTAATAAATACTTAGAAAAGAGGTCTCAGGATGTCTTTGATTATTCTTTCTAAGGAAGAATTAACATACAACTACCCATATCTTTATTTTTTTAAGGAAAGGCTGGAGAAAAGGACTAACTGGAAAGTGGATTTGAACAGTTGCTCTACATAATGAAACTTTCAAATACTAGCCTAGGATGGATGGGTAAAAGAGCCTGTGTTTATGCTGAAACATAACAGCAGCTCTATATTTAGTGGTCAGTCACTTCAACTACCGTGGAAGTAGGGAGGCAAGGAGCTTCACAACTCTTATTTAAACTGTAGCTATGGGGTACATCTTCAGTCCTCTGATAGATTATATAAATAATGTCAGAAATAAATCTTTCTAAGTATTGCAGATGGGAGGATTTTAACCATTAACCACTCCACTACTGCCGTTTCAGTATTAGAGTGAAAATTAAAATTGGAGGCTGTCCTTAACTCTTAGCAAAAGACAATGTAGAATGGTTCCCAAAATTACTAGTGGTGCTTCTCTCAGCATAGAATATCATCCCTTCTATGTCCACACACCATAGCCGGTATCTCTACCCTCATCTTTCTGCTCCAGCTCTCAGGTTTGGGAAGCTGTTATCAAAGTCATTCATTCATTCACAGAGCTGGCTCCTGTCCAGTAGTAAGGATTTCACTTGTTTAGAGAAAATAATTCAGGAGCCATATAGCAGTATTGCAGGAAGGTCTTTTCGGCACAGTTTGTCCTTGACACCAAATAACAGAGATCCCAAAATCCAGAGTTTTTCTTTAAAATATTTAACCATTTTTAGTTTATATGCAGGTCAGTTCTGAGACCCAGATGGTCACACACACCATGGTGATGATATTATAGCTTTCTTTCAGCGAAAAGATAGGTTCCAATTTTCATATTACAATGTATTTGGTGAGCTGCCCCAGATATTTTCTTGTTCACCTTTTCATGTTTGAAGTATCAGCTTGCCATGATTCCGTCAGATCCAACAGCAGTAAGCTAACAAACATTTTCTGCTTACAAACATCTCAGCATACTGGTCCCTTATTCTCCACCACTGTAGCATTTTCTTTTCATTCCTTTTCTTTTAAGGAATCTTCTTAGGCTATGAGGAATGTTATGAAATGGATGGAAGTCTCTGCTCAGGAAGGCAAGGAAAGCACATCTGATGAGGAATGTCACATCCTCCACAAGCAGGAGGATCCTGCATACACTACAGTGTTTTCTGCTATGGAAATGAATCACCTGGATGGGTGGGGGGCAGCAGCATGAGATTCTGGCATGCAGAACACCAGAGGATGCACGCCAAAATGACTGTGAATATTCCCAAACATTTTCTATGGCCAACAAGAGTATCTTCATCTGTGTTTCAGCATGTTACACTAAGAAGAATTGGAAACTGTATGGGAGATTTTAGAATTTATTTTACCTACTAACTAGGATGCTTGTCTTATTTTTTTTTTTTTTGGTTCTGAGTATGAGAGAGTAGAAGCAAATGAACATAAGAAAAATAAACTCTGGTGCACACACACTTTGAAATTACCAAAAACAGTGAAACATACAGAAAATGTCATATTGAATGACAGCCATTTCAAAATATAATGATCTCCAAAGAAGAAATATTAATAAGATGCTAGCATTCTTTATGGAAGTGAATTTTCATTTTTGATGCTGTTAGCTCTTATCCATACCTTGATATAAAAAGCTTAATGATACAGGGAAGTCTACACAAGCCTTTTGAAATAGGTTGTATTGGATCAATAACATAAATGTTGACACGTATATGGAAAGACATAGGTGAGGAAACAAATTATTTCAGATTAGAATTGCCACAACAGAAACCTAAGGATTCATCTAATCCTTAGCAAATGTAATGGAAAACATTTAACTTTTTCTTTGTGTTTTAAGATGTGTGCTAACTTCTGTTCTGTTATAAAGACTGTTTCTTTGTGTTGTTGTCATGGTTTAGGAATCCGACTCCTCTATTTAGTTTTCCCAAAGTTCTCCAAAGCTGTGCAACCGCTCAGTCCCTCCCCCAGTTCTCTTCTTTCCCACCCTCACTCCTTCCACAGGTGGCCAGAGAAGAGAATTGGAAGCAAAGATCGCAGGTTGATGTAAGGACAATTTACTGGAAACAGCAATGACATAATATAAATGAGCAATAGCAGCAACAATACTAATTACAAAATGTATAGGAAAAGAAAAATATTCACATGCAAAACTCATGACAATAAAAAAAAAACCACTGGATGGGTCCCTCACCCCGTTTTCTTTACCAGCTGCTGCAAAATTGACCCTACCCATGCCAGAGCCAGGGCTACAGTCCTGGTAGCTGAGCAGCAACAGGGGGTAAGCATATGGAGGAACGAGAAATTTCATCTGAGAAAAAATTACAAATGTTTGTGCAGAGAAGCTTCTACAGCATGAGGGTAGGATATCCTTGAAGAGGTAATATTTAGTATGCGAGAAACACAGCCAGCACTGGCTTAACAGCACAGTAGAGAACAGGAAAGTTTCAGTAGCTCAAGGTGCTCTAGCAGGGCTTCAGAGGGAACACCATGAAATATACCCCCAGGGGATGCAGAAAGATGTATCTTCTGCAAACCAGAAAGTCTCCAAAAGGCTGCTGGCACACATGGGAACCTGTAAAAAAGAAAGTAATAGTGATGATGGAAACAGAGAGAGAAGAACGACACGCCTTCACTGGGTCACTTTTTCCAGGTATGTTTTATTCTGTGAAAGAGATTCTGTCAGCAAGATAGAAACAATTCAAACCAGAGAATATTTATTCAATAGTATTTGCAGTAGGTAAGTAGAACTACCATGCCACTCTGTCAAGCATTAGCGTGGCTGCTCTGAACATCTGCCCACTACACCTTGCATTCTGCATTTCTGACTGGATTCTCAAGTAGATTTATTTCACTGTCAAGTTCCAGCCTCTTCTCAGCACTAGATCATACTGCGATCCTCAGATTTTCCCTTACTAAATACCAACCAGATCTCCTAAGTGCCGGTTATTACTGTCTGTTTAAGATGTCTTTTCCAAATTTGTCTCCTTAAATACTTTCTGATTCTTCCCCTGTTTCACATTTGACATTTTCTTGCTCCCACTTGTTGAAGATTATTTCCTTAAACCTTCTTGTGATTCCCAGGGCAGACTTCTGTGGGGGCAGGAAGGGAGGATGTAGACAGAAAAGAAACTGGTAGGTTCATAAGAAACCATCTGATAGCGCCCTACTCTTGACCATCCATAGCTGGGGCTGTAGAATTTTCTGAGGGGACCTTAGTCAGGCTCTGAACATAGTCCCTGAGCTAAAACATGGGAGATTTCTGAGAATATATATTCTAAGGCTGTCTGATAAAGGCTGAATTTGCTATAAACACAGCTGCTATTTACATTGCTTCTTCTGAAGACTGCAAATCCAGTTGATGTGATTAGATCTGTTGTAAAAGCGTGATAGGCTTCATGACAGAGGGCAGCAATTCTCTTGCCCAAACACAGATGTCCAGAGCCAGTTAAGGTGATCTAGCTTGTCTGAAAAATTCTTGCAAGGCTGTCAGACACAGCCAAGAGCACTGCCGCATCCTTGTGGAGAACTAGTTGGTTGTACACTAAGTGTACAGAGAATCGTAGTGGCACTATGTTTAGGCACTTGAGCTGGGTAAATGCTTCCTAATGATCTGTGATCTGTGAACTATTATTTGCACTGATGAGAAGAGTCTCCTGTAATTATTGAGGAATAAATGGTACTTTATGTATTTTTGCTTTTATTGCATCTCTTATCTGTTTAGTTGTTTGTCTCTTGCAATAAATGTGTGTGTAAATCTTTGTGTACTGTAGTGATTCAGGCTTATCTATGCAGTTTAAGTTTCCAAGTGATTCTTTTTCTAAATTGATACAATCTTTAAATGAATAAAAATATCTATTCATTTCTTTGTAAATCCTAGACAAGATTTTACTTTTCTTTTTAAGAAATGGGCATCTCAAGAGATGAAACACAGATCTTTTTGCAAACAGACCAGTTACAATCAAAAGTGAATACATTAAAAAGTAGTGCAAAGAAATGTGACAGGAATAAGAACAGGGGAAATGCAATATGACATATGACACAAAAGAAATAAAATAACCCAGTAAGATTTAAGACAATCTTGCATGCATCTTCACTAATTTAATAAATTTTCTATACCGACCCTGTTATTAATTGTACACGTATAAGTGTGCTGACTACACAAAATTGTACTAGGGCTACAAATAGGAAGGATTTAGGGTCTTAAAACTGTGTTTCCATGTAAGGTTCTACTTTAGTAAGCTTAAACAACTACTGTCCTCATCAAATACTTGTCAGCTGCTATAAGACCAAGTACTGATATGAAGAAACAGTCTGGAGATTTCCCACAGAATCACACACAGAATCACAAAGCTGGAAGAGATCTTTAAGATCATTGAGACCAACACCTAACACTTCAACTAAACCATGGCACTGAATGCCAGATCCAGTCTTTTTTTTAAACACATCCAGAGATGATGATTCCACCACCTCCTGGAGCAGGCCATTCTGGTACACAATCACTTTTTTAATAAAAAACTTTTTCTTAATGTCTAACCTGTATCTCCCCTGGTGCAACTTGAGACTGTGTCTTCTGGTTTTGTCAGTGCTGCCTGGTGAGAGACACCAATCCCCACCTGACCACAGCCACTTTTCAGGGAGTTGTGGAGAGTGATAAGGTCACCCCTGAGTCTTTTCTTCAGGCTGAAAAACTCCTGCTCCCTCAGTTGTTCCTCGCAGGGTTTGTGTTCCAAGGCCTTCACCAGCCTTGTTACCTCCTCTGGATGTGCTCAAGCGTCTCAAGGTCCTTCCTAAACTGAGGAGCCAGAACTGGACATAGCAGTCGAGGTGTGACCTCACCTCATAGAGTTGAAAAATATTGCTGCAAATAGAGGTCTTATTTTCCAACTAGCCGCTCCTTGTCCAGTAGCACTCAGACCATCACTGCATAAACAAATATTCCCACATTTTTTTCTTTTCTTAATGGACAAAACCCACAAACAAACAAAAACAACAACAAAAAAAGATTAAATGGGGGGGAGGGGGGGAAAGCAAACAACTGCAAACCAATAACCACAAAAAAGAACCTTTGATGATATCCCTGATTTCCCTTTAATGTGTTGGAGGTTACAATGACTCTGGTTTGATAAAAATCTGTAAAGCTTAATACCAATTATTTAGGTATTTAATTCTTTTGACTCTACTGAATATGGGAATACGAAGTTATGTACACTGATCATTAATCAGTGAAATAATCCAGTCCGATATTGTGAGATATAAGTAAATAAGTAGGCGCACCAAGAGGATTTGGTCCCAAAAAAACATATTTGAAGAGAGTCTGCTTCACTTTTTCTTGTTTACACATTTGATTATATACTTGTATTTATTTTTACTGTATATGTTTTATTCTTGCTGGATTTTTTTCATATTAGTCTTCTTCCCTTGTGTCTTTGCAACTCAGCTACCTGCATCTCACTCTTTTCCCCCTCATCACCCTTTCCACATTCTAAGACTTTTGTGCATAACTTAGTTTTTCTAATATAAAAATTCCTGTCCAGATTATGAAAGAAAGAGATCTGGTTTTAAGGAAAAAGACTAGAAATATATCTCAGTTTGAGGCAGAGATTTCATTTGTTGTCATCTTTATATGACTGTTTTTATATGTGAGATCTGATTATCAGAAGATAGAGCTGGAATGTAGGCAGAGGAAAGATACTCCTTGCGATAACTTTCATTTTAAAAAAATCACACTTTTAAAAGCAGCTCTTTAAGCTATTAAGAAGCTGGAAAGTGAGGTTCTGGCCCTGTGAAATCACCTGTTAACCTTTCTTTATTCAGGGCAAATAAAGGATATATTGCTGGATCTTTACCCAGTACCCTGACCTCATGAATGAGTTTCTTAAGAGAATTTGATTGGGTCTTGCCATTGGAAACCTTTTGGTCCAACTAATGAGCTGCTTTAGGGAGCCATGGTAATGATATAAACTATTGGAACTATTTATAAATGGTGCTCCTGGGAATACTCTTCCCAGGCAACAATTATGTGCAGAGTTAGCAGTTGTACCAAATTGCAAGGACAGTCAAAACCATTAGCATATTTTCAGATTCCTATTTCATCCTGTGTGACTAAGAAAACTATTAATGCTGTTGCAATGCAAGAATAGAATGTGCAGGTAGCTAGGTGGTTAGTTAAGGTTTTCAAAAGTTCAAAATATATGTTTCTGCTTGTATCAAGTTACTTCAGTAAAAAAACTGTCTTTTAAAGAGAAATTAAATTAGACAGTGTGCAAGTTTGAAAGCAAACTAGTGAG
>VRYO01001463.1:75561574-75581166 GCA_009812075.1 Sialia sialis | reverse complement strand
TTAACAGAAGATATCCTCTGGAGTTATCAGGGATGAGTCATGAACAAGATAAGGAACACTGGCCCACCTGATCTTAGTAGCTTATGGAGATGGTGATAGAATGCATGCTTTTGGATGCATCTTACATTGTAACCTAAGACAGGCAGTGTCTTTCAGAGAAAGACTGCTAGGGAAAAAAGTATACTCTGTCTGGATCATCTTTCCAAATTCTGTCTTGTTTCATTCATCTAATTCAAGAAGTTGAATAGATTACAGATCCAAAAATGCCATGAATACTTATTTAAGTTTGGAAAATAAAATTACAATATATTCTGGATTGCTTTTAAAAATAATCTAGTATATTTGCTGCCAAGTAAGTTTACCTTAAAATAAAATTGTGTTTGCATTTTCCTCTATTATTGTATGCAAGATAATTTAAAGCATTTTTCCTCTTTGAAGTTGTAAGGGGAAGAAAAAGTCTTTAGTATAGATTGTGCCTTCAAAGTTAAATGGCAGAGCTTGCACCAAACTCCACCTGAAAACCAGGAACTCACCTTAAAATAGATGAGGTTAAGGTTTGCAGAGAGTAAGTGTGACTACACATCCCTAATACCATTCATTACTCTATCACTAATTTCATTCATTAAACAATAACTTCAGTTTGCAATTCAAACTGTTATTGGTGATCTGTATCCCTCTTTTCGTAGTTCTCTCAGGCTGTAGTGGGTTAGAGAAGAGGTCTAGCATATTATTCTATTTATGACATTTACGAAGAATGAGCACCTTTTGGAAGATGGAGAAATCTATGAAACATCTATTGACATTTCTCCAGTGTACTTTGCTGGTCTCTAGTTATTTAAGGCTGAGCATGCCTGAACCCTATCCACATTTTAGAGATCTATTAATTTTTTCTCCCCATACTTCCTGTTTTATTTTTGTTGTTGCTGGTGGTTGTTTGTATTATGTGTGTGTATGATTTGTCTTTATTTAATTTGCTTATCTTTTTTGGTGACTTGGTTGGTTGGGTTTGATTCACCTTTTGAACCTTCATGCTGTTTTAGACTTTAAACATCTTTTTGCCTGACTGTGGCTACTTATTAGGTGAAGGGTACCTTGTTTGTTAGAAGCCTTGCCTCCTACATACCTTTGTTGTATCGATCCATTGCAAAGATAATGAACACATGCTTTAAAAAAATGTTGCATTTTCCAGGACACAGCATGAAAAATATACTGTGAAAAGATCTGTGTGCTGTGTCAATGGGTAATTGAAAGATTGCTCAGGTTCAGATTGGTTTTCTGATTTTTCTTTATCCAGTTCCACATAATTGCTTCAGGCTTGGGCATGGACACTGAGACATCATGGTGTGAGTCTGTGCACCACCTGTCTGGGACACAGGGGATCTCCAGCTTGGAATGCACAGAGCTTTTCAACCTATATTAAAGCATTTTACTTGCTCTGGGGACAAACTCAATACAAGAAGAATAGAAGCAGCCTTTAGGCTAAATAAAGGGCTATTTTAACTTCTAGTAGTAGCCTATATTTCCATTTCCTTCAGAATGAAAACGTTTTTCACCAGGAATTATTCTTTTTTCTTTTCCCTACTGACATACCAAATAAGAAGATGAAACACATTCATGCCTGTGGAGCATTATTTTATCAGTATCAAATGAAGCATGTTTTTTATCAGAATGTATATATATGTTCATAGGTAGCTCTCTTTTCTGTTTTTCTGTTTGTTTATTTGTTTTTCCTTTAGTGTTCTATTCTGGAAAACTTAAAAGACCTGGGATTTCAAAGGAGTCTGACTTATGCTTCCAGTTTGTATTTAAAGATAGATAAATGTGGTTTAAATCCTTTGGGATTCCATGGAGAGAGACCATTTTCCTAGATGTATTTAAAGGGATCATAAATGACAGGTTGTTTGCAGAATATTGGATTTAAAAATTCAAAGACACTATCTATCCCCATATCCAGTTTCAAAATGAGGCAAATATCGTATAGGGAAAAATTCAAGGGTGTATAGAAAAGCTGGTTTTCTATTCATCTATTAAAAATGTTTAAGGTGAGACCTCTGGAGAAAAGCGTATTCACAAAGTTCTATATGAAAGGGTTTTTTTAAGTACAGAATTCCCAGATGATGAACGCTTGGAGTATTTGAGGACAGAAAGTTGTAGAAATAGATTGCTTCATCCAAGTAAATCACGAATAGATTATTACCAGCAAGTTAAGTTAAAAGTATGACAGCTTGTTTTTACTGCAAATGCATTTCGTGGGGAAAAAAAAAAAAAATAGAAAAAAAAAAAAAGAAGAAACATAAATTACAAAATAAATAAATTAGTCAGCATTTTTAACTTTACTATTAGTGAGGTACATTTCTTTACTTCCTTCATTTTTCATGATGTTGTTGATAATAAATTTTTTAAGGAAAAAATGCACCACTATTATTTAAAGAAATAATCAATTTGCTGTAGTCAGGCAGAAAAAAGACGCTTTTATTTTGAAGGATTTTACTCCTGCCAGTCAAAGAAATATCAAAAGGGGTTGAATGTGTCTGTTGGCATGTCAGTGACAGTAAAGTGACAGTACAGACACCTGAAGCCTATCTGTATGAGCGAGAAAAGGCTACTGCAACAGTCTCCTGAGAAATTTCTGAAAGCAAGCTCAGTTCCGGACAGAACCAGGCACAAATTCAGGTTAAAAAAATACAAAACAACAAGAAAGTACTTCTTGGCATACGAGAGCAGATAATAATTCCACAATAATAGAGCAAATCTGGAAAAAATGTAAATGCAAAATGCAAGCGTCCAAGTTTAGATTTGTAAATGTCATAACCAACCAGCACAGAAAGAGGACAAGAATACATCTTTCCACCAGTTGATGTATTTTTAGGTATGCTAAGGTGTTCTGTGGAGGTTGCCCAAGTGCATTGTCCCCTGAGTAATACACATTATACAACTAAGCAAGAGAAGAGTTAAATGCGACTCCTCACATTGTTAGCTGTCAGCAGCCCTAAATAGAGGCCAAAAATACATTAAATATTATAGACCCTCTGCAAATGTTAGAAAACAATAAACTGGAGATTTTGGTGCAATGTGTTGACAGGAATGTTTTCTGCACTGAGTGCCAGCATTTGAAGGGCACATGTGGGATAAGGCAAATTTTTTTATGGTGTAGTTTTGAGTATTGGTCTACGTCAACATTTAATTTGTGGAAATCCTATGTCTATTGTGAACCATTTGGACTTTATTATGGATGTTTGTTGATCCTGTGACATGGTATTTTTTTTCTTTTTTAATAGTGGGAGTTGGAGTTAAGAAACAAACCTTTAAACAAAGGCCATATTTGCTAAAGTGAGTTTAATTTTGCTACTTTTCACGTCTTATAAGATGGGGCTGCAAAACATCTCAGAACAGAGTTTGTCATGCATCAGCTGCTGAAAGGATGTTTTCTCTGTCCAAATAACCTTGAGGTTTCAACTGGGGAATTTAATCTAAAGTGCTTGTCCTTTTAGAGTAATAAAGGGTGTGAATGAAGTCTGTTTAGATCAGCAAACACTATGTCCTTAAACTTCTAATGCAAGCACCAGATTACAAGCAGTGGGTATAAAGAAACAACCCCATCATGGGTCAGGTGTCAGCCTGGCTGCTTACTGCCATGTGTACAGAGAGAGCTGCCTGTGCTTGTACAGGGGAGTTATCATACCTGCCTTCTGCCTTGTGTGCATCTCACCTGTCCAGAGGGAATGCATCCCACACTGCAACCTGAAAATTAAAAACAGGAGAGATGAGTTCAGCTCAAGTAGCTCAAGTGAGGAAATAAAAGTAGCATCAGATGGGTTAATTTTAGTTTTTATGGGAGCTGCTTCTGCTGGGGGATTGAAGCAAACTGCTGGTGAGCTGCCAGGTGTGGCTGTGCAAAGCATTCTTGTGGTTGTTATTTTCACTGCCTTCACAGAAAAATGAAGGACAGACACAAGAGCTGATGAAGTGTCTGTGAGATCAGGCTAGGAAAGTAGGAATTGCCCTGGTAATCAAATCCAACGTTAAAAATCAGCTGTAAAAATTATTTTTATGTGAAAATAATTCCTGTGATCACACACAGCCCTATGGGAGGGCAGAGACAGCAATTTACAGAAAAGTTGACCACATAGACAGTTCATTGTGGTTGAGTGGGTTTCAAAATAATTATACAAAAATAGATTGAGCTGAATTGAAGCTGATTGAAATCTGATTGAAATGGTAATTTCAATTTTCGGTTTGCTTTTCTACTTCATAGTTATATATGCAAGACTGTTCATGAGCAGTTATTTGCAGTAAATATTTCAGAGGTCATAATTCTGTAAGATTTTTATTTGTATGTACTTCTTCCCTTTCTCTTCTCACCTACACTATGAATCATCATCATTCTGACCACAGTACCCACAAGATGGAATCACATTGTTTTTCTAATATCAGTAGCAATTTTCTTCCTATATGTCCATAATTTTGTAGACTATCATTTAATTTTTGTTCACACAATACATGATGATAAAGGAAGACTGGGTTTGGGAGGAATGACACTCTTCCTTAACTTCTGAGAAATCCAGAATATTTTGCTGAGCATCAGAGGCTGGTATTTTTCAGTGACACCCTTCAGGTGACTTGAGGGCTGTAGCCCATCCACAAGGTATAGGCGTCCACCTGGCTGCTGGCTTTCTGGAAAAAAATTGGAACAGGTGTTTGGAAAGCAGATTTCACAGTAAAAGCCAAATCTCTTTCCTTGTGAATGGCTTGGCAATGAGTAAGTTGCAGATGTAACAGGAGTGGGCATTACAGGTCTGCAGACACAGCTCCTCCCACGCCTGCACAGCCCGGCACAGAGTCAAGTACTGTCTCTGCTCACAGGCATAGGAGGGGATTCCAAAATTGAGATTTATCTCTCTCTGCTTTTGAGGATGGACCAATTTGTAAAAACAGTGGTGAGATGCTTCACTGCAGTTAGCCAGGCTTGCTGTGCTGAACAAAATCACATCTCATGATAACACTACAGCTCAGATGACTCAGAGACACTATGAATGCTGAAAATGAGGGACTATAATACAGCAGAACATTCTGGTCAGCACACATTACAATGAATTCCAGTAAATGTTACCTCACACACAGTACCTATGTCCATACACATATGGAGAAAGATAGCTCAGGAAGCATGAGCTCTTTTGCTGCAAATGTGGGATGGTTGAATAATTACCTCTTCTAGGTAAGCCCTGTAACTACTTAAGAAGTAATGAGCTGGTTTTGGATGCCTGTCCACTAAATGTAGAAGGAAAACTGTTCACACCTCTATATTTGCAGAATGAATTATGCACATATATACGTGTATGTGTGTGTGTGCATGTGTCTGTATTTACTACTCACAAGCCCATTATACCAGTCAAACCACAGACACTTGGAAAAAGAATTCTGAAACTAAAGGTGTTAATGTTTTCATTAAATACAAATATTTTTGTCACATGAAATAGAATGAGGCCATATTTGACTGAAATTGAGGTAGGACCCAACAGAGGGGTTTCTAAGACCTCAGGAAGGCACTTTAGGAGCAGATCTCAAATGCTTATTTCTCAAACGTTTTGGTCATTGACAGAGTAGGTAAGATGTGAAATGCAGCTAAGCGGGTGAGTTCAAACAGCTTGGCATGTCCAGAGGAAGCAAAAAGAACCAGAAAAGAAAACGAACATTTCTTAAATTAACTTCTCCTTCACAGTTAATAATTTCAAGCTCTCCAGAGATCCTCTGACTTCTTCCTAGATCTTCACATTGCATCCAGTCAAGGAATAAATGCTACACATGAATGAACAGACATCATTAAACACCACCGTTCCCACATTATCTTTCCTAAATATTTAAAATGCTAAATGCTCTCACTGTTTATAATCAAGGTATATGCAAAAAACTTCACAAATATGCCCATATCAAATAAGTAAAATAAAATGAGATCTGTTTGAAAAAAAGAAGAGTACATCCGTATATTGGTGGAACATTTGCTTGATTAGGCAAACTGCATTCATCAATTTTGTAAAACAAGTAACGCCTTTATGTAGATCTGATTCATTTGGATTTATTCTGTTTGTTTGGGGTTTTTCTTATGTAGAAGCAAAATATATTATGGTTTGCTCTCAAGACAAGCTGAACCTTGCAGTCTTAAGTCAAAACTGTGGATCCTGCTGGTTTTGTAATGTAATTGTAATATCTTGTGTGAAACCTGAGAATTGGATCCCAGTATAGATATAAATTAAAAATGACTCCCTACAACCCCTTTGAAACAAGCTTGCTACATTTTTCCCAAATGTTGTTTTCCCAAAAGTAATATTTTTTAACACGATAAACCTTATACTAGCATGATTGCTGTATTTCTGCTTTCCAGCCTTGCCTAGCCTCTCATTTCGAAGGGCAATGTGTTTGTTTTCCTCTTTCCTTTGCAGATTAGGGATACAAATGTGATTATCTTTCTTTCTTGCCAGATTAAGAAAATAATCACAACTCACTGTAGCTAGCAGTGATAAACTGAGAAGTAAAAAAAAGATAGATACTGTTTAAGTTTTTTAAACTGCAATTATTGGGCAGATAGCATGCTTTTTGACATTTCCTTCACCGTCTTCAGACTATAATTATCTTTCCCTCCTACAGCATTTTTCCCCTGCCTTTTTCTCTCCTTTCTCCTCCCATCACCATCTCCACTCCCATAATACAGAAAATGTCTTCTACACTTAGCCTTTCAGGTTTTTCATTTGTCATTTTCTGTAATAAGATTAGATTTCATAATCTACACAGGGTAAGCCTGCAGGTATATGCTGATAAAGAATGGTTCAACTAACGGAGTATTTACGCTTTTCTTTCCTCTCTGATTGCCACAACCAAACTAAGTATATAATTTAGCCCTGTAGGAAAAATAATATTTACTTATTTTGGGAAACATGAAGGTACTGTAATATGTATATATGTATTTAGAATATATGTGTATTCTAAATTATAATTACATACTTAATGTTAAGAATTCTTAAATATTTAAGCTGTTTTAAAATACCCCTTATAATAAAAGAAAACAAACAAACAAACAAACAAAAAAAAACAAAACAGCAGCCCTACAGTTCTCAGTTCTTTAAGGATTTTGTACATGTCTCCTGGCCAGAGATCCTAAGAAATAAATAAAGTTAATTCAAATCCTTATAGGTCATATAGTCCTGGTGAAGGCAAGAGAGCTCCAATAGTTAAAGAGAAACAGAACTTTTCAAAATACAGTGGAGCTGAAATTTTTCAATATGGTGACAAATGGTTCCTAAGAAGGGCTAAGAAAATTCCCTTTTTGTCTGTCAGAGTAGATTTTTTGAAAGAGATGCTTCCCATTGCAGTTCTCAAGACATCACTGGCTCATTTTACATGCCTTCAGCCTGCATGATATGACTTACATGGGTAAATTTTTGAGTTTGCATATAATAAAACAAATTTTTTTTTCCTATGAAAGCTCAGGTAAACAACTATTTTGTATTTCTCTCTGATTGTCCATCTCCTTCAAATTCTTTTTGAGTCTTTTATCTAAGTGGACATATGTGAAGGAACATTGGCTCAAGCTTAATGATTTCACTGAATTTAATACAAACTAAATTGTGTCTAGTCTAAGCCTCACTGGCATACTTTGAACTATATTCACATATCCTATCGCTGGATACTAGGGAAAAAAGCTCAGAACCTCCCTCTTTCCTCCACCTCCTCAAGAAGCTGCAGAGAGCAATGAGGTCATCCCTTAGCCTCCTTTCTTCCAAATCAGACAAGCCCAGAGTCCTTATCTGCTCCTCACAGGACATTATTTTCAATTTTTTTTGCCAGTGTTGTTGCTTTCCTTTGGATACATTCAAGGACTTCCACATCTTCCACATGGTGCCCAGACTTGCACACATTACTCAAGATAAGGATGCACCAATGCTGAATAGAGAGGGATAATCAACTTTCTTGACCAGCTGATTACACAGAGTTTGATGCATCCCAGGATGCAGTTTTCCATCTCTTTCAGAACCACTGGCAGATATTTCAGCTGAGAAAGAGATTGTGTACTCCAGAAAGAACTGTATCTACAAGTTTAAGGGTTTGTGTTGTTGCTGTTATAATCAATACATTAAAATTTCTTATGAGTTGCATGTCAGCATTAAAAAGAATCTAGGCAGAATTATGCCTTGTGGAGTAACTTCACAACTGGGATCTTGTCTTAAAAGAATGATAGAATTATCTTATTATTCTGAAAATTTAAATTTTATTTCACAAATACAAACAAATCACAGAGCATTCCCATTGGCATTCAGTGACTGTAGACATGTTTTTAACCACAGAAGGTTCTGCTGCTGGTTCAAGCAAATACAAGGAAATATTTTACAGCATTTGCATTTTTCTCAATTTTTCACTTCACCAGCATTCAGCAATGTTCTCATGAAAGAAGTTGACATCAGCCAGTTTGCATGTCTTTTGCCCAGATATCTCCCAGATATAATCTTGTTTACAAATATCTTATGATAAGTGGTAAAAATAGAAGCATATTTATCACTTTGGGGTACCTAATACCTAGAGGAATGATACTATTTTTTCAGTGTACTTAAAGGGGCTTAGATGGCGTTCAATTTTGGTGTACACTGAAAATTTTAATGCATGATCAAAAACAATGCAAAATCTACGGATCCATGAAAATAATTAAATTGTCACTAACAAAAGAAACAAAATTATTTCTGTTCTTTTGCCTGTGCCATTGAAATATGTTTGATTAATTATTGATAATATCCTTTATGCTCCACTTGCCTGGTTGATGTGTAGGCTTTTTAATTTGTTTTGTTTTGGGTTTTTTTTCCCAGACAATTTTAATATCTCATTTTCAGATTACTTTGGCCCTCAGAGCTGTTCCTATGCCACTTGAAGCACATCTTACACTTCTATATGTGTGAAAGCTGGTGTTTTGATAAACAGGGCTTGTGAGTTTGGCTATGCTGTCCTGTGTCCTGAGAGTGGGTTTAAGAGCAGAGTAGAATATTTGCCCCTCATGTCCTCCACAGGGCACTTGGGGAGGCCAGTCCAAGTGCTACTGAGCTATCCTCTGCTCCAAAGGGAATACAAGCTGTCTGAGCATACCCACCCACGCACTCACTGCCAGGCACTTAGGATGCTGCCACACCTTGAGACAGACTGCTTACAAACATCCTGGAAGATTTTTTGAAGACTTAACAATTTAGCAACTCCAGGATTTCTAGACTTGCACTGAGACTTCATCATACTAGTAAACAATATGGTTAGAAAATAAATTAAGGTGTCTGTCTTGAGGTTAGCTGCTCTAATAATAAACTTAAGCTTATTTTAAGATTTGCACTGGGACACGAAAGAAAGTTTTCATGTCATTACAACTCAACATTAAAAACTTCAGTGAGATTAATCTCTTCCAGGCTGACCATGTCAAAGTTTAATATTCTTCAAGAATTTAATTGTTGTTACTTTTACATCTAAGTTAATACAAGAAAAAAAAAATACAAGCAGACACTCTGCATTTATTTGTTTCATTAAATATCCTGTATATCTATATACTATTTTTATTCATTTTTTTATGTCCTGTAGCAGCAAAATACTATTTTTGAGGGAAGCTTTGCATTTCTGGGACTGATATATTTCTCATTTCTCATTTCTGTGATCAAGAGTGTTCAAGATATTGTGGGATTCCACAGTGGAGATTAAGCACTGGAACACACCATATAATTAGCCACTGACACTGTGGCAGCTGTGCCTACAGACTTCTAGAGCAAACCTCCTACAAGATAAAAATTTTTACTCAGGTAGAGAGGAGTCCAACATGGTTCACAGGCCCCTCTTCCCAAACTGTTTTTTGTCAGTCTGGCAAGAATCACTGGGTTTTCAATACCAGAAACACTTCCCTTTCACTTTAACAAAAAGACATTTCTAGCCTTCATAGTTACAGAAGAAGCTTGAAAATAGGGATTCAAAAAGAATGAAGTTTTGAGAACCTGTGATAAAGAAGCTAACAGTTATTTTGAAAAGGTTCTTGTATAATTTTTTCTGGTCATGCTTACTTTGTAACTAAGGAATACATGCAATTAAATCATTGAATCATAGAATATCTCATTGGAACAGACCGGCAAAGGATCGAATCCCATCCACTTCAAGATCAAAGGTAGGTAAGGTCCTGTCCTGCTCTAGACCAACCAAAAAGCCTACTGTGTTTAATATGGTCTTTTCTAGAGAATAAAGAAATATTGCATACACTTCAGCATATATTATGTGGGGACTACAGGATTCTTTCATGTTTATCTTTGTACACAGGCATTCACATGTTATATATGTTTAATGTTTATTTGAAATGTCAGTAAATCCACTCAATACCAACTAACAGAGTCAATAAAAGATCTTACATTTTAACAACAAAATTAATGCTGCTTTAAAGGAACAAAATTAGAACCAACAATTTTTAAAATAAAATCATAATAGCAGAGTAGTTGCAAATATACTACAAGTATGATATCAGAATTCCTCAGGATTTTTTTATTCTCTTCATTTTTTGTTCTTTCTTCTCTCCATTTTGATAAATGGAAAGAGACAACAACTGTAAATATGCTTTTGCTTTTGTTTGTTTTTGGGGGTTTTGGGGGTTATTTGTCGGCTTTTGTGATTTGTTTGAATTTCGAGTCTTTTTGCATTTCTGAGAAAAGTTTTTAGGGAAGATAATATGTTCTGTGTTTCCTATGTATTTCTAACAGCTGAACATTTGGGCTGATTGTGGTAGCTACTAGACTTAAACCAAGAACATACATCAGAAAATCACAGTCAACAGAGGAAAAAAAGTTGTTAAGGTATGCATCATCTGACCTATTTTAGACATTTCCTTTAGTGTGAGATGAACTTGCCCTGTAAATGTCTGTCTCTTCATACTGGCAATAACAAAGCTTGAGATCCTGAGCATGAATAAAAACCTTTAGACAGAAAATGTCCATGTTTAAATATGGGCATATTTCATCCTGTTGCAGGAATCTATTTTTGAGATTCTTGGCCTTACTGTGCACTTTAATGGTGATATTAGTGTGAGCATTATTAAGAAAGATAGGACTGTTCTTTAAGAGGGATAAATATAGGTAAATTAAATTCAAAATTATACTGACCTTAAAATAGTTTTTTCATTAACACATAATTTTAAAATTGTCTTTATATTCTTTTGAGATTTTTAAACATTTACTGTGTTTAGTTATATAACATATTTTGAATATAAGCTGAAACCATGTAAACATATAGTTGATAAATTATTAACTATATAGTTTCAGTTTAATAATAAAAATCAGTTAACTATTTTGTCTTCTTGAAGACAGTGAGAGATATTTTAATCTTTTCTCATGCTTGTCAACTGACAAGCCTTCTTTTGTTATAATTGGATTGATGTTAAGTTGTGATATGTGTAATTTATATTACTTTGGTTTTACTTTTTGTAATTTAAATAGCTATTGAGTTATGTAACAATTACCTAAATCAGTGCTTGCAAATTAATCGGGGAACTGTTTGCATTGTTTGCCAATTGATTAAAAGTTTTTTATCAGTTTCTATATGGCAGCCTCTCCTTTTTCACCAGCTATGACTTTCTATTCCTTCTTCCATATGTTGTCCTTGGAGGATGATTTTGTTAATGATATTTATTGGTTTTTTGCTTAGTTATAAATATTCAGCACTCACAAACCACATCAGCAGTTTCTCTCACTTTTTTGTTGTTTGCCTCTTCATATAGATTTAGCTAATGAATTTCTGCTTGTTTTCCCCTCATAATGAGAGGTAAAAACATTTCAAGGTTGAAAGTGCTTATGAAAACCCAAAGGTATATTCATATTGGAGAAATAACTTCTGCTTATCTCCTTTTTATATTGCTGAATATTTGAAGGTCAATGGAAATTATAGCGTTAATTATGTGGCCTGAAGAAATTCACCCTTCATTTTTGATCTTTTTGGATGTCATTAACTAAAAAGCTTACCGAAATTTTGCCTGTTTCTAAGGCAAGCATTCAGTTTTCCCAGGAGACTGTAGCAGGTGTTTCCAAATGTAGGACACTGGCTAGGCAGAGGATGACTAGGCTGATGCCATTCACCTACATTCATTCCTGGACTTAAGTGGATTAAAGCTGGGGGAAATATATCTTGGTGCACAGCAGTTATAAAGACACTTCTGGACATAGTGTAACAAAGTTGTTCGATACCCACAATATCGTCCTACCATGTTTGCATTGAAATCAGGAAATCAATCAGGTCAGTCAAGTTGTTCAAATAAGAAGTTCAAACATCTGCAGGAAAAAAAATCCAGGTTACCTGTGTTGACATGGCCTACACCTAAACTCAGATTTTTTCTATGATTATGGAATTATAGTAAGTATGGAGTTGCAACTGCTTTAAAAGTCAACATTAACAAATTTCTGCTATTGCAGCTGTATGTGAAACTCAAAACTCTGGTGTTTGGATAAACCACTGACATCTTTTAACCACTGGCATCTTTGAATCTGAGAAAATAAATTGGTACATTATTTACCTAGTCATGTTTGCAGAAGGGACAAGAGATCTAGGTGGCCAAAAACCTGGGGCACTGTTGGGACTACATTGATTTTCATTCTACTAGCAGTATGAAATGTATTTCATAAGCCCTCTTGAGCTACACATTAGCAGACATGTGTAACACTGCACATTTATTTGTAGGATCAGCAACCTGGATTCTAACATTCCATAAATATAATCATGCAGCAAGTAGTTTTTTATAATCTAATAATAGGAATGTGCATAGGCAAGCAACAGAAAAAGGCTTCTGTATCAGCTGGCAACAACTAACAAAAGTCCTCTGAAAACCTAGGAATATAATAATTTTCAGATAGAAACCTGAATATTAATATTGTTAGTATTGATAACATCCCATAAGTTTCATAGCTTGGCCAAAAGGTGTTTATAAAGTTTGGATAACCTAGGAACATCTGTAGGATACAAAATATACATTCTACAGATCTTTGCTTGGTTTCCTCTTTGTTCTGTTTTGTTTTTACATGGTGTAATTATGCCTTCTTGGGCTTTTGATAGAATTGTTAATATGAAGTTATATTTCAATTAACCAACACATTAATGTCTCTAAGCCAATTAAGATATTTCAAAAGAAACCAAATAAGTAGGTTGAAATCACACAGTTTATTTATTTTTGAAATCAACACCAGGCAAATGAGCAAATGTTATTAAAAACTATCAGCTGTGAGCTAATCAGTGTTTAACTGGCTGGAGAGTAGCAGTGCAATCCACACTGCAATCTGAACATGGTGCTATTAAAAAAAAGCCAGTTAAAAATGAAATGCTACCAAGAGCTGCAATTATGAAAGTTAAATCAGAGTGATGCTATTCTAAATGGTAATGTTTTAAATGGATGTAATTTTAAGGGACTACGTACTGCTCAAAAAATGTCTGAAAATGGCTTCAATGTAAACATTTAAATAAATTTTTAAGTCAAAAATTGTACCCATGGGAACATATTTTCCCTCTGGTTTTGTTTCAAGGAGAAACTCTGTGTGTACTGCTTGACATATAATCAGGAAGAAATTCCTGAAGCAAAATTTTCTTCAGTGTCTGACTTTCTATTTCCCCTTGCCTGTTCACACAAACCTCATAGAAAATTAATTCCCTTCCTCCTCTTTCCGAGGTTTTTTTGCAATTAGCCAGCTTACCTTAAAAAGTAGTAGAGAGCCAGCAGATAGTAAAACAGACAGCATAAATGAATATAATGTACAACCCCTTAAACTTTATTCTTTTTTGGTCTTTGCATCTAACTACACATATAAAGCATGAGTTATTTTAATTTGAAATATATTTAATGGCAATTTAAAAAAAAAACAAACTATACACTCAATCAGATTTTGCTTTATTCTCCAATTTAAGATGGACTTTTTTTTGTCAAATCATTCCCTAATTTTATAGTTCAGTAGACTGAGAGAGCACAGTGATTTAAATATTTTCTTCAGAGGGAATATAGAAACGGCATACTCACAATATATTACTTTTTCTTTTTAGTGGTGCTAGTTATTTATTTGTGCTAAAAGAACAGACATGTAACAACATAAACTTTGTCTTCCTAGAAACCATAATTTAATCTTCTGAAAGCACAGTGAGGATTTCCATGTATAATGGAAAATTCATAGATATACTTAAGTCAGTTTTCTACTATCCAGTGGCCCAGAGCAGTATGGACATGACAGCACACAAGTTGATGAGGACAAGGTACTGAAGCACTGCTCAGCTTCCTAAGTATGTTTTTTGTTTTTTTTTTGTTGAATTCTCTGGTTTAGTTTACTGTTGTCACAAATACTAGTTTACTGAAAGGCATTTTGCAATTTAACAACAAAAGTTGGAATTGGGCTGCAATGAGGTACGTTTACTCTCCACTATACTGTTCTGTGTATAGTGCATAGCTGCAATGACCAGGTTGCTGTTCATGCAGTGGGCATATTTGGACCTTGATGAAATAAAGTGTATTATTTTTACAGCTTAGGCTTCCTCTCTTTTTTTCCTTTTAATTGACTATCATCACCTGATGGGAACTTCTGCAATTTGGTTATGGGGCAGACCTGCAGTGAAATTACCTTAGGAGAGAAGTACTGTAATCCAAGAAAGTGCAGGTTTCCATCTCATGAAAAGGGTTACTGTGCTTCTGTACAGCCTAACATCAGCATGCTTTTTGACCACAAATTTTGTTCATGTCCTGGGTTACAATTATAAAAGAATAGATTAGAAAGCTGAAACACAGTTGGACTCTCATCGTGTTACAAAGCCTGTCTTCTCGTGACTGTTGTTTTTTTCTGTGTTGTTTTACTGTAAGTAACAGAAAGGCTGGGGGTTTTTTCCTAAAATATTTTTTGTGGTCACCATTTTTTTTCTCTCTTCACGCTGGATTCCCCCAACCACTTGCCTCAATATTCTTGCCACATGACATAGGACAGGAGAAGGCAAGGTTTACGAGGGAAGTCTGCATCTTTTCTTATAGCATGAAAGAATTCTGTAGGAAATCATCAGATTCTTCTGAAATATTAGATGTTTCCTATCTGATGCTGAATTATCCTCACAATATAATAGCTTCATTCTTTGAGACACTTAAATATGAAAGAATTGGTGTAACATCCAGATGATTATTTTAATCCCCTGGGTCATAGGAAGACCAACTGCTTTGCTTCAGATATTAACAGGATCAAGGAAGAAACTGAAAGCTCAATTCCCAAACCCCAGACTAATCCCCTAAACACTGAAATGTTCCATCTTCATGTGTAAGAGCCTAGCATAAGCAGATTGCATCAATGGATAAAAAAGAACTAAAATACTCTTTGAGGATTCTGTGAGGTAAAACCCGTTAGTGGATTGACGCGTAGGCTCACAGATGCCCAGGAGACTTCTCGTGGATATCTAGCTCATGAACTCAGCAGGAATTAGGTGCAATGTAGAAGCAGTATAAAAACAAATAAAAGTTAAACAAAATTACAGACAAACAAATAAAATAAAATATAATTTCAAAACTTGAGACAAGGGGATACAAAGCCAAAATGGAGCTTTGAACTGAATTAGACACTATTTCTCCGTTTTCTGCACACAGAAACTAGAAATTTCTGCCATTCATATCAGTTATATCCGAGCTAGGATTGTAGCCGCATTGTTGTATGACAGTACATCCATCAGATGTTAGCTGCTATACAAACAAAAGGCAATGATTCTATATTTTTAGATTTTTAATAGTTTAAAAATTATCTCAGAGAAATAAATTTGTTTTCTGGGATATATCACCTTTGACATGCACAGAGTTTTCTGAATCCTTAAACCCTACTCATGTCTGCCAGTCTTTAGAAAAAGTTTTTTAACTTATTGCTTTTTGATAGCTGTATTTTTCATAAATATTTCTTACTGTAGTATTTTTAATTTTCAACAACTGACTTTGAATTCAATTCCCATGTCATTCTTGTCACTATACTTCTTATATTCTAATTAACCCTCGGATGTATGCAGATTGGCATTTAGATTCACATGGAGGCTGAATTTGTTTGTTGATTAAATTTCATCTGCTCACTCACTCAGAATTGCTTTCAGTTTTTCAGTCAAGTTTGCAGCCAAACCATTGTGAAGAGGCTGTTTGTTTATTATAGCATTCCAGACCAGCAGAAGACTTTTACTGTTTTGGAAACTCACTTTAAACAATAAAAGCACAATCTGGATATCGTTCTGCTATTTTTTTCTTGAGAATACCTGTTGTTTCAATCAAAATCAGTGAGCGAAATACAGGTATATCACTTAGGCTGCCTTCTCTGAATATTTATCCAAAACTGGCTTTCTGCTATGGCACAAATAAATGAACAATCTCAGAAACTGTTGTTACTTGAAGCAGATGGTAGTAGTATCAAAGCCCAGAAGACTTCCAACTGCTGTCATGACTATAATCACCTCTCAGCCAAACAAATATTTAGGAAGAATTTGAAAGATGTGCATATTTAGTACAGTGTGATGAAGAGAGTGAGAAAGTAGGTTATAGGAGACTCAAACTCATTGAATCCCTGGGCAGTAGGTTAATAGAGCTTTGACTGAAAGTGTTAACTGTTTCCAATGAGGTATGCAGGGCGCTAATCCAAAGAGATAAGATAGAGGAGCAAATTGTTATTCCCTTCCAGATGGGTAAAGATCAAACATTGGTTTTGTTACTCTGAAAATGGCTTTGCAGCAGATGAACATTTCAATTCTAAAGTGTCAAAGATGCTACCAAGCGAAATGATGCTATTCATACCAAAATCTTAGTTTAGCTTCCTACCATTTTTTTCATGTTTACATCAATTTTCATCAGTTTTTCTCAATTTTGCTCTGTGCTTAATGACACAGGGGGAGTGGGTGTGGGGGGCTGTGGGAGAGTGGTGGTGGTATTAAAGTGCCTAACATTATAATGCTTAAAATTTTATACTGTGATATTCAGGGAAATAAACCTCTCTAGGGAAAAATTCACAGCAGATTATTTACATAGCAGTTGTGATGTACAGAAGAATCCCAGATTCACCTCAGTGTATTATCCTAATCTTCTAAAGAAAAATGTTTATTGTTATTAAAGGAAAAAGTTGGAAGTGTGCAGAAAACCCTCCCCTTGATCCTTTCCACATGACACAATTGTTTGGATTTTATGGGGACAATAATAATTCTTTGGTCCTTTTCCAGGACAGCAGTTGAGTCTCACTTTTTCAGATAACACAAATAGTGCTTGACCAGAATTAAGTAAAAGATTAGTGTTAGAAATTTATAACTGTGATAGTCCAGAAGATACATGGAGGATACTAATGGAGGTGTTGAAATTTAAAAGTCATATATTACTTCCAGGAATAGTCCTGAACAACTCCAGACACACCTTGAAAATAATGTTATTAATAATAATCCTCTGGAAGGTTAGACATTAGATAGGCAGAAAAGCAACCTGCTTTTGCTAAGGCTAGCTGAAAGAAGTAATCAGCTTGCAAATGTCTGTGCAAAAGGCCTCATAAGACTTTCTTTTTGGGGATATTTATCTGTGAATAATTGTGTAAATAAATTCGAAACCGAATGACTGAGTTGCATTTTGGATTTCTTAGTCCTGCTTTGTGGCAGCTGATCTGAATACTTCTTCCATAAGCTAATTTCCCAGACCTTTATTATTTTAATCTTTAATACTCCAATTATCATGTCCTTGAATACCTTCAATAAACAAACCTATGTCCAGATTCCTTAACATTCCTCTACTTTTTAAATAATAAAAAATGATGACAATAAAAAAGTTAAAATGGAAAACTGACAACTTTCACACATTCTGTAACCATCTGACCCCATTTATTCCTCTTCCCCATTACATATATTCTGCCAAGACCTCTCCAACGGGTTTTTTAGTGTCCTTGGGAAAATAGTAGTTCACCTCAATATTCCTAGCAAGGACTTTTGAAGAGAGGAAAAGAATTGTTCTCAAATATTTGACAAAGGATCTTATATCAAAACTTTCCAAGGTAATAGGAAGGGGTGGCCTGTCACACTTCTTCTAGGATTGAAACTCATGGCACATTCTCATTCCTTCTACTTACAAAGGGATTTCTCTTACCTTCCATGGGATAGCACAGTAGCTGGTAATTAAGGCATTTCTCTTACCTTCTGTTGGATAGCACAATAGCTGGTACCTTAATTATAGCATTTTATGTACAGTTCCAGCTAGGAATGTTTTATCCTGCACTTTTCACCATTTCCCAGCATGCATCTTGCATGTTTCTTTCCATTAAAAATGTTATTTTGTTAATGTTTCTGGAGTGATGAGATAAGGTGTACTGTAAGCATATTTGCTAAGCTATAAAAGGAGGAAGTATTGACAAGCCTTAGGCAGAACAGTGGCCATGTTAAGGCACTTCTGCAGAAAATTGAGTCCAGACTTCAGAAGTGTAGCAAACCCTTCAGAACAACAATTTGCAAATTACAGCTGCATTATTTTTGATAGTTTTTCACAAAGCAGAGTAACCTTGCAATGTGAGAAGGCCCTTGAACACCTTTAAGAATCCAAATATGAAGGTAAAATGCCGGTACATCCCTGGTGCTGACAAAATCATTCTCTTAATTTCCCAAGGAATAGGGAATAAGTCTTACATCACAAATCCTTATCATCACAGGAGATGTAACAAACTATTTCAAAACCAAAGACATCATGCACAACACAAATGGCATAGATTTGATAGCACTGGATTGCCCGTTATAATCCATGGATGAAATCGGTTCTCTCTCTGTTGCTTTTTTGCACAAAGTATGAGTTCATTCTCATCAGCCATTCTCTGTAACTAACTGAAGTATTTTTAGAATGTCTTCTCTTATGCAGTCAGACTTCAAGGGTTTGAAACACTGTATTTCAATGCAGTATGAGGAAATTTCAAAGCTGTATTACCATGGTCATTTGGGAAATGACAATGCCAACAATTTGTGGTCTGGGCTGAATCCATGTACCCATGGAAAATTTACTTTATTTCTTATAGTAGTGGTGGTATTAGACCACAGAGGAATGAACGAGTTCTGCTTTCCAAACAGGTTTACTTTCAGAAGAGAAGGCACTCCTCAGGGACGTCTCACAGTGCAGTAGGATTGGCTTTCTGAAAGCAGTGGGAAAGGACCAATAAAGAACTGGAAGAAATGAGGCCTAGACTCCATGCTGGGCCATTGGACCATTTGGCCAGTTTGTCAGGTTCGACAAATATTGTGTAAATGTATTTACATACCATTGATTGATTCAGATGTCTTCTCTTTGGATATATACCAAAGCATATGTCCTTAGGGAATCCAGGAAAAGGGAAATGAGCAAAAAACACCCGCTTTCTTGTCCTTTCCCTTTTATTCTTTAAGACCATGTTATATTTTATAACCTTTCTGTGGCCAAAGCTAGGCAAGTACTCCTAGCGTTCTGAACTTTCTGCAAAAGTAGATTTAGAAAAACTTACAGACGACTCATATGTTCTTCTACTTTTTAAAAAAGCATTGTGATTTCATACAAAGTTTATGGCATACAGTATACAGTAATTTCA
>VRYO01001463.1:75511932-75560574 GCA_009812075.1 Sialia sialis | reverse complement strand
CACTACTGGGGTAGGCTGGGTTCTTCAGTGAAAAAGGTGAGGCTTATAATAGTGAAACTACTGAACATAAATTTGAGATGCTGAACATGGATAAATTAGTGTTTTTGTTTGATGATTGTTTTGTTTAATGATTATGTTTCTTTTTCTTTAAATAATAGTATATTCCTTCATAGAATATATTTTGCTAAATTAGTTTCCCTTGCCTTTTCTTTTAATTAATGTAATTTGTAAAGATTGGATTGAGTTTTCAATAAAAGTTTCCATGCTTTCTCTTTTTGACCAAAGAATATCAAATTACCAAATATGTTAATGTTCAATAATAATATAGAGATGGTCTCTTTGGTAATGTTATCTATTGCTAACTTGGTAAAAGTTTGGAGGTGCATAAAAACCATTATGCTCCAAGAATACCTCTAATCAGTCTTATTTCTCTCATCTTTATTTCACTTTTCTAACCTTCTCACATTCCTGAAGTTCTTTAAATTCAGTGAGAATATCATATTCATATTTATGCACTTAAAGTTATATTTTTGAGGCATATTTTCTAAGGCTATATCCCATATTATTTTCCTGGATAGGAAACAATTTCCTGATAGCACAGCCTCCTTACTTTCTTTCCATCTTCTTGCTTATATCATCACCTCTGCTATATGGAAACAATCATTCTTTCTCTCTAAAATAGAAATCCAGTCCTATATTACAAAATTGCAATTAGAGTGTTAATCCTGAAGGAATTTATTATTATGTCTTCTGTATTGAAATTTGAGCTACATATATGTACAAATTCATCTCCCCATCATGTATTTACCAAACTAGGTAAATGTATTTTCCAAACTAGGAAAGAAATCTCTTTTTTAGTTTGTTTATCTGCCAGTAAGTTGGCAGCTTACTCTTATATATCTTCATCTTCCCAAGTTAATAAGTAAAATATTGAATCCTGTGCGAAAACAATATTTAATATTTATTTTTGCATGATAGTATCTGGCAGAAATATTGATTTTTCAACAGGAGGGAAAGGGAACATGAGAAATCAAAATGAGGATCATTACTTCTAGTTCAAATAATTGACATATGTAAAGAAATATTTCTACAACAGTTGAACTCAAGAGTTTAAATTTTCCTAATACTCTTAACTTTCATTTCTAATATGTAGTCTATAAGAGCTCAAGTGGGTGGCAAACACTCTCCTAAAGAAGCCAGTATTGATTTTCTATGAGATTAAAGAAAAATCGGATTTTAAAAAAAAAACAATGCAAAGAAAACAAAAGCAAAGAAAAGCTATATGTTCAGATGGTCTCAGATTAACCTTAGAAAGGTTTGATTTTCCCTTTTTTTTTTTTTTCTAAACAGGATAAAAAGGTTTTGGCCCTCAAAATCTTAACACTCAGAACTCAGTCAAAATAATGGTCATCAAAATTTTTATCTAAACATATTGTTTCACTCTAAGCTGAAATATCAGATCAGGTTCTTAATTAGGATATATAACATTTCTACTATCTTCAGGGACACTTGGTAAAATCAACCTGAATTAAGTTGGAGGATGAATTTAAAATTCACTGTTTATCTACACTAAATTTTTGTGTGAACCTGGATTTATCTTGATTAACTTCCTAAGTTCCAAAATAAGGGATTAACACTGTTAAACTAACCAGGTATGCCATTCTGATTGACTTTCCTAAGTGTTCAGGAAAGAGAAGTGCTCACTTAGAGAGGAGGAGAGGTTCCTTTACGATACTCAAATTCTTCTGTGTCTGAGAAGCAAAAGATATTAAACATAGGCAAGCATTTTTTACCTTTAAATGACTGGATTTTAGTTCAATTAAGAATGCCCACAAACTAAGGAGATATTATTCTGTCTAAAGAAATTTACCCATGAATTATTTTTATTCTTGTCTGTCTCTTAATAAGTACATAACCATCCCTATGGACTCTGTCAGTCATGACTTCAATTCTATAGGAAAACCAACAGGAGCAGAATAATTCCCACTTTTCAGGTAGAGAGATTTAAGAGTGAATTATTCAGCAACAAAATATTTGAGAAGTGAAAATTATATACTGGCATTGCTCTCAACAAATCCCGATTAGAAAGTATTAAAGTCACTCTTCATCTTGAACCTCACTGGCAGCTATACTTTGCTCTTTTCTATGGGTTAGTGAACATATTATATTACAAATATTTTACCTTTGATTCTAAATGGAGAAAGCTATGAAATTGTGTTTTTAATGATAGTTACTCCCAGTATATAAGCAAAATCTGAACCTTATTGGATTTTTAAAGATAAAAGAGGGAAGCTTCCAAACTTCAGCTGAGTAGATCTCTTTTTTTGCCGACCTTTGTAACGCAAATAATTTATTTTGCAAGCTGTGCTAACAGCTACTAAGCAGCCACCTGAAATATTCTGTGACACACAATAAAATTTACTTTAAATTTTTTTTAACTGCATTTCTGTTCCCCCCACTTTTTTTTTCTGTACACCATGTTCAGGCAAATGTAAGGTTCTGCTGTTTTGGTTTAGTGAATCTGTTGGGGATTATCTCCTTAGTAACATGATATTTTGTACCACAGAATTATAGAGAGAACTGCCATGCAGACAAAAAATTTTGGGCCATCAAAAATCCCTTACAGTTGACTGTTCTTTGATGAGGCCTAAATTTTAAATGTATTTCACTTGCAAAGGGAAATAACATGTTACGTTGCATTAAGAGACTGAAATCTAAGGATGTGAAAATGGTTCATTCCTGCCAGGCACTGTATACACACAGCTAGTCAGTTAGCCTAAGCAAATAAGACAGGTACTTCCAAACTTACACATGATTACAAACTGACAAAACCACTATAAAGTAAAATAAAAACTGGCCTAAAATAGTACTATTAAGGTAAACCTTTGATTATTTTTGTTAAAACTTTTTATAGTATATGTGTTTACAAATGCTAACCTTCTCCTCCCAGTTGCATATATACTGGAAAGTTCATGGTTTTTATTAAAAACTTTACAATTTTTTCATTAATTCTCTGAGAAATAAACTTTATTATATTGTATTCATTTTGCTGCTAATGCATGAGGTCTAAGGGATTTTGTAGATCATTTCTTCCATCATTAGACTTCCCACAGAAATAATCACCAGTTATCAGAATTACTGGAGAGAAAGGGAGGAAGGGAACAAGAAGGCATAGAATTATTAATAATTTGCCAGAGCAAGTCCAACAGACATCTGAGAAACTTTTTGGCTTTACAGGTTTCTGTATCTCTTCCTTTTTTACTTCTTCTTACCGATCACCTTAGGTTTATGAGATTGAAGACAGCTGCTAATGAGGTTATAATTAGCCTTAGCCCCAAAGGGTTACTTTGGGGAATTTGTATTTCAAACACATGAGTTTTATTATTTTTGCAGATAATTAGCAGATCAGTTAAACTAAATAATTTTCTGCTTCTGCTAGGCATGTGCAGTCAAATGCAAATGTATTTTACTCCTACATACACCTACTTCAAAATTATTTGTAAAAAGGTTAAGATTTAAAAACACAGTGTGTATGGAGGAGGAAGTTTTCTTATGCTCACTAATGATTTTTTAAACTAACTAGTTTTACATATCTTTTTGTGTTCTGCTTTTTATATGTGTATATATTTTTCTTCAAGAAAATTTTTTGCACATCTCAAGGCTTTCATTCTTCCAACTCATACTGGCAGTGCAGAAAAGATAGAAGTATACCTGGTTGTTATAACACAAAAATAACTTTGCACACTTTTTGCAAAGTTGATGTTACATAATACTTCCTAGCCTCCAATTTAAATTTAGGGTGCTTTAGAAAGGAAAGATACTTTCACAAAATTCTCTCCAGGACTCAGTCTCTTTCAGGATCTAAAAAGTGTGGGAAGGGACAGAAATTAATAAATCTTAATTCAAACAACTCTGCTTCAATCACAGCTTATTACAAAATGGGGACTAAAAGTGGACTTTAAAATAGAAATTTAAAAAAAAAATAAAAAAAAAAAAAATCATAACAAAACCAAAACAATACAAAACAAAACAAAACAACAAACCAAAACAAAAGAAAACCACAAAAAAAACCCCACTTGTCTATCATAATTACTTACTATGGGCACAAACTCACTTGAAACATTCCCAAACTCAGATGTTTCTCTTTTCCTATTTCTAGACCATGATGTAGCCCTTGTCAAAGTGTCCAGGCTGGAGTCCTGTTTCCAAGGTGTGGCTATACACATTATGAAGGTGGAAGTTTTGTATGAGTGAGTTTGTACTTGACACTTCTCTGTCTTCTAAATTCCAGTTCCAAGGCATGAGTCCTTTCAAAGCTGTGGAATGGTCTTGGCATCATGAAGGACCTGGGAATACAGCAGGAGAGGTTTTGAACCTTCAAGGGCTCTGGGATGGAGGTCAAAGGAAAGTTAATACATCCAGCTCCATCCCAGCCACAGCTGTTAGGCTGTGGAAGCAAAACCTGTATATAGTAAGCTTCCACTCTTTCAGATTCCTATAGCTCTCCCATTCTGGCTGCTGCAAAGTGACATTTCTCAGCTAGAAAAGCTAGCATAAAGTAGCAGGGTATGCTATTTCTGCAAGCACATGATGATCACACAGAATATATGTGTGAAGAAACAGATCCATCTAACCAAAAGGCTTGCGGAGATAATCCAAAACCAGTATTAGGGAAATCAGCAATAAAGGAATGGGCAGCCATCACAGGCTGCAGAGTCAAAACCCCAGTTTTCTACTAGGCCATAACTAATCAGTTCACTAAAAGACACCTATCAGGATGATGCAGCCACACTGTCTGAAACATGTCTGTTGAGATTTTAGCATTTAAAATCGAACATATGTCTGGAGGAGAAGTGAATCCTGGTTTTTATCTCAGTTTTAGGACCTCAGATAATGTACATGCAGTCTGGACTCCTAAGCAAAGAGGAAACCTGCTACACTCCTGGCACAGCATTCTCTGCTTTAACAGGACCATCTAACTACAAGAAAAGGTTCACAGAAATAAGAAAGGGTTAAAATCTCCAACTGTGTATCTTTGAATGACCTTGAGTTGTTTCATTTTTTTTGTTTTTAATGGAATTTTTTAATAGTTTGTCCTAATGTATCATTAATGCACACACAGGCTGTGTGTGCTATGTTATATTTTATTTTTTTAGTAGGACCTATAGTTTATGAGGCCACAGTTTCTTTTCAGAATTGGACAGTAAACATAACCTTCTAACAGTTCCCTTATTAAGTTGGGTACATTAATAAATCAAGCATGGATAGCAAAAATTCCCAACAAATTAAAAAAACCCAAACTTATAGACCACATAAAACTAAAAAAAAAAAGTTCCACTTTGAAAAATTGTTATAGGATTATTCCTCAAAATCAAAAAAAAAATTAGGACATCTGCTGAACAATTAATGATGTGTAAGGAAATCAAAATAAAGTAGCTTTCTGGAAAAAGCAGTGTTCCCATTTTCTACTGCTTCCAAAATGAATGAAATGTGTAGGCTTGGGGACACAAATGAGATATATTGTGAACAGAATTTTAAGGGCATCTCCTAAGACTTAAGGCAAAAATGCCTGCTTAATATAATGCCTTTCTTTCCTTTCTATGTCCTTCATGAAAGTATTTGTGCTATGACATAAGGTCGAGATGGGAAGCTATGCCTAGTTTATTTGAGTAAACACCTGGTAGGATAATAGTGTAGGGAATCCCACTGTTTTTAACTCTACTGCTCCTCATATTTCTTCTGCTGATGATGTACTTTTGCAAAATTCCTCATCTGTCAGACAGTAAAAATACCTGATGCTGAATATATTGATGGTATGCTGCCGGTTACAGAAGCTGACATGCTTTAGCCACATGGATCTGATAAGCTGCCTTATGAAAGGGATGTTGAGATTTCTGAGTACATCACTAAGCTGGAGCCTTAGATTGCAGATGAAAACGGGAAACGAGTATGCATGTAATTTTATTTTCCCATGATTTGGCACTTAACAAAGTTTCAATCTGAACCTGAATTTCTGCCATGCCCGCAGCATTTTTAATTCTTATCTTAGAGCACTGAACTGCTAAGCCTTCTGTGCAGCTCTACAGAAGCCCTTTCTACAGCCACTTCTACTTACAAAGGGAAACAGATCAAATCTTTCTGTTCATGACACTCATAAGAGAGAACTCTATTAGATGGGGCACTATTATTATCCTTCTCCTGCCTATTTAAAGGCAGAAAGTATACGCTATAGCATCTCTGCAAATTTTCACACACTTGCTTTTTAAGAACATTAGAAACCAGGGATGAATTTCTAAATTACTTTTTACCCTTTCTGGTGAAAATATGTATATTTTAAAAAGCCATTGATAAGTATGTCAGCTTTGGAGAACTGAAGCAAAGGCTGCAGGCATGGGAAGCAGCTGAGCAAAGACAAGTCAAGCACAAATAAATAATGAAACCTCACAGTTAACTTGATGTGCAAGTTCATCTCTAGAGTATGCCCAATTTACTCTGATATTTCCAAGCCCGGGGCATATGCACACTGGCAACCTTGCAGTTATAGTTTGAAGGGATCTAGCACCTGGAGATCATGTGGTGTCAGGAGAGAAAATCATGTTGAATGTCTTTCCTGCCTCAATGAATTTTATAAATTAAAAGTGTGCCCCTTGGGCTTACTCTTTTCAGAGCAAAAAATAAACTTTCCAGGTTTGTTCATTTCAAGTTATTCTTTTATATTCCTTTGGATACATGTCTTCCTTCTATCCCCTTTAAAAATACTTGGTATAGTCATATTTTACCTAGTGGTTATAATCATGACAGAATACCAGTTGTGCTCAAGGTGCAGTAGTAGCAATAGAAAAATGAAGTAGCTTTAAGGAATGTTAGTCTTTCTGGTATGCAAATGAACTTCACCCACAATTGCCTGTTACAAAATGTATTAATTACTAACAGAAAAACATTGCTGAAGTTGATCCCAAATGGTAGAATATTTTCTAAAATAGTTTTGATTACAGTAATTTCACACTCATAAGCTGCACCTGGTTATAAGCCGCACTTCCAGGTAGCCGGGAAAGCCACAGAATTTGTCCATAAATAAGCCGCACTGGGTGATAAGCTGCACTTTTTTTTTTTTAAAGCAAGGATCCATGTGCAACAAAGTAACGAGTTAGTAACAGAATCACGTGATCACGGGGTTTGCTATCAGGTGCTCAATTTGCAAACAGTTTTCACAGACCAGCAAAGCCTTTAAACGCAGCCCCAGGCGCCCTCTCCGTGCTGCGGGCCCTGGCACTCCCGCCCCCGGCGCTGGCTGCCATTGCTCCCCACGCCTCTCAAAAGTGGCAGCTCGGTGGGCTGGCCACACGATGGCGGCAAAAAGTGGCGGCAAAAAGCAGCAGCAAAGCGCAAAGCCAGCAAAGTGCAAAGCTGGCAAAAAGTGACGGCAAAAAGCAGCGGCAAAAAGCGGTGGCAAAGCGACTCAGCTTTGCGCAAAGGCAGCAAAGTGACGGCTCCCTCCCCGACCAGCTCACACTTCTGGGTTGGCATTTCGCTGGAATTTGTCCATAAATAAGCTGCACCTGGTGATTAGCCGCACTTCTGGGATTGGCTTGATTCTTCAGCTGCTTATCAGTGTGAAATTACTGTATGCTATGCAGTTCTGCTACATACTCTAAAATAACACAAGCCAAATGTAGTTATTTTGAAGGCAGCAAGAGGAAAGGAAGACTTTGCATTTGAGACTCACTAAGCAAAATCTAAGAAAAAAATATCTTTAAAATTAATGCTAAGATCAAGAACTTCCAACATCAATATTATAAAATGTATACGTCATTATACATCAATAGATTATACCTTGATTCAGCACTTTTGTATTCTTTCCCATGTACAAGATAGACACAAACTGTTGCAATTCCTAGCATTGCCTTTCCAGTAAGGGGTCTTCACTCTTTTTGCTCCTCTGTGACACACTAGCTGTAACAGCAGGGGGAAGGAGGGAAGTTTGGGGAGTGGGTTGGTTGGTTGGTGATGCTTTTTTCTTGTGACATTCAAATGTTTGGTTTTTTTCATTCCTGTGACATACATAGGAACTAGGGACCAAATGTGTTACAAACATAGCACAAATCACTTTATGGAAAAAATAGTTGCAACATACATTAAACACATATCACATTTTGTTATGCAGCACTTAAATTCTAAATGAAGTTTGAACTACATAACTATCTATCAGTCACTGATGTGACTGATTCTGTTGGAGTGGGGCAGCCCTATAGCTTGGGAAGAAAAGAACTAAGCAGCTTATAGAAAAGTTGATTTTCCACAAGAAAGACAACAAGAAATTGATGACTGGTTATCTGGCAACTGTCATAGGCTACTGGAGATCAGCATCTCTCTGGTGATGCTAACTACTGGATCACAGAATCCTTTTGTTCATAAATAACATGTAAACAAAACAGAAAAGCCTTGACTTTTCTTCATTAATCTTATTTGGAAGAAAACAGAAATATTTAGAGAAATCTTCCATATTTTAAATTCTAATACTAATCTTTGATTTTTTTTTTTTCAAATTAATGGAGAATAAAGAAGTTCTATAGTCAGTTTCAAAGCATATTTTTCAGATTGTTCAATTTAGATTCGACATGTTTGTTCAAGTTGTGATAATCCCAACATACAGATGCTTGATTTCATTTGCTAAAATTAGATAAGATGTTTCAATATTCTGCTTAGTGGTCCTACCAAATCTTAAGTTAGATACTATTATGTTCATGCCCAATAAGCAATTATGGAAAATAAGTGAAATATTTATTAATGTAACACACACTATATTATATTTGATAATACCACTAAGAGAATTGCTAGTGCTGCAAATATATGAGACAGACCACAGAATAAAAGTGGGAAAATATTTATAAGATCTTCAACTGAAATATTCTTTAATTCATTTGAACAATTCAGTTTCCTCTAAGATTGGATAAATAATAGAAGAAAGAAACATCCTTTGAATGCAGCAGTAATCCATTTGAATTTGTATTACTCTTCTGAAAGAATTCATTAGGATTACAATTCATAGAGCTGAATTCATATGATCATTAAACAGATTAAAATAAGAACACAAGGATCAAGAAAAAATAGACAAGTGAAATCATGTATGCAAAATTCATATTCATTCTACATGTTTACATGGTGCAAAGCAGGCAGTAATTTCCAATTCTGGAAATTAACCTACTATTTAATGTTGCAGTATACATAATTATGCAAAAACTTAGGGGTTATGTGGTTAACATCATGAGTTAAATCAGATGGTTTGTCATGACGGAAAGAGCCAAGAGACTGCATTCATTACCAGCTCATAAAGATAGTGGTAAAGGTGGGAGACCAACTGAGCACCTGAAAGTGTGATTAATTAGAAGTGAATTGAATTGCAATGAAGTCTACAAATAGTAAATACTAAATAATGTGTATGGTCAAAAAAACTTGGAAAAATAAGTACTGTTGAGAAGATTGATTTTTTTTCTATATTATATATAGTCCATAATTACACACCATATCTAAGCACTTCAGCCAGCCATCATTTCAAGTCTGAATTTTTACATAAATTCGGGGTGTTTTATTATTTTCTTTGTACTTATATTATAATTTGCTAATGTTACAGTTGAGCCTGGCAAAGTCAACAATCTGAAAATGAGAGAACTTTACTATTATTTGGTGGTCTCAAGGATATGCAAATCTAATTATTTTAGCCACATGAAGATCTCTCAATGGCACTCGCATGACAGTGAGCTTAAAGCTGTGTGCAACTACTAAAAAGAAAACAAATTTCTCAGTAGGTAGTTTCCTTCAATAAATAATGCTTATCTTATGTCTACATTACTAAACTGATCCACTTTTTTCCACTATGCAGTAGAAGGGCTTTTTGTAATTTAAACAATTATGTTTAGCATGCAAATATTTCTCTAAAGATTTTTTTAAATATTCCAATTTCTTTAGGTTTTAGGAGTCAAGCACCATAATTATTTATTGAAAACAGTAAAAACTGTCTCTAATACAGATGAAAATAAATAAAAATACATAATTCAAGCTACTAGTACTAGCTCTTTTCAGTAAATTCAGAAATGTCGCCTATTTTGCTCTTGCATATGTGTGCATTCATTTGCTTCCCCAAAATGCTGATGCCAAACATATCAGGAAATGCTCATACGTTTTCAGTAGTTGAGAAATTTTCTATAATTCTAATGGTTTTCCTCATTATTTTTCACTATTGATAAAACTATTTTAGCATCATAAAAATTACAAAACTATAATCCTTTTGCTTATTAATACTTCAGGTTTGAGATGAAAATAAGGAAGTCATCATTTTAGTCATTAACATACATGAGAGAAAATGTAGTCTGAAGATATTTGTTAAGAATGGATTTGTTCTATTTTATTAAATAAAAGTTGCACACCTTCATACATTTACTAAACCTGAGTAAAAGGGTTTTTATACTATAAGACTGTCTTTTCAATCTCATATTACAGAGGTTACAATCCTCTGACTCGATCAGATCAATTGAGAAAAGCCAGACTAAGGTTCTTCCTACTAGGACTACTTTGGTACTGTTATTCTCATTACATATGACAGTTACCACAGATCTATTTTTTTACAGAATTGTGGTGGGTGTATAAATTTAATCTAAATATATTGTAAAATGGATTATTGCATGTATCATATGTCTAAGTAAATCCTCAGATACTGAAGTTACTTCTAAGTATATTGTACAGGTGTGTTGGTTCTGACTGGAGTAGAGTTAATTTTTTTTCACAGTGGCAGGTATGGGGCTATGCTTTTGGTTTGAATAGAGTGATCATAAAAGAGATAGATATATTTTTGTCATTGCTGAGCAGGGCTTACACAGAGCCAAGGCCTTTTTTGCTTTTCATGCTTCCACATTGACTAGAAAGTTGTGGTCTTGGAAGGTTGGGAGGAGACACAGCTGGGACAGGTGACCCAAACTGCCCAAAGGCATGTTCCAGACCATATGACCTCATGCTCAATATATAGATTGGAGGGAAGGAAGAAGGGGGGAACATCAAGACGGATGGCATTTTTCTTCCCAAGTCACCATTATACCTGATGGAATACCTGCTTTATTGGAGATGGCTGAACACCTGCCTGGCCATGGCAGGCAGTGAATTACAATAATTTCACAATTATAAGCCGCACCTGATTATAAGCTACGTATCCGGGTAGCCGGGCAGACCACAGGATTTGTCCATATATAAGCCGTACCCAAATATAAGCTGCAGAGTTTTTATTGTTTGGGGTTTTTTTAAGTGAGGATCCATGTGCAACAAAGTGACGAGTTAGTAACAGAATCGCGCCAGTGCTGGGTTTGCTGTCAGGTGCTCAAGTTGCAAACAGTTTTCTTAGATCAGTGAAGCCTTTAAAGGCAGCTCCAGGTGCCCTCCCTGGCCAGCTCTCGCTTCCAGGTTGTCATTTTGCTGGGATTTCTCCATAAATAAGTCGCACCTGATGATTAGCTGCACTACTGGAGTAGGCTGGATTCTTCAATGAAAACAATGTGGCTTATAATCGTGAAATTGCTGTAATTCCTTGTTTTACTTTGTTGTGTGTGCAGCATTTTCTTTCCCTATTAAACCATTTCATATCTCAATCTACAAGTTTTCTACCTTCCAGTTCTTTCCCTGGTCACATTGGTGGGAGCATAAGTAAGTGACTGTGTGGGGCTTGGCATCTGGCTGGGGTTAAGCCACAAGCAAGGGTCAGACTCCTGGTCAGATTGAACATGCAGTAAGTCCAGCTGTGAGGTTGCTGGTTCAGATGGCCAGAAAAGAACAAAATCAAGCAAAACATAATAAGTATGTAGGCTTCATGCTACTGACATTTCTGGACAAGAAAAATAGGAAAAGTCCATGCAAGTTTCAACCTGCCTTATATCTGAACCTTGGTCTATTTTGTCTGCTTCTCCAGGTGTGCCCAGAAAACAGCGTGTCCAAATTATTAAAAAAAATAAAATAAAAAATAAAAAATAAAATAAATTTAAAAAAAAAGGAAATAAAAAATAAATATTTTGAAGTTGCAGAATATTTTTCTGGGGGAGAATCAAAAGATATCTACTCATTTGTGCATTGTGAAAAAGTGGTACTGCTTTAGTATCTATTAAAAATTCAAAGTCCAACATTTTGCTCCAATAGAAAACAAATTATACATTTAACATGATACAACAGTTAAATAGAAAAAGTCCTTGGAAATCTTGTTAATTTCTCCTATTTCAGATCATTTTACATCAAGGACTTATGATTTCTTTCCAGTTTAATAAGGATTACTTTCATATTAATTCAGGCCATTATGACTGTAGCACTCTTTCTAAGAGGCTTACATGAAAACTATTTACAGCTATATATTACATGTTTCAAAGGGTAATGTTACAAAGACTATAAAGTGAAAAAAAATGAATTTATATGTTTCAACCTCTAAATCCAGTAAAAAGTCAACCAACTAAACAAGTGAAAAGCTAATGAAAAGACCAGTTGTTCTGTTGTGAGTATTCTCTTTATACTCTCTGTTGTGAATACTCTACTTTATTTCACTAGTAATTTAAGAATAATTTTAAACCAAAGAATCACAGGGAACAACTCATGTTAGGAGTCTTCAATGAAAGCAGATAGTAAAGTCTTTTATGTTTATTAACTGCCAAACTCTAGTCTAAACCAATCGCAAGTGAAGGTTATTTGATAAATCATTCTATGTCTACAGGCAAAGTGATACCAATTATCGCCATTTTAGATACTTGCAAGGTATTTTGGATGTAAGTTTCATAAAATCATTGAAGTCAGAACAGACCTCTGAGATTGTTGACTCCAGCCATTTCTCACCATATTCTCTAATGAGCCATATTCCTGAGTGCCCCATCCACAAGTTTTAACACTTCCACGGATAGAGATTCTACCACTTCCCAGGGAAGCTTGTTCCAATGCTTAACCACTCTTTCTGTGAAGATTTTTCTCCTAATGTTGTTTTCAATTGTTGTGGAATCATTTGATGGACCTCAACTGGATTTTTCATTTATTTCAGTTTCATCATAATTTTTTTTAAAAACAAACAAACAAAACAAAACCAACCAAAGTAAAGTAAACAAAATGTTATGATTTTGACATCCAATATTTATTTGTGTGGTGAAAAGTTTATGTTGAAACCATTCTGATGTAGCTGCATGCATTAACATTCTTCTGAAGTCTTATAAATGCAGAATATATTTAGAATGCAATTTATGGTTGTTACTAGAAGATGCAAATATTTACTTAGTTCACTATTACTATTGGATCTGAAAACAAAAGTGGAAAGGCACATAACAGTCAGAAAAGAAACACATGTAATTAATAGAACTTGACTCAAATAAACATTGTGGGTTTTCCTCTTGGTATCTATCAAATAAAGGCTTAGCAAAGCTAGTTATTTCCTTAGTACTAAAAGATCCTTTAGGGAAACGTGAAGAATAAATATTTAGTTAAAATCAAAGGTGCAACATGATATGGATGCCAATATTGATCTTATGCAACTAGTTTAATAATTCTATGAGAAAATAATGTACACAACATGCCTCATTTATTTTTACAGATAAACAGTGACACTCAGATTGGAAAGAAGTTAGTGACATACATAATAGATGCAAGATAAAAATTTAAAATAACTTGCAAAAGGGCACTGCTTCTTTAGTAGCCTTACTTGCAATGCAGAAGCTTAGTGAGATTTTGATTTAATTTACCATGGCATGAAATAGAATAAATCTACTGGAGTCAGCATGGAATACCACTGTAAAACAACATCAAGTCAAGTGAGGACACTAAAACTAATGCGGTGGAAGAAAAGCACTCAACAAAGGGATTAAATAGAACTCATCCTTACACATTTTAAATGCATAATAAATTTTTGTAATCATTTACATAAATCCTGAGACCATTTTGAGCTCCTTTCATGTTTAGTATACTCTTTTTTAAACTTTGATCTGCTTCATTTCATACATTTTGTCTCTGCCTATAATTTTCTTGAAAAAAATAAGATTTAAATTTAGAATACAATAATTTTAAGATAAGATTTAGAACACTTAAGTGTTCTAGTTTTTATAATTATTTTATTAAATTTAATTAATATTGAATTTAATTAAAGTTCAAACATTTGTCTTATTTTCCTCTCTTTTACAAGTGTAGAGATTGCTCTGTCTTTCACTGCTTTGATATGCAACATTAGGTCATAACATAAGCACTATGACTTAATCTGGCAGACATTTTACATTTAAAATCTCTTCACTATTTTGATGTACAGGCCATTTCTCAAGACAACTTGGAGAAAGGCAAAGAGATGCTTAAAATAGAATTGTTAAGCATTTGTACTATGAAAAGTAAAAATTTAAAAGGTACATTAATACAGTTCATCTAGTAGCTGATCTGAATAATAATTTATACTGTCAAAATTAAGCAAGTATACTTCTTTAAAATTCATTTTTCATGTAGGCATCTGCTTGTGCTTCAAAGAAAACAATTTGTCTTTAAAGGCTGGGTCATACTGATGCTGATATAGTTCAGAAATTGCAGTTTAGTTTTTCATATTTTGATCAAGTTTTTATATTGCTCATAGAAAAAAAGTCATGCAAGTCAGAGTAGAGATAAATCTCATAAATTCAACAAGTACCATTAATATCGCCATTGGAAAGCTGTAGAAAACATTGCAGCTCTTCTAGGCATGAAATTTGTTGTTCTATGAGATACGGATTTAATTACATCATAACATTTGAAAAATCAATAAAAATCAAATTATGCAAATGGAAAAAAATGTCAAAATAGACATTTTGATGTATTCTTTTACACCTGTAACAGTGGCGTTTCATGTGGATAGATATGCTGAGACACTTTATCATTGTTCAACAATCTTTTGTCAATTACCAAAAAACAGGACAACATATTGCAAGATAAATTTTTTTTATTTTTAAATTTTTTTGATTTGGGCTCATTGGAAACAATAGCATGAGTCATTAAATGAACTAATTAAGAGATAGTTCCCTTTTGTTATGTAACATAGTCTTTATTACTGACAGAAATAAAGTTATATATTTCATTAGGAATAAAATGGAGACAAGAACTTTTAGCATTCACAATGTCTACAGCAACTGGGAAATGCCACAACATTCAGGTAACAGAGACGCTTGTCTTGCACCTACTTGTAGATGTTTCGTGTGAAATTAGGAGTTGGTAGATTTTAAATCTCAATGGTAAAAATTGCTACACATAGTTAATTTTACTTCACATGTAGAATACTATCTATGCCTATATCTAGGAAGACATACAAGTTAATTTATAATTTTATAAAATAATTAAAAAATGAAATAATTTTGTTTATCATTCAAACACTCCAAAAATTTGTTTACACAGAGAAGACTTAATAAAAATTACGATTTCTGTGAGTGGAAAATTATAACCTATCAAAATTTCCCTTTTGATTTATTTCTTTAGGACCTCAGTTCCACAACAGTGAAATTGTTTCAGCTGCTTGAAATTTTCTTATCCAATTATTTTAACAATAATAGCAAAATTTCTCAGTTTCATTGGAGCAGTTTGAGGCATTAACACTAAAAAATAACTCTGTCAGGAGATACTCAAGCATCTCTACATGTGAACTAATCATCATAAAGAGGGGAGATAATAAAAGGTGTCTTGGTCAAATGGAATGTGAGCTTCAGAAAATATGCTTCTGCAGGTCAAGCCCAGGAGGAAGAAATTATTATTCTGTGAAAATAGAATTTATCCTGTAGCTGTGGAATTTTCCTGAGCAATAGAAAATACTCTATATTGTCTAAGGTTTGTATAAGTATAGGAGCTCTTCATCCGCTGAATTGATGTTGAGCATTACCTACATGAAAACCAGGTCAATAGATGCGAAATCTTAGAACTTAAAGTGTTCTAATAGTGCCAGTTAGGGAAGGTCAACAGGTACTAACTGGTTTTGTTTCCTCTGCTTTTTTTTTTATTTTTCATTTTTCCATTTATTTAACTGTAGAAAGAATCCAATGGGACAAATAATGAACCCTGATCATGATGAAGAACCATCATGGGTTGATTGACTACCGAATTACTGACCTTTTAAGAAAAAAGATAAAACGTGCACACTACTAAAATAGTTTACTTCCTTCAGAACCATATGATTGCATTTTCTTTCTTGATAAGTCCAAGCTGAAGTAAACTATCAGGATACAACCAAAGTTTCAGTCCTGACATGATAATGTTATCATGTTCAGCTATATCTTGTAAATACAAAGAAGCAGCAGTGCTTCAAGAGTACATTGAGTCAACTTAGAATTTGGTTCCAGACCTGCAGTATTGACTCAAATCTCATTAGATCAATGAATCAATAAGATGGCCAGCTTTTCTGACTTAAATTCTTGTCTAGCTGGGAGGCAGAAAATGGATACTCACTACCTCAGAAATAGAAACTAGTCTCCATGCCACAGCTTGGTGATAAGATGCTTAGCTGGATACAGAACTAGATTATAAAGTGACACTATCATGTAAGTTTTACCAGCCATGTGGCCACATTTCATTTCTTTGCAGAGGCAAGGATTTGTCAGCAGATTATCTTTTTGTGTACCCTTACTATCAATTGTGATTTAACAGCACTTGCATCTGACCTACTTTTTCTTCATCACACAAACCACTGTGATCACTACATGTGAGTAGTGGCTTTAAGTGTATGTTCAGCCTGTTGGCATTTCTTCCGTTTTCAGTGCTAAGCAGAATTGTTGCAAAGGTTTAGTACTCCACTCGTCTTCCCTCATCCTAACAAAAAACAAACAAACAAAAAAAGCCCACCAAAAAAACTAAAACAAAACAAAACAAAACAAAACAAAACAAAAAAACAAACTTGGAATAGATTCTTCAGAGGAAAACATCACACTCCTTGTTATAAGCTTAAAAGAATTTGTAAGCATACTAAAAAGTCATGCACCACAAGCATTCTTTGAGCGTTGAATCTAGAAGTTCTCCTGAGGCTTTCTGGTCCTCTGCCAAACCTTCTTTCATTTCAGGGATGTCTCGCAGAGTGCAACAGACAACGGTCTAAGCTTTGGGACTATGGAGTATATGCCAGATACACCATAGTACCCCAGGAGGAATTAATTCAATTTGCCTTCATTTGATTCTAATCACACATTCATCTGTTAGTTGTGGCACTGAGTACCTGCAGCTTATGTTTTTAATTAACAGCACTGTTATAGCTGCAACTAGGGGAATATCAAAAGTGCATATACAATTCAGTTGAACTTTATATCCTTTTTTTAATTTTACAGAACACACTTTGCCACTCAATTTTTTTTTATAGTGCATGAATCATATTCTCTACATTTGCATCTTCACCTAGATATAAACCACACTACTAATATAAAGTTAAATGCTACATAATAATAGGGATATACTATATAAAATTTAACAAGAGCAAATTCTGGATTTTGCGCCTGGATGGGGCAATCCTGCTAGAGGATGAGATGCTGGAGTCCCTGGCAAGTTGACCATGAGCCAGCAGTGCCCTGGCAGCCAGGAGGGCCAAGTGTGTCCTGCGGTTCATCAGACACAGCATCACAGCTGGGCAAGGGAAGAGATTGTCCTGCTCTGCTCTGAGCTGGCGCAGCCTCACCTCCAGTGCTGGGGCAGTTTTGGCTGGCACAATATAAAAAAGATACAAAGCCATTAGAGAGTGTCCAAAGGAGATCAACAAAAATGGTGAAGGGACTCAAGGGGAAGCTGTAGGAGGAGCAGCTGAGGTCGCTTGATCAGTTCAGGCTGGAGAAGAGGACACTGAGGGGAGACCTCATCAAGTCTACAACTTCCTCATGAGGGGAAGAGGAGGAGCAGACACAGATCTCCTCTCTGTGGTAACCAGTGACAGAACCCTAGGGCCTAGGCTGTTGCCTGAAGTATTAGGGAGCATTTAGGCAGGATATTAGAAAAATATTCTTCCCCCAGAGAGTGTCTGAGCAGTCAATCAGGCTCCCCAGGGAAGTGGTCGCAGCACTAAGCCAGACAGAGTTCAAGAATCGTTTGGGCAATGTTCTCAGGCACAAGGTCCGATTCTTGGGGTGTCCTGCAGAGGGCCAGAAGCTGAGCTTGATCCTGATGAGTCCCTTCGAACTCAGCATATTCTATGATACTATGAACTTTACCAAAACAAGATATACGAAAGAAGCCTAAAGTTTTTGATAGGTCACAATACAAACTTATTTGCATCTGGCTACTCTGAAAAAAACTGTATTGTAAAATTATTTTGCATATAAAATAGAAGAATAACTTCATTCCAAAATTTCTGCATTTTCTCAGAAGATGACCCCTTCTGAAGTAATCATTTTTCCTCCTTTTCTGTTCTTCAATCTCAAATTCTGCAGCAAAGGACATCACTGGGAAAAGTCAGAGCAAACCAGGAGGAGTGTGGAAAAATACTCTCTTATAGAGGAAGAAAAAAACTTTGCTCTGTTTCTACACTACCTATAAAATGAATTTTCCTTTGTTATATAACTGAAATAAGAGTCTCACTGATAAAATGCAATATATATTCATAGTAAACAACTTCTTGTTATGGAAAATGATAAGTTTTTGTTTGCAATATAATCAATGGGTGATTATGTCTCAGGAGAAAATATTACTAATTGCACATTTTATGTATAACTATCTGTTACTATGCATTCTGAATATTGTTTCAGATATTTTTTTTAATTAATAGAAGACCAAAGTTCAAAAACTGCTGTTTTAAAATGAATGATGCGATACAATTGCAGGCAAGACTTTCAATTGTGATACTCCAATAAAAAACATTTCTGTTCATTTGTGTCCCAGAAAAACAAAGAAGCAACAATGTTTGTTAAGACAAGAACGTAAGAAAAATTACCAAGCAGTCTGGGAATTAAACTAGTGAAAAAAAATCTTGATTGAGGTCAGGAAGTCATCTTTGTGGTATCATAATCATAATTTCAGTCTTTCAATTGTTCTGACTTATTCAACGACATCCATGGAAATGCTGTGTGGATTCTTGGTCAAGCACATCACTGCCAGAAAATTAGTGTTTGTCTCTGCAGCCACGGAGCAGTCACGGAGCAGTCATATTTGCTGAGGCTTCAGGTTGGTTAGCCTAAAATGCAGAGGCCCACCTGTAGCTGGTATTAGTGCAGAGAGCAGCTCTGCAGCTGGGCTCTAGAACCTTTAGCAATCCCATCTGATGTAACAGTTGCCTGGTTATTGAGACTGCGTGAAGAATAACTGGAGTTTGGAGCTGGGAAGTGCCAAGACAGTTGTTCCAATACCAGATCCCAAAGGTCCTTAGGAGCATTGAGACATGTTCCTTCTAACTGCTGATATTTAACTATACTACACCTTAAGGACAAACAACACTGCTTAATGGCTAACTGTAGTGGTGACCCCCTTAAAAATTACTTTTTAAATTTTGTATTGAATGTGGAGGGAGTCTAGTTCCACCAGAGGGGCTGTTGCTGGATCTGTCTTTATATGGCATATCCAAAATTACACAGAAATCTTGCATCAGAGAAATAAATTGAGACAAAGATACTGAGATAGTTGCTTAGCACCAACACAATTTTCCTCTCTAAAAGGATATGATACTTTTCTGGGAAGGGAAAAACATTATTTTGCACCTTTCCCACATGCATTTCTTCAAAGGCATTTAGGATGTGAATGCACAGGAAAATGTGTGCTTCACTACAACTTCATCAACTTAACAGATCAAAATTGCCTAATTTGTGTCTACTGTGTAAACACTGAAGTGTTTAAATATTGAAAAGACATACTTTGGGTTGCTAATTTAAATTCTATGGTACTTAAAATTAAAATGCTATTTCAGCTTTCCATGTTTTGAAAAAAAATATCATGAAAAAATTTCATTACAGAACATATCGTAAATACATCCTAGATATAGTCCTTTATGTTGCTTCATTAGAAAATATTAATCTTCTTTACTATCTGCTAGTATGCTGCCCTTCTCCTTATCTATGAGCTTAAGACAGATGTAATCATTAGTAAGGCAATTTTAAGAATTCAGGAGACACTAGCAAAGGAACAGATTAATAAAATTATATTTCTCTGCCATAATACATAATTTAAGGAAATATTAATGTTTTGCTGCAGTTTTACAACCTATGCAAAGGAAAAACTAGCTGCCTGGTCTGGTCAACAGTACCAAACAATGTCTGAGTCAGCACTTGGACTTGTCATGCTTGTTTATAGCCCTACTCTATGTAAAAAATTAAAAAAAAAAAAAAAAATCAAAAACAAAACCCAGTTTTCTCCTAGTCTCTTTATTCCAATCTTTTTAATGCAGAAGATAAATACAGTAAGAGTCAAACCCTACATGTTTGAAATAGATTCATGGATTCATAAAATTAAAGAATATGCTGTGTCAGAATAAACTCATCAGGACCAAGTCCTGCAGGACTCCACAAGAATCCCACCACATTCCTGAGAGCATTGTCCAACTACTTCTTGAACTCTGTCAGACTTAGTGCTGTGGCCACTTCCCTGGAGGCCCTGTTACAGTGCTATACCACCCTCTGGGTGAAGATTCTTTTTTTCTAATACCCAACCTAAACTTCTCCTGAATCAGCTTCATGCTGTTTTGCAAATCCTATCATGGGTCACAACCGTGAAGAGATCAGTGTCTTCCCCCTTGACTCCCTTTGTGAAAATGTCAAAGGTACCACAATGAGGTCTCCCCTCAGTCTTCTCTTCCCCAGGCTGAACCTCAAGTGACCTCAGCCACTCCCCATAGTTTCCACTCTAGATCTTTCTTCATCTTTTTTGCCCTCCCTTGGACACCCTCTAATAGCTCAATGTCTTTCCGATATTGCAACACCCAAAGCTGTCCCCAGCACTGGAGGTGAGGCTGCCCCAGCTCAGAGCAGAGCAGGACAATCCCTCTCTTGCCCAGCTGTGATGCTGTGCCTGATGCCCTGCAGGACAGGGTTGGACCCCTGCTGCCAGGGCTATTATATATAATATAATTGATAATTATATTTGAAGTAATTTTAGAAATGAGATTAAATGGAGTCTAATAATCTGAGTATGAAATGGTAAAGGCACTTATTTGACTTATATTAAAGCTATGTCCATGGGACAGTCATAGTTTAAAAAGTGATGCATTTCTACTTCTGATAATTTTGGGTTGATTTGTTTTTTTACAGTTTTAGTGTGTAGGTAAGATATTTTCAGAAAAATATAAGTCAAAAGTAAACTAAGTTACCATTATATACTTAATGTTCTGCAAAATTCAGGGTTGGTGCTCTATTGATTTAAAGTTTCTTTAATTAAGAGAAAAAAATAAATTCACAAGACAGTCCCATGGACAGAAAAGAAACTATCATAGTAGCTTTATCTTCTGATTTGGATTTCAAATGAATAATTAAAAATCCTCTGTATTTGAGGTTAACTTCAAGAGGGATTCTTTTATGCAGTGTTGCCATTTGTTTCATTTACAGTTTTAAATATGATCTTGATTTCTATTGTCCTTGGTTTCTATGCTATGAGTCAGAAAGATCATATTTTTTCCTAAAGACAGTGTCAGTCCAGAACAGCTTTAACCTGTCCCTGACTGTATTAAAGTGATCTCACTCATGAGTCTGTGAGTTGAAACAGAAAGGCAAGCTCATGGGAAAAGCTGCTTTCTATATGCAAAAATTATACGGCTGCTGTTGAGTATCGAAGTCTTCTAAAAATGTGTGAGTCCAAAAATCATGTTAAAAGGATCCATGGGTGCTTCTGCCAACCTGTGATTGCTACCATGGTTCCTAGTTCTCATTTGCTGAGGCAGCTATTCATGTTTCTGGCATCCATCCATAATCTGAAGCCTTCTGGCTCTCTATTTCCCATCCTCATGCTCAGAGAGGTGGTAGAGATGGTTTATAATAGGAAAGATTCATCTATAAGGGAAGGTATTTTAGAAATTTGGCTGGGTTGCACAGAAGTCATGAAAAGCTTCAGGCATTTAAAAACTGGCAGGAAGAACAAAAAGAAAATAGCAGTGCTGGAGAAAGACTAGGAGATGACACTGATCTTGAGATGACTTCAAGAGCTTGCCAGATTCCCAGGTTCCTTAGAACTGCAGTACCTCTCTATGGTGTACAGTGTACCAGCCAACACAGATGCTGTGGAGAGGGAATACACTGACAGTGTACCTACAGCGATATGTAAAGCCTTGATGTCTTTATATTGCTGCTTAATGTTCCGATGTGATCTCACAGATTTGCACTGAAGAAACTGTGACTGTCACTGATGTGATCTGAAACTAAACAGCAGCATCTAAACCCAATATATTCTGTGGCAGAGTAGATCAATTATTTAGAACAAGTGACTGTTGCTGCTTGAGAAGATTGCAGGTGGCTCACAGGCCAAGTGGAAGGATACAATGATGGAGTTATGAAGCAATGTAATCCTAACTTTTCCTCTAATGCCTAATATATTATGTAGTATGATAAATATGCTTAAAAACAGATCAAGAGACAGTAAGACAAAAACCAGTGTAACAACTGCAGGCAGCATGCATTAATTTTAATTTTAATTATGATAGCAGTAAGAAAGTGAATAGAATTCCAGAGAATTTCAGACTGGTTGATCATCTGTTTAATATCTTAAAAAAAATCTATTAGCATTATATACATAATTATTGTGTAACAGTATATCCATTAAAATAATTTTATATTTATGACAACTGCTCCAGCACTGGAGGTGACAGGGTTGGCTCTCCTGCCTGCCAGGGCACTGCTGGCTCATGGTCAACTTGCCATGGGCCAGGACCCCCAGGACCCTTTCTGCTGCTCTCCTCAGCCTCTGCTTTTCCAGTCAGTCCATACATTCCAGCAGCAGAATCTGGCACTTGGTTTGGTTAAACTTCATGTGGCTGGTGGTTTCCAAGCCCTCTAATTTGTTGAGGTCTCTGCAGGACCTTTCTGACTTTAAAGGAAGCAGTTCCTCCCAATTTACTATTTTCAGCAATTTTTCTTGATATTCCTCTGAGTTTTGCATACAAATAATTTATGAAGATGTTAAAGAGTGCAAGGCCTAAAATGGAGCCCTGAAGAACCCCACTGATGAACTGCCTGCCAGACCTAATAGAACCCTACCTGTTGCAACCCTTTGTGTTTCACCCATGAGCCAGTTGCACACCTACCAGATGACGTGTTTTTATAGCTGTTTACTGGACATTTCTCCAGAAGGATCCTATGAGAGACAATATCAAAAGCTTTGGTGAAATCCAAAAATACTACTTCTTTCTTCTTTTAATCTATTCACAAAGGTAGCAATCATCCAGTTATGGTCATTGAGAGAAGTCAGTATTGGTACAATTGGCAATTTCCCAATTAGGCCACTCTTTTTAGACACTGGGCTTCTTTTGAAAGAAATAGTACGTGTTATCTTTTTAGAAAGTGTACTGAATAAACACTTAACAAGACAGTAACCAGAAAGGAAAATTAATTAGTCAATACAAGTTGAAAATTAGGATATCAGCAGAAGATTTTTAACAGAATTTCCATCCCTAGCAGGGATGAAGGTGACATTTTTCTCATCTTATCTAATTAGGATTGATCTTTACTGGTTTTTCTGTTGTTCCATGAAGTGCACTCACTGCTATCACATGCTCCCTTCACAGCGTGCAACTTGACATTGCCAGTGTCCTGAAGATAAGAACCATACTTTAGAATATAATAATAAAAAGTATTACTATTAATGTATATATTACTATATATATTTATAGTTTTAATTTTCATCCTCTGCATGATAATCTTTGAAAGGGTAATGCGGAAATTACTGGTTCTAGTGCACTACAATATAAGTTAGGGTAATGGGAGAGTGTAACTGAGTCCATGTCATTGTTCCTCCACTTTTCTTTTTTCTCCACTTTTGTTCTCTATGACACACCATAAACTATGAAGTAACATCTATTTCTTCTGTCTTTCTTTGAACTAAAATGAAAACATAGTAATGTCATGTTTTGTGTACAGGGAAAGGAAAATGTAAGATATGAATAGTCGGTCTATCCTAAAAAAGGAAAAAAAAGTTCATGAAGCAACAGATATAGCAGTTTTGTCTTTTCAAAGCAGTTACAGTAGTTTTGGCAGATGCTTTGCTGAGTTTTCTGACAAGAACAACAGAAGTAGCAGGATTTCACTGTCTGTGCATTTATTTTTCTCTACAAGATTGGAATTGCTATTCTCTTTAAAACAAAATCAGTTCTCTTTATCAGATATGACAATATTACTGCTAACATCCAATTAAATACTGGGAACATCTATACACATTGACACAAAGGCTGTGATTTTTCAAGGAATTCCTAGGAGACAGATTTCAAGGAAACCTTAGGAAACTCACTGTCTGAGGTGTTTTTCAAACTTTGCTGATCTTCATGTGAGCTGTTGAACTACCTAGATCCTCTAGAACAACAAAGGAATTAATTTTTTTTTAGCAGAACTGGCAGATTTCAGCCCCACATGGTAAGTACTTTACAGTATAGATGAAAGCACTTTATTAAAGACAATTCTTACAGATTTCATTTTCTTCAAACTTCAATAGAGGACTGAAAAAAAAATAGTGTTTTAGCTCACTGGAATTTTTTTTTTTTTTTGTCATCAAGGGCATTTGTCCTGGGTAACCCAAAAAATGTGTATAGTATTCTATGTGTTTCTTATACTGACTTGCCCAAGATCATCACTGTCACTTTTAGACTTGGGGACCAGAAACGGAATTGGGATGTGTCACCCCACATGAAGGTGTTTGGCCCAGGATGACTTTAGAAGAGAGGGAACAGACACCCAGAGAGATCATCTGGTCTCGCCAGGGCTTCAGAGAGGAGGCTGAATTACATGCACGAATGCTGTATTAAAATAATTTTAAAAGATCACATCTTTCCACTTAGAATCATTGTCAAAAACATAAATTTCTGTATATAGGCTTAATCTTTGCCTTAGGATTGCTTTCTAAACTCCATGGGAGTTCACATTACTTCAGAACAACCAACAGCTGCTCAGTTCAGTCCTATGTTTCAATGTCAGTTAACCTCTACTCATTGTTCTTCAGAAAATGAAATCAGTGCAACACCCTTAGTAGGAAGAACTAAAAACAAGGGGTGTTTTTTTAATTAGTTTTTTTATGTTAATCATAATATAATTAACCATAAAATGATTCAAAGAAGATCAAAGATAGAAATAGTAATAATTAACAGTTCTTCTAATTCTGACAGGAGAACTGAAATTTATTCATTTATTAATTTTTGTTAGCAGAATCTGCCTTCTTGTTCTTATAACTTACATGAGATATCAGCTTGAAAGAACTATGTAAAATCTCAGTCTGTAGAGTGGGCTTTCCTTAACTTGTTTTAAACTTTCAAAGGTTTTGGAAAAAAAATAGGTTTTCCAAAAGTTATCAAGAACTGTTCATAGTAATACAAAATCAGAGCTTCAGATCCCTTAAAAAATATTGTGTCAGAATGGGTTTTCACTACATGATTTCGCTATACTTCAGTTTGCTCAGCCCATAGACAGCTTAATATCCCTTAATGTTTTTCCTACTGCACCTTTAAATTGCTATTAACTTCTCTATTTGTCTGTTCTATTTATAATCTGGAAGGTAAAGCAACTCAAATGAACTCTCCTTGTCTTTCATTTATATTGTTCAAATATTAATTACTTGGTAAGAAAACCACATTTACTTGTGTTTGGATGATAGATTTTCCTCCTTGAAGCTTCATTATTCCCGTACATATTAATAACACTTCTGGCTTTACTCCTTTTTATTACACAGAAAAAATAAAAGGGGGGAGTAATTCACCCCACATTACACTCTGGTATCAGTTTTTTTCATACAAAAAATATTTCAGTTGGATCCAGCCACATCAGCTTGCTCACTAGTCAGTTGAAACATTCCAAAAAAGCATGCTAAAGAACTTGGAAACTAGGCACCACATGGAGTGTTAGTAATTCTCATGGCCTTATAAATATTGATAATTACAAAATAGTTGAGCAAATGCATCTCTGGTGCAAAACATAACATGGGGAACACTGAAAAAAAAAGAACAGAAAACAGAAAAAAACAGAAAAAAAGAAAAAGAAAAAGAGAAAAGAAAGAAGGAAAAAAAAAGAATCCTACAGTGATAATATAGAGATAACGCTACCTTGCTATGAAATCAAGAAATTTCACTGAAAAGATTATTGCTTCCTTCAGGGAACAGAAAAATTGTAGAAATATGTCCAGCACAGCTGGGTATTGAATGCTAAAGAAAATTTAAAGACTGAAATCATAGCTTATCTATCTTTCAAAGTGATAATGAAAACACAGATTTTCATGAAGAAATTTACCTGATCCCATCTATAACTGGATATCAATGACAAGAGTTATACCAGGTAACATTTTGATCGTCTGCAGTCCCACTTCCATCTTTCATTATGTACCCATGGAAGCTTTTAAACTTGTATGGTAAAACTGGACCTAGGACAACGGGGAGGGGGCTCAACAGGGACAGACTGGGCTGAGGGTGTTTTCATGGCATTCGGTATTGGATTCTGTACCAAGTGCCAGTGCTCAGGTGCTGGGTTTGATTCTGCCCGGCCCGGCCCCAGGCGGTGCCCGCGGCTGCAGCGGCCCCAGCACACGCCCCAGCGAACCCCTCAGCCCCGGGGAAAGCCTGGGCAAGGGAGGGCAAAACCTGCCTGGCAGGCAGGGCTGAGCCAGGGGAACTGAGAGAGAAACAGCCCTGCGAGCCCCGAGGGGACAGCGGGAGCAGAGACGGGGCAGGAGAGACCCAGCAGGGATGGGCCTGGGCCAGGGATGCTGCTGGTTTTGGAAAGATATTAATAATCTAATGGTCTGTAATCATCTAATCTAGTCTTTGAACCTTCGCAAGTGAACAACAAGGAAGTTCTCATCATGAATTAGATTTAGGCTATGTCTGCAGGATATCGTCCAACTACTGAAGCAGAGTTTGTTAAAGGTGCTGATACTTGCAACAAATATAACCCTTGGGGAAAATTTACAAGTTCATCTACACTTAAAACAAAAATAGAACCAGAGGTTGCTACTTCTTGTGACAATGGAAAGCATTGCTGTCACTAGAAGACAAGGGTAAATTAATGTGAAGTAGCATTAATTTCACTGTCATGAAATATAGAATTTGTAAAATGGTATCTCAAATACATGATTCAATGTAAGCAATTTAAAAATATGTAAAGGCCCTTTAACTTCTAATATATCTTACTTGTTCTAAAACATAGAATTCTGATTTTGCTTTAAGTATAGCCTAGTTCAATATCCTTTGCTATGAAAAATAACTTGTAACAAGAATTAAAATGAGTATTCAAAGGCCTTGAAACATAGCAGCCTAACCCACTTTAAAGCCAGTGGTACGCTTTCCTTTGAAAACTGTACTTGTATTTCATACATTTCTAGATGAAACACAGCTCCATACTAGTTACTAGTTGAAATGTAGATTAATGAGATTTATAAAAATTACTTCACTAAAAACATTTATTGCAACACTAATTAAGTTGTATTTTTCTAGAGGAAGAATGGTCTCAGAATCAATAAGAAAAACAAATGCAGAGTTAAAACTACTAAGGAATTCTGTATATTTTACTATGACAATGTGTCTCTAAACGGAGACATTGCACATCTGTTTCTAAAAACAATTCTGGGCAAAATAATGGATGCCCCTGAGTTCCCTCAGTGTTTCTCAGGTCTCCTTGATTCTGGATTCCCTCCACAACCTCTTTCCTTGTAGTGTCCCTTAAATCTCTTTAGGTTTACAAGGTTGAGTGGAGAATATTTCAGTTGATTGAGTCATTAAACTGGCAGTCCAGTCTCTCACATGACCAGTGTTTTCAGCTTGCCAGTACCATCATTAAAATGATCGGGACACTTCTGGTCATGTTTAAACTTGAGGATCAGCAGATTGTTTATATAGCTCAGCTTTCTATTTCACGGAATACACAAAATCAAATCAAGGTTCATTCTGATGTTTGGGAAAAGGTATTGGTCATATTTTGTGCCTTCTGCTTGAGAAAATGTTGGTTAGAGCTCTGAGTTTTATGCTAACAGCTGTGCTTACTTGGCTCATGCAAAGGGCTACACAAATGCCCACCTCATCCTCCTCTCCCCAGCAGGGTGTAGTCTCATCCTGTCCCAACACATCCTCCTGATCTGTGCCTAGAGTGGCCACAGGCCAAGAGAAGCAGCATCAATGAGGCAAGTCTCATTGCAGGTGATCAGGGCATTAGGTTGAAAAAGTGAGGCTCGCAATCACAGTCTAGCTCAGTTCAAGAAAAAACCTGAACCCATGATTCCATACAGACCCCATGAGATGGGGGCAAATCTTTTATTCTCACAGCTCTTTCCCAGAAGTCAGAGTCCAACAGATGCACCAGGTCAGAGCTAGCCTAGAGCACAGGTGGCTAAGCCCACAGCAGAGAATGTCTGCAGAACCTGTTCGCACTCCCAGGCGCCTGCCACTAACTTTACTGGGAAGATGGAGTAAATGTCACCCATGAAAGAGAGTTTTCCAAATCTCACACAGGAGTACAGAAACAGACATATGTATCCTGTATCCTGTGCTGTCTAAAGTACAGTGGTCCATGGTGAATTTGGTTTATGCTTCAACACATGAGACCAAACAATTTTGCATATGAAAGAAATCATATTTGGAGATGTAGTTAATATATAATGACAATCACTCACTTAAGGAAACTTAATAAATAAAAGTGAATTAATTCAACATAAGATAGCAGAAAATATAGTTTTCCACAATTAGCAGTGAAGAAATTCCTATGGTGCTTTTAATAGTTCAATAATGATATATAAATGTTGATAGCATCTGTGGAAATGCTATTTTCTGAGAATGAAGTCGCGTCTAAAATAAGAAATGCTAGCTGAAAACATGTTTTTTAAAAAGGAAATGGCTTTGTTGTTGATGCATGTAAAGATGGAAGACATTTTCCATGTGGGATCAGCACTGAGAAGCATTCAGCTCCCACATGGGATCAAAACAGAAATATAAGCCTTAAACAAAAGGTTTTATTTTACATTTTCATTTAACATTGGAACAAATATTTTCTTATATTCTCAACAAATCTTCCCTTATATCCTCTGCATAAAATTCTATAAGAAAATGATAAGGATTCACTAGATAGGTATGGTAATTTTTCCTTTAGAGAATTTACTGTGATGATGTTGTCTGGGTCCTTCCCCCATCTACACCACCATGGCTGAGGAATGAATCACTATAAATCTCTACATACTACTGGTAATTCAGACTTAATGTGTTGAGTGTAATACTGAAGGTCAACAACTATGACAGTTTATAGGCATAAATTATTACTCCATAAATTCACATCTAAGAGAATCTTGTTGTATGGTATAAGGCTGGGACATGGAAATAAAAAGACCTTTATTGGCATAAATTAGAATGACCACATTTCTTATAAATTAATGGAGAATTCTGACCTTTTAAAACCTCTGTGAGGGCATAGTGAAGCATTTTTTGCTCTAAATTATTATGACATGACTCTTGATTAACTTCAGAGATATCCTGATGGAGCAGCACAGTGGTCAGTATAAATTCTACATGCTGAAAATACTGCTTTCTACATACCAATTGACATGTCTAGCCTTTCTCTAGAATGATACAACAAAATGAAAAGTAAAATGAGATCCCATACTGTTATTAAAACAGTATGATTAAAAACTGTTGACTTACGTAAAGAGATTCAATTCAATAGTTTAAATTCATTTTAATATTTCCTGTGTCCATGTTGAAAATATATAATGGAATAAACTGATGCATTTTTATATCTGTTTAAGGGTTTTGTGTGTGTTGGGGAATCTTCTGTTTTTATTCCACTCCTTATATTGATATATCAGTTGGACTTGATTGCATTCACTTTCATGTTTTTAACTGTACTGCACTGAAAGCTGTTAGATAATAAAAAAACTTACGTACCAACTTGGTTTTGACAAATAAGTTTTACACTCCCTTTCTTTGAAGAAGGAACAGAACATTTGTAAAAAATGCTGATCTTTGGCAACAGATGATTGGCTTCAGTATTGACTGCATCTGGGCCGAAAATGGCTGAAAAGTGAAAGTGTCTGCTGTCTCAGTCTACTAGAAACGGAAGAAACACTACATATGAGAAGGGACACAGGTATATTCAGTATTCATATTTCCTTGGACTTCTGAAGACAGTCTACAGCATACAAATCCAACCACTATCTGAAAAAGAAGTCACCCAAAGCTCCGGTCCTGACAACCCTATGAACTTCTGCTACCAAATAATGTGGTGTCCTTAGGCCTGGACTTTTTAGAGTCTTGCTTTACTTTTCTAATATTCCAACAGTAGCATTACATGTAGATCTTTCAAAAGTGACTAACATCTGAACTTTTGCTTCCTCTTGCAACGATCTTCTGGCCAGTGGGCTAGGATGGCTATAAATGCACAACAGACTGAAACATGCACTGCTAGAAAAATCTTTACTCCCTAGTAATTTATGAGCCTAGCTCCTAGAGTGGTATCCAGCTCTATATCCAGACACACAAGTTTAGGTACACGCATAAGTTTCAGCAGGGTAGCTGCTTATTACAGATGCAGATCTTGTCAACTATGGACAATGGTTACCTCACCATAACCTAGATGTCTATATTTGAAAAGTTCTCTCTGCTCCATTGACTGTGCTAACTCTCTATTGCTGTTGGACTGCAGCAGGAGCTTATACACAATTAGCTCTCATGCAATTGTCTGCACTGCAGACACATAAAGGTACAGTAATTTCACGATTATAAAACGCACCTGAATATAAGCCGCACTTCCGGGTAGCTGGGAAGACCACGGGATTTGTCCATATATAAGCCGTACCCGAATATAGGCCTCGCTTTTTTTCTTTTTTTTTTTTTTTTTTAACTCCACACGGCAGAGGGGGTGGGGCGCTTCGGCCCAGTCCCACACAGCCCGACTTCCCAGCGGCAGGGGCCGGCCCGCCCTTGCGCAGCCCCTGTTCCTGGTGGTCCCACGGTCTCGGCGCCTTCCGGCAGCACAGGGGCCGGCCCACACACTTGCAGCCCCCGTTCCGGGCAGTCCCATGCTCCCAGCGGCTCCCAATTGCCACTCTGCTTGGTCAGCTCTCACTTCCAGGTTGGCGTTTCGCTGGGATTTGTCCATAGATAAGCCGCACTTGAATATAAGCTGCACCGCTGGGGTAGGCTGGAGTCTTCAATGAAAAAGGTGCGGCTTATATTCGTGAAATTACTGTAGGTGGTGGAATCTCGATCTCAGCCACCTTGATTCAGTCAATATTGGCCACCACCTAAAAAAAAGACATTATTAATTGAATTGTCTCCCAGGCAGGGTAGAATAGGGATCAGAGCAAGTATTGAATTACTCTCTGTTTTAAATATGAAAGTTTTTTTTCTCTTTCGTGCAGGTGAAAATTGTTTCCTGAACATTGAGGTGGTATGGTTTTATTCATAAGCAAGAGACTACCATACACAAGTAGAACTGATAATATATTTTAAGCAATGCTTAAACTAAGAATTGTCCTTTTGTAATTTCTGCTTTCTGAGATACTTAAGCTGTTCCCTAAACAAGCAATATTGGCCCCAAAAGAACTTGTATCAATGAATCTGAGGGTATTCTTTAAATATGAGAACACAAATGTGTAGTTTAATTAGATAACATTTACTGCAAATTTGCGATTCAGACAATGATATTACTTGTTCTCTTTGAAAAAATGAAGGATCTAAGTAGCTGCCTGACACATTTCTCATGGGACATATTTTTGCTTTACTGTCTAAATAGATTACTATGTTATCCCCCTCAGCATTCATGTCTCAGGTTTCAGCAAGAGACTTTCAGTTTAGTGGTGTCATAGTTTGAATAGGTTTTAAAAGTGGGAAAGTAGAACAAGAGATTAGGTTCCTCAGACACCGAGCATGGAATGTCTCTGTTAATTTTGGACTTTTTGAATTTTTGCTTATTGATATTAAACAGCACATAAATCTTTTCAGAGATCTTGTCTGTACGTGTACAAGGATTTGTGTGTAAATATCTGAACCTATCCCAATATTATATTATATAATGTTAAAAGAAGAATATTCATCTGCCCAGTAGCTATTTTGGGACATTTAATAATCTGCTGTAACACAGATTTCCTCTGCAGCTTCGGGCAAGACACTCATCTCTATGCTTTAATGTGCTATTTCTAAAATGGAAATAATATTTCTTTCCTGCAGAGTAATTATGAGGCATAAAAACAGTGAGACTTTCACACTGAGGGATATTTTTACATGTCTGATCTATAGCTATCTGATGCTTCCCAGTGTAGAATACACTTTATAGGAAAAAAAGTTATAACGCACAAATAGCTTTATATTTCATCTTTAGAACGGTTAAGTTCATCCTCTCAGAATTCATTTATGACAGATTTTGAATGTGATTTCTCATGTTCAATACCACAAATAACAAAAAAAACCCCAAAAAACAAAAAAACAAACCCTCTCCATAAAACACCAAAAAGCCCAGACTTTTGTCTGGGTTATCATTGAAGTTAAGAATTTAAGTGCAATGATGCATTTTTTTGATGAAAAACCTTAATACCTCCAAGCTTTGAAAGACTCAGAGCAATTGGGCTTTTAAAGGGAACACAAGAGGAATGCTTTTAGAAAAGGATTTCACAGCTAGTTCTTCAATACAAACAAAATAATAAGAAAATATATTCCAGGTACTGGAATAGCTGAAAAGGATAGATTCAAGTCTGCAAACACGTTTCACATTCAGGACTTCAAACAGACATACTATAGCAATCGTTACAAATGGCCACATAGGAATGAGGATAGAAAGATATGCTGTAAGAATATTAATTCCTGCTAAATATTCCTAAGCTGTTTCTTGTTGTCATACCAACTCAGAGAGCTATCTTCTTAACTTCTGTACATCAAGACCACACAACCACTTTTTTCTTTCACACCATCTGAAGTTCCTTCTTCTTGCTCCTCATCCTGTCTCTGCCAGTGGCATCCCACAGTTTTTCTATAGTTCTGCCTTCCTTCTCTTTATCTTTGCTTGTAGCTGTTGCATTTGTTACTTTATTTTCATCCCACCTGACATTTTAGATGAGTTAATTTTTTCATGCTTCTCCAGTACATTCCATTGACACAATCAAAAGCTAGACTGAACTTACACAGAGTTCAGGAGGAAATAATCCGTGTCAATAGAGGAGAAGTTTTGCTTGGTGCTTACATCCCTGAAATATTCAGTTTCTACATAAATCTGGAGCTCTTGTTTGGATAGAGCACTGCTTTGGTGAATTAATTTACCAAGTTCTTTAGAAGTGTGATTATCCATGTACTCACTTGATACTTAACTTATCTAAGCAATTGAAAATTATATTTTATAATGAAAAATATCAGACTTTGGAACAGACATTATTTGCTACATTTTCTTCTAAGATAAAGCAGTATGCAATATATATTCCATAACTTTATTTTTAGGTACAGTGATTTCACAATTATAAGCCGCACCTGATTATAAGGTGCACATCTGGGTAGCTGGGTAGACCAAGGGATTTTTCCACATATAAGTCACACCTGAATATAAGCCGCACTTTTTTTTTTTTTTTTAAAGCGAGGATGCATGTGTAAAAAAGTAACAAATTAGTAACAGAATCACGCCAGCGCGGGGTTTGGTGTCAGGTGCTCAAGTTGCAACAGTTTTCATAGACCAGCAAAGCCTTTAAAGGCAGCCCCAGGCGCCCTCCCGGCCAGCTCTCACTTCCAGGTTGGCATTTCACTGGGATTTGTCCATAAATAAGCCACACCTGAATATAAGCCGCACTACTGGGTTAGGCTGGATTCTTCAATGAAAAAGGTGCAGCTTATAATCTTGAAATTACTGTAACTGTGTCCTATTTGGCAAATGGAGGAAGGTGTGCCAGCTCACTGAAGACCGAGTACACAAACTATAGGCATGTGCTGTTGAATGGAGCACCCAAGACTGCATGTAGGCACAAAGCAACCTGAAAACTGCTTCTGTTTTGTAAGAGAGAAAAACCAATCACAAGATGCTACTGACAATAAAGATAAAAATAATAGAATGCATGCATGTGTATTTGCCTACAGTTTTTGAATTTCTATCTATATAAACTCAATTTAGTTTTTAATTGTTGATCAAAATGCAAGAACTTGAAATTTTTGCATGGAGAAATATTATCAAGTTTGTGATAGTTCACTGAGGAAAAGTAATTCCAGAATGCAATATTACATTTTATAGTACATTTATATTGCTAAAAGACAGCTATTCAGTCGTTCAAAGTTTATGAAAATCTGTCTGTTGAGTAAAAATCTGTATGCGACTGTTTGAAAATGCTTGTGGGAAATCCATCAGAAAGTCATTATTTGTTCAGAAGATTGTGTCTATTAGACTTTGTTCAGTTCCTCAAGAGTAATGAAGCTTTTTTCTGTTTGACATAGTGTTGTCATTACTCAGGTTATAATAAAAAAATACTTTCAAGGTACTCCATTCAATCAAGACAAACTATTCTTGCCTATGCTTTTCTCACAAATAATTGATTTATCTTTATTCCAAATTTCCCTCTAATGACTTTCATTACATAAGGTACAGCATAGATGTATCAGGCAGTCTACTCATCTAGATTTTTTTTTCTTCTCCTTTCTCATTGCCAAACTGTCAATCCATTATTTTCAGGTTTGAAACTTTGCTTATTCAAGTTAATGCATTCCCTCATTCATCAGAGTTACTTCTCACTCCCATATTTGCTGGGTCTCACAGTTTTATGTTCCCTCTCTGTTCTTTCCTCCAGATCATTTTCCTCTGAGTTTAATCAGAGATTGCTGATAACTGCAATTTTGGAAATTTTCTTTTCCTGTAATATTGTCTGAAGTTACTTGAAGGAGTGAAATCTCCTCAGAGGTGTGTAGATGACCCACACAGTAGTAATGAAACCGTGTGGTGGTTTGTAAAGGTTTCCTGAAATTTTTACCTGCCATGACCTGGACAGTTTGCCTTCTGTGACAGTCTGTGTGAAGGATGTGGGGCATCAAGTGCAGTCTCTGATAACAAACTGCATCTTTTCTCTTCCACTTCACCCCTGTAACCAGTCTTAAAGCTGTAGAACTCAATATTCAACACCAACAGAACAGATGATTGGGGATATAAGGGTCATAAAGTCACCCCAAGACAAACCATATGATATATATCAGAAGGCAGAATCTATCTCTCAATTTTGACCTCAGTTTCATCTAATATATAGTTCTGAGGCAGGTATTAAGGGAGATAGTGCTAAGAACTACTTTTGTGTAGGATTCAGGAAATGTACTTTCAGGATACACATCTTACAAGAAGCAAGGCAGCACATGCAGACAAATTTATAACAGAAATTCAATTTCCTTCCAAAATTTTAATTTCAATTGCAAAATCCAAGTTATTGTATCAATTTTTTCTTTTCCCCAGAGCAAAGCAATAATGCTGTATGCGTTTAGGTAAATTGCTTTTCTGTAGGGGAGTCACTTATTTAAACTTTTGCCAATGTATAAATGCACACTTTAAGTTTCAATATTTAGTGCCAACCCTGATGAAAATATGTTACACAAAACTAATTTCTCGAGTACTTAAGGAAGGATTTTGGTATAGGAAAGAAATCTGACACTCAAAGGCATCTTTGAGACAAAATTTGTTTCACTTATACAGAAGGACTTTGCACATATGGAAAATGTGTTATTTAAAGGGCTATAATATAAAAACTGGTCTGCAACAATTATTATGTCTGAAATGTTTAGTGACCTCGTACAGGAGGATGAAATTTTTGGTGGATAAGGGAAAACCAACTATTATCATCTATATGCACTTGTGCATAGCATTTCAATGAACTGCCCTGCATGACATCCTTGTCCATAAAGTGTAGAGACTTGGATTATCCACTTGGTGGATTACAAATTGTCTGTATGGTCACATTTAAATAATTGCAGTCAAATCTCGGTGTCCAAGTGAGAGTAGTGATGCGTGTTCCTCAGAGATCCGTACTGGAACCAGTGCTGTTTAATATCAGTGTTGATGACATGGACAGTGAGGTTGAGTACACCCTCAGCAGATTTATTCACAGTCCCAAAATTTGTTCTCTGACATGCTGGAAGGAAGGGATGTCATCCATAGAGACCTTGACAGGCTATAGAGGCAAGCTTGTGTGAACTGCATGAAGTTCAACAGGCGAGTGCAATATCCTGCATGTGGGCCAGGGAAATCCCAGTCACAAATCCTAAACTGGGTAGAAAATGGATTGAGAGTAGTTCTGCAGACTAAGACTTGGATGTGTGATTTGAAAATAAAGTCAACATGACCAGGTAATGTAGATTTTCATGCCAGAAAGCCAACCATATCTTGGGATATACCAAAAGAAACCTGACTTACAGGTCAAGGTAGGTGACTCTCCCTCTCTACTCTCCATATGGAGCTCTGCGTTCTGCCCTGGGGCCACCAGCATAAGAGGGACATGGATATTTTGGAATTAGTCCATCCATGAAGATGATCAGAGAATATGATGACAGACAGAAAGTTGGGGAAGTTCATCTTGGAAAAGACAAAGCTCTGGGAAGACCTTAGAGCAGCCTTCCAGTACCTGAAAGGGACCCAAAAGAAAGTAGTGACAGAACAAAGGGGAGTGGCTTGAAATTGAAAAAGAATAGAGTTACATTAGACATAGTGAAGAAATTTTTACTAAAAGGATGGTGAAGTAGTGGATTAGGTTGCCTAACAAAGCTCTGGATGTCCCATCCTTGGAAGTGTTTAGGGCCAGTTTGTAGGGGGTAATTGAACAATCTGTTCTAGTTGAAGGTGTCCCTGCCCACAGCACTGGGGTTGGAACAAAGTGGTCTTTAAGGTCCCTTCCAACACACACCATTCTACAATTCCATGTTTCTATGATATTGAGCCATGACATCAGACTTGTTTTTTAAAATCAGTTTATTTTTATGCTCAGGGTTTTGTTGTCGTTGAGTGGTTTTGTTTTGTTTTGTTTTTCTAATGTCTGTAAACATATTTGTGTTCTTTCTATGGTTGTAATCAAGGCCAAAGTCTGTCTTCTTTCACCATACCACAGAAAGGACATTTAATGTTAATCTTTGTGAAACCACAGCATTGAATTCATTTCAGGACATTCCCTCATAAGATGGAATAAATTTTTAAAACTATAAAAACTGATTCTCTTTGTAAGAAATGTAAGGATTTATAGTACAGCTGCAATGGTGTGCCAGGAAGAACAAGTTCAATCCTAATTTGTAACAATAACAATGTCAAAATGATTATCAGGGGACCATTGTTCTTATACTTTTTCTGTCTATTCTAGTCAGAGGTTACATTTTATTTGCTGCTCAGTAACTTCTTCAATCATTATTAGAAAAGATGATGTTATAAACTATTAATTTTGACCAGCTGAAAGAGTTTCTCTTTAACAACTTCCAATTACTCTTTATTCCATTCTCTACTTATAGAGATAATGCATTAATTTCCTTTTATCCCCGGTGATAGCAAGACTCTGTTCTACAGTGCTTGGCAGTTAGATTGAATCATAATAGTAAAATGGTGGAGATTCATTAAATTGCTGAATTCATTTCTACATAAGAATATAATTTTTAAGAATAATATAAAATGACAGATTTGTTTGAGTTGAATACAGCCTTTAAAGATCACCTAGTTCAACAGTTTGCTCTGGCCAGGAACACCACTCACTAGATGAAGTTGCTCAAAGCCCCATCCAGCCTGACTTTGAACTCTTTTGATGATCTGGCATTCACAGCTTCTCTACTGTCTCACCACCTGTGTTGTAAATTTTTTTTTCTTTATGTGAAATCTAAACCTACTCTTAGTTTAATGCCTGTCTCTAATAATCTCACTGTCTTTAATATATTTCAATATGTCTTCCAGAAAGATCTGTTCCATGATGTTATTGGACATGCAGGTGAGGATGATTGGTTAATACTTCCCAGGGTCCTCCTCCTTTTTTATCCTTTTTACCCTTTTTCATCCTTTTTAGAAACCATTATGATGTATATTTTCAAAAATATACGAACAGAAAGTTTAACTATTTATAATGCACTCATCAACAACCCTAAATCTTTCCCTTGTACTCAACTTCAAAATACATTTTTAGATGTCTAATTAGGGTAATACATCTAGAAAATAAAACCAAAAAAATCAAATTAAACATCTGGCTACAGAAAACCTTTGATGATCAATGTCTTCATTATGCCAATTTAATTTAATTATGCTTTGCATACTTCTTCACTGTCAGGTAAAAGAGATGAGAATTATTAAATATGCTCTTTTTTTCTCTGAGATTTCTTTTAATAATCATCATGTTTCTAAATGCAGTTTTCATGCTTACTCTTATAAGTCCCTTCAATTGAATAACATTTGCATGGGTAACACACTGCGCTTGAAAAACAATGCAATGTGACCAGTGAAATACAACAAAAAAATTCCACTCTGGCAATATTTATACTACCATATATGTAAGTCAAAATCAGGAGTGAGCTGATCTTAGCAAATAAATTGACTGATATCCAAATATTTTAACACAATCTGTTTAAATAAAGTAACTGTTCTTCATATTAACCAACGCCAGTAAGTTATGCCTCAAAACACAGATATTCACTGGTTCCACCCGCCATCCATGTTCGACTTTTCTAACTGAAAGTATCATCACTATTTGAAAGTATGTCCAAGCATTTCAACAGACTTGTTACTCACTATTTCAGCTAACCTGTACCATATTTTTGACCTGCTTTGGAGAACATTCCCTGTTATTCCAACCAGTTAGTTTATATTCATCATGCTTATGGCCAGCCACCTCTAATACAGCCTGATTGTGCCCACAAACAACAGTAGACAGGGCAATGGCTGGATCAGAATCTATTTTGCATGACTGAGTGTCTATTCACATACATACTGGGCTTTCAATTGTGCCAAAAAATCTAGATATGACACTTATATTCTTCCCACACACATGTTACATGAATATATTTCTTAAGAATGTGTTTGATATCACAAACCTCGCATCATACTTTTTAAGGCACAATTGAAGACACGTCAATTTCAAGAAGAGTTCAGATTCAAGTTTTCATGTTATATAGGAAATGGATTTAAGAGGACAAACATTTGATAATGTAAATTCTACTTACTAAGCAATATATCTGATAAATTATATCCTGGAAAATGGTTGTCAAGATGACATAGGTGTCTCTGGAATGTAAATGTATACAATAATAAATTACTAAAATTCTGAAAAACATAGTTGGCAAAACATGAGGTAAAACATGTTACTTATCATCACAGTATATTAGTTGAAAGGAAAGAAAACACTGACAGATGAGTAAAAGGCATACTACAACATCTAGAATGTTTTGAAATTAATCATGCTGTATTCAGCTCTTTTAATGACAGTAAAGAGCTTGGAAATGAAGATTGGCAGGTCATCTAGGGGGTTATCTGCTAGGTCTTTGTTGTTTTTTTTAGAAACCAATGACCCTTTGACTGTTTTTGTAGTTTGTTAAGTGGTAGTGAAGCACTGTCAAACGTGGGTATTATGTAGTCATGTCCTGCTTTCTCTGTTTGCTAAGTTTTTTCCTTTCTTGAACCCTTTCCTCTATAGACAAACCATTATTGGGATACGATTTTCTAGTAAAGTAAATGTAGTGATGACTGCATGTAAAGAACTGCATTAGAGTATATAACTTAAGACTTCGTATTATAAGTATTTTATTCCAACACAACAGGGGAAGTGGAAAAAAAATCCCATGGGGTTTTGATGAATTGCTACATAAATTCACGAAAGTCAACTGCTTTGCACAATCTGCACCAGTCTTTTTGTCAGCTGAGGTCTTAGTATTTCTACTTCCACTCAAGTGATGAGAAGCAATTATTGTAGAATTCAGTGACCACGTGCATTGTCACATTCATGACACTATTGCAATTGAATAGACATTCACAAATTATACTGTGGTGAACAGGCAAAGAATCAATACATTTCTTCCTTCATTACAATATCAAAATGGGAACACCAGCTGCATTACTCTGTAGCCAAATAACGAACTACAAGAAAATGTGCGCTCAAAGACATTACCATGGCATAAGAACCTAATCAGAAATTATTAAGCAAACTTGATTTGCCCTTGTTCTGGGTCCTCCATACAGATAAGAAAAAATAATATAAAGCACGAACAGTGATCATAATATATGCTGAGTTGGAAGGGATCTATCAGAATCATCATTGAGAGAGGCCTTGCAATTACATCAGCTAGGTCTTTGAGAGTTCTTGGATGAATCCTATCAGGGCCCATAGATTTGTAGGGATCCAGCTGGCACAGCAGATCCCGTACAAATTCAGGATCAGCTGGGAATCTATCCTTTTCATAGCCATGGGTCTCCAGCTCAGGGCACTGAGACATCCTTGGTCTGTCACCTGTGTTGAAGACAGAGGCAAAGAAAGCATTAGACAGCTCTGCCTTGTCTGTGTCCCTATTTGCGAGGTGCCAATACTCCTCCTGTAATGGGCAGATATTAATTCTACACCGTCTTTCCAGTAAATATATTGGAAAAACCTCTTTTAATTGACCCCACATTTCTGACCAGCTTCATCTCCAACTGAGGTTTGATTGCATGAATTTTCACTCTGTGCTTTACCTCAGCAACATACCTTATGCAGAACCCTGTAGAGTTTTATTCTTTCCCTGATAACGATTACAGCTCTGCATTGTTCTGTTCAGAAATACAAGATCGGCATAAATGCAGATCAGCCATTTTCAAAACAAGATAACTAATTTTTTGAAAATAAAATGCAAACTGAACATTACTGAAAACCAGCATCAACATGGGCAAAATACTCCATGTTCCTGAAAGTTTATTTAAACAATTACCTTATCTTAGGACTGACCATACCCTTTTGTGAAAAAAGTATTAATAGCAATATATAATATAGAAGGAAAAGCTTGCATATAATTCAAGTAATTCTTCATCTAATCCAGTGAAGGTTAAAGTCTTTTTGGCTTTTGGGACAAATAGAATCAAAACCTAGGTATTTCATAACCTAACAAAAATTGTGTAGCCATCCATTCATATTAATAACTTAATTTTTATAGCATAAATAAAAGTTGTAATTTCTTAGAATAAGAAAGATATTCTGTAGATAAGCTTGACAGATATTATTTATGACAATCAGGTGGTTTACAGGGTCTGTCGTGGAGCCCACAAACCTTTGACATTTTGCCAGTACAGCAATATACTTCAGCCAGGATTTGAAATAAGTCCCCAAGTAGCACAACCCACTGTGTCAAAGTAATTATTTTTAATGAGTTTATGCATTTTGCATTGTGCTAGCCATTTCTTGTCATGCTATTGGATTATTAATGCAATAGGAAAGAGGCTATTAATCTTGGTAATAAAATGTTTGAATACAGAATGAACAAACTTATGTGTAGCAGAAACCATACAGAAGTTAATGGGCCAAATTTAGCACTGGCTTAATTCCATTCAAATCACTGGAAAAAAGCCAGGTCTCAGTCTCAGTTAATGACTTTTGTACTATGTTAGTGAATTTCTGTCATACCTCTGACTTAGTATAATTTATTGTATTTTAAACAACAAATGGCATTCCCTGCTGAGTGCACTACTGGTTGTTGTCTCAGCTATTCAGATAAAAGTCATTGAGATGATACTGAAGTGCTTTTCACCCACATACACAGTGACAAAGCAAATACATAGTGAAATAGGAAAGGGTATTTTGTTGAAGTATCAATTATGATGAATAGAAACAAGCATTAACCAATAGTAACCCTGGATTCTGTGAAAAACTAATTTGTTTATTAAGTTAAAAAATCACCCCCCCCACAAGTAAACCCTAAAGAAATGGAGCACAACTTTTAACCACTTTATAAAAAATTATGGCCACTTTATAAAGAATTAATGATCACATTCAACTTTACCTGTGGGAAATAGTAATACATTATGGGAGCAATTTGCATTAAATTAACAGTGAATAAATGTCTAAGGAGTAAAACTTCTGCTTAATTACTTAATAAACAGGCATGAAAACATTTTAAGTGGAGTAAGCACTTAGTGAAGAATCACCTTGTGTGGCAAGAGCAGTCTAGATTCTATAGAATCTAGGGTAAGGGTAAAAGAAAGTTCTCTGTCTATTCTGTTAGAGGAAAAAAACAATTATATATCTTTTCCCAAATATATTTTTAATTTCTTCTCTGTACAGTATTTTCCAGTGGCTCATCACTCTCATGATAAAAAAAAAATTCTTCCTTAAATTCTATCTTAATCTACTCTTTTTCCACTTAAAACTGTTTTTCCTTGTCTTGTCCTGGCAAAAAGTCTTTATCTATATTCCTTGTAATCCCTCTGTAAGTATTCAAAGGTTTTCCTGGAGTCTTCTCTGCTTCAGACTGAATAACCCTGATTAACCCAGCCTCTCTTCATAGGAGAGTTTCTCCAGATATCTGATAGCTTTTGTGTTAGTCCTTTGGAACTTCTAAAACAGGTCTATGTCTACTTTGTATTGAGGATCCCAGAGCTGGACTAACAAGTGACTCCAGGTGACATTTCATGAGCTGGAGAAAAGAGGGAAATTTTTGCCCCATGACTTGCTGGCTAAATTTATTTTATGCAGCCCAGAATATGATGGATTTCTGAGCTTCAAGGGCATTTTGACTACTTGTACATAATTTTTACTCTCCCAATATCCTCAAGTCTTTCCCTGTAGGGCTACTGACAATTAGTTATTAACCTAGTTTGTATAGATAATTGGGATTGCCTGACCCAGGTTCAGGACCTCAAAATTGGCCTTGCTGAACTTCATGAGGTTTACATCAGCCCACTCCTCAAACAGGTCAAGATTCCTCCTTTCACTCAAGTGAATCAATTGTGCCATTAAAATTGTGTCACCTGAAAACTTGAGTGGGTGCACTTCATTTCATTATCCATGTCACTGATGAAAATATTTAATAGTATCAGTCCCAGTATGCAGCCTTGAGGGACACCATTTGCTGCTGGTTTGCGCTTGGGCATTGAGACGTAACAGTTTCAATGGGACTCTCAAGACAATTTCTTGTCTAACGGTCCTTCAAAGCCAATTTAGAGGCAAGAACTTTTTATGGGACCATATAAGTGACCTTACTGAAGTCCAGGTAAATGGGGTTATTAGCTCTTCCCTTGTCCAGGGATGCAGTCACTCCGCTGTTGAAGGCCATGATTATTCAGGCATGATTTGTCTTTGGTGAAACCATCTTGGCTCTTCCTAATCATCTCCATTTTTTTCCAAATGCTTCCATATGTCTTCCAGGATGATCTGTTTCGTGATGTTACTGGACCCAAAGATGAGCCTTGCTGATCAGTAGTTCCCAGGGTTCTCCTTATCATCCTCTTTGAAAATGTGTGCAATATTACATTTTCTTTAGTCATTGGGAGTACCACTGACTTCCATAACTTTTTAAAAGTCACTCACCACACTTTCATGCATCCTGGAGTTTTGCAAACACGTATATTCAAAAAATTATCATGGAATTTGAAGCAGAAAATTTGGGGACCGTTGTTCTTTTACATTGTCTGTCAAATGTTATCTTTTATTTTTATTATCTTATAGATAATAAAACTTCTGAAAAAAGCTTTTACATAGGAAAGGAATTCACATGTTGTGTGCTTTCTATTGGCATGTTCATAGGCAATGCTGCCAAATATGCAGACACACTCATAAACAAACCGACTTCTTTGCTTCATAGAACAAAACAATTATATTTGCAATAAATACAGCCAATGACCCTTTACATTATGAACAGGCAGCTCTGTTTTTTTCAAGGCTGTCAATCTAAACCTTCTTATTAATCTTACTTTCGTATATTCAATTACTAACTCAGCTTCACATCATTTCACCTGCTCTTTTAAATTCAATCTAATGGAATTTTTATGAATATGTTTTTCATGTTTTAAAAACATGAATGCTATTTTCTTTCTATCTATTCACTAAGAAATTACATGTAAGTTGAAAGTGCATTTCAGGGAAGATGCAGTTTCCATCAGGCATCAGATATGGCAGTGTTAAATTACAAATAAAATTACAAACCAAGGTTGGAGGTTTGCAGTCCACTACTATCTTTAATGCCACTTATAAAGACATTTTCAAATACATGACGTTGGCCAGTCTCTTTAATAAGACCTATTGCTCATTCCAGCTTTGTTTCTCGCAGTTGGTAAGCTATCCATTTTATTTTTATTTTATATAACCAGCTCATTACTCAAGGGAACACCCCCCTGTGGCACTCTGAGTTTTCTTTGAACTGCAATATGTTACACAGCCATCTGCTTGTGCAGGAAAAGTGTGAGAGTTAATGTATTTTTTAAATAGATTTCCTGCCCAATGCATATACTTGTCTATACCATCTCTCTCCCATCAATCAGTGATTCTCTGAAGTGTGGCACAAATTCTTTCCCAGCTTCTGCCTATGTTAAACACATTAACAGATATCGTTCTCTTGGGAGATCCTTTTCATGAGATTTTATCTGTGTTCTTTCCTTAAGAAAACAAATCAGGCTATGTTTGTAGCTATACAGCATCCTGCCATATATCACCATGTCTTTAGCATCACACATCTTGGTAAAACAAGCTAAGGATTTATTCCAGAAGACTCAACATCAACTACAAGGCTAGATTTGAAGAGTTATAAATAGTGCAATTTCATTTAAAAATGGGTATCGAGGTAGACATCTTTTTCTGAAGAGAAATTTTAAAAAATGTAATTCAGTAAGTGTTCACGGTGGGATGTGAAACCTTCCTTTACTAATGAACTAAAACAACAAGTTTTTTCTCCATGCTGGGCACTCTTACTCATAAAACTATTCACAGTTCTATTTGGATTCTCTCTCCTGAAAATTCTTTGTGCTACTCTTTAATCCCGTTTTGGCTGCCATGATATAAAAATGACATTAAGCTCTTAAAGAGCATCCAGATGAGGGGCAAAAGGATGATGAAGGCCCTGGAGGGGAAGCTGTATGAGGAATGGCTGCGCTCACTTGGTCTGTTCATCCTGGAGGAGAGTGAGGGGACGCCTCATTGCAGCCTTCAACATCCTCACAAGGGAAATCTCGCAGTAGCCTCAGAGGGGCAAGTACCAATCTCTCCACTTGAGGAAACAATATGAATCCGAGTCAGGGAAGATTTTGGTTGGATATTAGGAAAAGGGCTTTTTCCCCTGGAGGGTGGTTGAACACTGGAACAGGCTTCCCCAGAAAACACTGATTGGCCACAGCGCTAAACCTGTCAGAGTGCAAGAAACTTTTGGACAGCACACTCAGGCACATGGTGTGACTCTTGGTCTGTGCAATGCCAATGTTGGACTTTGATGATTGTTCTGGATCTGTTCCAACTCAACATATTTTATGATTTTATGAAAATTAATTTTTCTATCACTATGTCTAGAATCTTAGCATTATAGAATATCTGGGGCCTTGGATATGGGGAATGGATCTTAAAGACCATCTAGCCTCAATCCATGCTGCCATATGCAGGGACACCTCCCATTAGACAAGCTTGCTCCAGGATTTATCTAGCTTGCCTTTTAACCCTACCAGTGTTGGGGCTTCAGAAATTTAGTTCAAGATTAACAGTTTCAATTTCAACTATCCCCCAAGTTGAACTATCATTCAAATGCATTTATAGTGGATATTCCAGAAGTTATCATTATACAGATATTATCTGCTTTATTTGAAAACACACATTACTGATCAGTTTCAAAACACGTCAATTACCACATGCTTATGAATTAATGTTTTTTCTATAATTTCCATGTTACAGGCCTTTCTTAAAATCCTAGGAAAACACACTACATTTAAAATATATTTGAAGTTATAAACCTTAGTTTACTTCCTCATGTCCTCTGAAATTCACTGTTTCTCTATTTCAGCCAAATCCAGTGGTCCTGACAAATTGCACAGCTGTCTCATAGGCAAAAAATTATACATCTGTTCACAAAAGAGTTAAAAGGAATGGTAGAACTTTGCAAGTCTTGCCAATTCATTTGAGGTATTAGTGGGATCATCTTTAAAGAGCAAGTGATCATACTAGCTTAGTATTATTTAATCCCTGGAAAAGTCAGGATTTGGAAATACTCACACTCAAGTCCTTTCACTAAAGTCTGATCACAGAGAGCAGATATTTTTAGTCATTAATAACCTGGCTTGGTTTTAAAACAAATTCTATATAACTAAATCAAAGCTACATGGCAAAAGTATGTATCCCAATACAAAAGTGAAGCTTATGTTTAGAGATCTTTGTACTTATTTAAGCTTCTATTAATTATTCAGAAACTTAACAGAAATTCCCATGAACATCAAAATAATTCTTTCATTTATCACTGTATAAAGTTTTTTGATAATGTCTATTAAATAGATAAATACTGATGCCATTTGAAGAAACACTCTCATTGTTCTTGATGCAATTGAAGTAAGAAGTGTTTTGTAAGCATTTTAGTTACCCTACATTACTACAGGTATTTGCATTTTAAATAGAATTCAGGATTCCAAATTTCAAAACCCTAACTTCTCCAACTAAATAATAACCATTTTAAAAACAATTCTGTTTATATTCCATCTTTCTCAGGGTTTTTTAATTTCTATTCAGTGAATAATTTAAAATTATCTGCATGCTTCCTTCTTCAGATAATGTTAGCACTATCCAGCCTTACTTGCCCATAAAGCTATGATAAGCATATTAAAACATAAACATATAAAAATGGCTTATCAAAAAATTAATGTCAAAGTAGTTTTCTATTTAGTGCTAATGTTCTCACATACACATAAAAGGAAGACTAAGCTCTCCCAGAAGAATATGAACTCACTGAACTTCTCTGTAATGCAATGCACATACATACAAGGCACAGATAGTAAGAGCTGTCAAGTTCCATTCATTAATTTAAAAGATGTTGGCTTCCAGTCATTAATTTAACAATTATGTCAATTATTCTCTAAAACACTGCATCCAGCGTTTCCTACTCAATTGAAAGGGCAAAGGCTTAATTTCCTAACTATTGTGGCTTTAAACTAAGTAAGCAAATTTTAACATCGTACAATAGAGTCTTTTGTTTCAGTGAGACACTCATTTTTCTGCTATGGGCACAGCAGCCTTATCTTCTTTTTTCCTTGCTTTTACCATTTACGTTTGTATGTTTCATACTTCTACCAGCAAGAAAACCATCCTATATAGACTTATTCAACTCCTGTCTAAATCAGTGAAAAGTCTGATCTGAGGAGACTGACTCATATTATTAAGCTGGATATTCCTTCTAAAACAGTCATACATTATCCAATTTCTAGCAGTTTTGTATTATTTGGAATTATTACTATTTTTTTTTTCGTACCCCGCTTGATGCTCTAGAAGATAAGCCAGTGTCCATCAGAAGTCACCTTCCTGATGTCTTATGTTGGATAGCTCTTGTCTGTACAATTGTCATTAGAATGGATATTTTATTTAATGCACAAACAGGAATGAAAGTGACGTTCTGTTATTTGTGATCATACTTACATGTGGGGAACTAGGGGAGAACACTGTCAAAGAAAAATAATCATCCTCATCTTTGGCCATGCCTCTTTCCAACAAACTTCTCATTATCACAGATGTATCACTTGAGAATTCTCACATTATAGACCATAGACTTGTGCTTTCATGAAGGGGCACCACAGAGAGGAATCAGCATGTTCTCTGAAATTATTGCAGTTAATTAGTTGGGTATTTTTTTTGTATTATTTCTTTGAGAAGGAAAATAATTTGAAAAGTTTCTGTCCTGGTTTGGGACAAATTTTGGAGGAAACTTCCAAAGGGTTCCCTCTAGAAAGCAAATTCTAGTGACTCCTCCCACCACCAATTTGGTAGACATAAATCTCCTTCAAGAAAAGTGGAAAAACCTGTTTATTTAACAAGCAAAGTATTCACAAACATAAAAAATTAATAATATTAAGCAATAAAACCTCTCACTCTTCTGAAGAGAAGGCAAATTCACAAAGTCCTTCTGTTGTTCAGAGAGAACCCTCTGTGGGTGGTTTTTGGCTTGCTGAGTGTCTCTCAGTCCCTCTGGCGCTGGAATGCAGCATCCCAGTGTGATGGGATCTCAGTGTGTGTGTGGCCCCTTGGTGGGCCACAGGTGCCAGCTCCTGGTGTCTTTTCTAGGCTTTTAGTCCAGAGCAGGGCTGAAGAATTCCAGGAAAAGAAAAGCCACAGTCCAGGGAACTCTTCTGCCTCAGCTAGTTAAAAAAAAACTACAGTAATTTCACGATTATAAGCCGCACCTGAATATAAGCCACACTTTTTTTTTTTTTTTTTGCGTGGCAGGGTGGGAGTGCTGCTGACGCACCAGGCAGCGCCAGGGCCATGCCGGGAGGGGTCAGCCAGCAGTGGGAGGCAGCAGCACTGGCAGCAGCAGGCAGCTGGTGGCGGGGAGCGGCGGGGAGTGCCAGCAGCGACGAGGAGTGGGAGGTGGGGAGCGCCGGCTGCACGAGCGGCGGGGAGTAGCAGCAGCGGCGCCGAGCCCTGGCA
>VRYO01001463.1:75446945-75505931 GCA_009812075.1 Sialia sialis | reverse complement strand
GTTTCCTTATCAGATGACATGATCCAAAATGCAGGTTATTTCTTGATTCGTGGTCCTGGTTCCAAAGGAAATGCTCTCAGTAACTCAGCAGGTGCCCGTTTCTGAGTCCTTGGAAGGATCAGAGAGCAAAGTCATTGTTAGAGTTATAACAGCAGGGTCTTGAAATACCACCAATATGTTCAAAGTTTTCCTCTGGTAAATGGGTGAGTAGTGTGACCTGTGGCACTGCCTACAGCCCATAAGATTACAGAACGTCTCATGATTTCTGTACTCTGTAAATTGTGCTGTTTTGCAACAGCCACTGTTCTGGAGGGCAAGATAAGAGTTTGTGTCTCTGAATGACATATTCATCCTGTTGAGCTCAGATTTCATTACTGTGGTGATCTGTGACCCTTCACAGCTTGTGCCCATGACTGGCAGAGGTTCCCAGGTAAGATGGAAATCTTCCACGGAATAATGGAAAATAGTATTTTCTTTATATTGCATTTCAAAGCAGATCATATCCTTTCTTTTCTTAAAAGAAAAGAGTAGTTACACAAAGAAAATGAAATTTTAGGTGTTTTGTTCATAGATTTAATTGTCTACTAGTTTGATTTCTATATGAAATGTGCATACTTCATCAATTGATCTTATTTTTTTTAACTCTCTCTACTGCACATATAGTTAGTGTTTTCATATGGAAGTAAGCAGTGGCTTCTGGAGAGACTCTCTAGGTGACGTTCGTGTACACAAAATATGTGGAATGGTTCTGACTTTCACATCATATTTCTGAACCATTGTACTGAAATATGTTTTTGTACAATACAGTCCCAATACACAAGTTTACAGGGGAATTGTTATAAAAACTGAATCACAGAATCACATATTAGTAATTTTTGCTGTTGTCCTGGGTAGAGAGAGAAAAGATTGTGGAGTGTCCTAGCACTGTTCAATTCCATACCATTTACATCATGGCATGGACCATGGTTTCAGCAGAAAACGTCAAATTCTCAGAGTCCAGAAGTGGTCAGTGTTACCTACATTATGGGAAAAAAGAGACTCCTTTTAACATGCATCAAGCTGAAATTGCTGCTACTCTTGCTGAAGTCATGGCAGAAGGGGCAGCTGCTGCTACTGATGCTGCTACTGGTGCTGTTTCTGCCAAAAGTCACAGTGCTCGCCAGGAGCACTGCCACCCCAGGGGGAAGGGTGCCCTTCTACCATTGGCTGATTCTTTGCTCATTGGGAATGCATATAAAAAAGAAGTTACTAAAATTTCACTTGGGAAGCAAGATGGGTACAAAACTAAGCATCTCACAGCACTTGAAGCTAACTTCTCTTGCTAGAGATATCTATGGCAACTAATTCTGCTGACACAGAAGTCTGCAAAAAAGATTATACTATCTATGAACATGAAAACTCTGTGTCTCCCTAGAACAAAACAGTTCTATTCAATGTGGAAACTCTTTGTCTGACAGGAAACATAGATTATTTTCTTCAGAAGTATAACTAAAATTACACTTGGAGTACATCACTTTCATCAACTGGTATCTTTTTCAGCACCATTAGGAGAACCTTCTCAATGTAAAAAAATGCATTTATTCCATCTTTTGAAACTGTAGCATACATATTTTTTCTGGACATCACAATTCTTGCACCACACTAAGCAAGTTACCCTAGTACAAAACCTTGGCTATTATAAGGCAAATTAAAGATATAGTATTGGACTTCTATCACTATATGTAAACTTATCAAGTTTATTCATGTCTGAAGAAGATGTCTTAGTGATACAGTCAGGTATCCAGTATGACAATTTTAAAGAAAACTTGAGCAAGACTTCAAAACAATGGTCACAGTAAGAGATGAGCTTTTCAGGTGCTGCTCCTACTTAAATTCTGGAAGATGCCATGGTATCACTCAACAAGTATTTTCTTGCTCTGCTTTATTTTCAGCGTAATGAAGGCAAAACCAGCCTGGGCCACTAGGAGCAAAAGCTCGGAAATTCTGATTTCTCCTTTTATAGAAGTCAATGCATCGGTACTTTAGTGAAACGTATGCTGATTGACTCAGCTGTTCCCTACTACCTGTATTTTTTTCTGATTGCCCCATAATTTGTCCCCTATCATACTAAGAGCATATTTTTCCTGATGTTGACAGGTGGGGTTTTTAAAGCATGTGTTTTGACACTTATTAACCTTTCGGCCTGGAGATTGTCTATAAAATTTTACCATTAGTAGATCTCTTTTCTTCAATTTCTTAAGAACTTCTGGTAGCACTTAAAGCACTGAAAACCCCTTTTTTTGCAATTTAGAAATCTTTCAATTCCTATGTAGTAAGTGTTCTCCTTCTAAAGATTTTCATCATTGTTCAAATAACTTTTAACAGTGCTTTTACAAATACAGTAATTTCACACTCATAAGCCACACCTGGTTATAAGCTGGACTTCTGGCTAGCCGGGAAGACCATGGAACATGTCCATAAATAAGCCGCACCGGGTGATAAACTGTACTTTTAATTTTTTTTAAAGTGAAGCTCCATGTGCAACAAAGTAACAAGTTAGTAACAGAATCGCGCTATCTCAGGGATTGCTGTCAGATGCACAATTTGCAAACAGTTTTCACAGACCGACAAAGCCTTTACATGCAGTCCCAGGTGCCCTCCCCATGTCAAGGGCCCCAGCACTTCTGCCCCTGGCGCTGGCTGCGGCGGCTCCTGGTGCCGCTCAAAAGTGGTGGCCTGATGGGCTGGCCACACGAAGTCAGCAAAGCACAAAGCCAGCAAAGCAGAGGCAAAGCGGCTCTGCAAAGCAGCGGCAAAAAGCAGCAAAGTGGCTGCACTTCGTGCGAAGCTGGCAAAATGGCCCCTCGGCAGCTCCCTCCCCAGCCAGCTCGCACTTCCGGGTTGGTATTTCACCAGAATTTGTCCATGAATAAGCCGTACCTGGTGATTAGCCGCACTTCCGGGATCGGCTCAATTCTTCAGTGAAATAGATGCTGCGTATCAGTGTGAAATTAGAGTTTCTAGGTCCCCTTTATTTTTTCCTTTGCATTTTCTTTTTTATTTGGTTCATTTTTTCTCATTTTTTATTCATTACTAACACAGCTTGTAATAATTTCCTTGTCTGTAGTCACATCATCATTTTTACTTTTAATTAAATTTATTGCCAGTTCAGACAGGCATTGTTTTCTGTGTTGTCACTAGAGTTCCTCATTCTCTCTCATGTTAATAATACTATTGCCTCAAATCAATACTTCAGTTTTCATTGCAAGGCTCTTGAGGAAATGTGATTTTTCAAATGCTGTCCTGTAATTGTTTTTTCTTTATATAGGGAGTTGTTTGTTTAGTTTTGCATGTTAACTTTACTTTCTCTATTTTTGTATCAGCATCATCTCTACTACCTGCGGTTACTGGACATAATCCCACATTTTTCAGCCCCTCTTAGATGCCTCTGACAGTCAGTTTCAACTGTGGCAAATCTTTCTTTTCTCCTGAGTACTGTCCTTAATCAAGTCATCCAACATGCAATAAACTACCAAAAATTTTGTAGATTTTGAGCACTGCAAGAATCAATGCATATATGATCAGTCTGTTTAAGAGCAAAGAAAGCACTGCGGATCATTCTGAGAACATTGCTGTGGAGAAGAATGGTGATATAGCACAGTAACATTCATCTATTCATTGTGTTATAAATATACAATCCTTTTTTGTTTAATAGTGCAGCCTCCAAGAGTATCATGACATGAAAACTGCTTAAAGCATTTGAATTTTCTAATGGTCATGCATAAAAAAAGGTCCATTAACTCATCCTTTATCATTGTTTCAGATACCAAGTTTAAATAGCTGTTCTCTGATTTGTTTATGAAACAGCAAATGTACACACCCTATGACACATTAAAAAATGTCTGGGTTATACCTCTGAGTCACTAAATTTCGCAGCATATTTTGTTTGCATGCATGGGTTTGTGATAGAACAGACTAAGAAAAACCCCAAACATTTGGAATACATAATCAAAGTAAAATAGTGCTTCATTTAAACTATGGTCTATAATATTTTCATCTTCTAAAAAACAGTTGGCATTCTATTTCTAGCATTAAATACACAATTTCTAACAAAAGTTACACAAAATTCAGTCAGAACTACTAATTCATCCACCAGTGTGCCAGAGAGCAAGAAAAGGTAAAATCACCAGATATTTGAACTTGGTTTTCTTTCTTTCTTATTACTTATGATTAGTACAAAGTCCAGAAAGCAGTTTCACTTCCTGTTACTAAAACATTTTCAGAATACTTAAGTAAAACAATATTTTATATGCCATATGCATGACTTGAGTCAAAAACATCCAGAAATTAACAGGTACTCCAACAGATTTCAACGGACTTCAACTCCTCCTGCAGAACAAAGACTTCTTAGAAAAATTATTGCAGTTCTACCTTAATTAAAATTAATTTGTAGATATAACAACTCTGGTGACAGAGAAGTATCTGTAGGAAATCATATTCAACCTGTTGAAGCAACCCATTTATACCCGAAGACTCTCGTAAACAGGTTTGTCATTGTTTTCCAGTAGGTTGTTTTGTGGGGCTTTCCTAGAATAGGACAGGATATCATTCCTGTGGATCTGTGAATGACCATTTGTAAGAAGATTGGCCATATGGACAGGAGTGCTTATATTCAGCACTGTGAGAAAAAAAAAAGACTCTTTTTACTTCTTAACCCTCCACGAGAAAAAGGAAGCAGGTTCATCAGGGGAATTACTGGATTCATGTCCTTACAGGAAAGAGGTCAATTTTAGCAAAAGAGGGAATATTTTTTTCATAAAGTTCTGAAGTGTGTTTTTACCTCAAAAATTTTTCACAGTGTGTAAGAATTTACCCAAAACAGTTTGAAATCTCTCAATATCTGACTTAGTGAAGGGAAAAAAAAAGGAAACAAATTTATTTCTACAAATTAAAAATAAAATATATCAAAGCCAAATTAGAAAAAACAAATTTTAACAATTCAAAATAAGCTTTATTTCATTAGTGTTTTTTTTCAGACTTCATATTTATATATGTTTTGATAAGACTAATTTCAGTGAATCATTCTTGTGCTCAGAACATTATTTCTTTCCTGACTTAATTTCATCTGCCTTTTTTCCCTATTCATTGCTATTCTTTTTTGAACTGAATTTCCACATCAAAGTTCTAAATTACTTGCCTTTATAAAAAATTATTCATTATTAAAAATAATTAATTTGAGGAATAGTTCATATATTTCCTATCACTTAATCTTTTTTCCCCCTCTTTATATTCCAATCATTTATACAGCCTATGCAACTGTCTTTGTCAAAAGTTTGGTTTATTTTGTTGGTTAAAATTATGCAGATTTAAGCCAATAATTTAATATGCATTAGCAAGAAAAATAATAGATGTAGTTGTTTGTTGTTTTTTTTAAATCCAAACATAATTGGAATGCCTTACTGCAATGCTGAAGAAAAAGTGCCACAGTTAAAGTTTGTTTATTTGGCAAAACATTCCACATCTGAGACCTTCTCATAAAATCCATATAATTTGAGTGTGACAAGAAAGTTTTGACAAATTACTCTACCATTTATTCTATGACGTATCCACCAACTTCTTATCCTTGCTTCCTCTCTTTGTAGAGTTTGATATTCTCTGGCATGCCTAGCATAAATTTCCAGTCATTAGGGGCAAAAACTGATTATTTATGCTTACTTGCAAAGTATCGTATCAACCTGAATACAGAGAAAGTGTATGATTTGGAAACTTTATTTGGACTAAGAAAGTTCTACTCATTGGATTTGCTTGAAGCTGACAGAGCTATTCAGGTGTACAGTAAAATACAACCAAGTTGAGGGAAAAAGAAAAATGCAAAATAAAATTTTCATATCTCAAAGTGAGACATATTTCTGTGTACTTTTATCAAGATTAAAAACCCAACATATTAAATATGTAAAACTATGTATCTAAGATTCTTGTTTCTCCTTCAGAAGAACAGCAAACTGAGTACTAGAAATACTCTTCCTTTCTTTACAAAAACATGTGAAGGTTTATGGCTCATCATTATTGCCAGTATGAGAATGCTGCAAAAACAACATTGCATTAAATAAGAAACCACACTTCACCTCTCAAATATCCACATATTCCTATCAACATCTGTCTTTATAGAGCTACAGTATACTTATGAATCTTCTGAATTAACATTCAAGACATTGACTATTTTATTATATCCCTAATCAAAAATATCTTTTTTACTTTCCTAAAATATAATTGGTTTATATTAACCATCATTTCCTTATTGCATTGCCACTTCAATTCTCAGTATTAATTCTGCCAGTATGCTATCTTAAAGAAACACTACAGAGAAAGCAAATAGCAATCTCTTCATAATCTTAAATCTGAGTTATTGTTCATCAAACAGCTATCCAATTAATCCTGACTAGTGCGACATATTACTAATGACAACTTTATTTACATTTCCTTGAATTTAGAAAGCTTCAGATTTAAATAAAGGAAAATTGGCTGATGCTATAAAACATAATTCTGTGAGTAATTTACAGTACTGTTCTGTGGGTTATTTCTGTTCACAGAAGCACAGCTTATGAATGTATATTAAGTTTTAGTTTCTACATTGGCTTCTCATTACTGTTTGCTCCCAGTTCCCAAACTTGTTATTCCATATGTCATTGTTACAATGTAGTATTTGCTCTGAGTTTGTCTAACCACATGCTTGCAATAATGAAGGTGGAATTTACCTCAACACTCAAGATAAGAAATTCTATTTCAGCCATGGTACTCTGATAAAATTATTGCTCTGGTAAGAACTTCTAGTATTGTCTCTGGTGATATTGTCTACTATTGAGTTATAGATGCCATACTAGTATCTGTTTTCTTTTCTCTAGATAAGTAGTATCAGTCTAGTAGATTACAGTATTCCACAGCTTTTGCTATTATTTTTTAATAACTAATTATAAGATGGCTTTGAAAAACTAGGCCAATAGAATATGTGTATTTTTTTCATCATCTGCAGTAACAGTATTGAATATTAGTTTTAACTATATTTTTAATACAATGATGAATTTATTCTTTTGCAAAATTGTGTTCGACATTTTCATCAAACTTAGGGAATAGTTAGAATTTCAGGACATATTGTTCTGACTTGGCAGAAAATAAATTATTTCCTGAGATAATTTTTCATTAATGAAACAGCCTAATTTTCCTTGATTCTTTAGATTGCTTGCAGGTAATATTGAAAAAAAATGTATAAAAGAATGAAGTATTTGCTTTAATATTTTTACCTCAGAGATCAGAGTTTATGGAATTCCTTCTCCTTTCAAGAAGGAAGAAGGCGATGGAAAAATGTTCAGTCAAAACACATGTAAATAAATGTTTGCAAAGTCCATAGCATTTACAAGAAGTTGCATAACAAAAGATGACTGGCTGGAAGTAATGTCATCTTGTTTTATCCTTTCTTTTTTTTTCTTTACAGATTTTGGCAGCTTGTATTATTAAGAATACATTTTCTCTTCATTTAATTGAAGTAATTTAAATATAACATATATACACAATCCCTCCTCCAAAACTGCATAATCAGAATAATGCTAATATTGCTATCCAGATTAATTAAAGAACGACTTGCCTTGGCAATAGTTCAAACATATTGCCTCAATGAGAAATAAAATCAGATTCAATGAGACCGGCCAGGGTGAGATGAGGTGCTTAGAGCTGAGTTTGGCAAAAAAACCCACAAACAACTTAAAAAAACATATCAGGGATAAATACCGAGCCCCCAAAAAGCATGCAACCACAAATGAAGAAAACACCAAGCCCTAGAGATCCTGATATTTATTTAAAGGTAATAAATAAAGTTTCTGTAATATGATTAAAAACTGGTAAAAATGTTACCATTTTTCCTTTTTAGAGACTTCCCAGTGATTTATTGAATGTCCTTGCCACCCAAAAATTATATAGCACATAGAAATTTCAGCTTTCTCATTGCACTCAAGATTAAAAAAATATAGCATAGACTACAGTGTGGCAGTTTTCATGGTATATATCTGTTATCAAAAACATAGAGCATATTTATTTACATACATTTAATTTCTTTCTTACCTGCTATACATATAGAAAATTTTCCCTTCAACAAGGGAAGAGAAACATTTAATCTGAAAGAAACATTTAATCTGAATACCAGAAAAAATGTTATTTTATGAATCCAGGATGACATATTATGACCCTGATATTTTATCACATGACAATTAATTTGTTTTATGCTTTGCAGTGCTAGAAAGTATCCTAAAAGACATTACAAATAGCATTTTCAACTCTAAATATTAAAAAAAAGGGAAATAGCACTTTCCTTTATATTGCTGTTTTCAGAGGCAATTAAAATCCATGTGTGGGGGAAAACAAAGACAAAAATAAGTCAATAGCTTTTCCACTTTTTTAAGAAGGGAAAGCATAATTTCATCATCATCTGTTCATGCTCAACACAATTTTTGTTTTTTTTTCTTCTAGAAGCTTTAAATCATTGGGTCAAGTAGCTAGTATTCCACTACACTTCAGATTACTATGTGCATTTTTGTCTTTTTGAAAATCAGAGTGGTTTAGGTTGGGAGGAATTGTGAAGATCAACTTTCCTGCCAGGGGCAGGGACACCTTCCACTAGACCAGGTTGCTCAGAGCTCCATTCAGCCTGGCATTGAACATCTCCAGCAACAGGGCAGCCACAGCTTTTCTGTGTAACCTCTTTTAGTGTCTCGCCACCTTCACAGTAATTAATTTATTCTTAATATCCTATCTAAATCAACCCTCTTTCAGTTTGAAGCCATTCCTTCTTGTCCTATCACTGCATGCCATTCCTGTATGTCCCCTTTTGGTGCTGCAATAAGGTGTCAACATGCACAGAATGAATTATCATGAAAATGCTAAGATTTTGACACAATCTCCTGGTATCTTTTGCAGCTTATGGTGCATTGTCATGTTACATGAAGCCCAAAGAAAAGACTTAACACTTTTCTGAGTCTAGGTCTACCAGATAATAGGTTGCACAAAATGGAACAAGATGGATACTGGTCAAATTGTCTATCCTCCAATGCATTATCTTTTTTGCTCTAAAAGGAAAAAAACAAACACGACTTCCAAAGCAGGCACCCAAGGGTCTATTATTTCAACTCTCCTAACAGGAAAAATACAGCAATTTTCTGACTGGAAATTTAATAAGATATTTAATGTAACAATATAATTGCAGGAGATTATTCCTGGCTATTTCTCCCTCAAATGCTGTAGCTATATTACTGCTATGAGAGACATTCGTGAAAAAAGGTGATGAAAAACAGAGCAGTAAAGTTTTAAAGTGAAAATCCTTGAAAGGCCTGTAAAACTGTCAGCATTGGACTGACTACCTAATCCTCTTTAAGGAGTCAAGGACTTGACCCATAAACAGCAAGAAATTTAACAAATTACACATTCCGGTAAAACAACTGATGCTATTTTATAAATATGAGTGAGGTTAGATGTCACCTGATAGTCTTGTCTGCTTGGTTTTACTTCTTCAGTTGAGCTTCACGGAAACTGAAAAATCATCTCTAGAGGTAAAATATGTCATAATCTGCACAAAGGATCTTTTCTTCTGACTACAGCAGATAATGAATGCCTTGAATTTTGTAGTCTGTTTATACCTTTACAACAATTAATTTAACTTTTCTGCCCTACCTATGGATAGTTTTGCTGTTGTACTAGAACCCTACCCTTTACCCTTTCAATGTAAACTGCATTACGCATGCACTATTTGAATATAGTATTTTGCCTATTTCCCTTCTGCATTTTTGTGTATAATGAGTTACTATAAGCACAGCTACCACATTCCCTGCTACTTAAAGATAAAGAAAGTAGTCTTATATTACACTTCTTAAGAGGAAAACATTCCTGCTTTCTGTTCAATTCTATTTTTGAGAGGGACAGAGTTTTGGAAGACAAGTGATAAAGTGTTTCTGGCTCCAAATATTCACTGAAATGTAAATAATTAATTTCAATTTAATCTCTTACTATAAATTCATTTCCATCTTTTACACAGCTAGTTATCCTAGGAGACCTGTCCTCAGCAGCTGAGGCTGGCCTCAGCCTTATGGAGATGTGAGGTGAGGTTTGAGACACCTTGTCCATTAGCACCTTGCAGAAGTGCATTTAGTATAACCACAGGGGGAAGAGAACTGATATATTTTGAGATCTTGCTTGATCCTGCTTGTAAAACCATTTCTGAAGGGAATATAAAAGTCAGTGCATATGGCACAAATGTAGTTCTGGACTGAGGTTGCATATGAATTACAGCTCAGAGACAACATCACCATCTGTCCAAAAAGTCCTTTTTCATCTCCTTGCTTGAAATGCAAGAGAATAGAGAAAGCATGTGACACCATGAGAGATCCAGAGCAAAGCAGATGGCTTTCCATTGTAACAAAAGGTGAAGTTAAAAAGGGGTGCTTGATAAGGCTTAAATCCAATCTTATTATTCCTTGATGGTCTATCACTTAATCATTGACTGAATTTCTTAATACTCTATAATGACTATAAAAGCTTTTTTATGGCAAGAAATTTTGGCTCAGCCTGAAGCTGTGTATTAGAACAGCTTATTCCACAAAAAATGACAATGCAGCCAGTGAACTGCTGATGCATTAAGGCACCATTATTTATAAAAATTGGCCAATTACAATTTCTTGAACTAAACAGTTTTTTGATAAACATTATTCCAGTCTAGGAGTGAACTAATTGGTACTTGAAATCACATTGTATAAAATATTGCTTAATTTATTGGAAATTTAGCAATACAACTAGAATAAAAAATACTTGAGTCCTACTTCTTCCTTAAATATACTGTTTCTATGTTTGTATTAGTATTTGCTTAGCTTAAACCTGCATATGTATTTGGGGTAAAAATATGATTTTTTTGGTACATTTTGGTTGACAACAAATGTGAACAAGAGTTTAAGTAGCTTTTGCACTATTTTCTTAGCAAAGTATCAGAAACATCTTCTGTATTTCCAAAATGAAATTTTAAGTAGAAATTAAATTCCCACACCTTCATTTTCCTTAAAATTTTTTGGTCAATTTGACAGTGCAGTGAAAACTCCTAAGAGAAAGCATCATAACGAGACCACTACAAAGCAAATAAAACTGCAATTATAAATTATATGTAACAAGTGTAGCTGCATTATATTTAATGGGAGGAGGAATAGAGGTAGACCGAAAAACAAAATAAATGGTCATCTAACCTGAAATTTACAGGATCACTCCTCTGTATAAATATCCCTATCAAATGAAATTGTCCATTCAGAAAGCAAGGGAGGATACTTAGTCTTTTTCTGCTTTTACATTCAAGAGCTTAAAGGATCAGCTATTTATTGGAAAAAAGTCACCTTAAGACCTTAAATAGGGAGTATGAACATAGTAAGTAAGAAAACAAAACAAAACAAAACCAACAAAAACAAACAAAATAAAACCCAAAACTTACAAAGCAGTGTGAAAGTGCATGGATGTAACAGCTATAAAGAGATATTTCATCATATGTGAGAATTTTATTTTTTATTTGGGCTCTTGAACCTTATGCTAGCTGAAGAAAGTTAAAAACGCCCTTCTAGAGAAAACCAACATCTTAAATAAAAATCAAATACCTGGAGACAACTCTGTCATCCCTATAAATCTTCTGGAGTTGATACTGTTCTGAATTCAGAATGATAAAAGGATTTTGGAAAAGCTGATATGTTCTGTTGCTATAAAGAACTCATTGAACTGTGAGGATCTGTGGCCAAACTTGGCAGTGCAAGGTGCAGACCTAGAGCTGTAGGGCAATAGATATGCTGATTCAGGGCTTGTTAGGGAAGTAATATCCTAACAAAAAGACACCGAAAGATGTGTCTGAATATTACATCTCTTTGAAAATATCACTGGAAGAAGATACACATGCTGGAAAACCACAAAGTTCAAATACTGCTAAACATTTCAGTTCTAAATATCCATCTTCCTTTCTACTGGGAAGCAATCAGCTAGTGGTATACATAGCTATTTTCAGAAGGATTACTGGAGAAAGCACAATAAAACTTTACATACTCCGAGAAGGTACTATATCTGACAGAAATTGTGTTTTCATATAAATGAATGCAGAAGCAAGGTAAAATGATCACCCTTTTGCCAGCGAGCAAGTGTGTGAGTATGGACACATTGCATTAATCCCTACATTGTATCAATTACACTCTTTCTTACTGTCTTAAGAACAAAGAATGACAGCTGTCGTTATAAGTCTTGGAAAATGTTTTTATTCATAGATTGCAGTGTGCTTTATAAGACGAGAAAGTATTCAGTAATTTTGATACAAGATTAAATGGATTCAGAAAAAGTTGCACTTAACACGAAACAATTTTGATTTCAATTCAAATGCATTATCCACCAAGCATGCAATATAACTGAACACTGGATAGCACACAGGATTCTTTTTCTTGATGAGAATTCTGAAGGGAAGTATATAATCGATAATAAAAACCCAAAACATAAAAATTAAGTGGTTAAAAATTCAAACTGGCAGTAGTTTCTCACCATATGCTCTGCTCCAAAGGTCATGGTTAAACATGCAAAGACATCAGGACATTGCCTGCAAATAAGAACCCGGTCCTCAGGTTCTTATCAGTTGACTGTGTTGCCAACATGTATAAATGATTTACACTACTGGAAATGCAGAGCATTCTGTGGAGTAACTGCATGTGACATTCTATTACAAACCTAATGTTGAATTAGCTGCCTGGAACTTGACTGATGAATGAATCACACTTATACATTTGGCATTGATCCAATATAAAAATCTTGTAGAATTTTAGTCAAGAAGTTGGTATTGTTATTACAAAACCATTTTGCTTTAAAAGCAATTGAGGCTATGGAAGATACTCTTAATGTCAAGCATTTTTACAATGCTTGGTAACCATGAAACTAATCTTGACTGTATATATCATACATACATCAGAAATGCATTTTAAAAATTATTGTAAATTTAATTTAATTTAATTCCCATGTGAAGAATTTGGATGGATTACAGATATGATATAAAACTGTAGAATTGTTTTCTATATTCAAAAATAAAATTTGCTTTTCTAAATTGCTAAACAAATTTTAAAACACAGATTCTCAATTCTCATATTTATGTCCCTTTATAAACTTCTTAACTTCTTCTACTTGGTGTTTATATTATTTTCTGGGGGGAAGGAGTGTTTTCCCACCAAGTATCATAGGTCACCTTGATCATTCCCTTTGTTGCAGAGATATACCTATATATAAATATTTCAGTTCCAAGAGACACGCAATTAGCCTGTTCTACAAGACTTGTACATTGGATTCCATTAAAAATTAAGTTACGAATACTTTAAATTTTAAACTCCATACACGATTATATATCTTCACTGAACTTAAAAAAATCCAGAATAACAAACAAACTCAAAAAGACAAAAATGAAACCCAAAAATGAACAAACAAACCACAAGAAATATCAAAATTAGAAGATACTCTAGAGAATTTTACTAATTTTTTGCAGAGACAGCTAATTTAAATTGTTTAACTAAGAAGAGATTTACAGCATTGCCTTATCTGAAATGTTTGAGATTCAGCAGTCACTAAAATGTGACCCTCTCAGAAAAAGTCCATGGGATATCAAGTCTTGAAGTGTATCTCTACACTTTGAATGATTCCAAACCCTCAGGTATGATCCTGGAGGAAGGATTAAAATTTAATCAGGATGATAGCTATTATGAGACATACTGAGTACCTGGTTCAGAGCCACAAAAGGAAAGCTGCATTGCAGAATCAGACCTTGATCTTCATGTTGGGCTACAGCTCCTGTCACTGCAAAACTTTGAGAAAAAAAAGTGAATTACCGAATAAATAAATAAATAAATAAACAGAAAATCAACTCATGTGAAATGCTTAATTGTGAACAGCTGGCATTTTTATCATCCTTTCCATGCTGCTGTCAGTTATTTATGAAATATAATGATGAATTATCATGTTCCACACTATATTTTCATACATGAAAGTTGTGAACTGTCTTCTAAAATAAGTGCACTTCCCACACAAAAATTATATATGTTTTTTAAAATTCTGTCATTAATAGTGATTCAAAGGTGTCTTATAGAAAAATAAATATCAAAATTAAAACTGAATTCCCAATTTATGACATAGTGATATTTTCTTCATAATTTAGGAAAACAAAACAATGAATTGCAATGAAATTAGTTAATTTTGTTATCTAACAACTCTTACTCAACACGTTGATAAGAACTGTAGAAAGCTGACAAAGGACATAAGAAAAGAAGTAAATAATTGCATACATTCTCAGAGCTTTGGAAGGGACCATCAGAGAACTGAAAACTTGAGATATTAAGAACAATTAATACATAGATTTATCCTAGGGAATTTTTTTTCCTATGGAAGTGAAGTAAGTTTTTACTATTTCAGAACAAAGGTACCATTCTGTCAAATTTTGGCAGAAAATTATCTTCCTGCCTGGAAGGTTGGCAAGGGAAATCTCAGAAGTGGCGTCAGGTTTACAAGCAATTTTGTCTCCCATCTCAACTACAGGTTTCAAAGAGTGAGAGGATCATCTTTGCACACGTACACCGCAGCTGAGAGATGGGAAGAACAAAGTCTCAAGGAAAGGGCTAAACTGGAGGAAAAGTAAGACAGACAACCTGACAGTTGATGAATCAGTGGGTAAAGAAAATGGAAAGCAAAACTTAGGTCTGCCCTCCACAGCAGAGCTAAATGAGCATGTAGCCTTTTGACCCAGTAACTGCTATTACTTGCAACAGACGATGTTTTATGGTATGCTTCCAGTGACATCTGAGCTGGGCTGGGTTTGCCAGAAGGGTTCTTATAGCTCATAACTTGTCTAATAATGAGTTATCCAATATTTATCTGAGTAAATAAAGGCACTGTGCCCTTTGCTTTGGCACCTCAAAATACTATTTTTCAAAAGTAGACATAAATAGACATAAATTCCACAGCAATACCCTATTACTAAAATATTAATATCTCCATATTTTGCATGCCTTTCCCCTCACCCTGTCCCCTCCTCCAGAAGTCATGCCCTTCCTTTGCTGGAGGCACAAACTTGTCAAGACACAAGAAAGCACTGAACAAAGAACTGCATAAATTGTTCAAGCATCTTCAGCAGCACATCTCGTTGGATCACTTGTGCACAGAAAAAAGTATTGTGGTTTTGTCCATAAAAAGTAGAAGAACCTACAAATGAATTCTGGCTCCTTTTGGATATATATGTTGAAGTAAAATATAATAAATGCTATTTTTCGGTAATAGATTCAGTTATCACATAGGTAAATTAAGAGTATTCTCATCATCAAGTGGCATAAACCAGAAAAGCCAACATCAAATGTTAGTGGTTTAGTAGTTAAATGTCTTTCTCAAGATCATCACAACCAGTACCAAACTTGAAGCAATAATCTTCTCAATCACTGAGACCATAGCTTTTCTCAATTACTTCTATCCATGTCTGGAAGAATTCTGACATAATTTTCTTAATGACTTCCCATTTCCACTGAATTATTGAAGAGATCAAGAGGTCTGGGTGCAGATTTGTTAAGATTTAAATCACTGCAACTCTTGATCAAAGGTAATTTCATTTCTTTTCTTTTTTCCTTCCTTTTTTGTTTTCACACCTGTGTGACAGCATAAAACATTAGATTGCTATCCATGATCAAAAAATAAATGCCAGACCTTGGTTCAGATGTTGCAGTAGTAAGTAAAGTAATATTGGCACCCCCTCAAAATGGTGAGCATTAAACCTTTAATACCTGCTTTATGTACAATAATGAAATGAAATTTATTGAACTCTGTAAGGGGAATGATGAAAAAATCCATTCTCGGTCATCACTGTCACTCTTTGAATTAATTAGTACCAATACCACAATTTTGGTCTAATTTACCTTATGGCATTGTAAGTCCTAGGAAGATTTATCTTCTGATGAACTTTTAATGTATAAATCACATAGAAGCAATTTTGTATTTATTATAAACAACAGTTAAATCAGATGCAATACACAACAAGTAGAAGTTTCTATTGTACTCATTGGGTGGTTTTGGCTTGTTTTTTCCTAACTTTTTATTGATTCTTGCATCATTATTCTGAGTTCATAAACAGCAGCAGAACTAACATAATGATTGTGTCAGAATATTTATTTCAGCTACAATGAAGTACTAATTCATATGACATTCTTTTCCTCTGGTTTCCAACAAAATTTTTGATTTAGTTTATTTTTTCTTTCTAGTATAGGCGAGTATGGTAGAGAAATAATTAGCAGTATTTTATTTTGGATTGTTCTCTCAAGACACACAAAAATATTATAAGCGGACACATCTGTCACTTTTTGGTGCAAACACTCACTAAAATATTTTATTTCTTCAGCTCGTGACAGTTCAACTGTAAGTATAAGACAAGTCATTTCTTTCTCTACCTCTAGTCTCTGTGACACCTCTTCTTTCAGACCATACTTCTGTCCAGACCATACTTCTGTCCTCATCTCTTTCCAGGCAAATAGGGAAATTTTATTTGCGAGTGTGAGTGTGATCTCCACTTATAATTGTCATAGAATCCATTTTTCACCCAGAACTTTTTGAAGCTTGGAATTTCTTTTTTTGTCAAAGAAGAGGCATTCTGTGGAAAAAAAATAATTCTTCAACTACCTAAATTTTTTTTTTATTGTTATTGTTATTGTTATTGGTTCTCTTATTTCCATTTTCATATACACTATGAGTTATATATATTGTAACTAAAGAGGATTGCCTTTCTGAGGGATGGTCTAAGAAGAAAAATGAGATTCTGAGAATTCTATTTGCTTTGCTACACTCTTGGTCACAAGATAATTTTGCTTTCCTATGAGAAAAGTTTGTAAACTATTTCCTTAGTCATATTTATATCATTTTTTCGAAGATTTCTATAACATTTTGTAACTATTAATATTTATTCATTGAACTATATCATTGCAGCACCCTATTTACGGCCTCTAACTTTTGCTAATCATAATAAGAGAATTATAATTTTCCTTTTTTTGTTGTTAAATATTAAACTGCACAGGGATACTACACAAATTAAAAATTTTCCCTATAATGTCTTATAATATTTGGAAGTTTAGAAATCCTATAGAGATGGGAAAAAAACTGATTACTGAAAAAAAACGCAACAAAACCAAACAAAAGTCATAGATCATTGAATCTCTGCCAGATTTTAATCAACTAATTTTGAAATATTTGCTATATTTTTTCAGAATAAATGAAATGAAGCTATTCCAAGACTGCTCAGCCAAGGTAATTAACAAATGAAAATTATACATTGAAAATAGAAATTTGTATAATTTTGGGTGATATAAAAATGTCTATAAAATACAGAATTATGGAGGACATTTATTTGGGCCCTAATATCCCTCCGTGCAAAATATATTATATAAAATATTGAGTCTTTCATAATTTCATGTCCTTAGAAAAAGTGTTTTTTAATTTGATGCCGATCATAAAAGGACAAAATAGAGATAATAATAATAATAATAATAATAATAATAATAATAATAATAATATATTGTTATAATTATAATGATTATGATAATAATAAGCTGACCCTTAGAATCTGTGTAGAAGACAAAAATCAAAATTATACACATTCTAATCATAACATGAGAAATATTTATTCATCTGTGGTTTAAGATATTAACAATGCAAAATTTGATATTTAGGTTGTGCTATTCATGTATGAGTTCGAATTTAATACTTGTATTTTGTTGATTTTTCTTCATTGAAATTCAGGTTCACTTAAATGGGGGGCATTTTTAAGTGACACAGAAGTTTGAGGGAGAGATCTGCAATCTCTTCTGCTGCATCAAACCTGCCCTTCTTGTATTAGTTTTGCCTGGAGCACATAGGTCATCCCCCACATTAACATGACAGGAGTTTTATATCTGATTCTGCCGTTACCCACGTAACTTCACAGAGAAGTAAGCTGGTTATATTTTTTGTCTTTTAGGATCAGTGAGTGCTCTCAAAGTTTTCTAGAAACTTTGCATTCTCTCAACAGAATCCATCTTACCTTCTTCATTTCTTTTATTTCTATTAATTATTTCTATTAATTAAATGCCCAGTAATATGTAAATCCCTGTGATTTCAGCATTATGCCACCATCACAATTTTATTCCAACATTTATTGCCAACATTTAAACATTTAAAACCACAAGTAAACCAGCCAACAGAAAATATTAATCCGAGTTGCAGCTAAGAGAAATAGATTTTCTCCTGCAATCAAAAAATCTTCTGTGCTGTTGGTGGTGCCATATGCAGGCATACTCCTCCTGAATGCCTACAGTATTAGTCCCACAGTCTCGTAAAAACATGTTCTATACATCAAAGCTGGGTTGTCATTTCCTACTTATTATATATCCATATATTTTTACTTCCATCCTAAGATGGCAAAGAAAGAATTTTTTTTTTTTTAATTGAACTTAAGATGACAGTGTGCTCATGTTCACAATTTGCATAAGAATCTCTTAAAAGAATTCAGCTGTTGACAGTGATATTCCTAACTGGTTCACCAAATTATAGCATGAAAAATAAGGAACATGAACATCCAGTATGGAATGAAATAATCACAACATTAAAAATAGCAAAAAATGAAATGAAATGAAATGAAATGAAATGAAATAAAATAAAATAAATAGAATCACATAACAGTACAAGTCTCTGTAAAAAGTTTGTAATGATTTATCTCCTGTAAGTAACTAAACCTCAGGCAGCTGTTCCTTCACTGACCCCTCCAGTGAGATGGAGGAGAGAATCAGAAGAGCAAAAGAGGGAGAACTCATTGGTTGAGATAGACAGTTTAATAAAGAAAGAAAAGCCCATGCACAGGCAAAATAAGGAATCCATCCACCAATTCCCACAGGCATGCAGGTGTCCCACCATTCCCTGGAGAGCAGGGCTCCGTCACAGAAAATGGTGACTGAAGAGGGAAAATATCATCACTCTGGACTTCCTTTCTTTCTCCTTTTCCCCTACTTTTGTATGCTGAGCAAAGTGCCACCACATGGTCTGGACCACACTTTTGGTCAGCTGGGGTCAGCTGTCCTGGCTGTGTCCCCTCCCTACTCCTCTGCACCCTCAGCATCCTGGATGATGGGGTCCTGCGAGGAGCCAAAAGGGCCTCGGCACCGTGCAAACACTGCTCAGCAGGAACTGAAACATCCCTGTTACCAGCACGGTCTTCAGCACTAACACAGAACACGGCCCCATAGGAGCTGTTGCGAGGAAAATTAACTCCACCCAGGCCAAAACCAGCACAACAAAAATATACTGCTAGATGTAAGTAACCTAGAATCAGAAGATGAGCTGTAAGGCTTCTGCAATCTTGTTTCTAGGACATTTAGAAATAAAGGAAAAAAAAATTAATACAGTTAGTTCTTATTTTTTGAGAAAAAAAAAACACAACAAAAAATCTGCAGTAAACTTCCCTCTATCAAATAACTTTTCTTGTTAAATTTCTTGAATATATAACATCCCTTGACTCTCAACATTTTTTAGCTGAGGTCCTAGCAAAAATAGAATTTTTAAATAAACAGGAAAAAAATTGTTTTCAATGTATTAAAATGAGTAGTGGTCACCTGAAGAGAATAACTAACTGATTGACTAACATGTATTACTGTAAATGAAAAATCTCATATTCAAGCTGTATGGTAGGCTGTGTCATGTAGAACATATAACTGTTATTCTGATTTTACTACTAGATTACTAGGATTTGAAAGGGAAACTTTAGTTTTCTATCTCTCTCAGTATTACCAGATAATTTTGTACATTTGACTCTCGGTTCTTTTCAGAGATCCATTTCTTCAGTGATCCATTCCTCTGTATTACTGCGTGATATGATGAGCTGCTTATAGTGGTAAATTGTAATATTACTTATACCTCAACTGTTTTTGGGAAAATATGTTATTAGGGCCTCTGCAGTCTTTAAATAATATCAGTCCTTGTTATTTTTATTTGTTCATTTTTATTATTTATATTTAATTATTATTGTTTAATTCTTATGTAAGTATTTTTATCAGACTTTTTTTCTGGGCATAATTTATCCAGTTCCCAAACAATTCCTTTTTAACAGCCCTCCTCTTTTATTGTTCAAAATGTGTGGAGTAATCATCTGGAGAGCAGAGAATTCTCCATGGTTGTATTGCTGACTTTTCCAAAATGGTGAAAAATGCTAATGTGATTTCCGGCAATTAGGAGTCCAACATTGTTTTACAAACAAACAAATGAACTAACAGACCAAACCCCAGAATCCTTAAATTCTAAACATTATTGTACAGTTTACTGAAAACTATAAGTAATTTTTTTCTCCATAAAGGTGTGTATTTTATTAAAACAATTATTTGAGTTTTTTAAAAAAATTTTCTGATCCTAACAGAATCTTACTAGATATGACTAATAAACAGAATGGCAAATTTAAATGCGTATAGCTTATGATGGAAATAGCAATCTTTCTTCAGTTTGCTTTTGAGGTATTTATCTCAGAGAGAAGTATCAGTAATTGCTTCATATGAGATATACACAGAGTGAAGCTTAATTAGTAATTTAAATGTACACCAAATTGGAGCATTTTGAATCCCAATTAAAATTAATGGCTGCAATTAATTCAGGATTATTAGTCACCATCTTGTTCCCTGTTCCAGCTGCTGACATTTTCAAGTAAATGAGACAGTGTTTGGTGAATCTATGTCACAAACAACACAATCAAGGGATGCTGTCAGCTGTTTGTTTGTCGAAAGGATGTTAAAACCTTTCTATCTGCCTTACAGTTGCCTTTGCAAGGGATCTACCAATCACAAAAGCTGCCAGATCACCAACCGCATAATGTGAAAATGCTACCATGGGTCCTGAGATAAGCACAGAGCTACTCAACTCCTCATGTGGATTAAATTAATCTTTCTCATTAACATGTAGGGAAATAGAAATTCAGATTTGTTTGTACATATTTTTCAAGAGGACTAAAATTTCATTTGTATAAAAGTTACAGCCATATTCTTGAGAGTACAGGATCTTACAGTAAGCAATGTAAGAGTCATCTTTATTTTGTCCTTATTTCAAGAGCTTTTGCACATATTTGTTAAGCTATGCATTCTAACTCAAAACTAATTCAAATCCAGACAAATGTGAAATTCTTATTTGTCTGGGGAAACATCTCATTAAATATGTATTAAGTCTCACCCTCAATTTTATATGTGATTATTACACTACATTCATTTTGAAACTGATGAAACACAAAGCACAGGCAAAATTTCACCTGAAGTCAATGGGAGAATCTTATACTAGACCCTCAGTACTCATACCCCACACCCAGTGTTCAAGTGAATAAATGATATCTTCTTTCCAAATTTAACAAAAATCTGTGTTTAATTTCTCATATTTGCTTGGTAGTAAGATGCTTATGGATTGTGCTATGCAAAATGAAAAAAATCTTGTAAATATTGCAAAATAAAGCTGTATTTGTGACTTTAGGCTATAACTTCATATAAGCTAAAACCTAACAAATGCTCTAACATGTCAAAAATAGCCCTTTAATTGAGGCCACTGGCAAAAACATCTGCCTTATAAGCAAATGCAAATAAAATTTCTCCATGTGAAATTGACAGAGTGAAATATTAATTTGGAAAACTTCAGTAGACAAGTCTTGTAACAGATCCATTTAGGGTGCACGATGTTAGGTGCTACTAGTGTTTTAAGCATGTGAGTAGAAAATAACACAATGTTTTTTGGTGTTTTCAGACAGACCTGAAACTGTGCTTGGCACTTATTTTTACTTGGTAACATTACAAGCACCAAAGTCTGTAAAATTTCTGGTATTCAGGATAATTTTTGTATTGCCCGTGACTGTCAATAAATAAAACAGGAGATATCTAGGTTCCTTTTATATTTATTTATTAAATTCAGTTTCCCAGAAAATCACACTTTTCTATCATAATTTCATTCCATGTCACAACTACAGCTACAAATTACTTCTTGGGTTTAGGCTGTGCTCAGTAATCAGCACAGTTAAACCCTGCATCACAAGAAATTGAAACAGGGCAAACCTTTTCTGGTGCTGCAATCTATTAATACTTCTGTTTTTGGTGAAAGACTCCTAAATCCTCTTTGGGTTTTTGCTGTTAAATTTATGTTTTTGTTGCTTTACAGAAACTCAGACCTGCTAAATACTTGCAACTCCCTTAACAAATGAGCAATCCTACTCCCATCACTGTTTTCTGCCTGCATGCTTTTGGAATTTATGGACCCTTTCTAACTTGTAATAAGTCCAGTATTTGTCATGATAAAAGATGCTATCTTCACTTACCCACTTTAGCTTGCCAAAAAAAAAAAAATCTGTGAGAGACATTCTTGTAGTAGATCATGTTATATTTTCATAATGGATATGCTTTCCCTGTTTTACAGTCTGAGGAATTCAGAATTTTACCTACCTTGTAGACTAGCAAGAGAAATTTCCAGGATTAGTGAGCCAGCTCAGTGGTGCTCAATATCTCTTTCTTTGGCACATAGGTCAGAGTTTTTCCCAACACATATTTTGTTCAAGGCTATTCACAATGTACCACGTGAATGAGTACATATGATGGCTACGGTATGGCAACATATGATGCAGAGTACTGGGATTTCTGAAAACTATTATTTCTTGATATATTTAATGTTTGAAATTTTGAGATGCAACCTTGGAAATAGAGAGCTGAAAGGGTAAGAGGAGGCAACTATTTGAAGAAAAAATTATTGGTGTGATAGGGAGACCTTTCTGATGGACAGGCTCAGAAAAGGAAAGAATTTGTTAATGAACAGTAAGTTTTCAGTGTGAGATGACAGAAAAGGAAAGCCAATTCTTTCCACTTTAGAGCTGAATATGCAGAGATATCTAGAGAGAAAGCAAAGAGGTGGCACTTTTCTCTGGGCATTTTTGTTGGAGTAATACTTGGAATATGGAATTCCGTTCAAGAAACTATCTTCCAGATAAACATTTGTAAACTGTAGGGACTTCAGAAACAACCATGACAATTCTAGAAAATTACACATCTCTGACTTGTCTTATGCCTGGAGTGAAACAAGAAATCAATAAGCATTTGAAGGATGAAAACCCAAAAGACAAGATTGTTATTTTAAAGAATGCAAGAGAGTGTAAAAAGAAATAGTCTTGTTATGATGTTGAATAACAATAAAGTAAGTTGAACTGGCTATTTCAAACATATCCCCAGTTCTATTAAAGCAACAATATTACTTTCCTGCATATATTGCATATATTCAAACTTCAAAGTAATTTTAAAAATTATTTTGGTTGCCTCTCCTTAATACGTGTATATCCATGACCAAAAAAATTAAATCATTCAGTTCTGAAAATGTAGGTAAAAATACTATTTTAACGCTTTAAGAATACAAGTTGGAATTTGTTTGAAACATTTCACTCCTCTTCAGAAATAGCTTTCCCTAGAACTGGTTTGCTGATTTCATTTTACATGGACATCAGAGATCAAATCTTATTAGTGATTAAATCCTCATGAATGATTGAAAAATTGTGTTAATGTGTCTTTTGTTAAACAGAGAAATCAACCTTCTTGCAACCCTGAATAATCACTGCACACATGTCTGAGTCTGAATACAGAAAGAAACCTTGTTTTACAGGTAGGTTCTTTGGATCACTTTAATAACTGTCTTCCAAATATGAATGAAAATAAAAGAAATTCACTTCTAAAACTTATAAAATTGAATTGTAATTACTTACAACTTAATTATTATTGTTTCAATTGTATTATTTAGATTTTTTTCTAATTCTCTTATATGAACAGAATAATTGGCAATTTTATGAAGCTTGCAATTATTCTGTACTGGTTTAAATTTCTGATACAATAAATAATTCCAAAATACAGTGCTTAAATGTTGCAAAAACCCCAACTCAATGAAAATATTTGAATTCATCAAACTACTGGGATTATTTTTTTTTCTTCTCAGTAATGATTGAGATCAGCTTCGCAGTGTTAGTCTCTTCTAGCAGAATTTTACTCTTTGACTAATTCTAGAAACAGCAAAAAATTCACCACTGTTTTGGTCTAAAGTTCAGTGATAAAATATGCAGCAGCTGGTTGGGAGTATGAATATTAAAACACCTTTACTGGTGCCAGCTAGTTTATTCTAATAGCTTTATCACAATGAAAGAAGGAAAGTTTCTGCACAAGAATCTCTTTCTCCCCACATAGGAATGGTTTAAAATACAAAGCAGATACAATTAAAGTAAAATCTTTGCCTAATAAATATCAGGAAAAAAACGGCGACAGTATTTCTATCTGCAAAAACCTGTCTTTCTATTTCATATTGACTTCTCATTCCAATAAGATGACATATTTCTGTCTTAAAAGCAAAGACCACTGTATTTTGTATAGTTTTTGTGTTTATGAAAATACAACTGATATGATGTGGTATAAATTACATCTCAAAAAGAGAACAGCAATGTACACAGAGAAGCAATAAAAACCAAATATGAGCTGTGCCGAATTCTCCAAACTAGTTACTGTAAAGTAATTCCAAATAATGAAATTATAAAACTATTAACCGGATGCCTGTGCTTGTAGACATTGAGTTTAAGACAGAGTAAAAGTTTTCACGTTGAAAGAGCAAGAGGCTTTTTTTCCACTCCAAAATCAGACAAGGCCCAAGTTGCTACCCATGTGTGACATTTTACCTTTGCAATCCAGAACACATATTTCTTAAGAAAAATAACTAGCAAGTAGTTAATCTGTAAATGTTATTAGCATTTAAGAGAAGAGCTATTGCTAAGTGCATGTTCATTGCAGAGCACACTCAGGTGTTAACATGTCAGTCTTGACCCAGAATTCACACTGAACCAGGTAAAAATTGGTTTTCTAGGTAAAGCATGCTTCCCACATTTAATTTCAGGGTTTATTAAGATAGAGTCCTTCATGCAAATCAGCAGCTGTTACCCAGGTAACAAGATGGACATATATTACTGCACAAGCAATATAATTTCTGAAATCATTGTGATTGTAAGAAGAAATACATAACTTTCCGAACTTTCCTGCTAGGTTAATAGGAAATTCTTCACATAATCATTATTAAAAATATTTCTAGCCAATGGTTATATTGCTCTGGATGACTGTAATTGCTCAGATGGAACTGGGGAATAGTTCTTAGGCAGGTTATTTTTAATTTGTTACCCACTTCTTGTACTTGACTCATTCGTTCTCCCAAATCCTGTGCTGCTGGCACCATTCATTGTTAAGTGGCAGTGCTGTCTCATAAGCAGCAAATTAACATTGATAGTAGTCAGAAAGAGATCTTTTTCATTCAACAGCTGTAATATCCTTGCTTGCAACATCAGGGAAAAATGAAATGGTAACTGGTCAGATCAGGGGAATAGAAGAGTTTGGAAGAGAAATTAAAGAGGAAAACCAGAAATATATCTTAACAGACACATCTGCTGAAATGAATGTAACTTTAAAATAGAACATGGATAATTATTTGTCGTGCCATTATTTCCTTGCAAAACCACAAAACACATTTGTCATACATAGCACATGAAATAAGGGTACAAAGACTAATGTAATTTTTTCACTTGTTGCTTCTTCTTTCTATCCTGATACAGTATTTCAAAGAATTTAAGAGTGCTTAAGATACATACAATTAAAAACTTCTGCTGTTGGAAGCAGCTATCTTAAGGAACTATGTAATTTTATACATTTAAGTGGTATGCCTTTGGACTGTAAAAAGGACACTCAATATAAAACCACTAAGACACTCTAGTGGAACTGTCACGATTAATAAAGCTGCACTTATTTTAATAAAGAAACACTAAAACTGTAGCAAGCTAAGTCAGTATTTAAATATTTAATCATATTTTATAAAAAATACAGGAAACAAAACTATCTAAGGAAGAAATTAGAAAAGTGTTATTAATCTGTTATAATTAAGTTTTTGCTATTTTAAAGTAGCATGAGAACTCTTCTCAATTTTGATTGCTTATTTGTTTCAAGATTCAACTGGGAGGGGCAGGTGGTGATTTCCCCAATGCTAGTAAGCAGAAAACATTGAGGTAATTTGATACAATGCAATAGAAGAAGAAAAATGTGAGAATGACCAGAAATTAATAATGATATTTCTCTAATTTCTCATTTTAAAATTGTTTCAATTTCAGAATAGTAAATTTGATTAGAATAGTTCTGCAAAATTACAGTGAAATTACCAGCAACAATGCATATGGTTTTCACAGGAATATCTGCCCTCCAAACAATGCTCTTTATTAGCCAAAAGTAGACTAACAACTGACAAAGTTCATAGAACTTTTTAGTGAGTACAACTGTTGATTTGCATATGAAAATGACTGAGATTCACTGTAGATAAAGGCATGCTCTGGATGATCCCGACTCTTGGAATTTTAACTGGAAGATATTCTGGAGAATCATCTGGTAGAATAAATCAACAGAGTACAAAGAGCGTATAACAAGCTATAGAGATAAACTGTGCAGGCTAGGACCATTGCTCAGATCCATCTAAATAACAACAATTTTCTGAATAATGTAACTTTTAGACAGAAGTATTTTGATAATAATTATGTGAAGAAGTACCTCTTAACTTATCAGGAAAGTTTAAAAAGCTATGTGTTCTCATAAGCTCCAATCAAGTACATCAAAACACAAAAAATTGTTTGTTTTATTTTAAAGGACTGCACTTTTATAACAGATCACTCTCCATTTCCATGCCCTTTCTAAAGGCATATATGTTCCTTTGAACTCCATAAAATCTTACAAAAGGGTATTGCAGTAAATAACATTAATTCAGAGCTGGAGTGACCATTCATGCTGTAAACTCATTTTGTGCTTGAGGTGATCTCAGATAAATAACAACCATGCACGTATTTCAACCATCCCCTTACCACATCATAATTTCACATGTGGATCATCAGATTGTACTGCTTCTAGGCAGTAGCTCTGGAGCTAAATTAGGTTTTTTTTCTTGTAACTACTATCATATACATATGCTAGCAAATGTTTACAGTAAAAAGATTTTATATTGCTAGACTAATTAACCTTAGTCAGAGTTCAGTTTTGCTGTAAGCCACTTGAGAGTCATTTTAAGAAAAAGAAAAAACTAGTTTTAAAATGTCCAAACAAGAGCACATCTTAACACTGAAAACCAGCAGACAAGAACTGTTTCTGATTTCAGATGTCCATTAGTATATTTTGTATAGGTGAAAGCAAATATTCTGGAGGGGAAAGCAGCACCACTTGCTGTTTTTAGTAAAAGGATGCACATTACTTCTCTCACTCTGGACACACTTTATGGATTGGTCTGTGTGAAATGCCTATGCAGATGTTTCCACCTGAAGGCAAATGTTCCGCATGCATTAAGACACTCAGTGCTACCAAACAAAAGATTTGGAAGCAAATTGTCTGGACTAGAAGTATCTCGCTGACAAAATTTCAAGTGCCTTCAAGTAGATATTAGATGCCTAAAGATTTTCGTTGTGGTTTTGAGGACTGGGTCTGATATTTAAACCAGACACTTGCATCCATCCTAAATCCTTTGTGAATTTGAGCTTAAACATTTAAATATTACTAGCAATGCCTTTCTCTTTCTGCTATCTCTAAATGCAATCAGATGACAATGCTTCTAGTCCCTTGACAGTCTGCTATGTCCTGCTTACAGAAAAAGGATGTACACATTTTATAGAAATTCATAACAAAATTTTTAAAAAGAAAATGTTAATTTTATTAGATACAGAGACATTGAGAATCTTTCTCTGGAGATATATCCCCTTTAAAGTTTTTAATTGTGCATTTTACAGCTAAATATATAAGAAGTAATTTTATCTTTTCTCCAACTTTGATTAAACAACTTATAACAGTCATGGGGCAGAATTTCCTCCTTATTTCTTCCTTATTTCTCCTGATTTCCTCCTTTCCCTTTGTTTTTTCAGAACCATCAAATTTCATTCCCATTGACTCTTTCCTACAACCTTCCTACACAGTTTAAAATTAGGCTTGTGTATTACAACTATTGTTATCCTTCCAGTTAATCTGAAGTTAGTTTAGATTCAGATAAGTAGGACATTAAAAAAATCCTAAAAGAGAGTGCCTTGCATGGGAGAACAAGCAGGCGCTGCTTCAAGGAGTTATTAAAATAGAGATTGTGTTATTTACAAAGACTTCTGTCATAATTCCTGATAGCCTCTGCAGACACCACATTTTCATACTGGAAGGTGAGAGAGGCAAGGCAGATAAAAGGTCTTATCTATCTGTAGAGTGCACTTCTATTGAGAAAAAGCTGGTATCAGTTAAAATGAGCAAACATACTGCATTTCTTCAGGTGTAAGTCAGAGCATGGCTTTCGTCCAGTAAATGCCTCAGCACTGAAAATTTGAACACTCAAATGTAATTACAGGACAAAAGGACAAACATTCTTCTGTGATGACGAAGTCTGTGCAAATGGGGAAATCCACTGACTTAGTCTATCTCATTTTGGTTTTGAGAAGCATTTTTAGACTCCTTAAATCCAAATTGAAGGGTACTAATACTAGATGACATTTTTATTAGGGCAGAAATCGGTTATGAATAAATTCTTCTCAAGTATTTGGAACTTCAAAGCACCTGTGATAAACATTAAACTGGAGCCATCTAACCTGATATAATCCTCTGAAACTCGGAAAATTATCTGATTATGAAATGGGAAAAAAATGGACAGAACCATCTGCCATGATCTTTCATTAATATGGAAGATTAAATTTTATGGCCAGAAAAATCTCCCAAAAATTTAAAATGTGACCTTCCAATACCAGGTTTGTGTCAAAAAAAGAGAACAGCAATAAGATGCTGCAGTTAAAAAAGGTTTAAAATCAGATAAAGTAAAAATAAAAGAAAAATAAAATAAAAAGGAAATAGAAAATGAGGGACGAGCATACAATTACAATTGTCCACTTATAATTTTTAATATAGAAGTGGCTGAAAATAATTAAATCCTAAATAATTACTACCTGTGATGTAATTTAGGTGCTGTCAAAGTTAACATCATAACTCAAGAAAACAGTTATGATGCTTCTTCTTAGCTACTAGGGAAAAAATACACCGAAAATGATTACAGTAATCTCACGATTATAAGCCACACCTTTTTCATTGAAGAATCCAGCCTACCCCAGTAGTGCGGCTAATCATCAGGCGCATCTTATCTATGGACAAATCCCAGCTAAATGCCAACCCGGAAATGAGAGCCGGCCGGGGAGGGTGCCTGGGGCTGCCTTTAAAAGCTTCGCTGGTCTATGAAAACTGTTGCAACTTGAGCACCTGACACCAAACCCCGCGCTGGCACGATTCTGTTACTAATTTGTTACTTTGTTACACATGGATCCTCACTTAAAAAAAAAAAAAACAAAAAAAAGGTGTGGCTTATAATCAGGTGTTGTTTATAATTGTGAAATTACTGTACTTCATCACTTTTATCTATCTAGGCATCCATAGTAACAATAATTTTCTAAATGCCTTTGACTTCTAAATGTGTGGAAAAAAAATTGGGAAGAAAAAGCATGTACACCATGTCTTCTTTAAGTTTCTTTGATCAAAAAAAATATATATAAACCTAACAAAAATATTTTGTAATTCTGCACACTCCAAGATGTGTCAGTGCTTGATGCCTGCAATTAACTAATCAGTACCTTTAGTGCCTACACATTGGATTTCAACACTGTGCTGTTAGAAAGTCTGTAGAAAATTTTTGCAACTTTTTCACTGGGCACTCTGTGCTAGTTTAGGGGACAGGTGTTACCAGAAAAAGGCAGGAGCTTTTCCTAAAATGGAGAATGAAAATTCTCAGCTTTTTTACCAAGGGGAAGAGTAAATCCAGACACCCCACCAACCCCAACACACTCTCTAACCAAAAGTGAGAAAAAATTGTGATTTTCAAACTTTAAAAATTCTCACATTTCCCTTGTCCATTGTGCATTTACTTCAAATTGGTAAATATTGTTTCTAAAAAAACGTTGTGCTCTCTGCAGAAACAAATTCAGTGGGAGTCAATAGATGCTGTGGACTTGAAAAGTCACTGAAAATAGGAGAAAGATTTATAGCCAGATATGGGAAAAGAAAAAAGACCTAGATGTATGATTATGTGGAAGATGTCATACTAATTTCACCTGTGCTCTGAGCCAGTGGGGCACAAATCATTTCTGATATGAATCATGCAGCTGCATTCATAAATGCAGATCCAGTGCTAGTTAGTACACCTGAAAAATAAACTTTTCAGCATGGCCATTCCTACATTTTCATATGTTCCGATCACTTTGGAACTTGGAAATAGAACTGCTTGAAAATCAAAGGTGTGATTTTCAAGCTATGGGAAGAGAAATGGCTCTCAGCAGAGCACAACAGAGCAATTTGACCAGCAGTTACAGCCAAAAAAAATCCCCAAAAAGGCATCATTATATATATATATATATATATATATCATTATATATATATATATATATATATATATATATATATATATGTAAAGCTGCTAGTTCTCTGGCTTACATCTATCTTGGCTAGTGCAGTTCAGTTCAGGAGTCAGGCAAATAAGTAAAACATTTGGAGATGAGAAAAAGAGAAAAAAAATGCTTCAGTTGCAAAAAAATCTTAATGGTTTTCAAAATGTCATCAGGATTCTATCATTCCCTGTACAGGCGCACACTGTGATTTTATATACTAGTAGCTAAAAAAATGTAAGGACACATTTAAGACACAGTTACTATACATGTTGCATTTACAAACAGTTATTTATATGTGCATTTCCCTACTGAATGAATAGAATACTACTACCAAAATAGCTACAACAACAGCCACCAAAAAACCCCAAAATAACCCAAAAAACAAATAAACAAACTCCAAATATAAATCCTAAATATAATGACTAAGATTTTTAATAAATTTTTCAGGCAAATCTTGAATCAGGCTTTAAGTAATTGTATAAAGTAATGTTATTTAGAGTTTGAGCGCTGATAATTCTTTCTTTGACACTGCTGTTAAAAGGCAACTTTTAATTTCTGTTATTTTAAGTGATTCTTTTAGCATAACTGTAACTATCAATCTTACGGTGAAATTAGTTTTAAATTATTAATTTTAACTAATGGTGCTTCTAGTTTGGGATATTTACTAGCCATGTATAGACTAGATAGCCAGATATGCATGGAGGAGATTCATGTGTGTGTGTGTGTGTGTGTGTGTGTTCTTCTTTGGTTGTGTCAGACCATGAGAATATAATAGAAATCATTTTAGTATTGATTTACAGAAACTAGTGCACATACTAGTACACAGTTTGATTGGTAATATGTAATTAGGAGGAGTCTTTTAGATGTGGTATAATATTAAATACAGTGTACCAGTATGTGTTCCAGGTTGAACTGCTTTAAGTTCAAATTTTTTCGCCACATCACTAATCATCATTGAACTTGCAAGCCAGAGATCATGTTTCGTGTCTTTATATGTAGAAATTCTTTATTCAGAGGATGGTGAAACACCAGAATGGTTTCTCCAGGGAAGTTGTGGATGCTTCATCCTTGGAAGAGTTTAAGGCAGTGTTGGGTGGAGTCCTGAGTAACCTGAACTAATGAATGGCATTCCTGCCCATGGGGAGATGGGGGGATGGAATGAGATGTTCTTTAAGGACCCTTCAAGCCCTAACAATTCTACCATTATATGAAATTAAATTTATTTCCTGATTATATTTGAGCATTTTATCTTGAATATTTTGTTGATTCCTTGTTCTAGATTCATGTGACATTTTTATAACAAATTAAAATATGTACCACTAAAATGTCACTATATTAATTAAGTTGTATGGCTAAAATATACTCATGCTTTCAGGTACTGCCTAATTTAACAGTAAAGACAGCAGAGCCTGAGTATTGAAGTCACTACCTGAACTGTAACTAACAGGTCTTCAAAAAAAGGTAAAAGGGATGTTAGGATTAGAGTTTCTAAGAGGAGGTAGTGTAGTACATTACCAAACTCCTCTTTAATCAACATTTCCCTCTTTTGAATATTTATGCAAGCGCTTTTCCATGTTTGAAAATCACTTTATCTCATTAGGCAAAAGGTGGTTTAGATTGTGGCAACCTGCCACAAAGTAAAAAACTGAACAGGATAATTAACAGGATACAAGCTTCTTGGCAATTGTAAAAAAATAAAAGAAAATTCTTTTTGAAGATGAATCCTTCAGTAACCCAGTAGAAAGATGTGTTGCTTTTTGAAGGCTTTTTCTTAGATGATATTGCACAAAGCAGATTGATGGATCAGAACCATGCTGCCTATTACCTTCTTTCAAAGAAGGAGAGTGCTCATGTTATTGACGGTTATTAATATTAATAGTAATCTAGTATAATGAGAAAAATTACTGAGTATTATTACCTCAGAAAGATACAGTAATGTCACCTTTCATTCACTGGAATTAGTTCCTCTGGAAAAAAACAAACAAACAAACAAACAAGTAACCCCAAGTAGTCTATATGTTTCATCTAGTCACCACAAAGAATTTTACTCTTCTTCTAGCAGCATGCACCCTTCTCTTTAATTACCTTGGGGTAATTTTTATGTAAGTTTTTATTTACTTATGTTGGGAACATGGAAAATCCTCTTTAATTTCAAGAAGGTGATAACTAAAACAGCTATTTACTGGAGTTAGCAAATTTTGCACTCCGAAAATGAAGCCCATGACACCAGTTTTTTAACATCTTTATTGCTGGTCTATATGAACAAAAAGCCTAACAACAACATCCACTAGAAGGTAAAAATTTTTAAAAATTAATATTTGAAAAAGTGTCATATAAATGTAGTGTTTACTATTTTCTGGTATTTTAGCTTATGCTAGTTACATTGAAGGTATGTCTTTGGACATGTGGATAAATAAAACTTGCTTTATATTGTTATACTCATGGCAAGCTAGCACCATAACCACAAAACAAGTTTGTATCACCTTCCATATGTCAATAAAACAGCTATGTAGCTCTATATGAAGAATAAAATTGAACAGTTTGACAGGTATGCAACACACAATATGGTCATCATTTTTTAATATGAACCATAAACAACAGTTGGAAGAAAAAATAGCTTCCTAAATGTTTGGCATTCTTCTACTGAAATTAAACCAAAAGACTTAACTATGAAAACCAAAGAAAAATAAACCTCTGTAAGAGAGTAAATCCAATAAACCAAAATTTTATAACATTTAACTAGAGCTGAAAATAAAAATCTGTGTAATCTATGATTTTATAATGTAGCAAACATACCCTGCTAGCATAAAACATTAATTAGAGCTGAAAAAAATCACAATGAATAATTTACTCAAAGACCATCTTCAGCCTGCAGTATGTCTGTGAAAAGATGATGATTTCTTTTGTTGCATTTTGGTTTTTCCAAACTTGTGACTTATTAAAATTATCTCCAGTAAGGTAGCTGGTAAAATCTATTGGTCATACTTAACACTGAAATAATTTTTTTGTCTTGTAAATAATATGGCTCCTTGCATACGTGAACTACACAGTATGACAGGTTTTGTGAACAGATTCACTGACCAGAGATAAGAACTCTGGAGAAGTCTTTATGAAGTTATTTGACTCTACAGGTAACAGTATCATTTGAAAATCCATGAACTATGAAAGTAATTAGAAAGGGAAAAAGTAATATGAAAAACTTCAGACACTTTAAGGCAAAAGTAGAAATATTAGAGAAAGTAACATTATTTTGTCAATTTGAAGGTTATGAAGAAAAATATCTTTGTTAGACAAGACCTGACCTTGGTCACTTAAAAGAGAATACACAGATTGGCACAGGATGATCCAACTGCTGAAGAATTCTCTGTCTGTTTTCTCTTAATTTTGAAATTATTTCCCAGGTATATTTTATAAGGTGGCCTTAATGTATTAGAGTTTTGGATGTTACTGCAACCAAAGACTAGGGACCCTGTGTATTATGCTCAAAGAACTATTTTAAGAATGCTGTTCAGACAGGGCACATGAATCTCTCATATTCCCAGGAGTTCATGTTTAGGAACTTGCCCCTAGCAGACTATCAGTTTTGTTTCTCTAAATCATAGAGAAAAGTATGTATGTTCAGATCCCATCCTGACTTTTGTCAGGATGTAGAGAGTGCACCTAGGTCTTGCATGTGCTTGTGGTTTATGCTGCTAAATCATCCTAACAGTATCACCTCACCACAGTCAGACATTTTTCAACCTTGTACTTTTACAGTATTGTTCGTGCCTCCTGTTCAGGAGAGAAATATTAGACATATGAATGCAATTTTTTCTAATATAAATAATTCTTGGAAATATTAAGAATTTTCTCCTAAAATATTGTCAGTTGATTTCCAGTGGAAGTCAAGGCAATATATTTTACACCTAAGCTAATCTATTTATATTTAAACTGATAGCCCTTGTTATGAGTTGATTTGCTAATATGTAATTAGTGATTGGCTTTTTCATTCACACATACTATGGAACATCTCTATTTCAGAAATACTGGCATCCATTCCAAATCCATGTGCTTAGACAATACTATCAAATTAAGGGCTATGTTTCACTTCTTGAAGTTGTTTTAGTTTTGCTTCTTTCAATGGTACATTTTATTTCAGCTATTTTTTCTCTCAGATTTCATCAGTTGTTCATCCAAGTGGGCAAATTAAATTCAAGAACTTTCCTGCTCACATTTACTTTTATATGCTATTGCTTCTATTGTCTAGACCTTGTTCTATTTATTTCTAAAAGTTATTTTTTATCCTGACATCTCTCAAGCCTATATATTCTTCAGGCAATATATAATCAGATTTCTCTAACTTGCCTCTTTCTGTGCTAATTTGTTTCTTCTCTCTGAAGTTTTATCTCATAATATTCATTCATCATTCATTCATCAATTGCTCCTGTCCAATAAATACCAATGCATAACTACTTTTTCCTCAAGGCCCTCTCACCATGAGTTTTCTGGTATGTTTTTCCCCTTGGGCAATGAAACTACCAATAACCCAAGTGAATCAGTTAAAACAATTAAAAAAAAAAAATTCTACCTAAGAACATTTCCTTTGATCCATGGCAAGAGCACCCATAAAATGATCCACATCAGACTTTGCAAAGAAAGCTTTTAACTTTAATAGGTTGTGGACATTTATTTCTTGAATACCAGTGCCAATATGCAGTAGTTTTGAAGCACAAAGTCTTATTAGATATCTCCTAATAGGAGGTTCTTTCAAAGAGCTTCCAAGCTTCTGGGGCTTCTTGTGTCATTGAGATGATTAAAGGGACCCTGTAAGAAAGACAAAGTCCATTAGCAGGACCTGTTGTGATCGGACAAAGGGCAACAGCTTTAAGCTAGAAGAGGGCGGATTCAGATTAGATATAAGGAAGATATCTTTATCATGAGGATGATGAATTATTGGAACAGGTAGCCCAGAGAGATCACAGATGTGCCACCCTTGGAAAAAATGAGAAGAGAGAAGCAAGCAAGCCATCTTCTGTAAATGGTAGACCTCATTTTTAACACGGGAGGGAAGGAATCAACAGGGCACTGGGATTATCTTTTCAAACACGTTAAAATCTATTGTGGGACAAAAAAGAAAAATTGTAAAATGTATTGCTCAAAGGAATTCATCAACATGTCTCCACTAAGGCTGCAAATTATGCTACTGAGGGCAGCAGGCCAGCAACTGTTCTCTGCTCATAAAGCCAAATAGTGAAATCAAGCTTGCCTTCATATTGTTACATACCTTTCTCTCCTACAACAGACAGATGTAACTAATCCATTTTGCCAGCTGGGGACTGCCCCTGTCCTATGCTCATAACTGAAATCTTGCCTGGCCACCATTTCAGAGTGCACCAATAAGACAGAGACTGAAATCACACTACTGAGTGCAAGCAGAGCAGCCATAGAGGGGGATGCAAAGCAGTACCCCGCCAAGAGTGTTACCTCTGCTTTCTATGGTTTAGGCATACCTGAAATGTCTGAATCTGGGGTCATTAGTCTGGTAAGGAATGAGCACTGAAAAAATGTAATAACCTGATGCAAGTAGCTCATGCTGGATTTTTAAAGCTCTGTTTTTCAGAATGTCGATTATAAGGCTGTATCTCAAAGTAATAGAGCAGAAGGAATGAGATAGTAAATATAAATGCCAGAAAGTATTCATGGTTATAGGTTTCTCTGAAATATTTAAGAGTCTGTTAGATTATAGCTTAATGTATGTTCTTATGTTTTATATTGTGATTCATCTGTAATCTGAGCATTCTTGAATCAAACATGCTGAAATTTCAAATGAGAGATAAATGCCTTTTTTTTTTTTGCTCAGGACATGATGGTTGTGATCTACACTATAGAAGCTGTAGCTCATTTTTCAAAATGTTAGATATGGTTCCAGTGACATGCACTCCAAACTGTGTTATTTTCTATCATTAGTCTGCATGTTAAACAGACAAAACAAGCGCAAAGGACTGTCACTGTGTTGTCTATCATCTTTTAAATTAATTGCTTCTATATACTTATCTTCCCTTCAATAAGAATTTTTTTTTTGTTGTTAATGAGATTTAATTTAATTGAAGACTGAGCCTTACCTTCATTTTTCTTGTAGCTGTGGGATCCACAATACTCTATGTACTGATGACATAGCACTTTAAAGAGCGCAGAGAGCTTTAGAAAAGGGTGACACTAAACACATGGACATGAATGGGGTGTCAGCAAGGAACTACCTTTGAGGTATAGGTATAAAATATTCAGAAGAACTCATATTGCCTATTAATCTGAGTTGTGAAATAGGTTTGAAAATATATGTTTAGTCACTTCGTATTTCACTCAAGTGGAAAAAACTCATTCTGTGAATAAACAGATTTGAAATTGTACTTATATAACACCTATGAGAGTACTACATTTAGAATAGTAGTACAAACGGAGTCTATTTCTGGGAAATAACTGGAAAGTAAGCAACCGGTACGCCACATAAAACTAAGATTGCAATTATGGCTTTCTTATGAGTTGCTATATGTGGATTTTTAAATTTTACTTCACTGTGAGATAAAATGAATCTAGGATTATGACATTGAAAAAATAAGTTATTTTATTAATTGCTGCTCCATAGGCTCACTGCTAAACTACAAGTGAAGCTTAATAATGACAAAGGAAAATGCTGCATGCATAAAGATAAATGTCCTGCAGTTAGTGTACAGTTTGTTCAGAAGGCTGAAAGTCATGAGGTGGTGCATGAAAATGAACCTTAACCTTTAACTCAACAAAAATATTCTAGTTTTTGCTAAAGTGTCATACTCAAATATGGGAATAAAAGAGCTAATCAAAGCTTCTCTTCCTTCAGCCTCACTGTTGCTTCATTGTTTCCCCTCAATCCCTTAAAACACCCATTGCCTTTCAACACAGTTGAAGATTTTAAACATTCACTATAGGAACTTTTGAACAAAATATATTTCAACTCACAGTAGCATACTAAATGAATAACCGAGAGAGTTTTTTTCTCACAAAACATGTTAAAGGCTGTCTCCACATTATAACTTAAGACTCTAAAACAGAGAAACATTTAAATTTGTACCAGAAGTGCAAATTCCAGTTCATATCTTTCTGGAGATCTGCAACCATGAATATAACCAATTACATGCAACTCAGTTCCAGAGAGTGAGAGAATCTCATGGGTCTTTCAAGGGTGTGAAAAAAACTCATCTGCAGACTAGGCAACTCATCCCGTCTTCATCTTTTAATTCAGGATGATCTAGATGCTCTTTAAAATGCAAAAAGAAGAAGACTTAGAAATCTGTTTAATTGTGAAAATGGCTTTGTCCATGTAAGTACCTGTATGGCTTTAGAAATAAATAATAGAATCAAAATTTTTCTATTAATGTAACCCAGTTGTCTCCCAGCAGACAAGTACTGATCATTAACAATAGAAGAAAAAAAATTTAATTACATTAAGGGTTTGGTTTGGTTTGGTTTGCATCGGTTTGTTTTTTTACCACTTTAAGTGATTTTTCAATACTAAAATCAGAGTGCAAGGCCTTCTTGCAAAGATTTATCTTTCCAGCTAGTATTACTGACATACAAGATACATGTACTGTAAATACTTCATTGATTATCAGTGTTTTTAATTTATGCTTCCTTTTTCTATCACTGGGTTCACTGCTTTTAGTATTTCTCGTGATAGCATAGGCCACAAAAAAACCAGGAGAGGTGAGTGAAATTAAGTTTTGATAACTTTTGATTCTCAAAAGCGAGCACTTGTTTTCATAACATTGAAATAGATTCTACTTGTGGTTAAGTAATATCAGTGTTGTAGGCATAATTCACCTTTTTCTGCACAAACAGGATTAACAGGGTATATAGAGAGAAGAAACCTCCAGGAAGATTTTGTAAGGTATTCAATTTCGTGCAGTTGGATTAATAATGATTTCTTTATTTAAAAAAATATAGTGGAAGAAAAGTGCTTGCAACAAAAATGGCATGATAGATATTTGTTCACTGCCTCCAATTTGTTCAACTAGCAGAAGTAAAGTAGGTAGTAATTCACTTTATAAAGTACATGAACATTTTCAGAAATGAAGCCATCAATAACTTTGACAAGATCCAGGAAAAAAAATTAGTTACAGCTGTAGGAGGAGAATTGTTTTTATAATAAAACTTCCATTTTGCATTTAAAGTGTAGGACAAAGAACATGAGATAGATACAGTTCAACCTCACACATCTACCAATTTGAAAATCTGAAAAGGTGGATATTCTATTCTAACCAGAAGTGATTTGTGTTATACGACATATTAAAAAAAACTTGAGAAAGTGGATTTTCAGTATCAGTTAAGTAATTTATAATGAGAAAGATAGGGAAAACTTAGAAAGAATTGCAAATTCAAAGGAATTTTAAGATGGAGTGTAATGGTAAATTTTTAAAATTCCAGCCATTGTTGCTAAATTCTAATTGAATGTTGTGTTACATATCTTTTTTATAAAATACCTACTAGGACTTTTCTTAATGTTGAAAATACTTTAAAAAAAATTCATTAGAACACACCAAAAATCAAAGAATGAAAGATGTGCTACAAGCAACATGTTCTGCTCTAAGTCTGAAAGTCTGTAAAACATGACCTATCTCAGTTTGTCCCCAGAAAAATCTATATAGAACTCTGAAAAAAAATTTAAAAAACAAAACAAAAAAAACCCCACCAAAGCCAAGAGCAACAAAACAACTGTTGCAGCAATATTTTTGTCTCAACTTTCAAAAATATAATTCTACACTAGGTCCATTGCTCTTTTACATCAAAACTCTAAACTTTACAGAACTTATTGATTCTTGCACTAGGAAGCTAATTACAAGTCTTAAATACAAAGAGTAATGCATTCTTCAACACAAGGCAAACAAAACTCCCTGATGCTAGACAGCTTTTTATATTGAATATTTTGTATATTCATAGATGTCTTTATCTAAAATAAGAGGGTAAGAAGAGTTGAAGACCATTGATACTTGTTATCTGTCAAATAATTAAATTGCTGCTTTCAATGAACTTAAACATTGTTTCTCTTGATGACACTATGTTATTTCATTTTCATTACTTGTCATTACCAAATATATTAAAGAGAAAAATGTTTTCCTTAAGAGAAAAGGTACTACCTCCAGAAAATTTTGATATGATCTTTAGTATTATGGTTAGAAATAGAGTTGTTCTTCAAAATCTACAGAGCTAGAAATAAGAAGTTTCACCAAACTACTGCAACTTGGTTTGAAATTGACTTTGGAAAGTGCTAATTAACATCTTCACAGTGCCCAGTTTGCAGGGTCTCAAGTTTATGTCTCCTTATCACAGCTATTTTCTCTATTTCCAATATTCCCGGCTAGCTAATTAGAAATAGGAATATGCTGTGCTATGAATAAGCATGCAGAGAGCGGCCCTCTCCCCACTGGCTCGGTTCCAAGATTTTATTCCTGAGGGAACGCAGGGGGAAAGAGGGAGAGACACGGGTTTCCCAGGTTTATATAAGTTTCCAGAGGGCAGTGGTGGGGGTCGAGGGTCTGTCTTCCTGTTGGTCAGATCTCTGGCCGGAAGGCAGCACGTTGGGTTCAGGGAAATGCAACATCTCCTATTTCAGTTGATTCAATTACCACAATATTCCAATTATTATCTTAAATATTTAAATACTACACAGAATTTTTGACAAGCATAATTTATTTAGAAATATTTTGGAAATCAACTAAAATAAAAATAGAATACATTAATTCTGTTATCTTTAGGATCTTTGTAAATGTATGAAGTATACCAAAATTTGAGTCTCTGTGCATCTTCCTGACTCAGAATGAGGTTTTGGTGTATAAATGCAAGTGAGTATTGTCACTAAATTTCACAACAGACCTTACTGTAGACATGCAATATATGCTTCAAGGAAGAAATCATCCCTTTCCATATTTCATCTCACAGATACTTTTGTAAGTTTAAGATATTATTGTATATAAAAAAAAATATTATGTATGGCTTGAATTATTTTACCTCTTAGACCATCACAACTTTAGGATCAACCTCATCTGGCACATGTTTATGCAAGTTTCTATTAAAAATTTAAATAAATATTTAAATAAATAATACACTAGAGAAACTCACCCCTTACTTGCTAGGTTGCAGTTTGACTGACATTCAAATATTCCAATTTCTCTGAAGTTGTGAACTTCTCTTATAAGTAGGACTGAAAACCCCTCACAAGAATTTAGCTATTAAAAGTGAGGGCCTTTCCAAGGGACATCTCATAGCTGATCCAGGAAATAAGCTGCTAAATTAATAGGCAAATGTCAGACTCCAAAAGAAAGAAAATGAAGCATTTTTCTTAAATTATAGATTGTTGTGTAAATGGCCAAGAATAATTTTAGAGAAAGACAGATTACATATAAAATGTATATAGAAACTTCTAAGATTAAAATAGGATATGGAAGGGATTACAATTTCATGACTTTAAGTAAGCTTATAAAAAAGAGGTAACTAGCACCAAGGAACTAGGCATTCTCATTAGGTTTTTTTTTCTTATTCTACTGAAGAAATAGTATTAGATTTCAAGTTCACAAACCAGGTCTGAAATCACCAATTTTTCTTTTCCTCTGACTGTAGCAAAATTGCCTCCAGAGTTCTGTAATGTTAGGTGTTAATTATGTGCTGCAATGCAGTACATACTCTGAAAAGCAATATTGCCTTTGTCATCTGTGACTGATTACCCAATTCTGCCTGTGTTTGAAAGAAGTTATTTCCTGAAATTTGCTTTGTAATTCAGTTCGTGTGTCTGCTCATTAGTTTCTTTCAAGCTGCATCATTTTGCATACTTTATCACACAGACAACAGAAATGCAATGCTGGGAAATGTGTTCACTGAAATACACTTGGTCAGCCCTGCTGTATTCCCATCCAGCGCAATATATCATCTCTGTCTCTTAACAACAAGCTTTTCCTTGGCAACAGCTGATGTGAAGTAGTGAGCACTGTATCATAAGTCCAGTTCAATGAGCAAAGCATACCTCGATTTAGCCTCAGAATTAATATTTTTTTTGGTCATTCCTCCAAGAGACACCAGTATACCGGCACTGCACCCCAATGTAGGTGTCTGCCTTGAATACCTGCAGTGAGTTTGGTGCGATGATTTTTCCTGTGTAGCTGTCAAAAGTAACTGATACTCTGTCTGTAAGTAAATGTGCATGTGTTTTACCTGTGCACTGAGTCTTCAGCTCTTGTTCATTAATCACTTCAAGTCTAGCGATTGTTTTACACCTGTTTACTCTTTCAGGCTTATCCTAGGAGGAAAACCTTAGAGGCATTATTTGATCTTAAAGGTTACATTTCCCACCATGAAACCCAAAATGAGCTCTTTCAGATTACATTACTACTACTGGTTTTACTCCTTTAGTATAATAAGCTGGGGCTAAACAGCAACTAACCAGTAATAAATGATGCATTTAGAGGACCAGTCTGTGAATAACTGCACTACTGGAAAGGCTGAAAAAATTAGTTCAGGATTTTACTAAGAAAATATCAGGGACATGAAATGCAATTCAGGGAAATCACTCCATGATGCCATAGAGGCCTCATTACAAGACCGGATGAGTTACTTTCTCTTGGAATATCATTTTCGTTCCATTACAGGAGGGCCTAAAGGTGGCATTTATGTGTAGGGTGCAGAGACTTAATTTTGGAAAAATTAATCTACTTATGAAACCAAGAGTTAAAACTAGTGTCATAACTTCTTGAAGGGAAGTTCTTCCTTTCAGGACTGGACAATAAACTTCTTGAGTAATGATCAAAATCTTCAATTACAGTAATTTCACGAATATAAGCCGCACCTTTTTCATTGAAGAATCCAGCCTACCCCAGTGGTGCGGCTTATATTCAGGTGCGGCTTATCTATGGACAAATCCCAGCGAAACGTCAACCCGGAAGTGAGAGCGGGCCAAGCAGAGTGGCAAGTGAGTGGGCCAGCCCCTGTGCCGCCGGCAGCCGCCGGCAGCATGGGACCGCCGGGAATGGGGGCTGCAAATGTGTGGGCCGGCCCCTGCCGCTGGGAAGCCGGTCTGTGTGGGGCCGGGCTGGAGCACCCTGCCCCCTCTGCCGTGCAGAGTTAAAACAAAAAACAACAACAACAAAAAAATTTAAAAAAAAAAAAAAAGCGCGGCTTATATTCGGGTGTGGCTTATATATGGACAAATCCCGTGGTCTTCCCACTACCCGGAAGTGCGGCTTATATTCAGGTGCGGCTTATAATCGTGAAATTACTGTACCTCTAGACTGGCATTTAGATTTAATAAGACAATCAGTGTTGCACAGATTTTTTTCTTCTATATACCCATCTTTGAATAACTAATATGTTTTAAACAATGGAAATTAAAGAGAAAGATGTGACTTCTTGCACCAAACCAGATGTACCCTTAGCAAACACAGCTAGAAATTTAGCAATGTCTCACAGTACCTGTCAACTCGGTAATACACTGTAGCACAATACCTTCTAGACTCTTTTGAATTGCAAGGTATTTTGTTTATTTATTCTAGGTTCAGCTGTAAAAGTCACCCCTAAAGCAGAAGACTGATATTGGATCTATCTTCAGTATTACTTTCCATTTAACTATGCTACCAACCCCACCTGCAAAACTATGTACTCCTGGGAGGGAAACCCACACAAATATTTCATGCAAATGAGTTACATGCCTAAAAATAGAAGGAACTTCAACATGGGGATGGTTAGTGTTATTTGTTAAAGCATAGGCTACCCAACAGCAAGATTTCTGCAAATTTTGAAGTAACATGCAGTGACTGTGATCAAATCTTGACACTGAACAAGTAGCTGAGGGTGCTTACTTGCTCTCTTTCCACTGACGGGTTTACAATGAGGTACACAGCCACAAACAGCCAAAATCAAACTTCACAGTTCCTATGATCAGAAATATTCCCAGTTAAGTCTGGAGACCCATGAACTTACCATTGGCCTGCAGCTTACAATTGGGAAAGGAAGAATTATGTGTCCGAATTTGTGATGGACCAAATATAGGCTGAATAAGAATTCTGCATAGATAAATAAAGGACATTATACTAAGAATATTGCATATGTACAGTAATTTCACTATTATAAGCCGCACCTTTTTCATTGAAGAATCCAGACTACCCCAGTAGTGCGGCTAATCATGAGGTGCGTCTTATCTATGGACAAGTCCCAGCTAAATGCCAACCCGGAAATGAGAGCCGGCTGGGGAGGGCGCCTGGGGCTGTCTTTAAAGGCTTCGCTGGTCTATGAAAACTGTTGTAAATTGAGCACCTGACACCAAACCCCGTGCTGGCACGATTCTGTTACTAATTTGTTACTTTGTTACACATGGATCTTCATTAAAAAAAAAAAAATGCAGCTTATATTCGGGTGTGGCTTATAAGTGGACAAATCCCATGCTCTACCCGGCTACGTGGATGTGAGGCTTATAATCAGGTGCGGCTTATAATTGTGAAAATACTGTATTTTACAATAATTATTTGCCCATCAACACAAACCATATTCACAAGCAAAGTGTTTTAAGAGTTCCACCTCAGTCTAATGTACTTGCCTTTTTTATTTGCCAGAAGTGAACTATTAAGCACAATAATTCCATGCAACAATTATTTTTTGACTATCAATAACTTTGAACTCAAAAGATCATAAATATCACCACTTAGTGAGGGTTACTGAAGGCTGACAACTTCTAAATATCTTTTTTCAATGTTGCAGAATATGAAAATGTATTTGCGAAGCAATATTCAAATACATGTATTTTACAAATTGAGGTATGATCCTATGGGGGTGTCTAATACCAGGTTCTTTGTCTCATACAGCTGATTATTTGATTATTGTGTGAATCAAGACATGCAGGTAACTAGGGTGACCAACAAGCCACAACTGAAAAGCAGAGAGTAGATTTGTTTCATTACCTTGCTAACAATGCTGGGCAGCAGAGACACTTGGGGGCACAGGCTCCCTTAGGCTTATTCCACCCTAGCCCTGAGCAGAGATGGGGAGGCTCACTGCCTGCCCCAATATATCAAAAGGCTTCTGTGCTTTTTACAATCTCTGTGATTTTGAGCTTTCTCTCTCAGCAGGAGGCTCAAGCCTGTCTGTGAAAATTTCTTCCAAGTATCTGATAACATTTATGTTATCTCTGCAGAAATTCTACTTCTCAAAACAGACAGGATAATCAGCAATAGGCATAGTATGTGTTTTCCCACACTGATATTCTTAGCATTCCCAGCTGCAAGGCCCCTTTGAATGAAACTATTCCATCCTCATGAAATTTTTCAGTTTTAACTCTTTCTTCCCAACAGCTGCGTCAGTAGTAATCTAGTTACTATTGCACAGCTGATTTAACTACAATGACACACAAGCAAATGAATATCTAGCCTTTAATTGTTCTCCAAGTAGATATTTTAATAGTAGTTGTGTGTATTTCATTCTACTTCTGTAAATCCAGAAAACTGTAACAAGCTGGAATCCATGTATAAAAATCACCTGTTCCTGCTTCTGAAGAGTCCAGGAAGAAACAATGTTTTACTTAAAAACAGTGTCCAAAAGTAGATCAAAAGCTCAAAGGTATGCATAGAAATAGGATAAAATTCCAGATTACCAAAAACTACATAATTTTACTACATGCCAAACACTTTTGGGAACTAGTGGACATAATGAGTTTATTATCAAGCTACGAATATTCATTGAACTTTACTCTCAGGTATTTTGCATGGATTTTAATTATTTCATTCTGTAGTGAATGAAGAGAATATAAAAGTCTTATTTACATTTAAACCACATATTTTGCAGACCATTGTTAGAATTCCATGGATCTAATATATCTATGCCAACAGATATTGTTCTATATGCAAATTTTTAGGATATTACTTTGATTTTTGCTGAAAATGTACAGTTTAATAACAATGTTTTCTGTAAATACTCTTCCAGTTTTGTTCTTTAAGACAGTAGATAGAGAAGCCACGGAAAACTTCAGAGTGGAAATTACGTCAGGAGTTGTCTTGTCCAATCTCCTTCTCATAACATCATCAGGTCTGAGATCAGAACAGGTTGCTCAGGGCTTATCTAACTTCATATTGACATCTCTAATGACAAAGACTCATGTACAAAATCTCTGGAAAACTTGTTTTCATGCTTGATATCCTTAAGCATAAATCATTTTCTCTTCTATCCAGTCTAAAATTTACCTGTTTCCTCTAGTGCCCACTGCTTTATCATTCTCCCACCACGTACCACAGTAAAGAGCCTGATTTTATGTCTGATGAGCTCCTTACAGCTGCTGAAAAGCTGCTGTTAGGTTCATCCTGGGCTACCTCTTCTTCAGTGTGAGCAAATCTCAGTCCCTCGGCCTCTTCTCCATGGGAAACTTCTCCAAGCCTTAACAGTTTAAGGTCTCTCTTCCAAGCCTGATTCAGTTTATCAAGGTCTTTTCTTGGAGGGGTGGGGATAGCAGTACCTAGATAGTATCTCGGGTGCCAAGTAGCAGGGAAAAGTCCTTCTCAGTGTCCTGGCTGTACTCCTTTGAATACTGTCCAGAATGATGTTTGTTGTCTATTTCTGCAACCAGGGCTCATATTGTTTCAATTTGCCCAGGCCTCCAGATCCCTTCCAGCAGAGCAGCTCCCATACAGGCAGACATGATCCTGTGTTGTTGCACTGGTGCTTCACGGGGGCAGAACTTCCCATTTTTCACCTACTTGATAGTTGTGCTATCCATAACCTCCTCCAAGTCTCAGGTAATACTGTTAAACTGGGTATGTAATTTCTGTACTCTGTGTATCACCAGCATCCCCTATTTAGGTAGTTTGTTTTATTTTGTTTTGGTGGCATTTTTTTTGACATTGCTTGTAGCAGGACATAGGCAATGTGAGAGGCTAACAGAAAGGACTTGAGAATTTGTCAAGTTTTGACCAGACTTTTCTGTGTCTGTCAGATTTATTTTAGGCAGCAGTAGCAGTTATCTGATGACCAGCTCACTATTATTTTTCTTCAGCTTTTTTTCTAGGTATGTACAGTTTTGTGATGTCAGGCCTATTTATTGTCAGCAGCTATTCTGAGAAGAACAGCTACCCATGATGCTGATAAAATGCAATAGGGAAGAAAACCAGCATGAGATTACAGCAGGAGACCTGAATTTACAGGCATGAAATGTCTGCAGGGTTTTAAACAATTCACCAGGAGCTAATCAATGGTAAAAGGAAGGCACCCTTGGGAGACTTGTAGCACCAGTTTCACATAAAGAAACCATCACAGATGGTACATTTGAGTATAATGTGGACTTGCACAGCAAGGAAGAAAAATCAAGACATTTTATGGCAGTAAAAATAAAAACACCCTCCAATATATCCTGCAATGAGAAGAAAAAACCATTAACAGTATCATCATACTCTTCTCATGAAGAAAGTAAGATGCTGAGAAAGGTCCCTCAAACTGATGGTTCCCACCTAAGTGAAATGAGCTTGACAAGAGAAAAAGGAAAATTCTCTACAAACTTCACGTACATCTATTTCTAATTTTACATAACTTTACCATGAAGTTCTGCAGCTAAACTAATAATAATTCTTTTTTTATACAGAAAAGATTTTAGTTCTAATGATAAATTCTTGTGTTTGCATTGGTCCAAACAGTTTTATTAAAAAGATTTTGAGTATAAAAAACTGATGAGAATTCAAACAACCTATTCCAGAAATTGAATGTACTGAATTGACAACACATTTTTTGGGTTTTTTTTTTTCCCCCAACAGCAGGATGTTCTCCTTTTTAACTGACAAAACTAAACACACATCTGTGACTGTAATTGCAGAGGTTTTTCATTCAAATGCAAAACAAAAGGGGGCAAAAAAAATTTCTGTTTTCCTCAGCGACTAGGATACAAAATCCTATAGTTGTATACAATTTAAGGATCAATGTAGAGTGTTGACCAGTTGGAGAAAAAAAAAAAAAAATTAAATGTGGTCTTTGCTTAGTCCTTTAGATGGCTATAATTTTCTACTTTTCTCCCCATTTTAAACTAGAGTACATCTGCTGCTTAAGAATTAAAAGTAAATTTCCAGCATATGCAAAATCCAAGCAGAAATGGTAGACCAAATTATCCAAAGCTTTGTGGAAGATATACTGAGCTTTGAGAAAGAGGACTGTTGATTTCTTTGTGCAACTCATTAAATAAAACAACCCATTCCAATTTAGAGTCTGTAGGCAGGATGATAAGAAACAGCAGCTCTTGTAGTTTTAATTTTTGCTGGATATCAGACGAATGTGCAAGGAAAATGTTTATGGAAGATGAATGTCCTGCACAACCAATTAGAGCTATAGATTCTAATCACCAAACAAAGTAGCTGAATGTGAAGCTATCTGTATTAATGCCGAAGAATCTTTCATTAGACAGGCACAACCCCATTAAAGCAGAATAGTATTTACTTGTATTCAGTTTTTTTCTGTACTACTGGCTGCAGTTTCACCAGTCAGAAGAGAATACTGAGCTGTTGCCAAATTCATATTCCATTGATACAGAAAAATACATCTACAATATGTGCATCAAATATGTAACTACATAATTTGTTTTAAATTAGTTTAGATGTATGATTATGGTTATATTTCTTGAAGAATACTTACAGACATATTTCAAAATATGCCTGTTTTTCTTATGTTTTAATTTGTTCTACAGGTCCTTGTCAAAAAGAAATTAATTTTCTCCAGTGCATGTGCATATACCCACTTCAATCATGATAAATCAGTGTTATCTTTGAGAACACATGAAAGTTACCCAGATACCAACCATTCATCAGAACAACTTGAAACAGCTTATGAAAATTATTCCCTATATTAAGTTGAATATAATAATAACAGGACATATACAGATATTAAATCCAGCATCATAGATTTAAAAAGCTTTTAATGATAGAAAGCACTGCAAATCCTTTAAAGACAACTATTATAAAATATTGTAACATTGTATCTCCATTGTAAGTTATACATATGAACCATACAGAATTTTTTTTTGCTTAATTTTTACACATGTGAATCTAGTCACACAGAGCTTTTCTGTAAATTTTAGTGGGTCAATATACTCTTCCATATTATTTTTCGAAAAAGGAATCTTTTGCAACCACAAAAGCTGCTGTATTACTGCCCATGTTCTCTTTCATTTAGAATTTTGTACTGCTCTGTAAAGACACTTTTACTTGAAAGATTCTTCTAGTCTCTTCATTTTTATTCTGTATTTTCATTGACTGGGTTAAAAACTCACTGGATTGCTTGGCTCAGAGAGTAGTGGTGAATGTACATAGATCCAGTTGTGGCTGGGCATCAGTATTGTACACCAGGGCTCAGCCTTCAGGCCAGTCCTGTTAAATATCCTTCTCAATGATCTAGATGAGGAGATTGAGTGTACCCTCAGTAAATTCACATATTTCATAAGCTGGGCAGGAGTGTTGATCTGGTAGAGGGAAGAAATGCTTTGCAGAGGGATCTGGACAGGCTGGATCAGTTGGCCAAGTCCAGTTGTATGAGGTACAACATAAAAAAAGGAGAAATTCTGGATCCTGGATTTGTGTCACAACAATTATTTCAGTGCTACAGGCTGGGGGAAGACTGACTGGAAAGTGGCCCAGTGGAAAAGAACCTTGGGGTGCTGACAGGCAGCTGAACATGATTCAACATGTGCCAAGAAGACCAAAAGCATCCTGGCCTGTATCAGCAATAGTGTGGCCAGCAGGATCAGGGTGGTGATTGCTCCCTTTTATTCAGCAGTGGTGAGGGCACACCTCAAATCCTGTGCTCATTTCTGGGCCCCTTGTAGCAAGACAGATTGACGTGCTGGAGGGTGTCCAGAGAAGCTGGTGAAGGGTCTAGTGAGTAAGCTTCAGAGACTGGAAAAGCTGATCTGTTTCAAGACATCTTGGGGTCTTGAAATGTGTAGCAGATGGCGATGCAGGTCTTGCTCTGGTGAAGTGGGACCCTGCCCCCCACACACCCCAGCCCCACTATGTCTATCAATCATGGCACACTGGAGGCAGCCCCAGTCCCTGAGTGTTCAAGAGATTGGAAGTCCCTCCTGGAAGGAAGGTCCATGATGGGGCAAAAAGGTTTAAGAAGGGTCGCCTCGAGGTGAGCATATTGTCCTTTAACCCTACCTTCGTCTTGGAGTTTTTACATTGCTGGAAACCAGGACTTGATAGCTTTCTATAGCCTTCCCATCTTTCTTTTTTTATCCCTTTCTTTTTCTTCTCTCTTCTCACAGAATGTTAACATCAAATGGGTTATAAGATTTTCTGTGTTCAATGGGCTGTCTTTGCTGCAACAAGTGATGTTATGCTGTATTATTCTTGTGTAAAATTTCCTTAATTTTTCTATAATTTGCCAGTAAATTTTGTGGGGTTTTTTACCACTTGAGAATATTTGGTTGGATTTTTCTCCTTTACATCTACCCCAAGCAAAAGAACCTTGGTTTAGCCCTAGATTTGATTGATGAGGGTCAACAGGAGCAATAAGTCCCATGAAGAGCAGCTGAGGGAGCTGGGTTTATTTTGCTTGGAATAAATCCAAGGCTCAGGGGGTATTTTATGTCTCTCTACAACTACCTGAAAGAAGGTTACAGCCAGCTGAGCTTCCTCCAGACAACAAGCAACAAGACAAGAGAACACAACCTCAAGTTGCACCAAGGAAAGTCCAGGCTGGACATCAACTTCACTGAAAGGGTGTTTCAGCATTGGAATGGATTGCCCAGGGAGGTGGTAAAGTCATCATTCCTGGAAGTGTTTAAGAAATGACTGTACAATGCACTTAGTGTAGGGTCCAAACCTAATGATTTTATGATTCTACCCTTTCATTAAATCAGTGATGTGGCTTGGCAAGACATATGCAGACAGCGCAAAAACGTATAAGTCATGCATCAGAGAATAGCCCCCCTCAGGAGATTTGCCATTGGCTGCAAATAACAATGAAAAGTGGAGATAAAAATATTGCAGCATTCTCCAAAGGATTTTTAGTCTGTTGAAACTTTAAACACCGATTGCTAAATGCATGAATTCTGTGGAGAATGTTATTGAAAATTGGGATGGTATCTAAGAAAATAAAGAAAAAATACAAAATTAAGGCAATAGGAGGAGTGAAAGGGTTGATGAGAAAGGGTCTGAAAGGAACACTAACCCAAGAGAACATGAGGTTGGAAGGAGCTGTGGAATCACATGAGCAATACTCGACCAAAGGTACAAGGGGGCAGCTGAAAGATTAAATAAACCACAAAAATGTGGCATCAGTATGATTCTGTAATTTAAGACAGTGTCATGAGAATGTCTGAAGATAAAATATAAAGGAATAATAAGCAAAGAAGGGTTGGCATTGAGAAGGAGTTGAGAAAATATGAGGGGACTTAAATGCCATCTGTTATTTAGTGAAATAAATAAGTACATAAATATAAACAGTAGAAATGGTCAGATATGAGAATAGCACAGTGAGAAAAATGCTTATTTGTGAAAATAAGTGGCAAATAAAAACAAATAGTAAATAAAATTTTATCTGATGAAAGGTCCTTAATCTTTTTTTCCCACATCCTAATAACATATTTAACTGTGGTAGATATTTATGTCAGAAAACATCCTTGTTTCTGTTGAATATGCATTTATAAAAGTCACCTATCAAAGTAAATAACATTCTATTTCAATTATTTATTTGCCATATAGGAAAGATTGTATTTCTTTTATTAATTTTAAAAACAAACAAACCCAACCAACCAACCAATCACCCACGCACCCAAGAACGCAGTTGTTTCAGTTGTCTTGGCAGTCTAGGTTACATTGCAGAAATTATGTTGATTTAGTGCTACAGCCAATTATTTAGATTGCTAGGCTGCTATGAAGAGGATAAAGTGATCATTGAGTTACCAGCTTAGTATAACCCTCCCTAGCACAGATGCAAACCTGAAAGACTAGCAGCTTCAGTCCCCTTTTTCCCCTTTTGTGCCAAGCCTTTCCTCAGTTACTCATGCTTAATTGACACATTAAAACAGTCTACTTCATTAATAGTAATTTCCCCAGGTTTTATGGTCTTTATGCAGAGGTACCTTTCCAAGGTGTAAAAGGAAAAGATTTCTAATTACATCTCTTGCTTAGGAGGTGATAACAATAACTCTAAGTTCTAGGAAACATATAACACCTTAGGAAATTCATACTTACTCCATACCTGAAATCTTCTTCCTGAGAATAGGTCAGTAAGATGATATTGATAATATGTCCATGAAAGAGGAATGAATAATAGATGCTGGATTCCCAGGCAGTATCACTAAAGGGGATAATGGGCTCAGACACAGTCACATAAGCAGAGACATCTGGTTTGCACCTTCTCTGGGAGAGAAAAGAGAAAAAAGAAATTAATATAAAAAATATTAGATCTGTAAGAACATTTTTATTTGGCCCATCTTTAAGCTCCTCCAAAACATAGCATCAAAAATCCACATACCAGAATCAGTGTCTAAGAGACACTCTTTCGCTCCATACTATCAGCTGTGCTGTCAGACATACATCTTGTTATTCCCAGCTTCCTTGAACTTCCTTTCTTGTACCATCTTGAGTTAAGGCTCTAACCCTTCTCCCTTCCTCTGTTAGGCATCTCTGTTTATCTCCTCTACTACAATCATTCTAATTCTTATTATTAAAATAATTCCTATAGTGTGAGTTCATTTTTTCTAAATATTTTTGCAACTTTTTTGCAAGCAGTAGTAGCAAATGCTTAATGGGTTAATTGTGCAGAAATTAAGACTATCTATGGTATTTTTTTCCTTTCTGCTAGAGTGTACATGAATGCTGTGAGAACTGAAGATACTTGAAAAAAAAGCTAAATACCACTTAAGCTATTTTGTATCATCTACATGCATTTATATTAACGGAAATGTTTTGATCTTTACAAACATTGTTGTAATATATAAAATTCTTGACCAAGGCACCAGTAGTAATTTGTCTAACACAGAACAAGGAGGAGGAGTAGAAAGACATCTCAGTGATGCACAACATTTTTCACAAGTCATTTAATTAAAGCTTTGAGCAGTGCAGAGTGTGAAATCTGTATTTGAGGTTGATTAGTCTTCAGATTATAAGACCCTCTTACAGTGTCAGGAAATATGAAAAAAAATTCACACAAGAGAGAGACTAACAGCCTTTTGCTGTCAAATGCAAATGCAAAGAAGTCTGAAAGCATAGCCACAAGGAGGAGATTCTAGTTAGTTGTGAGGAGGGCAAAATTAATGTAAATCATGCTTGCCCTTTCAAGTTTAACAATTAAAATTGGCAGTGGTAGCATTCTCATTAAATTTTGAATAAACAAAAATCACCTAAAGTCCTATGGAAACCTGATCAAAAAACAAATCAGAGCTATCAACAACACTAAGGAAAATAGAATTTTAAGGAAAATTCTTCAAAATGGGAATTTTTTTGGAGATGGTCTTGAGGAACTAAAACAATGAACTGACAAAGAACTATAGTAGATGAATTTTCTCATATTATAGACATTCATAAATATGGCTAGGCCCTTGATAAAATCTGAAGATTTTATGTAGATTCTTTTCCTGTAAATACAACCTTTTTGTATCCTGCATACTTCTGTATCTTTAACTTAATGCCTTATGCAAAAAAGATAGCATCTATGTGTTGCTAAGCTAAATTTTCACTCAAAACAAACAAAAATTTCTCCTTTAAAACGTTAAAACTAAACTGGGAAGTTACTGTCATGCAATCAGGACATATATTAAAATGAAGGTATTATACCAACATTAATAAGCCCAGTATGTTGAAAAGTGACAACTGTTTCAGTGACAGTGGAATATTAATTTATTTATGCAAGTTTCAGTCCAGATCTGTCTGGGATGGGGTTATTTGAGTGTATAGGTGGAAGCACAGATTTACCTTTATATTCACACAATGGAAAATATCCTAAATTGTTCAGTGTTTCATTTTGTTACATTTTTATGGAGGTTTAAGTCTGTATGATAAAATATAACCATTCAATCTATGTATAAATGGATTAAACCTGTCTATAAATATGGTGGAAGTCTGCTCAGAAACCCTGTCTTTGCACTAACACATCACCTACCCTTTAGATATGCCAAAAACCCGAGTGATTTTGAGCACTTCAGTTGATAGCAAATTAACCACCAGAGCAGATTAAATCAAGAAGAGCATTTGTTATCTTCCTTTGTGCATTTAAAACACAACCAACCAACCAACCAACCAACCAATGAACCACGAAAAACAGAAGGTGTTTTTAAGGCACCTAATCTTCTGTTCTGAGCCAGAGATGTATAATCTCTTTGCTGGGTACAGTATAGCTTTCATGCAAAAAAAGGAGAGGCAGCTCAGCTTTTGAATAATTCATAAAAGTATTTCCTTCCAGACCTCCAAATATTTCACTTACACGCATCAAACAATCGCATTTCTACAGAAGTAGCTATTTCAAGCACTCCAAAGCCTCCCGTGGTCTTCGCAGAAGTTCACTGAAGGTATAAAATAAAGTGAGATGAAATATTCCTTCCAAAATTTAAACAGTAAAGTATTAATAAGAAATTCTGTATTATGGCATGAAAAGTTTTCATTACAATTCTCTTGGAATGGTCTGTATTACAAGCAAAACATACTGAATTCTATGACTTCTGCACACTAAGACAGAAAACATAGGGATATCCTTTGCTGCAGCAATGCACGCATTGCATGGTATGCTATAATACATTTCATGTTGTCTTAAAATTCTGATGCACTTCATTGATTTAATCCACTTTTCTTAAACTGATTTCCTGTCTGTAAAGGACCTGGGGATTAAGCCTCCATTTCTCTGTATGTACTGTTTATCAAACCATGCCTGCCTATCCATCCTTTTCCCATAGTATTCATGTCTGCTGATTATAATGATACTGGAACACATAAGAAACCCAAAAATAACATCTCACATTTTTAAATGAAAATAGACTACTGGACAGAAAAATATCCATTATGGTGTTCTGTGTTGTGGAATATGCCTTTGGTATTTTTGGGTCACCTTTGCCCGATCAGCTGTGGTGCCTTCCAGTTTCTTTTGTGCACCTCCTCAATGGCAAGGCACAAGACAAGGGGGGAATAAAGTCCTTCACTGTGGACTACCACAACTTTTCAAATATCAAGGTGTCTAGTTTAACCACTTCCTCAGCTTATTCCCTCAGGACCATGAGATATGCCTCATTGCACTTATGGGTGCATCTCAGCAGTGCAATGGACTTGTGCAGCTTTGAGTTCCTTAGATAGTAAAGAGCCTAATCTTCTGCAATCTGTGTTATTTTCCCCAGTTTTGCGTGTGTCACCAGCTTAACTATAGAGGCTTTTCCTTTTGTCCTTGACCTGGATGGTCGGGTTCAGTTCTATCATGACTTCTGCTTTCCTAACCTGATCCTTAATGGCTCACACAATCTCTCTGTATTTCTGCCAGGCTACCTGTCCTTGCTTCCATTGTAGACATCCTTTTAGTGTTTATATTTGTCCAGGAGCTCCTTGTAAATCCATGCAGGCCTCCTGGTGTTTTTGTCTTTTTTCCTCTTGTTGGAATTCATCACTCTTGAGCCTGGCAAATGTGACCCTTGAATAACAACCAGATTCTTTGGACCCCTGTTCCTGTTTCTTGCATGTCTTTAGTCCATTGTACCCTACCAAACAGATCCCAAAGAGGCAAAGGTCTTATCTCTTGAAGTCCAGGGAATGAGCTTGCTGTGAACTTTCCTCCTTCTTCTGAGAGTCTTGAATGCCACATTCCATGGTCAGCTGCCTGTGAGCACCACATTCCTCACCATCACATGCTTGTGGGTGAACACATGGTCCAGCATAGCATGTCTCCTTGCTGGCTCCTCAGTCACTTGGAGAAGGAATCTATCATCAGTGCATTTCAAGAAACTCCTGGATTTCTTACACCTTGCTGTTTTGTCCCTCCAATAGACATTGCAGTGTTTGGAGCCCCCTATGAGGACCAGGGCTTGTGAACATCAGCTTGATTCTACCTCTCTATAGAGGGCTTTGCCAACTTAATATTCCTGGTCAAGTGGCCCAGTGCAGATCTCCACCATAATGTTACCTGTCCATGTCCTCCATTAAACCTGACTCATAAGCTCTTAGCCAGCTCCTCATCTATCCTCAGGCAGCATTGCAGCTGGTCATGCACAGAGATTTCAACACTGCCTCCTCATGCCAGTCCTTCCTAAAGAGCCTGTATCCTTCCAACCCAACACTCCAGTCATAAGAACCATGCCATGATGTCTCTATGATGCTAGTAAGATCATAGCCCTAAAAGCATGCACACATTTCTAACTTTTCTTGTTATTTTTTTTTCATGATACACATTTACATAGAGGAATTTGAGCCCCCAACGAAATAACTTGTTGGATGGAGTGGCTGGAATTCTCTTGATACTGCCCTTCAAGTGTTGTCCTCCTGACCTGTGATCCCTTTCCAGGCTCAGGGCATCACTTTCTGGCAATAGCATCAGACTGGTAGGAGGGACATGGATATCCATAGATAGAGCCCACTTCACCAACTTGGCAAGCCCATGGGTGAAGATGGTCTCCTTTTTCTCTGGCAGATGAACCCCAGCAGCCTGCTATCAATCAAGTTTCTCAAAGCAAGTCCTACGGTTGATCAATTACACTCGTGATATGTTTTTTTAAAACCATTTGTTGGTGGTTAACAAAAAAATAGTTAATAGTTAATGGTTAATTTGGCTGACCTTCTCAAACCCTTTCCCCCAGGAGGATTGATGCTGACATTCAGCATATATACAACACTAAAGTTCAGAACACTAAAATGTTGCAGAGGAATAGTGACTTAAAGAAACATTCAAAAGAAATGCCATTTACAAGGTAACAGAGTTATGGCTCCACTGGAACTGCATGCAGCTATGGCTACAGCTTAAAAGGTCGTATGCCACTTTTCCCTACAAGTGAATGATTGTGCAAAATTCCTATTCAAAGTCAATGAACACATAACTTTAGAGGGCTGTTGCTGTACAAAGCATGAATTGATAGCAGCATCTCAATTTCATGGACTGGGAACGGATTAATGAACATTCTGACTAAAACTGCTTATTAATATATGTATTGCTAAATAAAAATGCTAAAGAGAATTATTTTTCAGTTTCTTCGTGTGGTACAATTCCTGTGAATAATATTTACTTCATATTTATGGAACTGTGCTTGGTATTTGTGTTTGCTCTTTTCTGGAAAGCTCACACTAAAAATGAAGCATATTAATCACGTCTGTGGTTTCTGTTGGAATCCCAGTGTCTTTTTCACAGGTAGATAGCATCTTGGGTTGGATGAAAAGAAAGGACATAGACAATATTAAAGATTCTATGACTCAGATTGGTACTCAAGCTTATTTGCATTAACATTAAGCTGAAAGAGTAAGTATTGTGGAGGAATGCCTTGTAACTCTGTGTTTCTGATCTTCTGATCCAATATACCTTTCCAGTAGAAGACAATGTAATCTCAAATTACAAACGCAATTTCAAAAGAAATAGTGCTCCATCATATCATTAGAGGTTGCTATGAAATAAGCACCTTGTAGGTTACGACAGAGGAAATAGATGTTACTCTCTTTTGAGCTACCAGACACAACTTCAGTGTTTTATACATTTCAGGAAACTATACTCATTTCAGATGAGCTATAACTGCACGTGTTGATTTTCTACAAGCTTTTATTTCCCCTATCATAATATTTTCAATAAAAGTAAATGATCTTTCAAATTATTACTTATATAATGAAATAAAATTTATTCAGGCAAAGGTATTTAAAATCATTTATCTCCCTATTCATAAAACCCAATTTCTCAATAAAATATAATCTTGATGAGTAAGCATCTAAATGAAGATGGAAAAAGCAGTAAGAAAAATGCAGAACACCCTTACTCCTGAAGCAGGTCTCTCAATGCTTTGCTTAAATTTATGAGTCTTACTGTTGAATTCATCTAAAAATTTCAAGAGAGGACCTATAAAAAAACCTCATGTTTATAATGCAAGGCTCTGTTGAAGAAAAATCCTTTCATTTACACCAATATTTTCTCCTGATATAAAAGAAAACAAAAAGTGGAGAATATTACCCAGGTATCTACAATGTACAGAAAAGAAAAAAAAAAGAGCAAAAAATAATTAAGAAAATGCTGACAACCATTCCTGAATGAAAAATAAAACATTCTTTTTAAAACTTAACAACCTAAACATTTTGCTGTATGCTTCAAAGCAAATGTCAGCATGTTCAGAAAATTGCATGAAAAATTACAAGTGGACTTCATTAGTCCTTTCTCACATTCCAATGAAACATTACTCCCTCCCCCACACTGGATGAGGCAGCATCAATACTTGTAGACACTTTCCTATCCTGTACTTAGGATGGCTTGTGATGGAGATGTCGCTGCCCCTTCACCAGGCATTTTCACTTTTTCACTAATATTTTTTTCCTAGTATTTTACTTGACGGTTTTGTCGCAATAGAAATCCATTATTTATACTTCTAGCTATTGCAGATGTGGAGGATTCCCTTCCCTTTCTCATCAGCTTCTAACACACTCGAAGACTCTTTAATCCCCCCTGTAGTCCCTTTCATCTTGAAACAAATTTAATTCTTCTTCATGTGCTCTCAAGCCATGATACTTTTCAGTTGAGGTCATTGAACATTTTCCAATAAGTGTTCAAATTTCTTCTTTCTCAGTGGTCAGCGCTCAGTACTTTCAGCAGTTTTTCCAGGAGAGTCTTACCAATCCAGAGCAGGCCAAAAGACACTGTACTCAGCAGTAAACCTTGCTCTGCTATGTAAGGCCCCCATGCACAGTCAGTTCACTATGAGAGATCAGCAAAGGGGAGACTTTCTATGCTTTTTTGAAGGGAGACAGTGTCTGTAAAGGACTCTACATATGTCTCTTTTTCATCAGAGCTTTATTTCAAAATTCTTGTAGAGGATATTTTTGGTTTTTATTTGTTTTTGTTTTTTTAAAATACAGTCTTTTTTACTCTTTCAATATAGCTGGAATCCATTCACCTCCTTGTGACATCTTAATTTTCTAATGTTTTTGTAAATAACTATTGCTCAAGCTGTTGCTCCTATCTCTGTATATGTGCTATTAATTATTCCTGTGTAAAGTACTTTGTACATTCATCCAGTTTTCAGGCCATTTCCCAAACTATACAGATGGCTTTGAATTCTGATCTTGTTCAACTTCACATCTGCAGCTTTCTCCAGGCTTGTTTCAACTTCAAACTTAGTAAGCACATTTTATATTTCATTTATATTTCAAGCTAGTCATTAATACTAATGAAGAATAATACATGTGCAGAGAATGAATTCAACACAGCCTTCTCTTTTGACAGTGACACCTCATAACTCTCTGGAAATT
>VRYO01001463.1:75405230-75436184 GCA_009812075.1 Sialia sialis | reverse complement strand
CAGGAGGAAATTACTATATATGATCACTGGTAACAATTAAAGAATTTAATTTTCTTCTAACAAACACTTTTAATTTTATAATTGTTTTGTGTTTATTATTTTTTCAATGCTTTTCCAACAGATCTCAAAATCTTAGTAATCTCTAGCCTCAAGGAGCACACCTTCCCTGCCAAAAGTGAACTTATACTCCAGGACATTTCACAGCCCCATCACACGCTCAGTATGACAGCTCCAAGTCTAAAAATATTGAGACATCCAAGTCTGAATATCTAATAATCAAGAAAAAGTAAATATTAAATTGATCAACATGACAAACAATGCTCCTGAATGACTGAACTTAATTTAATTGAAAGCTTTCCATTCAAACACTGAAGGATGAAAAAAAAAAGTTACCTCCATATTTGAAAAAAGAAAATCATAGGAAGTTTAATGATGTAAGATTCTATTGAAATTTATGAAAGCAAAAAGAGTTTAATTGGTTATCGAAAAGGAGAAAATTACTATTTTGGCTTCCTTGTTTGTTCAATAATTTTCCACTTTGATATTGCCATTACATAACTTCAGAATTAAATACAGAAATATTAAACTACAAAATGAGGTATAAATTTACGATTACTATATATATTACTATATATGCATAATGCATTGCCAAATAAATAATAATCACACTAAAATAGTTGTAATTTCAAAACACCCTAATCTGCCAAACTTTCATACCTAGTCCTGTCTTTCTACAGTCCCTTAAAGAAATATTAGAAACTGTGGCCATTTTTTGCCAAAACTATACTATTTTAATACAAGAGTTAAGTCTTAAGTAAAAACTTCAGCTTATTGTACATTAGCTCAGTTCAATTTTTTCTCCATTTAAAGTTCCAAAACATTGTTTAACTCCCAATCCCTAAGGCAAAAATGAAATTTGTCAGCTTGAGAAATTGTTTAAATAATTAATTCAAATTTAAATGCTATGTCGATCCCAATACTAGTGGCAGTTTAAATTAAAAGAAATGTATGAGTTCTGTTCAATAAAAAGTTAAATAAAGGAAGATCAGCTTTCATAGCCTGTGAGTCCCTGTGGTCTGAAAAAGGACTAAAGCACAATTTCCCAAATTTAAAAAACATGTGAGTATACCAATATACAAAGTGCTGAAAAAAGCTAGCCACCCCAGTAATCAGAAAGGAAGGCACTGGTTATTCTTGCATTTGTTCAGTGTTCCTTACCACAGTATCTTCTTAAAATCTGTCAAGGTGATTGATGTTTGGGGGCACAGACAGGCTGTAGCAAGGTGTCATAACCAGCAAACTGTTTATGTGGACTTTCATTAATAAAAATTGGTTTACAAAATGAAAAAAAAAAAAAAAAAGCTCTGGGGATTGCAGAATCTAACATAGTGTAATTTAACACATATTTTCCACACATCAGATTTCTTTATCTCTTTTCTGTTTTCCAGACACATGTACAACTGCAGTTGCCTTCAGTCAGGTTAAGGTTGTCTCAGGACAATATGACTGATTATTTAACTAAGGATAGATGCTATAACACATATTTTATCTGACTTGGGCCCTATGCATTTTATCCCTTTCTCACTGCCGTGACATTAAAAATGAGAGTTTATGTATACTTTTCACTCATATTAGGATGCAAGCTTTAACTGAAATACTACACTCTTTGTATCAGTCAGGAGCGGAACCAAATACACATATATTGTTTCTGCTTTCCTCCAGAAACATGTACCAAGAAACAGCACACCTGAAGTTCTAAGAAAATCAATCAGCAGATCAGAGTCTTAAAGTGTTTTAACTAGTGTAATCACTTCATGTCAAGGTTTTTATGTCATGTCAAGGCAGGTAAACTAAATAGTAAAATCAATTTAGATTTCAGAGCCTGGTTTTGGTTATATTCATATTTTGTGGGCTTTTTTCAGTGGCCGGACATACTCCAGGGGAATTTGTACTGCAATTTAAGGTATCCCAGGATAAAGTTGATCAGGTTAGAAATTCTCTGAAGAAGAAAAATACAAAAATCAGTCCTCATTAAAGCATCCTTAGCAAGGGTTCTAGAATTCAACAATAGTTGAAGCTATTCAGAACTAAAAAAATGTTTCTTATATGGGGGTGTCTAGAAAGCATATCCACATCTGCAGTCTGTACCACGCAATATTAATTAATGCAAGACAAGATTTTTCAAGTCAGAGGACAGCATCACTGCCATAGACATCTGAACCACATCCCCAGGAAAATTCCAGGCAGCTACAACCTCTGTGGATGTGATTTTTTTCCTACGGTTCATCCCTTTCCAAGACTCTCTCTTTGCTATGGTGCATAACTAACACATCCTTCCAAAGATAAATGTTGAATATTACTTAAAACATCTCCAAGTGAAGAAGGGTTTTCCTCAGTCACAATTATCCACATGTATGAGAAGATGTTAGCTATTTGTCTTTCCAAAGTACATTCCTACATCTTACCTGGGTTTTTCTGTAATTTGTGTCCATCAGAATATCTGAATTTCTTGTAGTCAGTAATTCAAAGCCAGAACAAAGGTTATGCAAGAAACAACATCATACTTTTTGTAGCTTTTAAAAATATATTTTAATGATGTCTATGCAGCAGTAGCAGGTCTGTATAGTTGTAGTCCTCAAAGTCAGATTAAAAAAAGTGGGTGATGCTGAATCAGGGCTAATTTTAATGTGGGAAAGATGATACTCGCTCTGAGTTAAGTTTTCATTAAATGTATTTATTGAAATTACTTTCTCCCCTGCAGAAAAAATTTGTTCTCAAAAGTATTGTCTGCAAGTATTTTGGGAGTTAGCTGTAGCAACTATGTGAGGAAGAAAAGAGATTTTCTTATGAGAAAGGAAGGCAAGGATTAAGGAGCTATTCCTACAGCTAACTTTGTTTTTCTTAACAAAATGGTAGGACTGGGGATTGTGTTAGTGAGTAGCAAGTCAGTACAGGTAGACTTCTACTCCAACACTGTCCAGCCTGGCTCTAGGGCCAGACTTCCTCAGAATAATAACATCAAGAAATATAGACAGGTCTTAAGTCACCAGACATCACAGTCAATATGGATGGGTGGAAAGGGCAAAATGGATATACACATTGGGCTGAATACTATGGCTACAAATTATTTCAACAGTTAACAGACAGAAAGTCTTCAGAAGAGAGGTACTTCAGTGGCACTTAATCCACTACCACAATATTGCACATAGACATTTCTGGTGACAGCTGCTGCTTAGCAACAACCCTTCTATCTCCCCTGCTCCCAAAAGAAGAGTAGAGGTGTGCTAGGAATACAACCCAGAAAACAATACTGCTTGTCTTGTTTAGAATTAGTACATTTTCAGAAGGCCACCAAAGGTTTAGTTTACTCGAGTTAGTGTTTGAGCAAAACAGAATGCATGCATGTTAATTCTCACACACATACCTACCTCTTAAGTAGCCGGAGTACCAACATTTGGAAAAACTATTTAGCCCTGCATCAGGTAATATATGAACTGAAAAGAAACCAGTGTGAAAACTTCCTGTCTTGTAGTCTTTTTGCCCACCTTCTTGGGCAAAAAGAGGGTGGCCTGTCTTGAAGAGGATGATTTGTGTGCTTTTGACCAGTCATCACAAACCTCCCTTCACTCCTTCACTTTCAAGTAGCAGGAGACTCACATCAACCTTGGTGAGCTCTGTCAGAGCCTCATTTGTTCCACTGGTGTATTTTCAACTTGCTCGGGTACTCTATCCCTTTCTCCTGCTGTTCTGGGGAGTGTTTCATTCACACAGCTACTGTCAAAAGGCTCTGACAGCCAGCCTGAGAGTACAATTTTCCTCTGAAAATGAAGGCAAAGAAGTCAATCAGCATCTAAGCCCTTTTCAAACCCTTTTTCCCTAGGTCTCTGACCTCATGAGCAGAGTGTAAAAATTTCAGCTATTTTTTGCTAAATGCACTGGGCAATAAAATACCTAAGATATCCAAGTCTGGCACTGAGTTAGGAATCTTATTAACCCTTACTTCAGCTGTTAAGCATCAAATGGTCCATGGTAACTCATGAACTTCTAACAAAATAAAGTACGCTCTTTACAGTGTGTTAGTTTTATTTTTTTACCAAAGTAATGACAAAGACAGAACTGTGCTATTTCTTTTCTTTGCCCATCCATTCCAGACCAGGAAAACTGAACATCCTGGTTTATAACAGGAAATGGTATTTTCATGTCACACTTCAAGACTTCAGCTGCTTCTACAAGGACAAGGAAGGCTATTCTTCTTCCCATCTTCTACATTTGAGGTTGTCACGTTTACTTATTTAAATTAGTAGGGAAAGGTTAGAGAAAGTCCTCATCTTCTTGCAAAGGAAAAGGTGTTTAGGATGGTTGGATAAAGGGCCAGGAAATGACATGCAGATGTTCTGATGTATGAATAGGTCTGAGGCATAGGACTTTTAGTAATACCTCTCATGGTGTCCTTCTTAATGACAGACTGATTAATACATTGGGGACAGGGAAGAATTTTTCTCCAGCTTAAACCTAAATTAGTCAGAGCCATGAAGACTTTTCAGCTTTCATAGAATCATAGAATGGTCTGATTCAAAGATCATCCAGTTCTAATCCCCTCTGCTGTGGGCAGGGACACCTTCTGCTGCACCCAGTTGATCAAAGCACCATCCAGACTGACCTTGAACACTTATAGATATGGGCATTCCACAACTTCTCTCAAGAATCTGTTCCAGTGCCTCACCACCCTCACAGAAAAATACTTCTTCCTAATGCCTAATCTCAATCAACTCTCCTAATGACCATTTCCTCTTGTCTTATTGCTATATGCCCTTATGGAAAGTCCATATTCAGCCTGCTTGTAAGGCTCTTTCTCTAAAATATCATGCTGGAGCTGCTCAGTATTTCTTCTTGGTTCTGTCTCGTTGAGCATATTTGTTTTTCTTGCTTATACTGGTGATGTCTGTCCTCCTTCCTCTGCTTTTTCTATTGTCAAAAACAGAAGGCTTCTGAAATGCTCTAGAATATGGAGTTTCATGCCAGCATTCCTTAGATCAGTGAAACATCCCTAACTGGGTGAGCTGTGATTTTCTGTCATCTACAGGGAGACACATTCACATCTGTCAAATACCACTGAACTCTCCCTGGGAGTGAAACTTTCTGCACAAGATGGAGTAAACTGAAAATTGTAAAAAAGCATTTGGAAAATGTGCTGAGCAAGTGGAAAATGGAATATGCCAGGCTATCTAGGAGGGAGGGTACATGTCATTGGCAGCACTATCATTTTGAAGTAGTAGCACAGAAACATGAAATTTGGCTTATGACTCAGACATGTATCCAAAAATATAACAGTAAGGCCAGCAGGAAGTAAATATTGCTTTATTTTGCTGGCAGGAAAGCAAATTCTGGAAAGTACTCAGCTCTTTGTCAAAGAGCAACTCAACACACAGATCAAGAAAACTGCTTCTTACTGAAAAAATATCAAATGAATATAGCCCCTAAAAGGATTTCAGCAGGAAAGAGACACTATTTCAAGGCAATGTTTAGGTCTGAATATTTTATAAATCACATGTGGGCCACCTCTTCAACCTGAATAAAAAGTGCCTATTCACACTCCACATTTTCCTGCTGTCTCTCACCCTCCCTCAGTGCTGGTATAGTTAGCTTTAGACTGAGACTTTCCCAGAGTGCAGATGGTGTTCCGAAGCAAATTCTTATAGAGGTGGCTGTGGTATCTCGTTAGGCAACCAAATGGAAAACCAGCATAAATGTGGAAAAAAAAAAAAAAAAAAAATAAAAGAAAAAGGAAAAAAAGGAGGAAACAGTAGGTAACTTAAAAATGAACCTGAAATAAAACCCTAGAATGAAACCCACAATATCAAAATGGCTTTCTGGGCTGCAAGTGTACATTGCAAGTTAAAGTCTAATTTTTCATCTACAAATATCCTCAAGTCTTCCTTCTGTACTCACCTTTCTTGCTGAATCTCAATATAAGGTGAATTTTTATAGGTAGCAGAAAAAATTCCATGAAACATAATACCTTCTAGTCCTTCATCACTTGACTATTCAAAATCACTTGAACTAATTGTCTGTGTGTCCTGGGGGAAGAATTATAAGAAAGGATTACCTTTGAGGCAAAGCTGAATAACATGTGCCTGCAAGCCAGGATTACTGACATTTTCTTAAATGTATGACCTTTTAAGAAGAAAAAAGACATTTCATGCACCAGCTTTATTGGAATTAAAAAAAGATGAAAAAATCAGTTTCTTGTTTGTACATCACCTATGGTTGAGAAAGATCCCACAAAGTATATACATTTGCTTACATAATAAGATTATTGTGTGAATCTGAATAAATACTATTCTGTCTCTCATTCTATATGTAAAATAGTCAGTCATAACATTAGGCTTTCCTCTCTTCTTCAAGTATTATGACTGTCATACAACATTTGGATCTGGAGAAGCTTCTTCTGAGAGTCACAAGACTTAAAAAAGGTCATAAGGCTCTACGATCCTGTGATATGATATGATCCACAAAAATAAAAACACAGCACTGATATTTATTTATTTCTCTATTTATCTATCTATTTATTTATTTATTTATATACTGTAAAATTTTATTAAATGACCAGTGTATCTGGAATGAGACAACCCAAATGGAATGAACACAAATCATATAGAATATATTAAAAATATACATAATGGCTTTGTTTTTAGCTTTATTAATCTGTTTTATCTCTCTTCTTTATTTCATAACTTAAAAACATCAATACCAAATATAAGAATACGTTATAAAGAATTTTTGGCTCCATGAGAAGGTATTTATAAAAAATTCTGCTTCATGGCTGCTTGAATTGCTTTATTATCTAACAAAATATACAGCAAAGCTATGAAAATAATTTTCTTAAGCCCTTGTTGCTTAATTTTTTGTCTTAGATTTTACTAAAAATAAGATGGAATGCCAAATAATAAATCAGAGACTAGCAAAATAAAAGTTTACTATACATTTAGGATATGTTTAATGCGTTTTTTAGCATATATTTTACATTTTATGATCAATCTTTCTTGTTGAGAAGTTCTATTTAAAAAATACATGCAGATGGCTTCAGCTTTAATATCAAAACATGCTTAATTCAGTAAAAATTTGTATTAAATATTTAAATGCATAGAAAAATATTTTAATAGTGAAACCATTTTGAGGCTCTTTTGGTGAAAATTTGTAATGAATCCAAATACAGAAATATATAATTGCACTGACAGATGAGATGACACAGGAAGGAAAAGCAATTTAAGTCCTTTAACAATGATAAACACAGTGATAATAGAAACAATGTGAGAAACAAACTAGATATGTGGCACTGCATTAATAATACTGGGTGTTAACAACTACATAAAGTAGTGAGTCAACAATAAGTTTGTGATTGCATTTTTTTACAAAATAATGAAACATAAGCCCTCACTTCAATGGGATCTCCTTGTATTGCTTTGTTCGCATAGTGTGTAGCAATAACTAAAGGTGAGCATCTTAAAGACCATGTTTTTAGATTAATTGATTACATAAAGCTTTCCATTTTATATGAAATAAAAATGGAAAAATGAAAGAGATTAATATATTTTTCTAGAGGGGAAAAAACCAACCTGACAAAACACAAACTTGAATGACTCAAACTGAAGAGAAGTTACATGGATAGGTTGGATGAAAATAAGAGATCCTCAGTCAAATTTTTGAAAATGAAGAAATACCTCATTTTTTCATTATTTGCAAGCCAATCTCCTGTCTTTTTCTGCCTGGCTGGTTAGGAGCAACTGTTGGTATTGCTACTCATAGAACCAAGAAGTTAGTCAAAATTTGACACCTTCCTGAAATAGCTTATAATATAAATGAGAATACACTAGTAGGTGGGTAGAATCTTTGAACTCTTTGAAAGTAGCACTTTCAGATATTAAGGAGGCAGCACAGAGAAATGATTCCCTGAATGCTAACACTAAACAGAAACAGCTACATCTTTCCTGCTCAGAAATCCCCAGGTTCATGCTGCATAATCATCCACACTCAGAAAATTTTCTCATGTTGATGCTTATAGCTGCACATCCCAGCTTTCTGATGGATTTTATTGCTGTTAACATAAACTCTGAGGCTTTAAGTTAAAATTAACTAGTATCTATCTTACTTTCTAACATCTTACTATGAAGTCTGCAAATTTCTACTGGAGAAAGAAAAGGCTTTGTGACAACTCAAAGTAATGCATGAGAAATGCATGAGAAAAATCCCATTGCCTGTTCACACTACAGCTACCAGGAAGAGGGCTGTGCAAGCAGCTAGAACCTGACAATGTAATAAGCCTCTAAAATATTTATGTGATCATACTAGTAAACCGCCACAGATAAACCAGTTATTGATGCTGAACTTTCCAGTGACAGAAAAACATCTAATTGCTCTTCTTCCTTATAATCTGGAAATATGTGCCTGGTGATATTTCCTGTCTTTAACCAGGTACTAATGTACCTTCAGATTCATGACAGGAATTCCAATATAAGCATTAAAACTACCAAGCAGTAAGTATTCATTCTGTGGCAATTAGCCATGCTTTGCCATAATATTCTGTGCACTTGCTGAAGGCAGGTTGGCAGCAGAAGTTCCAGTGAAGAAAGGTGTTACAGCTCAGGGACTCTGAAGAAATTTGCAGAGGAAAATATTGGCTCTGCTTTAAAGATCACAAATACCCAGAGCTATTCTCTACCCTTGCAGTTAAGAGTCTTCCCTGTCCATCTGCCACTTCATCTACTCTTTTGATTGCAGAATGTAGATTAATATGAGGATAAAGTAAACAAACCATTATTACAAGACAATTTTACCGTTTCTCAGCTGGAAGATGATATGAAAACAGGTAAGGATGTTGCTGTTGAAAGTAAGCATGTTAAAACTCAGAATATTCTGTGCTCTCCAAATTTATGATCCAGAGAGTGCTTACAGCTGCACTCTGCTTCAGCGGCACACAAAGTGAAGGCATGTAGATGAAGCTGTTTTGCAATACTAATGGTAAGAGAGACTCAGCTGTACTTGAGCAAGGCATGCCTCATTCCAGTGTAGGTCAGTTCACTAGAGATTTGTTGTGCGTGTGTTGGAGGGACTGCCAGGAACCAAATGAGTAACATGACAATAATACTATTCCAGGGAAAGTCAAAGAATGTACATCACAAACAATTCCCCATTTGAGAACAGAGCAGCTTCAGATCTGCAAATATGTTGTGAGAAATTAAGTGCAATGAAGGAGTGTGGAACAGGTATACTTGGCCATATTCTGCAGTAGTTACTTGTCTGGGGAGCTTCTGAAATGAGCACATGAGGTATGAAGTGAAGCTAAGATACCGTTACTGATCATTTATCATGTAGTCAAAACAAGTTCACCAAAGAAAAAAATTATTTAGGATTAAAAGTATTAAAAGTACTTTTTCCACTTCTATCTGAATTGCTAATACTAGTGAGGGCTGAAAGAAACAACTAAAGTCTTAGAAGACTACTGAAACGACATTTTAGAGCTATTTGGAAAAAGTAAGAATTTGTTTTTATTATGCTAGACATTATCTATTCTTGCAGGATATCTAAAATAACATCTAGACGACTCCCAAATAAAATCAAAACAATTTTAAGTTCTTAACCAGTGAAATGGAGGATTAAGGTTAGATTAGCAGTTGAACTTTTGTACTTATAAGGAATGTCCAAATGCCTGCTACCATTTTCTGTGGGAAAACAACACAGATGAACAGGAACAGTAATGATTTCAAATATGCATAAGCTTTTAAAGCATAATGCATTCATCTTAAACTTTGTTCTTTGATATCCTATATCAATATATTTCTGTAGCTTATCTTTTCAGGCTAAGGGACAAATAACAAACCTAAGCAGTCTGTGTGTGAAACGCTCAAAACCGAATGTGTGTGAAAGAAGCAAAGATGGCTTACTGCAGTCTATTCTGAAAAAAAGTTCAGAATTCAAATTTCCAGTTTCTTGCTGTGAAAGTGATGGAAAATGTAGCTGTATACTCCTGTAATGTTTCTTCCATCAATCTATCATAACCACAAATCTGTTAGAAAAAGTAAGGAGAAATTCACAGTTTACTGGCAGCTTCCTCTGCCAGTTGAAGGAGCTAATTCCACCTGTGAAGGCTGAAGACATTTGCTTGCTCAGGAAGCATACTGGGTTTAATGCTGTTATTCTGATGCTTTACAGTCCATTAAGGCATGAATGATACAGCTTTTTATAGTTCTTGTGTGGTTTGTCAGGGAAGAGGTTCTGTATACTGGAAGGCTAACCATTACATAGATAATATGAGCTCAGATTTTGAAACCCATTGCTGTTCTCACCACCTCTACATATCTGACATGCAACCTAAAGTTCTGAATCACTGATGAGAAGGCTGAAGCACTGAGGAAGAACTATAAAATGATAGCCACCACATTTTTTTCAGAGCAGTTAATGCAATAGGTCATTACAGTATGATTTTAAGTATCAGCTTGAAGAATAACTTATTTGTTCACATCCTATAAAAACACCTTTCAGCTGTTATACCACCTGTCCAGCTAACTGCTTCCAAAGCTGTATTTATAAAGCCACAAGGGTCTATTATTACAGTAGTTTGAAAACAAAACAGGCACACATAAGCGTGTTTAGAGTACTCTCATACACATTGTATTTATGCACACACAGGTGACCAACAAAAACACTCATAAGCATGCATTATATTTATGGCAATATTTTTTCAAACCCATGCAAAAAAAAAGGGGAAAAAAGTCCTATTATTTTGCACATCTGGTATATGCATTGTCCTCATGAATAAATATGCAATTATAGAAAAATCCAAGTGACACATCATATGTTATTTAAGTTTTTTTTTAATGAATGAAAATGAATAGCTATTGTTGAAGTGGATTTATAACTGAAGTAATGTCTGTTCTTTTAGATAGCAGTAAAGATGACAATGCAAACAACATTGTTTTATTTATACATTTTAAATGCAGGAATTGTACAATGCTTTCCACCAGATTTTCAGATACGACAGCTGCATGGCTAAAGATCTCAGATATTTTATCCTCTTTTCTAAACAATTTTAATTTTCAGCACAACTACTTGGCATTCTACCAATGAAAAATGCTAATTCTATGAAAGAGAAAGAGTGAAAGTAACTGACTATGGACAGTGAGAGTTATATGTGCTCTGCCCCTAAAAGAACTTTCAGGAAATTTTTCAGTCACTGAGTCTGCTATTGTGAAAATTGCATGACATGGAAAGCTCACTTCATATATATTTTTTTCTATATATCAACTCAGTGACGACTAATGTAAAAAATAGTACATTACTCCTAAAATAAAGCCTAAATAAAAAACACAACTGAAAATCCCACAACAGTAACTAAAAAACAGAAAAGAAAAACAATCCCAAGGAATTTCAAATGTTCATTACATAATGCTATCGCATTGATGATCTTTGTCACACCATTTAATTCCTTTCTGACAGCTTTTATGCTGTTTGTCATTGAAAATAATAGCTGGCGCATTTTATTTTACCCTAAAACATGATGTCAAACTTCTGCAGAAAAACATGTTCATTGGGACAGACGATCATAGGCTATTAGTACATATAGTACTTCATAGTACTATCTTGTCCTCAGCCCTAATAAAGCATAAGCCTTAACCTTCTCCTCAACAGATTTTAAATTTAAACCTACAGCTTCACATCAAGGCTATCAGTCAGCCTTAAAATTCTAGTGCTCATCAGAAACCATATGAATAGCTATGTTCTCATTTCTTATGTCAACAGAAACCTTCCCTTGAATCTCAAGCTTCAAAGCAAATCTGAGATCAACATTTATTTTTCTTCTTATGTCCAGTCTCTCACAACCATTTCTCTAGTCAATAGGCTCTGAACAACGATTTGGTGATAATGTCTGTAAGAGAGCAGCCAAAAGTGTCCCTTCTAAAAATGCCTCCAGATCTGATCATCGGTATTAATCAAGATTACAATAAATTCACGACTATAAAGTGCACCGGATTATAAGGTGCACTTGTGGGTTGTCAGCAATTTTTCCAAACTGTGTCCATATATGAGGTGCACTGGCGTATAAGGCGCACTTTTTTTTCCCCCAGCGAGGATCCATTTGCAACAAAGTAACTAATTTGTAATGGAACCACACAATTGCGGGGTTTATAGCAGGTACTCATTTTACAAACATTTTTCATGGATTGGCGTAGCCTTCTATCGCAGCCCCAGGCACCCTTCCTCTGCCGTGGGCCCAGCACTCCGGCCCGCCCCCAGCTCTGGCTGGCACAGCTGGCGCAGCTCACGGCTGGCATGGCTCTCACAGTGCGTGGCTGGCAGCTTGGCTCATGGCTCGCACTTCTGGGTTGGCAAATTTCCGAAATTTGTCCATATATAAGGTGCACTGGATTATAAGGCGCACTTCTGGGCTTTGATCAAAATTTTTGGGCTTTAATGTGCACCTTATAGTCGTGAAGTTACTGTACTTGCAATAAATCCTGTTATCCACATTTCAATTTAGAATTGTATTGCCTTAAATTCCTAAGAAAATTTAACAGTATTTAAAATGTACAAGTATAAATGCACATTTGACAAACAAGAACTCGTTTCAGTCCTATCTGAAATGTAATCCTGACTTTCTTCTGTAGCCAATTGCATAAGCTATTCCTGTGGAGATTCCTAATGCTTGAAAACCCTTTTCCACTATAATGAATTCCAAGAACAGAGAATTCTTTCTTCCAGTATTCTAAGGCATTAGCAAAACTTCTAGTACCTCACGTATGTAAAATTCCAAGGTCTTTATTAATTGTACTCATTTACCATTAATTCAAGAGGACTGGCCTATCTTAAATAATAAAAAAAATGACAGAAGTTCAGTGGGAACAGATAAGAAGGAAGGTGCCCATTTCCACTGGTTTTACCATGTCAAATTCCAGTCTAAATACAATAACCAAAAATTTGTACAGAAATAAAAGACAAGTGAGAAGAGACGATGCTTTCAACTAATTCTTTTAGTTGCATAGTTTGAACCAGAAACTCTTCTCAGCAGAAGGAGATGAGATGAGATGAGATGAGCAAATGAATTCCTTTTCACTCTCTTTGGTCACCTCTATTTGATGCTGCTTGCAACATGACAGATGGTGCTGCCACTTCCTCAGACTTGCTGTCTGATGGTTTGCACAGAGAATAGTACATTTCAGAAAACTTTGCTTTTATTAATCACAGTGAAAACAGCTCTTAAACTTCCTGTGATATATCCATATTGACTCAAGCATTTCGAAAACAGAGGTTCAGCTTTTCAAAAGTGGAGTCACATAGTACATCCATTGAAAAAGATTCAGCTATACTCAGAAAAAGAAAATTTATTGTTAGTGGGATAGGAATATCAACTGGGAAAAGAAAGAAAGGTATCCAGTCTAGAGGACCCTCATACTGTTACTTCAGGTGTGCAAGACCCCTGAAAGTAGAACAGGCTTAAAAGACTGAAGTAAATGTTAGTCTAAAATATGTCATTTTACAAAGTCCTTCTGATGCAGCATGTGATCTTGATGAATCCCATACTGAATTGAAAATATGAATTTTATATAAGCCTAAAACAAGTTGGAAGCTATAACTTCCAGTTCTGTGTTATTAGGAAATAAAAAAACCCCAAAACATACAAACCAATTTAAAAAAAAAAAAAAAAAGAAAAAGGGAAAGGGAAAGTATGCTACTCTAGTAAAAAAATGGTGTTTCTTAGCATTCTAAAATTTAGTCTCCACTTTCATCTCATTTGGAGTTGAGCAATAACTCCTAACAGGCTATTTTTTCCTCAGGATTGAAACCTGGTGACACTTATTTAGCAGCAATATCAGAATTCTTCCTCAGTAAAAACACAAAATTAAGGAAGCAGGCACAAGCTATGTCTAACATTAGAGAAAAAAACAAATTTCTAACTTTTTATTTACTTAAGACTCAGGGTTTTACAGAGAAATCTCCATGCCATCAATTCCAAACTCTTTTTTTCTTTTTTTAATGATTCTAAGATTTTTTTTTTCCCCATGATAATGATTTAATGTACATAATGAAATAGCCAGCTGAAAAGAAAGTTTGATGTCTGCTTAGGCATCTTGAAAGATGTGGAGTGGATCACACCACAGTACACTTAGACATTTAAAAGTTTGATGAAGTCAAATTGTCCCAGTTCTTTCCTTAATGACACCTGAGAGGAAAGCTTTCTCTTGTACATTTTGTCTTACACATCTTCAATGCTTAAAATAAGAAAAGTCTAGATTAAGAACAGCTGAATTTCATGCTACCAAAAACTTCGAGAGGCAAAAGCGACTTGCTTAGACACAGGACAACTTAATTTAGAAACCTAAATATAGTGATCAAGCTCTCATTTCTTCATGAGATCAGTTCTTCTGAGTATAAGAATGAAGTTGGCAACAGTCTGTGGCTAGTTTCAAGACTATGCTCCTATTTACCGCATTTATTTTCATTGAAAATGTGAAACTCTAAGGCTGATTAAGGAGAAAAGTTATTCTGTTCTTAATGCTTAAAGAAAATGGAAAGATATGTGTGCCATGATCACTACAGATTTAAATCAGTGTGTTTGTTCTATCTCAGCCAATTTTTCCTTCATATATAAAATATATTACAAACCTTTCCTTTCTTATCTAAAACTCTGCTTCTGTGTCTTTATCCATTTATCATCCTTCTCCCACCTGCAGAATGGCATAGGCAGCACTCTGGTTCTGCAGTATCTCTGGTTTTGAGATACTTTTGGGAAAGAAGAGAGCAAAGAACAGAGAAACTGACTCAACAATTTAAAATGAGCCAGCATGGTTAAAAAAAAAAAAAAAAGAGGGCTGCTGCTGAGGCTTGTCTCTTTCTCCTTTCTTTCTGTTCTGTGCAAGATCCTCCTGAAAATAAGAAAAGAGATATTTTCCTTCTCCTTTTAGTAGTTTTGACTGATTGATGCCACATTTGTAGGCTGCCCTAGGGAGGTCATAATTGTTTTCTCCTCTAGTAATCTAAATTAACAACCTCATTACAGATGCTGAAAATTTAGGTTTCAAGTGCAGAAACAGTGGTAGCTTAACACATTGCACTTACTCCATTCCAGAGGAATATTTCCCATTTTAATTGCATGACACCTACAACAAAAATGGAAATTTTTTTTCTTTGAGAATAAAACCCAGAAAGTTTCTGGATAGTGACAAAGGTGAATGAGACCTATGATTACAGAGATAATGAATTTAAACTGTCTATTCCCTTCTCCCAAGTCTTGAACTAGCAGTTAAGTGGAGGTTATACCAGGGAAATTCTAGCTACTTGTATTTGTAAAATCTATAATGAATGAAATCCAGACATGTCTTTGACACTATCATATTTGAAAATACATTCAGATGTTGTACCTGTATGTCAGGAGAAGTGCTACAAATAATGATGGGTCGTGCTTTTTATTGCACACAGCAGGAATATTACAATTAAGCATAAGGTACAACTATTAAGCAATTACTTGTGAGAAATGTTCATTGACAATTTCAGCAACTTTTTCACAAACAATTATTCAAGGAAATTTCCCTCACACTTGAGAACCTCTAAAATGGGTGACTTAACTACAACTAATCTGTACTCATTTACCTGGATGAACATTATATAGGTGAATTATTACATCAATAACTTGGAAAATCCAGCTATAATTGGAAAAGTCCTTGAAAATTCTTCAGATTATAAAAAGGCTCAGCTTATACATAGTCAGTTTATGTATAGTTAGTATAATCAAAAGTCATTATAAAATTATTTGGAAACATGCCAAAAGTTATACATTCAATGTCAAGAAAAAATGTACAAACACTTAGCATGAAACTGATATTGATGAAGGACTAGGTTTCTTGAGGAGATAACAACATAAATGACGTGTCACTGAAGTGGATGAGCAAAGAATAAATAGACAAAAAAATTGCTAACAAGGAATTATGAAACTGTTTAGTGAAACCATCCAAATTTGATTTGCTGGTGGAAAAAAAATACTATTACTAAAATATGGTAATATTAATCTGAATTGTGTTCTTTTCTCATTTCATGTAATCTATTTGCCCCAGTTTCAGACATATTATTTATATCAGATGAGGGAAACTGGGACAGTCACATATCTGCTTGTCTTACCATTTCACATTACTCATGGTTTTATGGTGAGAGAGAATGTATAGGGATGAATTGTTATTTCACAGTGCACAGAAATTGGTATGAAATTTTTTTCAAACACTGGCAGCTGACTCCCAGCATGGCTTGAGACTGGAGGGTCAGCACTGTGCCAGCTGTGCCCCTGGGAACAAGAGGGCTTGAGATGAACAACTTCTTCCTGATCATCGGGATGTTGCTGCACCAGAAATTCTTCATTATGAAAGCCAAGAGCTTTTGGTTTCCCAGTTCTGCTTTTCTCCAATATATCTGCAAAACATGACTCTTCAGATTTAGCTATGATACTTATTTACCATTCAGTTACATGCTGTCCCTCCACCTTAATGCTCCCAGTTTCTCCATTTTTCCTATTGCACTGGTGGCTAAGCCTCTAGTAATTCAGCTTACATACTCTTGGGTGGATACTGTAAAAAATCAGTGTCTTGTTCCAGATGACACCATACAGAGTCAAGCAGATCTGCAAGAACTGTAAGCACTGTGTGGTTGCTGAAGTCAACATGGTGCTGGGACAATACAAGCAGAAAAAAAAGCCAAATAGAAGAACAGAGCTGTAAATATTTTCAGAATAGCACCCCTCCCTGTCAACCACCTGTCCAAAACCTGTCCCCTCCACTCCCAAAACGCTGACCCAAGCAAGAATAGCTCACATCCTCCTCCCCCCACCCCTCAACTGTCTGTGCTCTATTTTGGTCTCATTTTGTACGACTCAGAGGCGCCAAATATTGATTCAGTAATTAGTTGCCTTTTCTCACAATTTTGTGGTATATTTAGCTAAAGGATCTCCAAACACTCCTTGCAACCTCAATTATCACTTGTGTTGTTTTGGGAGAAAAAGGTAGAGGAATTGGGAGTGAAGAAATGAAGCTCAGCATGGGAAAAAAATGGACAGTGAGGGAACAGGTGCTTGCACCATCTGACTCTATTATAGCTGTCAATAAATTAAATACATTTTGCTCAAGTAAATAAATTTTTTCTCAAGCTGACACTGTTTTCCTCATGACAATTTCTAAGTGATCTTCCTGTGTTCATCCTGTTTCCTGCACATGTTCCTCTGAGGAGAGGAGTGAGGAAGTGATTGGATGGGCATTTGGCTGTTAGCCAGGACTAAACTACCATACCAGAAAGACACATGCCCATGCCCAGCACAGAGGAAAATGTGAAAGGTATTGAGTTCCATCAGCCTGAAAGACTGCAAAGGAAGCAGCAATGTTGGTCACCCTAATAAAGACATCAGTAAGAGCACTGGCAACTCAGATGAATCTCCTGGAAATGCAATGCAGAGCACTGCAACAAAAAATAACTTTTTTGTCATTCCATAACACAAAAAGGGTTAATAATTAAATTGAAAAATAGATCTGAATTAATCAGTTTCAATACAATCAATGAAAAAGCCAAAACAAGTTATTTTCATGTATGGATTAGCACTCTTTCCTTGAAACTCTTTTCTTCACCTCCTGGTGACACTGCTCTGTGTGTGTCTTCCTTTCTGCACCTATGAAGTTGTAGATTCTCTTTTTGTGAAATGTATAACTCCCTATTTGAAACCTTTCCAAACAAAATGATTTAGATTCTTTTTTTCCCTTTTGTTACTTCTCTAGAAGTTAAGAGTCTATTGAATCTAGACACTTGGGCAACATATGTGAAACAAATATTTACAATAATTTCACAGTCATAAGCCACACCTGATTATAAGCTGCACATTCCGGTAGCCAGGTAGACCAGGGGATAAGTTCATATATAAGCCGCACGCGAATATAAGCCGCACTTTTTTTTTTTTAAAAGCGAGGATCCATGTGTAACAAAGTAACAAATTAGTAACAGAATCTCTGCCAGCGGGGTTTGGTGTCAGGTGCTCAAGTTGCAACAGTTTTCATAGACCAGTGAAGCCTCTAAAGGCAGCCCCAGGCCCCCTCCCTGGCCAGCTCTCACTTCCGGGTTGGCATTTCACTGGGATTTGTCCATAGATAAGCCGCACCTGATGATTAGCCGCACTACTGGGGTAGGCTGGATTCTTCAATGAAAAAGGTGCGGCTTATAATCATGAAATTACTGTACTTAAAAATAAATAATATGTATTACTATTTATTAAAAAAAATCCGCATTACATCCAATCACATTTATTTTCATAGAAGAGGAATTCCTAGCCTCTGGTTTCATTGGAACAGACCAATGTAAATGAGGAAGCTGCTGAGAATATCTGCTGAAAACATATGTCTCACTCTAAAATATAAAAAAAGCCTAGAAAAGGCCACACACAACAGTGTTGAAATGGCTGATTCCTTGTCCTTAAGATGGATGAATGAAAAAGGAGAATTCCGCTTCCCTGGAAACAGATGCTTGTTTGTTTCTCTCCTACAAGAAAAGTATTAGAAACACACATGAGTCACTGATATGAAAAAATGGATGAAAAAAATGAAGAGTGAAAGTGCCTAGGACATATCACTATCTAGTAGTAGAACAATCTTAAGTCACAACATACTGTTTCTTGTATAAATCATGTGCAACAGAGAACCATAAAAATATAATAAACCTAGAGGAAGAGGAAGAAATATGGGAAAATACTGACAGAGAAAACATAGCTGCCTCATTTAAGTTCTGAATAGTTAATTATCCTTTGGCTAAAGCTCACATTTTTTCTATTCCTCTGAAACACTGAGGGGTTTTTTTAAGAGTTTTTTTAAGTCAATCATATTAGATTTTGAACGAAATTACTGTTCAAATATGTAATATTATAATCAGAGACCACTATTTATATATTTCTACTTAAGTGTGTGTTCTACAATATTAAGTATCTGACCAAAAAATTTATATGCTTGCATGAATCTCTTGTGACTAGATCCTTGCAAATTTAAGGTTCATAATATACTAATATATTATCTATAAAAACATATATTATAATGTATCCAATATTAATTTATCAATAACATATTATGATTGTTACAAAACATATTAATTTTATGATATATTTTATATAATTAATCATTCTTGTATTTTACATAATATGCAATAACTATATGAAATATGTGAAATCTGCAAAAAGTGTATGAAATATATATGATATATATAGTACATGCATGAAAACTATAATTATCTTAACTTTGATCTGAAAATTAATCATGCTCCTCTTTATAGTTATGAAGTACTTTTAATACATTTCAGATAATGAGCTCAAAGCAATAAAAACTATTTATAAACATGATAGGGTAGTACTGTATAGGGTAGTACACTTCCTCAAATGAACGCACCATAATAGTGATTTCTATAAGGGATAAAATCTTTCTGTGATGGAGAAAGACACTAAAAAACATGAAGAAACAGTTGTAAACAAGAAGAGAAGCAGCAGGCAGAGATGACACTATTAACAGTTGATCAAAGTCAGTAACTTCTTAGTGCCTTCTCGTTCTGTCATTCCTGGAAGTAAAATGCATTTATACTTCTCATACATAAGCAGAATCACACAACAGAGTATGGCAATTGTTTTTCACCCTCATAAAAGAACTCAAACTGTTGGGCAAACAATATTAACAGTGGAGCACTTCTGATATGCTTGGTTTTTTTATGCCAACTACTGAAAAAAACACAGAGATGGGAATAATCTGCTTGTAACTGGTGAATTCATTTTTACTGAATTTGTGTTTACTTCAATTGACAGCATACTAGACTGCAAGATTTTGTCCTATGAACATTTGTATAAACTGGGAGAAGATCACATTAGAACTGGTAATGGAATTTTAACTACAGGAATATAAGAGAGCTACAAGGGGGCATCTATAGAACTGCAATGCTTTAAACATCCGTTGTTTTATTTCCTAAATAGGAACACACACTAAAATGCAAATATGGCCATGAAAAAGCCTTCACTTAAGACACATTTCTTTAATATCTTTTAAAGATATACTGCAAGTCAATGACTATGCACATGCTTACAAAAGGCTTTGTTAAAAACTATTTGCTTCCTTGTGATTTGTCTTTATGAAGTGCCCTCTTATGGATATTTGTACTATAGAGGTACATTTTTCTACACATGGTCTCTCAGGCTGTTTAAATTTGCTTATAACAGTCAGTTGTTAATTGTGTATTCACTGTTAACATACTGTTAGAAGCTGTGACTAGATGGATGCAGGAAATCATGGCAAAAATGTGTTGAAGTGATGATTTTGGATAGTCAAGCCCACAGAATGGAGGAAAGATGCACCCACTGAGTAGCACTCAATCACTCTAGAACCCCATTTATGTTACCAGCATGTCTTTCAGGGTCCCTTACTCTGCCCTTAAGAACAGTTCTGCTGCCTTTCCATAAGAGGAAACTCCCATTTTAGGTACATACAGAGTGTTGAATATTTGAGCTTAAGATGAGTATATCAGCAGTTTGGTTTACCCAGACTTGTAGAATCAGACTATCAAAACCCTTCCATACAGGAATATTGTATTATTGCACCTGAGAATTACAGCTTTTGAAATTTAACAATTATGCTTTTTCCTCAAATTTTTCTCCCAAATAGCTGGTATTTTGGTGATTTGCCTACACAGCTCAAAGAAAAAGTTAGTATTATAGAATATTTGAATCTTACAGGACATATACTTTTGTAGTAAAAATGTACACACTGATCTTCATATAAATATGATATTAAATGAGATAAATCTTAAAAGAGTACTTGTGATTTTCTGTTGAACACATCAGGACAGAAAGAGGCATCAGAAATATTCAGGAAATCATTTACATTTCCACATTAACTCAGTATATATTACAGGCACAGAGGCTGGGCTTTGTATTTAAATGGCTTTGTATTTAAAGGATTTATTTATGACTCTAGAATTTTATGGATATTTCTAATTAATTGTTTAACCACAAGAAGCAGTAAAGTAAGATCTATTTTATTTTGACTATTTTAATAAGGGAACACAGAAAGAAATTTAGCAAGAATGGGCCATAGAAAAAATCATGTTTTGATTCTGTTGGCATTTTCAAACACTGTTGCATTTACAATACTTCTGTGGTCTTTTTCTTAATGTGATAAAAAAATAATGCCATAATGGGAAGCAGTTTGACAGGTAAGAACCATATTTTAATCGGTTAGATTAGTTCTATTTACACCTATCATCCCTAGGACTTTCATAAGGAAAACAAAATTTTAGATAAAATAAAAATTAACCATTTAAAAAAAAAAATCTTGTCCAAAAATTCCATTTGTCCTTTTTAATTGCAGCTGGGAAATATCTTCAGCAATATGAAGCTAACTATTTTAATAAAAACTCATTTTTGGAGATCTTTGTGGGGAAAAAAAAAAAAGGCACAATGTATCACATTGCCAGTAATAATTAAGGAAGAAAAATCCCTACTTTCCTAGCAGAATTATCAGTATTATAATCTGACAATTGAATGTTGTTTAAGCGAGAGGAAAAAAAAAGAAAACTGTGACGTATCACATAGCTTGTCTGCTACAGAAGTGCTGGATCAGATTCAGTGAAGCAAATACTTGTGACCATAAACCATGTGTTTCTGGTCTTTCCAGGAGTTCAGATTTGGCAATACCAGATTTACTGCTCCAATCCATCAGTCGGAATGGGTACTAGTTTCTCAAAGCTATTCTGCAATGTGCTCTCTGGAATATGAAATTTTGATGATATGAAACTCAGCTAGTGCAGATGTGAGAAGTTCATGCGTGCTAATTATGGAAAACATGCTTATGTGTAAAGAGATAAGCTTAGAAGTGAGGTAGATTGTTGGTTTAATGCATATCATTGTGAAAGCTGGTATAAACCACATTAGCAAAGACATTGGTATATTCCACGTAGGTCTAAAGGTATTTACTGACACAATAGAGATGGCACAGCCATGGTGAAAGCAGCACTAATCACAGACCTCAGTGTAGGAGTCAAGCATGGCAAATGAAAAAATATCCAGTACATTGTGGTAACTTACAGATCATTTTCCAATCTTCTTTCTGAAAATCGCTAAGGCAATGCCTTATTAACAGTTTATACAAGTGGAGAGTAAAGTGCTAAGTCTTGGGAAGAAATGTTACTGCCATCCAAAAAAATAGAAGACAGGAGATAAATCAATTTCCTTATATTCCTCCCCGACTTTCTCCCAAAGAAGGAAATCAATTTCAGTCTGAAAAGTGCACTTAATTTACAGCAATAGAGATTACTGGTCATTAAATTACAGTATATATCTCTGTATAGCCAATGTATATCAGGCTGTCTACAGTAAAAAGCCTGAAAGCTCTATACATTTTTTTTCTACTTTAAAACATGATCTAATGCATAATTATAATTTTCTTCAGAGTTCATACCTTTAACAGTGGCTCCACCGAAACAAACCACCAGCAGCTGCATGACATTTTACTAAGTGATCAACAAATCTTCTCTCCCTTGCACATGCTTTTTACTCTCTTTTGTTGTGCTTTTCTTCATATCTCATGATTTGCACGGTTTGACACTCCAAGTGTTAGTACAGCTGAAGAATAACCTGCCTTTCAGATTCCATCTAGTTTAATATCACCCTTCTGAGTGGAGAGAGAACATCAATAACAGGGAGAGATAGTTTATCACATCTCAGATCATGCACAAAATTATTTTGGAGGTTGCCTAACAGCCAGTGAGATGTGCTGTCAAGGAGAAAGGCTAATAAAAGCTGTGACAACCCAGTTTGTTCTTGTCAGTTTGGAATGTGCAGAGTATTGCTTTACTTCAAAGACACTGCTACAAACTTAAAAAATTGTTATTCTATTTTCTACCAAAATGTACAAGTCCCAGAAATTCACCATCTGAACCAGACTCTTGAAACCTACCAGCAATTTTGGAAAAGGAAGGACTTTCAGCACATTTCAGTTTTCTAGGTATCACTGCAGGAATACAAGATTATGTGTAATGGGTGCCAAAATCTTATTCTTATTTTTAAAGGAATGTTGTGTTTTTCACGAGCAACCATTTTTAAGGACAGAAGTAGAGGAACTTAATCTTCAAAAGAACCAGTATAATATATAATTTTCATAGGCTAGAGAAGTGAAAATTTTGACCAAGGCGTACTTTATCTGCCTTTTACCTTTCAAATTCTCACTGTACCTTCAATAGACATTTCTGCTCACCATTGATTTGCTGCTTCATGCTGCAAACACTTGTAAAGCAATATCCTAGGTCTGGGCTGTCCTGGTGAAGCACAGTATGGAAGACAAATGTTAAGTAGAGAAGTTTAATTCAGCTTTCTCCTCTGATGATGATATTTAAATTTCTGACAATATATGTTCAGCTCAAGAGCAGTGGTCACATACTCCTCATTGCCTTATTTGTTTCTTGTATGGGAGAGCTGACCCCCTACCTCAACACAGATGAGATTATTTTCCAGTGCAAAAAAAGAGATAGGCTAGCCAGCTCCCACTTAGATAATCTTACATATATTGTCTTGATAGGCAGAGAGAAAAAGAATCATAGGTGTGGGGGAAGTGGTGTATTTGACTGTCATTCCCTTTCCAAGAAGCATATTGACCAAAGGCATACAAATGCCACAGCATATCCTGGAGGCTTAGGCTCCAGATATCCAGCTGTGCTCCTGCTCAGAATAAATATAGCTCTTTCACAACTTCTGAAACTCTGGTCTGTGTGTGTGTGTGTATGAGGGGGACAAGGACAGACTTCTGAAAAGTCCAGTTTTGCTTCAGTTATTATCTGGGGTGAAATCCATAACGGAAAGGAGCACCAGTGAAAGTTTATGAAAACGTTTTGCTAGTGAAGAAGGACTGGACTGGCTCACCTTTCAAAGTTGCTTCTGATAATTTCATCTGGGGCTCTAGAATAGTTAGATTTCTGTTTTCACCAATAAAGATTTTAATGAAAAACATAGACTGTTTGTAAATAGCAACTGTACAGTTCTAACAGTCACAGAAGAGTCTGCAATGACAAAACATAGGAAAAGTACTCTGTTTTTAAGAAATATAATAAATTAAAATGCAGTCTAAGTTATGGAGAAGCATAAAGATGCCTGATGTATGAAATTCAGAAAGCAGATATATCTGAACATTTTTAAATATAACATTGTTACTTTGGAAACTGGCTGATAGGCTATTTATTTATTGATGAAGCCCATTCTAATGGGTTTCAAAATGAACTGCTGTTAGATAAAATTTCAGAGGAGTGAATTATTTAATGTTCCTAAATGGCACACTTGACTGCCTGCCACATTTTTGCAGTAAAACATCCGAAGACAAGTATACTACTTAATTATACCAAAATCAGTAGATGAGAAAGAAACCCATATTTGATTAAAAAACATTAACCCCATTATGAAAGAAACTGTATATTGAGCAGCAATATAATGAAAAAGAATCATTACCTGAACATTAAAATAATGAAGTCTTAATATTGATAATGATAACAATAGCAATATGAGTTATGGGAAGACTTCTCTTGTTGCTCAGATGTTGAGCACAGCAGGAGATGAATGCTTCTTAGACATTATGCAGTTCAGCTACAAAATATATCAAGGCTGAAATTCATGCCCATAGAGTTATGATTAGATCCCATAATCCTCACGATTATGAGGGGACATGAATGATATTTCACAGGAGGATTTAGGCAATAAAGGCTTATAACAGTTCTGATTCCTTTTCAAAGCGCAAGTACATAAACAGCTTGGTTACAACAGCCACTTCTTAGCAACAGGAATCAAAGAGAATAATGGCCCACAAAGACAAAGCAGGAAGCTCAACAGTAACACATACAGCACAAAAAGTCTGTGGCAGGGCAGATGAGATTTTAAATATGTGAGCACCTCCTGCCACTTATGAGGAGCTGGCATGTAGACAAGCTGGGAAAATCTCATACGGTGTGCATAGAACTTACTCAATATTAACTCACAAAGCAGAAAGTTTAATTTGCTCTATGTCATCAAAGATCACCAGGTTCAAGAATAGCCAGGAAACATTGGAAAATACAAAAATATTTAAATGCCCTCTCAAGAAATGAAGACAATAAAGGGAAATGGAGAAGGCAGGGGAGGGGAGAGGAGGGCAGGGGCACAGCCAGAACTGAGAAGATTTGAGAACAGAATGGATAAAGCAACAGTGCCCAGGTCTTGTCCAGTTTTGTTTTCCACAGCTCATGGAGATATTCAGTTGTCCATGGAGCTCATAACATCATTTCCTGTATTTGTTCCTTAAGGGTTAACTTCCTCTCCTTCAGCCACTCCCTGATTTTCAGTAGGTGTTTTAATGATATGTTTAAAGGAAATGTTTATGAGTGAACATGAACAACAATTGTACAGGTTAATGGAAGATCCTGCCCTGAGAAGTGGCAGACAATTCTAGTCTGTTCTTGAGTTTTTAAACCATTTTATTTAACTGGCACAATTGAAAATCCAGATGTAGCACAGACTGCAGGTATGTCTCTGTTGACTGACACTGAGATCCACGTTCTTCAGCTGATTTCCATAGTTTTGGCCTTGCCTTTATCAAAATCTAACATTCTAACAATATCCACCCTTTCTTTGAACCCTAGATCATACTTTGAACTGTACTGTGTCTTCTCAAATGTGTTTGGTGTAATGCAATCCCTAGAACATTATACAATAAATAAAGGTAGTGTAAATCCTTTTAATTTTCAGATGAAAACAGCAAAGTTCAAGGAATCCGTAATAGGATAATTGAAAGAATAAATACAGTGGAAAGCTACAATGAGTACAATGAGGCTACTGCTATCTAACAGGACTATTTTACTTTTTTTCTCTCCTCACTGGGGTTCGATGGAAAACTAGGAAGCACCTGGCACAGTCAGCTCTAAGACAGAGGTAGTGTTGTTTTTACAATTAAACTTCTCATAGTTCATAAGCAAAAAGAGAGAGGGAAGGAAGGAAGGAAGGAAGGAAGGAAGGAAGGAAGGAAGGAAGGAAGGAAGGAAGGAAGGAAGGAAGGAAGGAAGGAAGGAAGGAAGGGTGGGTTAAAAAAGATGCAATAAGACAGCAACATTCAAAGATACCATGAGAACGTCCTGAATAATTTACTCCATTCTGTCAATGTGTCATTACTATTATGCTGAAGCTTACATGCGGTGAATGGGGTCATACTTCTTATGAGAGGCAATTTGTGTGGTGTTGCTTATGCATTAAAATACTCTTGCACCTTGATAAGCATGGCACATAGTAGCACTGAATGATTTTATCCACTGTCACTGGACCGTTCTACATCCTGCAGCTGCATCAGAAAGTAAAATATACATAAAGATGACTCACAGAAAGATAGTAGCAGACAAGATGAATCTGTATCCTTCTTAATACACTTGTACTACTTTGTGACAGGAGGAGAAAGGATTTGTCTGCAGGTGAGATGAAAATAAACCCAGCCAGATACCATATATTTCAGATTTAGCCAGATACCACCTTAGATCAGTGAGGACATTTCTCTCTGCAATTTAATATGGATTCACAATTTCTGTCTCATTCTTCTCTTGTCTGGCTTTACATAGGGGATTCTGGTCACAGCTACAATGGGATACTTGAAGAGATGAAGCCAGTAAGCTGACACTAGGTATCTGTGATTATTAGTGTTTACTTTGAGGATACTTGAGGATACTTGCTCTGATTTTCTATTGAAAATTGACTCCAAGGTCACACAGGTGAATTCACAGCAGCGGCTTGCCTCCCACAGTTCTCTCAGTACTAAGAATAGAAGAGGTTTACTACGATTAGTTGGGACAACACCAGTTGGCAACCAATTTCATTCCATTGCTGAAACCTCAGAGATCAGTGAAATATCTTTTCTCCTGGCTTTTTGATTGTGACTGCAGCCAATCACCTCGAACTTCTTAGGTTTTTAAGAGGTAGGCATACTTACTCCTTCTTAAGCCATTCTAGATCAGTAAAATTAATATGGAAAAAGTATGAAATGAGATGAGATCTTTATCTCTGATCTCATTCTATCTACTATAGATATTTCAGGGATAAAAAAAAAAAACATGTTAAAGGCAGAACTGAATTGGAATTGATGTATTCAATTGCTTTTTCAAGATATTATTGCTGAGACTGTTCTCAACTGCGTAAATGTGCAATGAACAGTTTCAATACATTTGCATGGAGTAAGTTTGTACTGAGAACACAGTAAATTAAGTAAAGCATGCAATGACTTAGGGGTGCTTCCCAAAATGCATGAAACTAGGTTGTAAGGTTGTGGCTGAGTGTGTGGCTGAGATCCTCAAGTGCCAGAAGGTGGCAATTGTGGGAATCATAGGGCAAGACTGGGCAGATAACCAATATTGTAGGTCACTGCTTGGTCTCTAATAATTAAAAAGACATATTAAATTGTTTGTAAGATTTCTGCCAGGATATACCTGCAGGATTGACTAGGAAGGAACAGGAGGATTTTAGGAGTCTCTTATCAATTCTAGCTGCAATCGTCATGAAAATGTTAACTTTTGGGAGGACATTCTTGCCTGTAGTATTTACTTTGCTGTGTCTTACATTACCAAGAGGGTAAGTGAAAACAAAGGTTTTACTTTTTTCCTATACATGCTAGAAAATCTTTAGTACTAAGGAGGTTTGCCAGATTGAAAGCCTGGAAGAATAACTCTGTACTAATAAATCCAGAGAATGAATATTATATTAGAAGCAATAATGCAAACTCTCACAGACTAGCCCATCCATGTGTCTCGGTCCTCACCTGATGGGGAATACCTCCAGAGATGGAAAATTTTAGGCTCATTAAGCTTGAATATCTCAGCCTTTTTGTTAGAACTGCCAGTCTTAGTTATCAAAGTAATGGTGATGACATTCAGGATCACTGAGAACAGCATAATTAACAGAATTCAAATAAATTAAGATGTAAAACTGAGATTATAAAATAACTTTGTTGCATTTCCTAAATGTTTATATAGTATTTGCATTTGTGTAGTGTTGTTCACTTCCCATATTACCGCACTTCCAATAAAAAATCTCTGCTAAAAAGAGAGTAATTAACTCAATAGCTTGTTTGAAAAATGAAGTTTTATTATTCCAGAATGCCTGAGTCTTTGAAATCTGCTCCAGCATGACTGATTTACAAAATCGCTTTGGGGAACTAGTTGACCTCTATTCAAGCTCAAATTCGAAGGCTATCCAGGCTTCCCAGTACTATTTTTCCTTTTGGAAAGATATATCCCAGATTGTCATTGCTCTTATAGCAAGGAAATATCAAGTGTTTGGGCAAAATCACTGCCAGTTTCCTACGGCATTTTTTTCTTTTCCCATCACCATTCTTCAGGTTCTGAAACACTAATCTTAAAGAAATTAGGATTTTAGTAAAAGTTAGAAGAAACTGGGCTTGAGATAGTTACCTGAAACTCAAATAATTGATTGCCTGTCAATTTATGTTTGCTCAGCTGTGCTTGCAATGGGAAAGGATGAAACTAGTAGTTAGGTCCAACGAACACGAACAATTGCAACCAGAAACTCATTCTTTGCAAAGCTGGAGTTGTCCCAAAAGCCATTTGTATTGTCATTAACAAAAAAGGTCAGGGCGAGGAAGACTCGCCTTACTTCCTCCTTTTAAGACCCCTCCTCACAAAAACAACCCCAGACTTAATTTAAGAAGCCAACCACGCATGCTTAATAGCTATTCAAGCTAATTACCATAGGAAGCAGGGAATGGGAGGGGCTGGTATTATGAATCTGTATTTGTTTGACCCTTTTGTCAATAAATAGACTCTGTGACCACCTGTGATTTTGCAGTGCGTATTAGGGGGCTACCCCACGCTGCTGCCCAGCGCTGAATAAACACACCCTTTCTAACTTTAAACTGTTAGAGAGTCTTTTGTCCGTCACAGTTGAGTATCAGTGTTGGACCAATACTCATATTTTGGTAAATCAGTTCACAAACAGTAGCCCTCATTTCCTTCTCATATTTATAATAAGGTTTGTATGGCAGATAGAAAAGACCTGTTAACACAGCTTTTGTCACAACTTATTCAATTACTTAGAAATTTTACAGAAAGAATTGAAAATTGTTCTAATTTAAACCAAAAAGCAAAAGTGGTTTTCTAAGAAATACCCAAGCTATTGGCTGAATAGCTTAGATATAAAATGTGATATATAGAGCAAATAAAGTAATAATAAAAATTACTTGATTTATCTCAAAAACTATAGAAAAAAGAAAACAAAACTGTGCACTGCTAATAGGAATTAATCTACATTGCTCAGAAGGATTTATTATGTCAATGTACCCCTTTATTTATAATATGTAGTTATTACTATAGCATTCTCATGACTAAGTCACCAAGCTGACTTATAATACAGAGACCCTGGCATATCTTTTTTGAAAAACACTCTGGTTTTTTTGTGGGGTTTTTATTCTTATTCACTACAATTTTATAAAATCACATTTAAGACCCATAGTTCACTTTCTCCAAGTTAATGTGTTCAAGGAAAAAGACTGTGAACCCAAAATCAATTCTTACACAGTTTGAAATTATTTTTGAAATCTCAGGAAAATTTTCCACTACTCTTTTTTGTCATCATTTCTTCCCTGGTTCTGTTTGGTTACAGTGTACTGATGATTTGTTGTTCTCTTGCACACCAGCCTTTAGGACAAAATTTTCCTTAGATGCTTGAGAACTGCCCTTAGAAGCTGGTGAAGAATCAGGAGTATAAGTTTTACGAGTACCAAATGAAGGAGCTACAGATGTTTAGCCTGGAGGAAAGGAGCGTGGTACTATATTAATAATATTATTATTATTAATAATCTTTACAACTGCCTGAAAGAAGGCTGTAGAAAGGTGGGTTTTGGTCCCTTCTCCCACGTAACAAGTTAGAGGACAAGAGGAAATGATGTGCAGTTGTTCAAGGAAAGGTTTAGATTGAATAGTAGGAAAAATTCCACACAGAAATGATTGCTGAGCATTGGAACAGGATACCCAGGGAAATGGTGGAGTCACCATTCTTGAAAGTTTTAAAAAGTCATGTAGATGCGGCTATTAGGGATGTGATTTAGTGGTGGACTTGGCAGTGCTGGATTAATGATGAGACCTGATAATCTTAAACTTCTTTTCCTACCTAAATGACTCTATGATTTGCAGTTATTTGTGGAGATCAGACCAGGGAAAATAAAATGGAGAGAGATTGGACTTCAATAAGTACATGTTTTCTGAATGGGAGAATTGATGAAATTGTCTGATAACTAAATGAAAGAATTATATTACTGTTACTATTTTGTATTAATCAAGTTTTTTACTTTTTGAAAGTGCCACCTGCTTGAGAAAGAAATAAAAGAAAAAGAAATAAAGTGTTGTGAGAAAATAAGACATCGGTGTCTCAAAAATAATTTTCTATTTTTAAATGCAAATATTTCCATTCTGAACTTTCAAGGAATTGGGAAAATGAAATAAAATGCAAGAAATCCGTGGACTTTGAACTTTATTGTCTTTAATTCTTCAAAAACTTACAGATAGATGTTTTTGATAATGTGTTAATGATGCAGGGTATTCACTGTAAAATAAATGCCATGTTAATAATATGCTTCAACCAACACCTTGAACCAAGAATAGTTCTCAGAAGAAGCAAGAGACCTTGAAAAAGGAAGAAAAATAAATAGTCCTAGTTTTTTTAATATTTTTGCTATTTGAAGAAAAAAAGGTACAGGAATGTGAAAATATTTTAAACACTTTCCCAAATCCAATTTGTTCCTAAGATTTGACAAGAGCAAAATTAGTTATACAATAAGATCTACAATATATCTACAATATTGCAGAACAATGAATTATACAGAAACATAGAGAAATGTCTTAATTTGG